>VMRM01000005.1:23334763-24538513 GCA_010277075.1 Poeciliopsis retropinna
CAGCGTGACGCAGCAGTTAGACAAAGAACAAATAAAAACCTGCTCCGACTCACAAAGTCTTTCACAGCCCCAAAATCCTGCAGCTCAAATACACTTTCAACCCCTCTGAAAATTGATATTAAAACAGCAACAAAATAATAATAATAAAATCTAAATAGGTGCAAAACATTTCATGCGAGGTGATAATCTTCAGAGAAACATGGAGCCAGAGACACCAACCGGACGGAGATTAGAACGGGAGGCGTCTGGGGTTCAAATCCCCAACGGAGAAGGAACAAAAGCCTGAAAAATATGTAAACTTAGAATCAGGCACCTCTCTGTCCACCTGCAAGGACCCGAATGAGTCAGAACCAAGAGAACCCTGCAGATGTTCTACCCCGAAGATTAAAGCTCAAAATCTGCATTCATAACAAACCTGCAAGATTGTAGGCACTTTGAATTATCCACCTCTAAAATTAATTTCATTTCAGGTGCCTAAACATAAACAAAAACTGTTGCACATATATTGGTAGTGTGTGAAATGGCCAAGCGGTTCTCCGGTTAAAATCCCTCTCGCTGTCTGACTGTAACCTATAAATGTGCAATAAATCAGTCAAGTTCATTTGTGTAGCACATTTCAGCAACAAGGCAGTTTAAAGAGCTTTAAACCATAAAAGCAGAACTCATAAAAATAGATAAATCTTTCCAAGACAAAAAAAAAAAGTATCTTAAAGGAAGGCAGGTCGTAAAACCAACAGGATTTTAACGTGTTTATTTTGATTAATTAATTACAATAGCTTTTAAGGCAAACTATCACATTTTTGTATTGTATAAGTAAGAATTATGGCCAGAACTTTTTTATTCATGCGTTTCTGGTACATCCGTAAATCTGACGCACAATCCACAAACGACGATGACAAATAAGCTTCTCTTCCACTTGAGACTCATTTCTGCTTCACAAAACGAAGCAGAAATTAATCCTGATTTGACGCGGGAAAAAACTTTAGTTGTGTTCAAGTTGTGCTAAAATGAGTCAGTGAAGCAATTCAAGCTTAAATTAGCATCTCAATGTTAAACATGTAGCAGCAGCACAGACGTCCCCAACGCTAACGTCAGCGTCGACAACCCACATTTATAAAGAGCCACAAATAATCCCAGGTTCCTGAGTGGACAGAGCAGAACTTTGCACAAATCTGGTCGAAGAACCTAATTAAAAACAATAAATATATTTTTATTCAATACTTTAGCAGCACAGAGTTTTTGAATTGAAAATTTTGCTTTCCTTGACGATTAAATTGCAATTAATTAGTCACATACCCTGCAATTAACTCGATTGATTAACTTTAATCAGGTCCCATCACTATTTTATTTATATTACTTTGATTTTTTTTAGTCTTATTAAAAATGACAGCAAATAATAAAGAAGTTGTAAAATGTTTCCCTGCGGGAGTGGTGAGCCAGTTTACCCTTTTAATTCAAGACGAAAGAAAAATCTAAACGCTCCAGTTCCATCGGTAGATAAATTCACTCATAAGATATTTTTCAATATATTTTCAGCAAGATAGGAGCTTGTTTTAAGTAAATAATAGCTTAATATTGATAATTAAAAAAAAGTGCTAGTTGTACTGGCAGATTATTTAACTTATAACAACACATTTTTCCCATGTTGGAAGTGGAATAATCTGCCAGTGAAACTAGAACTTTTTCATAAATTTTAAGGAATTATTGACTTAAAACAAGCTCCTTTATCTCAATGAAAATAAGTTATATTTGTCTTTTTTCAAGTGTACCAAGACATTAGCACTAAAAACCAGGCCAAAAATGAAAAAGATTATTGATTAGGATAAATAAGATGAGTCCACAAAGCAAAGAGTGATCAGGGTTTTCTTCTAGGGCTGCAAATTACAGTTATTTCAGTAATTGATTATTCTATTGATTATTTTTGATGATTAACTGGATTAAAAAACAGACACATTCTGCTAATTTTTCATTTAAGCACTTAAGCCTTTTCTATACAATATTAGAAATACATAAAAACATGCAAATAACTAAATTCATCTTTGAAATAATAAAATAATTTTATAGGCTAAGATGCAACAAGAGGATTCCTTTATTGGATGTTTGATCATTCGTAGCAAAAGATGCATCTGCAGATAAATAAAAACTTGTAACATCAACATGTGAAAAGTTCAGCTCTTTCTGCTTATCTTCATCAAGTCACTGCAGTTTTTGGATTAACTGACTAACAATTGGACTGCAAAAGGTGATTAATATATATATAAATATTTTATTTAGAGAATTTGAATCAGGTTTAGTTAAAACCTCTTTCAGAAATCTCGTGTTTTAGAGTCTGCATGTTAACGATTATTTGATTATTAAATGAGCTGTCGATTATTTCATTAATCAATTAATCGCGATTAATTGTTCCAACCCCATTTTCTTCGGCAAACAGTCTGGATCTCAATGCAACTCGACATTTACAGTGAAAGTTGGTAAGTTCGGCGTTGGGAAGGTTCCGAAAATCTTACCAAGATTTTTGGTCTAGTTTCCATCACAAGTGTTTTAACTAACTTACAAGTAACTTTTCAGTTACTCTACAATTTAAAGTAACTATTTAAAACAAGACAAAACTGAAACATAACCTTTCGTCATGATAAATGAGCTTATTTTAAGTTTATGATTCATTAATATTGATGAAAAAGTTCACTGGCAGACTATTGTACTTGTGAAAAAAATCATCAGGAACTATCAGTTTTTCATCAAGATGAAGGAGTTATTGGCTTAAAACAAGCTCCTATATGTTTGACAAAAGGTCACTGTCTTATTTTAAGTGTAATAAGGTATTTGCAGTAGATCCTGACCCAAAATACTTGGTAAGATTTTGAGTTTTTGCAGTGTGCAGAGCAGATCTGTTGGCTGAAAAATAACCGATGAATTGATACATTTGATACATTTGTTAATTTGATACTTTAAAAAAGTCTTAAGATGGTATTTTGTCTGTCTGAAATGCAAAGACTTGGAAGGAGACAGACCATCTAATCTAAGTATTGAAAATTATCGCTTCTCTTATTTTGCTTCTCTTTAAACCTGAACCGACCTCCTGCCCTCTCCCCCTTGCTTTTCTCACTCTGGATTAAACCCAAGCTGCAACCTTTGATTTTAACTTCATCTCTGCCTCTTGATCCCACCGTCTGCACGAGCACGGAGAGCGCGAGGCGGATAAAGTGACTAGTCAGCTTCCTGCTGCTTCCCTCTCCTTGTTCTTTGTTGGCTTTCGGCCCTTTAGCCCGGCTCTTTGCTCCCGATGTGCGCACACACCAATGCGCACATGCACACGTTATGATATGCACGGCCTTGCACATGTAGCTGCGTGTGTGGGGTTTGATCTGGGTTCCTGCTGTACTCTATTGTGTCTGGGCAGGAAACAGCTAATCCAGTCAGATCCAACCCAGCCAGGGATCTGGTGCTCATATAGTCTGACAGGCAGGAGCTCCGCTGTGGGAAACAGAAATCTATCCGTCACATCGCCGGCATCTGCTTCTGTCACCGTTCTCAGGAGGATGAAGAAACGAGAACGAGGGAAATTCAACTGTCTGACTCCTGTGGTCCGGCGTAGAGGAGACCGATTCACGTGGTCGGGACATAAACTCAACTACATTTGGTGTAATGTCTGTTTTTATTGTTGGGACCAATACCCAGTTTGGCAAACCTTTTACGTAATATTTCTAATTTTATTCAAATTTCACAGACATAGATCAGGCATCTGTACTTTTTCTGGCTATATTCTACATTTTAAAGGGGATTTAATGTAAAACAAATTCACATTTTGCACGTTTTTATTCTTCCATTTTAGTTTTTACTGCTTCTGAAAACAGCTGAAGCACTTAAAAAAACTCATCAAGCCGTTTTTTGGCAATAAGTTAATTTTTTTTTTTGGTGTCTGGAAAATAAGCCGTTTCAAAAACCTCCCGTTCCACAGGCACTGCGCCGTTACCTAGCAACCCCAGCAGAACTCTGCCTGTTACCCAGCAACCCCAGCTGAACTCTTTCTGTTACCTAGCAACCCAGGCTGAGTTCCAGCATGTTTGGTCTCCAGGTATTGATAATACCTGGATTATTACCCAGGTATTGTTACTGCATCTCCAGTTTTCAGCATGACTTTGGATGGCAAGTAAAATAATCGTCTTTTTCTGCCCTCCAGCGTAGAAATTCCCAGATGTAAACAATAACATGTCAGGATCCTCCTGACATCATGTTTGAAAGTGCCAAACATAAAGTCGACATGGAGTCCCACTGTGACAGGGCAGAACTTTACAGGCGATATTCAAATCTCTCCATTTAAATCTCCATTCATAGAAAACTGAACGCTTTTCATATTACAAGGAGGCCGACAGTCTTTGGAGAAAATCAGCTCTGATGCTACAAATTTCATTAACACTGAAGAAAGAGTCAAAAGGACATTTTCATTTCCTGTTTTCAGATCATTTGAGCCCCCAGCGAGCGTGCATGGAGACAACAGATTACGGTCATGGTGCCCAGCAGGAGGGACATTCATGCTACTTCCTACTTCAGCTTTACTTGATAATTTCAGATGGACTAAAGTCAGCAGCTCACACACAGCCTGCAGAATAAAGGAGCAGCCAGGAGGATTTCCCCATTTTTTCCATATCAGGACTCCTTTGAAAGCTTCGACTATGAGCTGAATGGGAGGTTCCACTGAATCCATTCACCTCAATGATCTGCTCACAATCAACCATATCTGTCATACATGGCTGGGCCGGAGAGACCGGACGGGAGGGCTGAGGGCGGGAGAAAGGCCTCAGTTTGTTGGTGAAGACATGAAAGAAAGAATAAAACAGCATCAGGAAGACAGAGTGGTGCTAAAAACGGGTCAAAGCCACAAAACTTTAATGGGTTTTTATCAGAGTCGGGTAGTAATGTACTCAATTACATTTACTTGAGTAACTTTTTTGGAAAAAAAGTACTTTTAGGAGTATTTTTACTCCTAAAACAGCATATTTAGGAGTACTTTCTCCTAAAAGTACTCCTAAATATGCTGTTCTTTTTATTTTTACTTCAGTAATTTTACTATGAAGTATTTTTACTGTTGAGTAAAATTTCTGGATTTTCTGAACACTGGATGAAAAACAATTTTAAACAAAAATTCGCCAGACACAGACACACTCCTGCTGCTTTTGGTAAAGTTTCATAAGTTTTTTATTGAAAGAAACTGATTTGGAAAAATATTTTTAGCCTGATTTTGCTATTTTTCTGTTACTCAGATGAATTTTGTCCCTAAAATACCAAAATTTCCACATAACTTTATATTTTGGTCCATCTGATGATGAAATTTTAAATATTAAATGATAATTTGATCAGTTACTCAGTTCTTTTGTCGAATTTTTACCAAATACGTTTTTACTTTCCCTTGAGTTAAGTAGTGCTAATCTGACTTGATTATAATTTCTTGCTCTCTGGTTTTTTTATGTCAGTAGCGCAAAAATATGACGAAAAAAGACAAAACATTGAAAAGGAGCAGCACGAATCAACACTAACCTGGAACATGTTGCTGAAATTGGTCAGACAAATAAGTTTGAACTGAAGCATCTTTCACTAAAAAACTGTCTTGAATCACCATAAATTTCTTTCTTTTTTTTTTTTTTTTTTTTACTTTAATCTCAGCCAGATTGAAAAAAGTTCAAATTCTAACACAGATTTTCAGCTCGATTTAGGTCTGGGCTTTGACTAGGCCAATCTATCAAATGGATATTCTCTGATTTAAAATATTCCGTTGTAATTCTGATTTTAGGTTTACGCTGAAATCTTTAGGCAGATTCTCCCACCTGAGTTGTGGATCTCTGCAGCTCCTCCAGTTACCATGGCCTCCAGCAGGAATGACACTGGTCGGCAACCACACTGTAAAACAGAATAAGTAGATTTTACTTAAAAAATGTATGCAAACTCATTGCCTCAAAAATAAAAGAGATCAGGTTTTACAAACTTAAAATGTTAGTAAGTGCAACCTGTTAACTTTACACAACTTTAAGTTGATAATATTGAGTAACTTAACTGCACTGCAAAACCTAATTAAGTTTTTTTTTTCTTTTTACTTAAAATTCTGTTTATGAAAAGAGAACTTGTTTGGAACAGTTCTTCCTTTTTATTTATTTCTCTGCTCAAACTTTTACAAAAAAAAACATTAAGCATTGATTTCTGGACCATTATTTAGATTTAATATGATTTATTTCTATTTAGATTAATGTGCATTATACTATTTATATTATGATATTTAATATTTATTATCTATTAGAATTATATATCACTATATACACAACATATTATATATATATATAATAATATATATATATATATATATATACTTTATATTTCTCATGGTTATAGTTGTATTTACCAATATTTAACACTTTGAATGGAGTAGCTGACAGCATATAAAAAATTTCCACTAAGGAATTAATAAAGTATTTTTCATTCCATTAATTTTGTAGTTCCTAAATATGTTTCATTCATTTTTAAATCAACTACAGAGTTTAAAGTATTTGTCACTGATACAATTTCTTCCGTTCAAGATAAAGTGGAATATTAGACCTTAACGAGGAAATGTGTTTACTCAAAGATTTTCCTCGAAGGTTCAATTTATTTTACTTTATCTGATTCCTTTTCTTCACCTTAGTTTTATATTTTTAATGGAAGGAGGTCCACACTGCCGCAGTGTGAAAACACACACACACACACACACACACACACAGCTGTCGTGTTAGAAAGCCAGCAGCGAGTGGTGGGACACAGGACGGTCTTTAGTTCTGCCTTTTCAGCACCAGACAGTAATGGTTTCGATTTACCATGGGCTTTACCAGCATGGCCGCACGCTCATGGTGAGTGATCCTTTACTTAAGGGGTGATTTCATGGGGGTCCGTCCGGAGAAAGAGGGGAAGCTAATGTGGAAATCCCTGCCTCCCTCCCAGGTCCAGGTGCTTCTTCGCTCCACCGCTCATCAAAGTCCAACCTCGGAGTTTTTATTTCTGACCTTCCACCTGTTTGTTGTTATTACGCTGATTCCAGACATGCCTCTCCACCGACAGATGAACAGAAGCAAATAAATCTGATTCTGCAGATTCCTCAAGTCTCATTTCAAACATTTGCCTGTTTAGATGCTGCAGATTAGCAGCCAGCGCTGCATAGACAATAATAAATTATCAATCACATAATGACATGATATCCCACAAACTCGCTCTTCAGAATAAATTTTGAATCATCTACTGCTGCCAGATGATGGGTCACTATTAAAGGTGACCTATTATGCTTCACTGAACAGGTTGGATATTTGTTACATTTTTTTGCACAAAATCATTCTCAGATAATGATTTTCAGACTAACCAGATTTTAGTCTGGTTAGTTCTGGTTATTTTTGAGCTGTTTTAGAGCGTCTTGTAATGTTAAATCCAAATAAGCTGCTTCTGGCTGCACCACCCAACTCAACATTTACACTTGCACGTGGAAACGGCTGCAAACAGACGCGCAATGATACAAACGCATACCTTTGAAAAGCAAAAGTGGAGCCTCCTGCGCAACCAACAAGAGTGCAGAAAGTGGTTTCTGGATGGTAAGTCAACAACAAAACACTTGTCTTTTCCAGCAGCCATTGTACAGCACATACAGTGGTACAACCAGCTGACCAAACATGCTGGAGCGCCGTTTGGGTTGCTAGGTAACGATAGAACGTTGTTGCTAGGTAACGGGGAAGTGCCTGATGATTTTTGTTGTTAAATTCTGGAGGTTTGCTCATTTTCCAAACACCAAAAAAAAAACACACAAAAAAAACATTTACTTACTGCCAAAAAACAGTTTGATCAGGGTTTTTTCAAGCACTTGATTGTGAAAGTCTTTGGAGCGTCTTGATGAGATCTTCAGCATCAACACTGTGGACTTTAAAATTTTGAAGGATGCAGAACATTTCTGTAGCCAGGCGGAGATGCTTTTATCATTTCTGCTGCAGTAGGTCAGCGTCCTACTGCACCAGATGAGAAGAAGGTAAATCCATGATTTGGGTCCATTTCTGGCTTCTGCATTATTTCTCTTAGTTGCAAGTTTAGTTTTGGTGATCTTCATGATCTCAACTCCAAGTTTGTGTTGCTCAGATATCTGGATAGATGCGAACACACACATGATTGACAGCATTAAGACCCTCCCCCAAGCTCTGATTGGTTGTTTCAGAAATCAACCACTGCATTTCTGCAGACAGACGCAGAGAAGCTTGATTGTTTTCCCACAAATTATCTCATGTTAAACTATTTCGGCATAGTGACCATTTAACAAATATGTTTTAAAAAATATTCGTTTATAAAAGTTACATTCTGCAACTTTAATTAGTTAATTTAAATAAATTAAAATGAACTAAACTTTAATAGGACTCAATGTTTTCATCGTCACATACATATTTTAGGTTCGTCTTTAGAGTAAAATGCAAAAAAATTTTTTATTCACTTCGATGTGTGTGTGTGTAGGTGTGTGTAGGTGTGTGTGCGCGCATCGGCCTCCCTGCGTCTCTAATCCTTGAAATAGAGTGAAGACCATGAAACCCCTCCGTCCTGCGGCACTCGGCCATATGTCCGATAGAGCTGCTTTCTCCTCAGATTGTCACTCACATCATTTATTTAAGCGCCGTTTCTCCCTCCATTCAAGTTCTTTTTGTGTTCTTGTAATTGCTGCTTTTCTCATGAAAACAACAGAAAACGAGGGAAAGCAATCGTACGTGACCAGCAGCGTCTTTAACATCCTTATCTCCATTTTCCCCAGAGAGCCTAAACCCAGTGATGTCAAGTGAGTTTTGTTAAATGTTTAACGACATCTTAAAAGTTTCATTAGTCACATTGTGAGCTGTTAATCAAGAATAGCCATCTGTTGGTGTTCTTTCTGCAAATTTTCCTCTCTGGAACCTAAAACTGGAACCAACATGTAGCACAGAAGTGCTGGGAAAACTTCTCTTACTTAGAATTTCGTCTTTAGACTGATCATGTGACTTTTTATTCAAAGTATGAACTGTTTAGTAAATGTAAAAATAAAAATACCAGAACAGGAGTGATGCATCTCATCTCTTCAGTTTATACATTTAGTTTTATTCAGGAGTAATAAAAAAATAGAGAAAATATAATAAGATTAAGTTATGGTCAGATTTTCTTTTTTAAATCTCACAAATTAAAACGGCACAAATGAAAATTTCTGCTGCACAAACGAAGCGCAACTGATTGACACCATTTTTGGTTGTGGGCTGGCTGGTTGACCTTCAATGACACCTTATTATTATCTTTAAAATGAGAGGCATAAATGCAAAATGTTTCCACCCCACAGAGCAGCCTTCGCCCACTCAGCTCCTTCAGACTAGCCAGCAGCAATTAGCAAACACCTGGTGGAACTGAGCATCTGCTGAGCTCATTATAGGAGCTACTTCTCAAAGCAACACTGAAAATGTGTTGCTTTATAAAGGAGCCATGTTATGATGACTTCATGAAGGCAGAGCTTCAGAGAGAGCAGGAGCTTCTTAAAGAAACAGGCCCAATTTCAAGGTGTTGAGTTATGAAGTCAAATTTCTTTCAAGTCATATACATTTTTAGAACAACAGAAAGTAACAGTTACTTGACTGCCCAATAAAATGGCACTTTATGCCTTCAAAATACATAATACTGCCTCTTCAATGGCGGTATTTATTCTGCGTTTTTAGCTAAAAAGTATTGTGCTAGGATGAGGCGGTTTTCTGGCTGGATCAAAATTTGTGTATTTCGCAAAACTGCAATGGAAACTCTTCTTCTGCATCACATGAGTCACATGATCAACAACCGGATATTACTACTGGCAGAAAACACGAAGAACACGACAGGAAGTGGTAAGATGATTATGTTTTTAATTACTTCTAATGTGAACAAACTTATTCATGTGTGACTCTAATTGCTTTTATTTAAACAACGCCATTGCAAAATTGTGTTTTTCAATTACAAATTAAAAACATTTAGGCAACTGTGGTGTTCCCATAAAATAAGAAATTTTATTAAAATCACCCTTCAATAAGCTTCCTCACACTATCAGTCATTAAAAACCACAGCGACGAAGGATGTAATGAGGTCCTTCATAATTCAGCCAATTAGCCATTAGCTAATGCTAATTATCTATCAGCCAATCAGGGAACAAGCCATGCCTCGTATTGAGGCTTATCCGGCATTTTGGGGAAGTTGTAGACGGTCACTTTACAGAAAACCAATAGATTCAACATGTTCAATACAACTGCACATGGCACCCCCAAAGAAAACATTTATCACTACCACTTCCTGTTTTCTTTGTCGTTTTCACCAGTAGTAACATTCAGCTGTTGATAATTTTCCTGTGTTATGGAAAATTCTTTCCATATGGCTGAAAATCCACTTTTTAATCTTAGAACATTAGTTTTCCCCCCCAAAATTGCTGCCTTTTTATTAAACAAATATACAATAGCTTCATAATTTCAATTTGTGCAACTCTGTGATAAATTGAACATAAACCTCAGAGGGCGAAGCCGCTTCTTTCAAAGCTGAATGAAGGCGGAAGATTCAAACCCACATCTCCATTTCTGTATTTTCTGCTCTCGCCTCTGGTTTGATGAAGGTTTTTGTAGAAAGCGTTGTTAGCCGCGCTAAGCCACCCTGAGCCGGCTGATAATTCCCCTGAAGGGCCGCCGCGCTTTGAAGCTCCACATTCATCCGCCTCTTTCTCCTCCATCGGCGTCTGCGTCCCGCTCGCAGCTCAAACCCGATGATGTAAAGAGGCAGAGGAGGAGGGGATTTAAATTACAGCGCCGTCTTTCTTCCTCATTGTATTTAATGGGTGTTATTGTGGGAGGCCGATCCCTCTGAGAGGCCGATTCTTGAGTTTTTAATTAAAGCGAACAGAAGGATCTGAACGAGGCTCTCGTCGCAGCGCAGAGCTGGAGAACTGCGGAGCCGCAGAGAGGCTGTTTACAGATAAATCCATTAACAGTTCTCATTAATCAATTAACTCATTCATGGAGAATAAAAAAGGATAATTAACTCCTGGTTAAAGGCAGCTCTGCTGAGAGAGGTCAGCCCTTTGCAAACTGTTGCTTTGCTGCAGGAACTTCATGTGCTCCTTCTTTAGAAAATTAGATTGGCTCGACAAGACAACGGTGCTAAAAAATAGGTTTTATTTTACATTGTGCCTGTGCAGGACTATTAGGGAGAAAATAACTGATATAGATAAGAAAGATTAATAAGATTTAACACAAAATGACAGAAAACTTCTGAGAAAGTAAAATAAAATGATTTAAAAGACTAAAAGCAACAAAAAAAGGCTGGAACTGTATTTCTGTTTTATGAACTATTTTGTCAGTATTATATTAAGTGTATCAATAAGTGTATATGTAAAATAAGAATTTTATGTTGTAACTTGTTTGATTGGCTCGAATAAAAATATTTTGACAAATAAAAAGAGTAAAGATGATATGAACAAGTTCAGATTGGATTTGTTTTAAATTTTGCCTCATAAGGCAGAAAACCAAGGAAAAAAGAGAAAATGTCATTTTTAATGAATACAGAGAATTACATTCAGTAGCTGGACAAGAGAAATTAAATATTACAGCTAAAATGTAAAATCAAATTACAAATTGCTGTTGGGTTTGTTTGTTTTGTGAATGCATTAAAATGTTTTATTCCTGTTTTTCTGTTTTACTTTGGTATTATTTTTTTTAAAAAACGAAGCAAAAATATTTTTCCATTTTATTTTTGTTTATTGTTTTTTCTATTCCTTATTTTATGTTTTCGATTTTCAACAATGTTTCATCTGTTTTTATTTTCTAACCATTTTTAAACTATATTTATTAGTTTTATAGTTTGTATATTTGTATAATTGTATTTTTTTTCATTTTTGTTGCTGTTTATTTGCTAAAATGCTCTTGAGATTTTATTTTTAGCAACATGTTTTTCTGCATTTTCTGAAACATTTATTTCTTCTTAAGCTTCTTTTAGACTTATTTGTAAATGCATTTAGATTTTTCCATTTTTTTAGTTAAAATTTTTCTGGTTTGTTTGTTTTTTCTTAATCTAAGCTATTTTCTCTCTACAGATACTTTGACATTTTTTCTTTCTCAGGTTCTTTTATTTCAAGCTATAAAGTTTCTGCTCTCATCTAGTGGGAGTTTGGTGCTGTTGGGTTTGAGCATCCAGCCTCTTTTGAGGCCCGATTTGAGCCGCTATAAAAGAAGCAGTGAGGCGAAGTGGAGGGCAACGAGCGATCGGCTGCTTCTTCTACCTGAGAGCAAACACACATCGCAGCAAAGCGCCGTCAAGTGCAGCTGAGAGGGGCTGCAGAGGGGCAGCAACAATGGGCCCCCGGGGCTGCAGTGTGACCCCTGGGAGTCTATCATTGAAAAAAGGGTTAGTCTATCATTCACACACTCTGAACAGATTCACGAGGCCAGGACAGGCAGTTCTTTATCACAGAGGGGAGGAGGAGGAGTCAGGAGGTGGAAGTACGTTTCCACAGAGAATTAAAGCTAAATCAGCTACAGAGCAGGGAGCAGGTACGCAACGCTCAAACGTGTCAAACTGACAAATCCTGCAGACTCCAATGGGCCGGGAGCCGCCGTCATTTCATCCAAGAGCCACTTTAGTTTTCAAGTAGCACAAAAAACATATTTCTGAAAAGACAGTCTGCAAAAACACAAAATCTTTCCAAGTGTTTGGTGGAAATATTTCGGTACACTAAAAATAAGACAAAATTAGTTTTGTCACAGCTCTGTGTGGCATCTCGGGCTCTGGAAACAGAAACCGCGAGCTGCAGGACGAGGGACCGGGACTGAGTGTCCAAACGTCCTGATCGTCCTAAAAGAGACAAAACAAAATGAAGCCAACAAAATCCAACCGATTTAATCACACTTAATCTGGTTTCTCGTGCAAATATATTTGAAATAACAGAAAACTAATTTACAGGTAACATTTCAGCACAATAAAAGAGCTTGTTTTAATTAAATAATTATAGTGATTTTTAAAAAAGTCTGGAAGATTATTTCACTTAAATTGTTTTCTCATGTTATAAGTGAAATAATATAAATTTTCATCAATATTGTTGGCTTCATTTTGTTTTGTCTCTGTTAGGACGATCAGGACGTTTGGACGCTCAGTCCCGGTCCCTCGTCCTGCAGCTCGCGGTTTCTGTTTCCAGCGTCGGTGTGAGCGCTGAGATGCCACACAGAGCTGTGACGAAAGGAGCAAAATACAGACATTTCACACACACACTGACACACACTCACACAGCAGTTTTTCAGCTCATTAGGCAGACGGTGGCGTGGATAATCAGGTTTTATATGGATGCTGCGAGGTCATTATGATCTAATTACCTTTAGTGGGTATTCAGCTGGGCAGAGAGGGAGGAGGAGGAGGAAGGAAGGAGGAAGGACGGTGCACATCTCAGAGAAAAGACAGAAAAAAACACAATGTCAGCTGTAGCATCCTGATGCATCGAAAGCAGAAAGTTTTGTTTTCAACGATTGGATAGAAATGTGGCACTTTGATGAGAATCAAAATTGTTTTATGCTTTATTATCTAAACTCTCAGAAAAATCTGAAAACTGAAGTTCTTTCTGGTACTTAATTAAAGCTTTTCTCTGATCCTCCTGATTGTATTCAGGTTTCTGTGCTGAAACATTTTATTTTCATTCGTTCATGCTGCTAATAAGCTGATAAAAAAATACAAAACTATGACAAAAGGCTGAAACTGATGCAGAAACTCATCGTGGCTGAACAGCAGACGAAAAAAAAAAAAAAAAACTATTTGGTTGGTAAAATCAAGACAACGTGCTCCATTACACACTGAAGTAAGAGTCCTGCACTGTAAAAAAACATTTGCTGACTCAACTTGGCTCTAGTTTCACTGCTGCTTGCTCTGTTACGATAAATCAACTTTACTGCACAAAGTGAAGTTTAGGTTAAATATAAAAATGTGGGTGAATTTATGGAGCACATTTCCGCCATGAACGAAAGAAGAAAAGTCCAACAGGAAGACATAATTATGAGTTTTAGTCATGATTATGAGAACAAAAGTCACTGATTTTCTACAATCTCATAATCTTTGAATCTCAAAGTCATGATTATGAGATACTAACTTATCCCATAATTGTGACAAAATCTCTTATTTGTGACTCTGAAAGTCTAAACTATGACTTGATATCATCATAACTGAATCCCATAATTATGAGAACCAAAGTGCATTAAAGCTCACAATTATGACTGAAAGTATAAATTATAACTTTGTATCTCAAAATCATGACTTTTTCTGTCATTACTATGACTGAAACTCATAATTGTAACTTTTAAAGTCAGAATTATGAATTATCTCATAGTTATGATCCTAAAAGTCAAATTATGACTCTGAAAGTGGAAATTATAATTTTGTATCTCAAAATTATGACTGAATCTCATAACTGAGAATTTGAAAGTCAGAATTATGATTTTATATCTAATGTTTATGACTTTAAAACTAATATTTATGCCTTCCTGTTGGGCTCTTATGATTTCCTTCATGATCTTCACATGAACTCCAGGCTAGCAGGGAGGAAAAGTTAAATCACGTTTCTGTTTTCAGACAATCGGAGTCCCAGTGTGACGCAGAGAGCTGGTTAAATTCCACGCTGCATACATGGGGGTCCAAACCTTTTGTCGCAGCGTGTTAAACGGGTTAAAGAGTGCTGTCCTGGAGCCACCAGTGTGTGTCCTGGTCAGCGTGCGCGCATAAAGGAGTCCATATGGCACTGGTCATTCGGCCGCAGCTCCCAGCCAGGAGGGCCGGCCGACTGCCAATCAAACAGAGACGGAGAATAAATAATGAGCGGGAGGCGGCCACACACTCAGAGATGGTACAATATGCATCAACAACATAAAGCAAACGTATTAAATGTCCCATCAGCTCTAACCAGTCAGTTAAAGGGGATCTATTGTCCAAAATTCATATTTTGTATGTTTTTGTTTGTCCGTTTGGGTCTCAACTCAAAAACAGCCAAACCAGTAAAACAACAACAACAAAAAAACACCCAGTCTTTTTTTTTGTTTTTGTCAATAAGTTTATGTTTTTGGGTCTAAATCTTTAGTATCAATGTCAAAAATCAGCAGGCACGGCCTGTCGCCTAGCGACCCAAGGGAAGCCCAACCCATTGCCCATAGCCATAGCAACCCATAGCAACCCAGTTTTAGCAAGCAGTTTTCATGTTTCTGTATTTTACTTGGAGTACTTATTTTTCTGATTACTTTTTACTCTCCCTACATTATAAGAGCATCTGTTATGCAAAATTCACTTTTTGCATGTTTTTCCTTCCATTTGGAGGTTCTAAAAGCAGTCCAAGCACTCAATAAATAAATAAACAAATAACAGTTGATTGTTTTTTGCATGATGTTTTTTGGTGTCTGGAAAATGAGCTGTTTCAAAAACCATCAAATGTAATGTGACATTTAACCAGCATCAATATCTATTATTTGACATTTAGTTTGATTTTATTTTGTCACATTTATGTTTATTTTATTTTTTTGCATTTCTTAACATTGAACTGTTTCCCAATTTTTAAACTTCTTTTATTTTGTATATTTTCCTCTCAGTCTAATAATCAGATTTCACTTTCTTATGTCATTATTTGGATCTTTTTACTGTCGTATTTTTATTTTCAGTGTCTTAAGTTTTATCATCTGAGAAAACTCATGTTTTCTTTCTAACTTGCTTGTTATTGTTGTTGATTTAACTCAAACACTTTTGCGTTTTGTTCTGATTTTAGTCTCTGCTGATCCAAAATTTGCAGGCAGACGCACAGAAATCCTTTGGCCTCATTCAGTTCTGCCAACAACAAACATGAATCTGATCCCAAAATGAGATTCTGTTCAGAATAAACGGGAACTATCGTGTGTGTGCTGCCAAACCTTTGCATTCATTTTTTATAACGGCCCTTGAAGCTGGAATTCTGTTTATCTTCTCAGCTCAAACAATGCGGCTCCTCTGCAAACCAAAGGCCTCCAAATGACTCCTTTCTCTTCGCTGATTTTCATCCGTTTAGATCCTTTGCGGAGCGTTTGGCACATTTGATCAGGAGATTAAGGGGGGGAAGGGGGGACCTGAAAATGGTGGAAGAGGCGTAAGAAAAGCGGCTTTTGGAGGTTTCCTGACAGAGGCCAGGGTGTGTGGTCGAGGCCTTCAAGTGCTACTTCACCGCTGCTCTCAGGCGTTTGGCAGGATTGGAGATCCAGATGAAGCTTCTTTTGAGTCCAGAGTTCAGCATTATGTCACGTTACAGGAATTCGGACAGAATCCGGACGGGCTCAGCCTGCTGACCTCAGTCAGAGCTCTGAATCCGCTAGTTAGCTAGGCTAGTTAGCATTAGCTTAAATTCAACTAACGGGTTGTTTAGTGGTTTGTTTCCGGCTAATCCTAATAATTTATTCATAATCAATCAGACAGAATCAGAACAAATCTTCTTCTAAATGGATTTCAGGTTAGTTTGGTCGGAAACAACCAAACGGCTTTAAAACCAGAGCAACGGTCCAACTTTCCCCTTTTACCGTAATGGCAGTAGCTGTAGAATTGCGCAAACTGAAATTATGAAATATAAATTCTCTTAATGGAAGCACAATTTTGGGGAAAAAAACTCAAATTTTTCGATCAAAAGTTGTTGCACTGGGATGAGGTGGTTTTTCAGCCTGTCGAAATGTAAAATGTAATGGAAACACTCCCACCCCCCATCACACAAGTCCTGGCGAAAACCATGAAGAAGACAACAGGGAGTAGTCTTCTTCGTGGCTTGTAGTTTTTTCCCCCCCATTACATTTTGTCACAATTTATTCATGTTGTACTTTTTACTTGAGTAATTTTAATGTGAAGCATTACCCTTACATCAGTAAAATTTCTGGATACTATCCGATTAACTTCAGTGAAAGAAGAAAAAATGCATCAGATTGCTTTAATTTTTGTTTACCATAGCTGAATTAAAAACCATTTATATTCATTTGAAATGATGTATGTGATATATAAACCTGAAACCAAACTTAGAAAACAATACATTAAAAGCGATCAGTGACGAATTATTACTGAGCGCTCTAACGGTTGGCTGTGACGTTTGGCGACATCTAGTGGTCACATTGCAAACTGCAACCAACCTGGATCTCACTTTTATTACCTGATCTCATCTTTTGTCCCTGAATGAGCAGCTGGAATGATTCAAATGAATCTTAATGCAAACGCAAACTATCCAGGCATCTAGTACTGCAACTAATAATTATTTTACCAATCGATTTATAGGATAAAAATATTGGCATATTGTACACATTTTTCATTCAACCTCAAAATATAATACAATTTTATAAATATTAAAAGTTGCAAATATAAAAAAAAAAAAAAAAAAAAAACATTAAACTGCCACTTCAGGAGACCTGAGTAAAAAATTAAGACAAAATGTTTATATTTTAGATATATTTTATTTATTTATTTTAGACAGATTTTAAGACTGTCCAAGGTTGGACAGCCTGATAAAATAAAAAAAATACTTTAGTTTATATTTTGCAGAAGTTTCTAGAGCTGCAAACGGAAACTAACTGGATTTTAAATGTTTTACAGCCTGAGCTTTTAATTACGCTTTTCAACAGAAGAATAAAAACGCCATAAAATGTTGTTAAAAAAAGATTTTTATTGATGTTTTCAACAATGGATTATACAATGACAGCAACAAAGAGATGACTGCAGTTCAGACGTCTGAATTAAATACAAAAACCGGGTTACCTGATCCCGTCGCCGACCGGGTGAGAGACAGGCTCACCTGACAGGTGATGCAGGGAAAACTGCAGTTTTACTAAAACAAACTATTTACACAAACATAAAAAAAACCACAGACATGCCATGCTCTTCAAGCCACAACGACGGAGGAGAGCCGAGCGGACCGGAACCGGAACCAGCTCCAGCTGCTGAACAGATGAGCTTATGAGAACTAGAATTATCTACAGCCTGATGAGACCTAAACCCACCTGCAGAGGGCGCTGTGAGGAGTAGGTTAGATATTTACAGCCGGATGACGGTTAGAGACAGGTCAGCGTTATAATACAGACAGCCTGAAGCAGCTGCAGGGTTTCTGGATGTGTTGCTTTAATGTTTTCATCACACAGGCACAGTGGGCGGAGTCAGGCTGCGTGTGAGGATGAGGAGGCCGCAGCCTTCCTCCTGTCCGTGCATCGGGAGCGGGGATACGGGGGAGGGGGATGAACCGCCTCACTGCCTCTTGCTCTTGATCCGCTCCAGACGCTTCTTCAGGTCGTCCAGGTTGGCGGTGGCGGGCGAGGCGGCGCGGGCGCGGGTCGGCGATCCGGTGCGCGCGTTGTGCTCCTGCTGGTACAGCTCCCGGGACTCCTTCAGCTGCGACAGCTTGCTGTGGAGCATGTCAGTGGACGAGGCCACGGACGGCTTGGAGGATAGCAGGGAGGAGATGGCCGGCCGCTGCGGAGGCTCGTCCTCGCTGCTGAGAGCCTGCGCCGTCAGAGGGGCGCGGTTACCCACGGCAACCAAGCAAAATATATATACATTTTTTTAAATGGACATTTCCAAGTTTTTTGTTTTTTTTCTATAAGATTTCCACTTTTTCCAAACTCAAAGAAAACGCTATGAAATGTTTAATAAATGTGTAATTTTCCCAGAAGCATCATGGAACCAGAACCAAGCGGAGGATGTTTGGACTCACCCTGGTCGTGTTTTCCAGGCCTTGTCTCTGTCGGAGGATCTTCAGCCTCTCGTAGTAAACGGCGGGTTTCAGCTCTTCGTTGCTGCTGCTGAGGCCGGACTCCACGTTGTGCTGAGGAATCACTGCAAACACACACAGCGACGTTAACACACACACACACACACACACCAGGCTGGCAGACGTCCAAAACCCAGAAGAACCTGAGGAGCTCTGGATCCGAGGTTTTCCCTCCCGCTCCGACTCGATGACCCGCAGGCCTCGCTCCACGTAGCTCTGGAAGAACTGCGACGTGTTTCTGAGGAACGGCTCCAGGTCGGCGTCGGAGTACTTCTGCTTGTACTCGTAGAGCTCGGTCAGGCCCTGGCAGGGAAACGGATTAACAACCAATCAACTCTGGTGTCAAAGGTCAATGAGGCGGCGCCAGAGCAGAGCCCGACCTCTTTAGTGTTCTCCTTGGAGCCGATCTTCTTGAAGATCTCGGACAGGATGTCGCTGACCTTCGCCTTGGACATGCGGTCGTCCTGCAGCAGAGCAGAGTAAGACGTCCAGACACAATCAGACAGAATCCAAAAGCCCAATTATCTCCAGAACCTGAGTTATGAACCAGTCAGATCCTGGATATAATGGATCCAAAATCACACAGTTTAACTCGTTTAATCTCAATTAAATCTCTATTTAATTGAGATTAATCTTTACTTAATCTCAATTAAATAAAGATTAAGTGTGAATAATTATCTTTGCAGCAGAAAGTATCAGGTCTGAACTGATGATGTCATCCAGGAAATGCTAGTGAGGAATATTTAATTCCCCTTTGGAATCAATAAGGAATTTCTGAATCGAATATTGTCTCTGCTGCCTGGAAACTGAGACAGTTATACAGAAACAGTCTTCAGTCAGAGGCCTATTCAGATACGCTGCAACTCTGACTGCTACTGGAGATTCTTCCTGCATAACCCACGGCTCTGAAGACCCGAGTAACGACATAATTGTGTTTCCCTTTGGGACAAATCAAATGTTTTTGAATCGAAATCCATGTCCCACATCTGGTTCCTTCCAGCTTTTTAATGTCGTCTCACTGCTAAAACACTAAATATCTTCATCTAGTTTCTGAGGTAAATATCTTATTACACTTGAAATAACAAAACTTCCAAGGAACTTTTCAGCAAGAAATAATTTGTTTTAAGTTGATAAGAAAAAAATGCAGATTTTTTTTTTTCATTTATAAAATTGGAGAAATGTGTTAAGGACTTTTAAAATCAATATTTAGAAATTAGTTAAAATAAACTCCAATGTCTCAAGTATTGACAGATTAATTATTATCTTTAAACCCTACACCAGAACATGACTTCACAAAATCTTCTAACGTTCCTCATTTAAAGTTATTTTTCATGTAGGATTTCTTATAAAAATGCTACTTTAGCCTCCCAATACAATTTCTTTTATTATTATTGTCATACAACTGACTCTCGCAATAAAAAAAAAAATAAATAAATTGTCGCATATCCCTGATGTTTCATCGTAGAGTCGGCTTAAAATCCAAATAAGTAAAAGCTGTAAAACAAGATGGCGGCTCTGGGTGCACCAGCCTGTGGAAACCCAAGGAACATATTAAATAAAATCCAAAAATTAAATGTTCAAAAATTGATTCATCAGCCAGCTCTGTCACTAGGTATTTATTTTACATTTCATGCTAAATTCTTCATACTTCACAGCTTCAGTGAATCTTTTCTAAATCTGTGGGTCCAGAAGAACTTTCAGAAATGGAGGAAAACAGGAAGTAGAATCTGACACCAGAGGGACGGATCAGGCCTTCAGCTCTGACGTTTGTCGCTCACCGTCCCGTGGGCGCTCTTCTCGTTGCCGCGGTCGCTCTTCGTTCCCGACAGGTTTCCTGAGTGTTTGACAACTCGCCTCAGGTAGGCCTCCAACTCCGACTCGTTCCGATTTTCTATCATGGACAGGTGGTCCAGAATCTGCCCAGAAACACGTCAAGAACGATCAAAACGACACCTGCAGGAATAACACATCTGAAGTCTGTGACCTCTGGTTACCTTGACCCCAGTGAGCTTGCAGAGCGTGTGGCAGAGGGTCTTCAGGGTCCGGTGAGGAACATCCGTCTTCAGCTGCTTCAGCTTCTCTTTGGGGAAGACCTTCATGAAGTTGTGGACGTCCAGCAGGATCCGGTCCAGGTTCAGGCTGTTGATATTCTCTGGCAGGAAGCGGATCATCCTCCACAGACACTGAAGAGGATAAACGGTTAGAGCGGAGCCGACATACTGAGCTGGGTCTGCAGCGGTACCGGCGCTCACCTTCATCACCAGTTCAGAGACTTTAAGAGACCCGGCGTTGGAGACCAGCGTGTCCTGAAGCAGAACCAGCAGAGCGCTGTGGGAACAGGAAGAATCGGGTCAAACTGGAGGTTTGCAACTCACTGTAATGAGTTTGGACCTTTAATGGCTCTTAACTTCAGCTAACCCCAACTGCAGTCGAGCCCCGGTACCACAAATAGCTAAAATATGCAAACTCCTCAGACTCCACTAAAAATGTTTAGAACTCCTCATTTTAAAAGTCCAAACACAAACTATCCATCATGATGCCCTGAACAGGTTAGGAAAGGTCTACACAAAACATCTTCATTACATTTTTGCACAAAATCACTTAGATAACGAGCGTTAAGCTATTTTATGGTTCTGTCACTTTGAAATTACGCCCTCAACTCAATGTTTACACTCACACGTGAACAGAGGCACAATTATACAACCGTACATCTTTGATAAGCAGAAGTGGAGCCTCCTGAACAACAAACAAGAGGTTTCTGGATGGCAAGTCAACAATAAAGCACTTGTTTTTCCATTGTACAGTGCACACAACAGTAAAACCAGCTGACCAAACATGCTGGAGCTCAGCTTGGTTGCTAGGTAACGTTGCAGCACCCGTTGATTGTCACAGTAAGGAGGTTTTGAAATGGTTCATTTTCCAGACACCAAAAAAACATGAACTTATTGCCAAAAAGAGTTTTGTGGTTTTTAGAAGCATCACACACTCAACGTTTTCACACTTAAATTTATCTCTCACAGAGATAAAAAAAACCCCGTAAAGGCTGCAGAGTTGTGACCGAGTCAGAGGGACGGATCCGTTTCTACAGACCTGAATATGTTGGTCTGGTCCGAATGCTCCAGAACTCGGATCACCAGCAGGTTGACGGAGCGGATGACCTGCGTCCCGTCCTCCACGTCCTCCACTCGGCTGTCCAGCATCAGCGTGATCAGGCTGTGCATCAGGTCCTTCAGCACGCCAATCGACGCCTCGCGGGCCAGCGTCTCCATGGAGAACAGCTGAGGGGAGGAGAAAGGGTTAGAGGCCGCCTGCGGGTCGCCCAGCTGCAGGGCGTCGCTCCGTGCGCTCACTCACAGACATCATGTTTCCCATGATGCAGCTGTACAGTTTGATGAGGTCCTTCTTGTCCACGCGGTCGTCTGCGAGGTGCGTGCTGTTGATGAGGCGCAGCTGCATGATGGTGGCGATGAGCAGCTGGTCGATGTGACCCGACATGACATCGGCCTTGTCCTCCTGACGCAGAACCTCGTCAATCTGAGAGGAGAAGGTCATGAGGAAGGTCAAACTCATTTTCTTTTTGGGCCACATCGAGATCATAAACGTCCTCAAAGGCAGAAGAATGCGTTTTAAAAACTCATGAATAAACTTAAGATATGAATAAATATCTGTTTCTGCATTCAATGAATTCTGCTCAGGACTAAATAATTTTCTAATAATATTCAACATCTTTTAATTTTTTGCAAAAAAATCGTTCTTGGATCATGAGGTTTTAGTCTGATCTGTTCAGACCATTTCCAGCTCCTTTCAGAATGAGTCGTTTTAGGGTCTCTGTCCCTTTAAGTCCCGATAAGCTGCTGCTGGCCACGCCCCCACCTCAACGCTTACTCACGTAAATAAAAATGGCTGCAAACAGATTCAGTACATCTTGGAGGTGGAAGACTGTTACTCTAAATGTTTAAGACTGAAACTTTTACTACTTAACACTTTTCCAGAATTTTTATTTATATAAAGGACTTTTTCACACTAATTTTCCCAGAAATATAAATTGTTTATATGGGCTGCAAGTGATTATTATTCCAGTAATAGTTTATTCTGATGACTAAATCAGGTGAAAAATAAATAAATTGGCAGATTTTCAGATTTGAAATGTAACTATGATCTATGACTAGATCTATATGCAATATCAGAAATACATTGGAAGATGAAAATCAACAAATAATCCAATTCCTTTCTAAATAGGGAATAAATGTTTTATTTCCTAAAATGAAACAGGCTTCCTTTAGTGAATCATTTGCAGCAAAAATTAAAAATTAAAATTAAAAATACTTCCATCATGTAAAAAACGTAACTATTTTTGGTTAACTTATCAATACAGTGTAGGGCTGATCAGCTGATTATTTTTTGATTAATTAGTTCATTAGATAGCAAAATGTGGTAAAAGGGAGATTTTTTTGTACAGAATTTGAACCAGGAGAAGCCAGTTGAGTTCTGGGTAGAAAATATTTACAGATAAAATACGGTATTTTTATTTTTTAACTCAACTGTAAACTACAGATTTTCTGCCATCTTGGCTTAATTACTGCTCTGTGTTCTTTCAGTTCATCGATTACTACGTTAGTTTATTTCAATAATCATTTAATTGTCTCAGTCCAAGTGGTTTGTGTTTATTTTTCAGAATAAAAGCCTGAATTTCACCATGAAGTTTTCAAAGAGACGTGGAAGAAAGAAGTGATGCAGAGCGGTTTGTGAAACCGGACCTGAGCCAGCGCCTGGATGCTGGTGCCGATGTCGCCGCTCGCCACCTGAGAGATGACGAAGTTGATGGTGGAGGCCGTGCTGCTGTGAAGGTCGTCAAAGTGTGGAGAGATGGCGCGGATCCTTGGAGGGAAACACAGGAACGTTAAGGCCGTTTCTGGTTGACCGGAGTCAGACCGGGTCCGTTCGGGGACGGCGGTGCGTTTACTTCGGCTCAGGGATCATGACGGGCTCCAGCAGCTCGTCCAGCTGGTGCTGGACCAGGTCCGGCAGCTCACACACGCTCCGCTGGTCCTGCTCTATCATGTCCAGGTCCAGCTGGAACTCCTTGGGGATGGAGGGATGGTCGCTGTGCGCGTTCTGCCGGGACTGACTGGACGGACAGCAGAGAAACCAGTCAGTTCTACTGGGTAGAGATCAGTGCTTCCAGCTCCAGTCTGGACTTCCATACTGAATCACCTCATATTTACGGTTCTGGCATCCAAGATGAACCGAATTGAGCGATATTTGACAAATGATCCCAAACCGTACGCAAATTTAAATTTGTTTAATGCAAACGTGCCAATTTAAAAAAACACATTTGTTGAGCTAGAATGAAGTGTTTTTTTTCCTGCCTCATAAAAACACTTTTTTCACATGAGTGAAAGTGATCAACAACCAAATGACAACCTAAATGGCAGGAGGAGGATGGCACCACGTTTTTTTAATGACTTGGAGGGCAAACAAACATATTCATGTGATTTTAATTGTGATTTTTATTCAGTAGAAACACTGCGATTGCTAAAGTGTATTTTTGACATTGGTCAAAATATCGGTGTATTTGTAATGACAGCGAAGCTGTAAGAGCATCAAAGCATGTCTCTCTTCCTAAAACTTTAAATTTCCTTTTCTGGAAATTTTACCCACTGAGTGGAAACTGTGAATTTTACACATTTTAAAAAGTCACATTTCGTGGTGAATTTAGTTGGAAAGGTTGTTGATGCCGAGGTTTAGGTTGGTCCGTCTGAACTGGAGCTTTGCAGCACTGACCTCACAAAACAACATGGCCGAACCGATTACAGGACCACAGAGGGATCACGGATACAAGCAGCTGTGAAGCGTTTTCTAGATTAAGGACAATCCGTCATAAAAATATAAACTCAAATCTATTCAATATGATTCTGTCTTTTCTTTTTTTGACAAAGCGACGATCTGCAGGACCATGAATCATCATGAGCATCGTTTGCTTGAGACAAACCATTTAACCCTTTTAGCTCATCTAAACACAGGAAGTGAAGGATGACATCATGAACAGAACCAGGAGGTGAAACGGGACGTTAATGACGCCGTTTTGCACAAAGTTAAAGGGCAAAAATCCAAACGAGCTTAGGGCATCAGATGAAATTAAATGACTTAAGGAGTTTCCGGTCTTTATCTTAACTTTTGGAAAACAAATAGAGTAATTGATCTGCCAAGTCAGTAGCTGTTACATGTGGTCTTTATCATCCGAGTCTGTTCAGGAGCAGCTCAGAGACTGGAGGGTACTTATCATTAAAGATCTAATAATAATTGTGTTTTATACTTTTTCCTCTTCAGCAATAAATTTAAACCAGCAATATTTCAATGAAATAATAAACCCTCAACTCAGCAGCTGCCTGGACGCCAAGCAGCCGGTCTGATCCGATTCTCAGGTTCTCTCAAACATAAACAGGCGAGTGAGGAAGAGGAGGAATGAGTGAAAGTGAGAGCTGAGTTAGTGCGGTGCTTCACCAGAACTCAAAGCCACAGCAGGTTTTTGGTTGTTGGGCTGATTTATGACGAGCATTAGGGTGACTTTACAGTGACGACACAGAAAACAGGAGGAGTTGTACTCACATCCTATACGTGCGATACATTATTCTGCTCCGGAAAGGAAGGCAGGCAGAGCAGATCACACAGGAAGAAAGATGAAGGGTTAGGAGACAGAAACGACCAGAGGCAGGCTGGTTTCACAGACTCACTGAACTGATGCGTGACTGTGAGAGCAACCCAGCATGCAGCGGCTCAGAAACAAGGATGAGGAGGAGGAGGACAGATCAGATGTTAGCAAACATTTAAACACAGACGGGTAAAAGAGGAACGGTCAGCATGCTGGTGAGAAAACGGCCAGAAAGGTCAGAAAGTCTCACACACAAACATTTAAACAGACAGAGAGAAACATATGGATATATTTATGAATGATGTAACAAGGAAGTCGGGCTCTTTATCTGTTAGTTCTAACCATCATCTCTTAAATACTTTAATTTTTAGTTTTAGGTTGCAAAATAGAAAAAAAAACTATACAGCTCTGGAAAAATTAATGAATGAGACCATTGCAACCCTCCTGGTTATTCCACCAAATATGGATTTCTGAACTCTTCCTGAGTTAAAACATTAGTTTTGTTGTTTCTAAATTAACGTGAGTCTTTGCTTTATTTGTGGTCTGAAAGCTCTGCATCTGTTTCATTATTTTGACCATTTCTCATTTTCTGCAAATAAATACTAAATTTTTGTTTTGAATTTCAGAGACATGTTGTCAGTAGTTCATAGAATAAAAAAAACAATGTTCATTTTATTCAAACATACCTGTGAAAAGTAAGACCAGAAAAACAGATCATTTTCATTTCTCTTAATTTTTTCCAGAGCTGCACAATGTCAATAATTCACCTCCAAGATAAAATATGCAAACTTTAAGGTCTTAAAACACTGAATCCAGATTCAAACGATAAAAGCAGAGCAGTTGCCACACTTTGTGTAAAACTGGGTTCGTTTCTTTATTAAATGTCAATATAATGTTTCAGTTTCCCCTTGACAACCCTTTAGCGGGTCGCTGGGAATAAGTTTCCAAATTACCAGAATTATGAGAAACTAAATCTGTAGATGCCAAACTGTTCTGCAAAAACAAACCTGCAGGGGGCGACAGTGGACAGATCTATTTAAGGAAACTTTTACTTTGCCTTGTTTTCCTCCAGTCGGAGTCCATATTGAGTACCTTCAATAATAATTTAAACACTATTGTGATATGAATGCATGATAAATATGAATGAAACTGCTGTGGTCCATATATTTACTCAGTTTCTACTGGTCAAAGGAAGAAATCTGATGGATGTTGATAATTTTGTGGTCTGTTATTTTGAGGCGATTCATGTCAGTTTGTAAAGCATCTTAAACTTTATATTTTCGTTCATACCTGGAGCAAGTTTTACTGGTTTCCAGTAAAAAGCAGGGACCTACTTGAGCTTTCCGGGGTCTTCCTGCACTGGCTTGCGGAGGAAGGTAGCGTTGGGGTTTGTCGGCTGTTCCCGCTGCGTCTTCTCGGCGGTGCTCTGCTTCGCCGGAGCCGCAGGCGTCTTCTTCGCCGATCGTTTGATCCGCTCCTCCAGCATGCTCATGTCTTTCTCCGACAGCTGGGAAAAATCCAAATAAAATGAGTCTCTGGTTGATTTTGTGGAGGGAATTTCCAGCTCTAAACTTTGTTTTTTTTTTTTTGCCTCTTACATTTCCGATGAGTTTGTAGACCTGGTCCCCGCAGACGTTGTAGACGGCCACCACTGTGTTCAGGGCAGCGTTTCGGACGGACGTGTCTCTGTCTCCGATGTGGACGGCGATCTCCTTCAGGGATTTGGCCGGAGTCGGCTGGCACACGTTCATCCCGTAGCCCTCGATCAGACAGCCCAACTCCTCCAAACACTCTGAGAAACCCAAAACATTCAGCATGAAGGAGCAAACATAACTAAAGGTTGGCTGACCTGTGCTCCATGTTTACGTCAAGGCGATCGGTACAGATTTAATTTTTGGAAAAACTCTATTTGGACTACCCTACCAGCTCTCTGCTTGGAGTTCTTGGACTTGGTTCCCTCCATGAGGAAAGGGAAGAGCTTGGAAGCAGGATAAACTTTGCACAGCATGCCGAGGATGACCCGGACATCTTTACGAACCACATCCTTCGACTCTCCGACCTGAAGGAAAACAATGAGCATCTCACTCTAAATGACAAGCTGAGCCGTTAACGGCAACCATGAGCACAAAAACTAGAAACAAGCAAGAATATAATATATTATATTATATAATATAATCAGAATATGCGATGGACTGGTGACCCGTCCAGGGTGACCCCGCCTCTCGCACCAGCACCCGACCTGACCCCACTAAGGAAAAGGGTGTAAGAAAATGGATGGATGAGAATATCAGAGAGAAAAACTCGTATCACAAAGGACTGTGGAGCGCAACAATTGTCTGCTAATATATTCCAGGTGTTATGAACTTTACATTTTCATGCTAATATTTACCCTGTTCATTAAACCCCTGACTGATGGTGTGTGTGTGTGTGTGTACCTTCAGTATGAGGTAGGGGACGAAGGAGTTGGCTTCATACTCCGTCAGGTGGTAGTTCTCCCTGTTCAGCATTGTGAACAGCAGCTTCAGATACTCCAGCACTTTCATCAGGATGGTGGTGTTGGTTTCAAAGAAGCGGAGCGTGATCCACTTGAGGATCAGGTCCAGGCAGCTGACGGTCGCTTCACTCTCGCTGTTCAGCCTCTGTCGGCCAGAGAGACAGACCATCTGTTAGAAACAGAACCTGGTGGCCAGAACCCGGTTCACGGCAGCCGCGGCTCCGGCAGCCTCCTACCTCGATCATGACCCCGATGGCCTTCACTTGTCGCTGAAAGTCGAAGTGAAACATCTCGTCCAGCAGCCACTTGGCGAAACAGGCGGCCATCTGAGTTTTCAGCTGCTCCACGTATTCGTCCCGAGGGGTGATGAAGTTCCACTTCAGAATCTGGAGCCCAGACGTTCAGCATTAGATCATCACCGATTTCAATCGGACCACCTGGCGGGGCTAACCTGAGACTCAAGCTAGCCATGCTAACACACTGCAAGTTACCCAGAATTCCAAACTCTTGAGTAAAGACTTGAGCTAAACATGCTACACTAAACTTTCTGGTTCAGAAAGTTAACAAATTTTGGTGGCAACTACTTCATTTTACTTGAATCACTCTTGAGGTTCTGGGTCAGTACTTTTAGGAGTACTTTTACTAGACTGTACTTATTACTTTTTAGTAATTTTATTATGAAGTATCGCTATTACTAAAGTAAAATTTCTGGATTTTCTACCCACTGGACGTCGAACAAATGTGTTTTAAGCAAAACATTTTAAATACCATCTCAAAAGGAAAACTAAAACATAATCACAGAACAAGTCAAAAACCAGAGAAAAGGTTTAAAATGATTTTCTCTCCATTGCCAGAGATACTGAAAGCAGAGATTTAAGTAAAGATGTAAGATTTGATATTGATGGTAAATGTCGCAACAATGATAGGAAGCACAGTCTCCAGGTAATGAGTAATTTACCCATCAACTGTAAAAAATATATTTAAAGTAATTTCCATCAAGGTTTTCTTAATTACTTTTAACATCTGTCATCCAGGCATAGAAAGCCTGATGGCAACATAAGCTCTGTTTGAGATGTGCATATTGCGCCAATCCTACTAAAGTAAATTAATATTTTCACTAAGGTTAGCTGACTTTAGTCATGTAAACACTCGACTGGTTGGATTTAAACATTTTGTTGACAAACTCTCACTTGATCCCGTTTTATAATTTGAATTTATATAAGAAAAAGAAGGTTTTCTTCCTAAAAACATTGGCAAATTAGAAAAAGTCAGCAGTTATCAATACCTTCAGCTGCTTCTCCTCTTTGATCCTCTGTTCCTTGGCATTGGGGACCAAGATGAAGATCGGCCCAGACTTATCTTCATCATCCTTCGGGCCTTTAGTGGCCGGTTTCTTACCAGCTGGACCCTGATTGACGCAAACAGACAGAAGCAGTGAGCAAACAGAAGCGAGAAGTTTTCTAAAACAAAGTTTTAATGAGAACTGGTCAGAAAAGTGAGGGAAAGAAGAAACCAGAGCTACCAGGAGAGTTAAGATGGAGAGATTTCTGTGCAGGTTAACAGAGACATTAATACTAGGAAGCCGTCACACGAGGTTTGTCATTTCCACAGCTGAGTGAACGCTCTGAGGCTGCGTTAGTGACTGAAGACGCAGAGTTAGACTGAGAGAAGCCAGGCGGAGGTTAACTATCTGCCAAGCTGACAGCATTCAGGAAAGAGTGGGATGATCCAGACGTCCGCATTCAACTACCTGTTGGCCGCCAGCAGCAGCAGCAGCCTTCCCTTTGACGGGCGGCTTTTTGCTACCATTACACTCCTTCTCCTTGGAGGGAGGGGGAGCTTCCTCCGTGGGAGAGGGAGGCTGGGTGAGTGAAAGTAAATAAAAACATCACAAAACAAACTTCATGGAGGGAAACGACCAAAACGAATAACATGAAGGGAGGAGGGCGAAAAACAAAAGAAAAATGACTAAATATTTTAAACTTAAAGACTAATAAATGAAAAGGACTGAAGAGACTCTGTTCTTTTATCTAATAAATAAATGAGAAAGTTTTATTAATTGGATGATTACTTGAAAAGTAATTTCTTATTTGGAATTAATCCATTACTGAAATAATTGTCAACTAATTTAGTAATCGATTAATCATTAATTGGAGTATACGTTCTCAAAAACAGCCAGTTTGTTTAAATATTCAACTATAATTAAGCTTTACAAAATGAAATTAATTAACTTTACACACATATATACATTTGGAATAGAAGACTCAAAAATAGAAAATCTTGAGTTTGGGGTGAAGAATATAAACAGATTAAAGCTTCACTCGGTTCATATTTTGCACAAAACGACAACAAAAAAAACCACTCCAATTAAGCGCCTTTTTTAAATTATAAGTTAATGGGGAGAAAAACAAACCCTCTATTGTACTGATGTTAAGCAGAAGGAGCCAAACCTTTCATATGTTGATATTTGAAGTATTTTCAGCTGCATCCTTTGCTACAAATGATCAAACATTCACTAAAAAAAACTTTTAATTGTATTTTAGGCAACAAAATATTAATTTTGCTATCCAAAAAAAAGGAATAGATTTGTTTATTTTAATGAATTTGTAACAGAAAATGAGCTTATGTAGTTAACTGAAGTTAATTGAAAAATCTGCAGAATGCGGCATTTTTAAAAAAATCTCATAAATCAATTAACATAATTAGCTGCAGCCCTGATCCAAACTGATGTACCTTCTTGGCAGCTCCTCCTCCTCTGACTTTCTTAGCTTCAGGTTTATCAGTGAACTCTTCGTTGGTCCTGGAAGCTGCACATACAACAAGCAAACATTTGAATTATCTACATCTTGTTTAAGTTTGGTTTGTCCCAAATTATCCTTGAATGTCTGAGCTCACCTGAAGGAGCTCTGTTTTGCTCTGCAGAACCTTTTCCTCCCGTTTTGGCCGGCGCCACAGGTTTAGCCGGCATCACTGCTCTGGCCTTTTCCAACATGGCTACCACCTGATCCTTAGAGGCAGGCTGAGGAGAAATAAAAACCAAGTTGGAACCAAGAGTCTCAATCAAACACTGGTACCACCTCGCTGACAGCTCTGTACTTTGAGTTTTCCTGTGGCTTTGTTCATCTTGTCGTAGCCCAGGTGCATCATGAAGGTGGGCAGGGCGTCCTGGGCTTTCTTCCTCACGTCGGCGTTCCGGTCCTCCAGGCAGGTGAACAGCTGCGGGACGCACAGCATCAGGTCCCCGGGGACCGACCTGAGAGTCGGCAGCTTCTCTGCCAGCCAGCCAAGAACCTGAGGATGAAGAGCGGGTTAGAGTCTGATCTTCATCTTCCCCACCGTGAGGAGGAGCAGCGGCGGAGTCGGAGCACCTCCTGACGCAGGAAGGGATTCTCCCTCTTCAGCTCCTCGGACAGATCCTCTCCCTCCAGCCAGTCCTTCATTCCAGTCTGCTCCACCCAGGCCTGCAGGGTTGCCATGGCAGCCGTCCTCAGGTTCACCTGCAGAGAGACAGATGTAACTCAGACCAATTGTAACTGCTGACATTCTGTCATGGAGATTCTGTTTAAACTATTGGAGTGGAGGTGGAATACCTTGCTGTCTCCCAGAACTGTGATAACAGGGAACCCCAGAGCTTTCACATGCTGCTTGAGTCCAGGCCCCATAGCTGTAGCCAGCTGCTGCAGAATACTCAGGGTCTGTTGGACCTGCAGACCACAAACAGGACGGTCATCACTGCAGTCATGACGTTTAACCCAGAGGCCAAACACAGAACAGTCCAGCTTACCAGGATCTTGTTGGAGTCGCTGAGTCGCCCTTTCAGCGCCAGAGGAAGCTCCCCGATGTTGGCCGTGATGAATTTGGCCTCAGAGATGATGGCCGCAGCCTCATCCAGACCCTCCTTCCTGATCTTCCAGTTCTTGTCTCCAATTTTAGACACCAGGTCGGATGTGATCTTGTCACTTTGAAAATTAATTGGAACAAAGAAAAAGAAGAAGAAAAAAAGGCTGTTAGCAAAATTTATGAACTTGGCTGCTCCAGAAAATAATCCTGTAGATCTCAAACAATAAAATTGGTTCCTGACTGAAGAGACTGAAATGTTGTTCACACATTGATAAAAATATTCATTTACTTATCTGGGAAAAAAGAACAAACTTTGTAATACCATTTCTAGAGATTGCTCCCATCATTAAAATACTATTTTGACCTTGGCCATTTTTTAAAGGAAGCATTTTTAACTTTAAGTTGCAAAAATCCAAAGAAAAGTTTAGGTTTTAATGCAAGAAATAAAATCCAATATTAAAAGTAAAAAATCTTTGAAATATTTTAGGAACAAAACAAAGAAGTTGCAATCAGATCTCCCGTCGTTTTTCAAGCCAGCAAAATGAAGTCAAGGCATACTCTTCAGAAACAAACGTGATTTAACTGATGATTCTGAGTTAAAGAAAAATCTGATGGGCTACAGCACAGTTCACAGCTACACATATCAGGAAATAAAAACAGTGAAGCAAGAGGGAGACTGCAGCTGTTTGTGAGCATAAAGTTCATCAGGCAAGAAATGTTCCTGTTTTTTGTAGCATTTTTCTTCTTGTGTCAAATTGTGTTGCCTGGAGTTTGTTGCAATACTTATGTTTTGCCATTTATTCTAGAGACATTGGTTTAGTGATGATGCTGGTCAGAACTGGAGCAGAAATACATTTTTAGCTGCTGTATGTGTCAAACCATCATCATTTCACAGGTTTCGCCACTGTGATTACAGGTGGCGAAACCTCAGAAAAGGTGATTTCTGGGTATTTTTGTCATGTTGCAGAGTTTCTGCTCTTTATGCACATTTCTAGTCTAACTTTATTATCTTAGTTTTAAGTTAGTTTTTCACCCATTTCATTATGGAGTTGCAGAACTTACCCGATATCAGTTCGGGGCAGCAGGTCCATGATGTCCTGCCCCGCTCCTCCATCTTCATCCTGCTCCGCCGCCTCGTCTCCGTCTTCCTCCGCCGCCGCCGTCTTCTTGGTGGATCTGATCGGAGCCGGAGGCGACTGACCCTGCATCTGTGAGGGAGAGAACCGTTTCCTATCGTTAGTGTTCGGACTGCGGCAGGGCGGAGAGAAAACCAGAGTCTCCTGCGTGGTTCCGATCGAGGTTCGGGTCACGTCTGACGGTCCGGTACCTTCTCGAACTCGGCATCTATCTGTGCGAGGAGAGCCGGCTTCTCGTCTTCGAAGAACATGCGCAGCGGCTGGCCCATGTACAGGTACATGACTCCCAGCAGGGTGATGGCTGCTGTCCGCACGGCGGGGTTCGTCGCGCCCAGAGCCGTCTTCACGTTGTTGATGAAGCCTTTCACGTTGATTCTGCAGAGCAGGGAGGAAAGGGTTAATATTACACCATCATAACAACATCTCGGCTTTTAAATCACTTTCTTTCATTACAGGGATTACATTTTGTCAAGTTACTTTAACATTTTACGTGCGTGTAGTTTTAAAATAAATTTCACAGCATTTCATAAGAGCTGCAATTAAATGACTAATTACTGACCAATTGATTATTCTGGTGATTAATTGAATTTAAAAAATGGGCACATTCTGCAGATTTTTAATTTAAGCCTTTTATATTCATTAAAAATACAAGAAAAATATGCATTTACTTCATCTGGAAAGATTTAACTAGAAACGTTGTTGCCTGTGAGGAAAACCTACCCAGCAAATCCAAACTCCTTCATGGCGTTCGCCAGCCAGTTGAGCGTCTCCGCCTGGTTTTTGGGGTTCTTCTGTGCAAACGCCAAGGAGACGACCTGACGTGAGAACAAACTGTGTTAAAACCGCACAGTCAGTCCTGTTGGCTTCGCTGACGATTACCGGGTTCACCTGCTCTGCTGTCCACGGCAACGAGCACATCTCTCCGATCGCCGTCAGAGCCGACTTGGCGTTCCCGCCGCACTTCACGTCTCCGATTTTATCCACCAGACCGTCTAAAACTACGGAGGCCGACGTCTTTGAGAACTGTCCTCTCTGAGCCACGAGAGCCACGATGTGCAGCTTCATCTGCATCACCTGCAGGAGGTCACAGCGTTAGAAACTGAAAACAGACACCGAGGTTCAGCCGTGAGGGGTGGATTTAGTCTGAACCTTAAGGAAAACTCAAGTTAAATCATCTAACCTTGTTTGGTTTCATGATGGCATCACTCCCAGGAATAATATTACAAGTTAATAACAGTTTATTTAAAAAGGTCAAGAGTGGCTTCATAGAACGGATCGGTTAAAAACTGTCAACTTTTTTATTCATCAACAAACCATTGAGCTTATGCTGCAATATATCAGTCAAACTTAGAATATTCATAAATCAATAATCAGAAGGATTCGTGGCTCCAACAAAGAAAACGATTTAATTTACTGTCAAACACGTATGACGGTCTAACGTCTCATTTCTTTGTTCTGCAGTTGAACCAACCTGACTCAGTCTGAAGAGGATCAAAACGTTATTTAGATGTCATTTCTGTAGGTTAGTCTACCGCTGAACACATCGCTGGCATTTCAGTTAAAATCTGGTTATCAATGTGAAGTGGGACATTTCTAAAATAACTAAATATAGTTTTTGCATGTAAATGTGCCTTAATATCCCTAAAAAGTTGTTAATCCTACAACAGCATTCATGACTAAAAAAAAAAGACAATCAATAAATGTTTGTTTTAGTGCCTGAGAGCTAAGAAAGGTTAAAAAAGAAAAAAAAAAGGTAAAAATATGCAATTGCATCAAACTACAGTGTATTTTTTAATATTCCTTATATAATTTATTGAAACATGAAACTAGATTCCAGTTACTTTCAAAAACATGCCAATTGTTCAGACAGATGTGTTTACAAGCACAACGCCTTTCTCTGTGTTTCTTAATTAGCCGTGATAAATCTATCCATTCCCTTTATCCGTCGTCAACAGCACAGAAAAGGATCTGGGCGTGCCGTCTCCCAGTAACTTGGCGTTCAGGGACCAGAATGCCACTGAGCTTTAGCCTGTTGGATTCCAGCAGCATACCTGAAAGTTTGTCTCCTTCCAACCCGGTTTCTTGGCCAGCATTCGGACCAACGCCTGGCACGGCATCGCTGCCTTGTCCATGGTCTCCACAGCCTGCAGACAGGAATCCAAGATAAATCTTCTGCTCAGCCGTAGAGACTGGTGGCTGCTGGAAGTTAAAGGTTTCAGAGTAAACTGGGAGACTTTACCCTCTGGAACTCCTCCATACTGGCCAGCCTCTCCTTCCAGTTGCCCGAGTCCAGCTGCTGCAGACAGGAAGCAGGAAGCACTGCTGCTGCCAGCTCCTCACACGCTTCAGGCTGAAAACAGCAGCAAACAGTCAGAAACTAAAACTTAATGCCATCTAATCTGATCTCCATTAAGAAAGAGCTTAATGAAGATTTAAGGATTTTATAATACTCAGACTGAAAGCTAAAACTGCAATTAATCCAACAATATTGAAAAAGGTGAATTTATTGCAACAAAGTTAAAAGGATTAAACTTGATATTCAGTAGAAACTCAACTTCAGATTCCCTTCATTTTATTTACTTAAAAACAAAATTTATCAATTAGGTGAATTTAAAGCTGTAATGTTTTGCTGTTAAAGTGAAAGAAGACATTAAAAATCTGCTGTTTTTGTATCGACCTTCCAGACGGCTGATGTTCTGGTCTGCATTCTCAGAACCAGAACCAAACATAAAAAAGGCACCATTCAGTTTTTATGCTCCTCCAATCAGTAGCAAACTTCCAGAGAACTGAAAAACTGCTGAAACACTGAGTTCCTTTAACTCAAGGCTGAAAATCCTCCTGGTTAGAGGAGGCTAATAACATGTGAATCATTGATCAATACATTTTGATGATTGATGGTGGCATTAGACAAAATGTTATGTTTATTGCTCGTTTCATAATCAGTTACTGTTTGATGAACAGTAACTGAATTGTGCTCTACAAATAAATGTCTCAGTTTTTATCTCTTCCTCCCCTCCAGATTTACGTCGTTGTCGTTTCTGTGCCTCCAGACCCAGGAAGTAAAAATTCGCTCTGATTTTACTGCTTGTGAACTTACAGATATTTCAGTTTCTGTGATTTCTTTGCTGTCTGATGTCTTCTTGGCTTTCCCTCCAGCTGCTGATGCTGGTTTCCCTTTTTTAGCTGGACCAGCTGACGGCTGCAAAAATAAAAACATTTAGAAACTCTGGATCATTAACGGGAACCGTTTGGGTTTCGTTCCGTACATACCTTGCTGGCTGATGCGGTTTGGCTCTTCTTCGGTGGCGCCGAGGATTTGGGAGGGGCTTCGGCTGCAGGAGGAGCTTTAGCTGCAGGTTTCTTGTCACCCGCTGCCGATCCTCCTCCAGCTGCTCCTTTTTTACCTCCAGGAAGCTCCACTTTGTCAGCACACTCCTTGATCTGTTAGAGAAACATAGAAAACGTCAGAGATCGATAGCATGACGGCCTGAGGAGGATTCTCTGGTTCTAATCTTCACCTTATCGAGTTTGAGTTTGTCCAAGTCGGCAAGGAAAGGGTTCACGGCCTTTTCCCCGACCACCTTCATGGCCATTCCCAGAGCTTCGAAGGCCGCGTCACGGACCTCAGGGGCCGAGTCGTTCACTTGCTGTGGATGACAAAGCAGGACACGATCAGGTTTTACGATGGCCAACAGTCGTGTCTTCAGTTTGTTGATGTACTGGAGGACAAACCTTGATGAGGGCGGCGCAGAATGGCTTGAGAACGCTTTTCGGCAGCGTGGCCTGCGTGCAGTGTCGGAAAGATCGGGCCAGAAACAGAGACGCCTGCTGCTTAATGGATGGGTTCTTGTTGTCCATCACACCCAGGATGTCCTCCGAAAGGTTCTGCAGAGTCGTCTGGGGAAGAAAAAAATAAAAAACATCAGTCGTCTCAGCACTACTGGAACACATTAGGAGCTGCAGCATCAGCTGAGTGCTTGGTGGATAACAGTCTGCAAACAGGAAGTGGATTCAAAGTAAGTTAGTAAAAAAAAAAAAGAAAATTAAATCAATCCAGAGAGATAACGCTTCATCGTGTCTGCCAGACAGGAAGTGAGCCGTTCATCCACACAGGAAGCAGCGCTGTGATGGCAAAGCTAAAGAAAATCATGATGCAGAATTAAAAAAATAAAAAATCCTCCTGATTCACCATTTTGTACTTTAGAAAATATACAATTATATTTCATGATGAGGACATCTATGCTGTGTTTAAAGTCATAAGCTACATTAAAGTATGGTTACCATGGTAACTGCTCACACATTAAATGTTTTCAGTAAAAAAAACAAACAAAAAAAATATTTATGCTGCTGCCACAGAACCTAAACCGTTTTGCAATCACTATTACAAAAATAAATAATTACAAATAAAATAAATTTTGCAGTTTTTCCTTACATATTGTAGATTGTAGATGAAATACTAAAAAAACCCCAAAAAAACCCACATGCCTATTGTACTCACAGTGAGGAAGATGGCATCAATAGCCTCCTGCAGCGACTGGACAACCTGCAGCTTCTTCTCCTTAAACTTCTCCAGGATAGTTGGAACCACCTGTAAAAAATAAATAAAATAAAGTAAATCTGTGAGGGAAGCCGTTTGATTTATGGGTCGCCGTCTTCTTACATACTTCCTCAATTTAAAGTAAAAGAATCTGGAGAATTTGAGGGAAGAACGTCTAATAAGTCATAAGATTCTCTTACTTGTCCTGCGTACGTCCCAAACTTCTTCCTCAGACCAGAGGCCAGTCCAGCCAGGCATTTGGCCGCCATGGAAACCAGCATCACGTTGGCATCTTTTCCCACAACCTGCAGCAGAGAAACCACATCAGCTCCAACTCGACTCCTATTGGTCAAAACGTCAGTCAGGAAGACTGAACGGCCTTCTCTCCTCTCGGACAGCTGGCAAGTCTTTACAGTGCAGTTCAAATATCAGGTTCAGACAACTCAGTGCTTTGAAAAAGTACTTCTGAACAGTCTCTGAAGATCTGTTTTTGTATGACTTGAGAAACATTTTGTTAATTTAATATTTGCACCTTCTTCAGCGCGCGGACCAGGTCTCCGTAGTCGCCGTTCTCCAACTTGGGGTTCTTGATCAGCACTTCAACAGCTTCAAGAGCTTCTTTCCTCTCCTGCCACTTTTTAGCTTCCTGCAGAAATAAAAGCCCAGGATTATTATTTTCACAGCGTTCGCAGATTATTAATACAAACTACATCATTAGAGATGTTTACGAGTGGAACCAGGCTGCTTTCTGTGATTTTAATGCCATCATATGTGAAGCTTGGTTATTCTAGCAGCTGCTACTTGTCACACAGTGTTGCCAGATTGGGTAGGTTTCACCCCAACTGGGCTTCTTTGCAACATGTTCTACTGGATGTTGAAATTTATACCGCTTTTCACAGCATTTAGCAGGTTTTTAGAAAACATTTATAGAAAATTCTATCAAAATCATTTTTTTGGGTGGCAGAAAACTAGAAAAAAAAATAAAATTGAGCATTTTAATAAAATACCAATTTACTGACAGTTTAATTTCCAGTGTTTAGACTCTATCAAATGGGACATCAACAATAATTAGTCAAATCTGTCCATTAAAACATTTAGGTCCCTTTGGCTTGATCTCTTCTTTATGTGCTTTTGTCTTTGCAGTTGGGCGTGTTTGGCTGTAAGCTGGTGGTAACACTGTTCACTATGTCAATTATTCTGCTGTCTTTATTTTGTACCTCACTGTAATGCATAAATAAACTTGATAATCATTGATTAATCAAGTGCCTTTATGAAATAGTCATGAGTTTCAGCAGAGGCTGAGATTTGGATTATTTTGCTGGGTTTTTTTGGACTCAAGTCATGTTTTGATCAGAAAAGCCCCAATCAGATTTGACAAGCCTGGCTGAAACGGTTGCAAAGGTAAAAAAAAAAAAAAAAAATTTATATATATATATATATATATATATATATAAATGTACCTGGAAGAAAACTACAGAGGTTTAAAAGTGTTTTGAAAAACTCACAATTTTCTCATAAAAGTCTTTGGGCATCTTTGACAGAATCTCCACAGGTTCCAGCAGATCGTACGGATCCACAGCTGCTGCGGTTTCTTCCTCTTCATCTCCTGGGAGATGAGAAGAGGAGTCTGTGACTGCCCAGTAACAAAGAGAGAACAATAAAACGGGTCATAAATGAGCCAGGCTTACCATCAGACTGATCTCCTCCTTGAGCTTGTTGCTGTTCGAACTTTGCTTTCAGGTCCTGCTGAGAGCGCAGGAACCGGGTCTGCTTGGGAGGAGAAGGGGGCAGCTTCACCCACTCCTCCTCCAGCTCTTTGAGCTGCAGAGAGAAAACAAGGAAACACTCATTTAGCTGAATTCAGCAGGGCTCTGTTGTACTTTGTGTGAAGCTTATCAGGTCCCACCTGTACGGAGTTGATGTTCTGCAGCGGCGGCCTCAGAGCGTCTCTGATCCACTTGTAGATCTCCACAGCAAGCAACTTGGACTCATCCCTCACCGCCTTCTCTCTGGACTCAAACTGTTTGGGTAAAACTTTCACTACTGGCTTTAGGGTCACTATTTTTGATCCAAACTCACTGGGGGAGGCAATGAAGAGAACAAAGAACCAATCAGAGTCTCTCAGTGAAACAACTTCTCTTTGTTGGTGCTTTTCAGATGGAAATCAGAGCAGAACCTGACATGATGTTGTGCAAAGACCCTTACTTGCCATTTACCCCAAAACCAACTTTTAGTTCAGTGTACCAATAACTCAGGAGTTGTTTTTGTTGGTGGTTTTTTTGTGAGAAGCTCACAAAAAGCTGCTGTGGTCGTGAAAATCCCTCAAAGTTGCAAATCCATTTTATAAAAACAGCAAATCACATGCAGGGTTCCACAAAGCTCCATTTTGGGGCCCTTTCTACTTAATATCTACATGCTCCCACTAGCTCAGATTATAACAAAACTTTATGAAAATTTGCTTTACAGGAAACTGTGAAAAAAATGATTGATTTGGTGCAAATGAAAACATTAATAATAGAGCAGCCACCGACCTCAGAGCCTTCCTGAGCGTCTCAATGCACGCTACCACTATCTTAGGGTTCTTGTTGTCCAGTCCTTTGAGCAGCTCATCCTGAACCACCTCGCCCTTCTCTATCTCGATGTACATCAAGCAGATGTCCATGCCCAGCTCTTTGGCTCGGGCCTTCGGCTGGTTGAACACCTTGGTGACGACGCCTGACACCACCTCGCCCGTCGTCCTGCAGCACAGAGACAGAGCAAACATTCCTGGATTATGTCCAGTGAATCACCTCCAGTGTTTAAAGACCTGCTATAAAAATAACACCAAATGTTAAACTTGTGGATAAACCTCCAGTGTGGACAGAACTTACTTGCCAGCCACATGAGCATTCTCAATAAAGGCCAAGGCAGCTTCCAGGCCTTTGAGCTGAGCCACCGCATTCGAGTCAGTGACAAACTTCTTGATTAGTCCCAGGTACTTCCCCCACTCCGGACTCTTCTCATCCTCTATCTTCTGGAACAACTTCAGAGCTTCTTCATAACCGTTCAGTCTGGCTTTCCACACCTGAATGAGACAGGAGGTGGAGGTAAAAGATGATTCACAGCAAACGAGCAAAAAGTTTTATCACCACTTTTGGGGATGACTAGATAACCGAGAACAGCGTCTCTAGCATCCAAACAGGCTCATTTCAACCCAACTACCATCAATTAACTTGAGTGCACTGATGCCATTTCTTTTCCAGGCTCATTTGTGAACTTGGACAGTTGGTCCAATCAAAATCAGCTTTACTGATCAAGACAGTGTGCATAAAAAAGAAATTTGACTTTGGTTTCAAGCTCTCACAGCACACAGACTAAATAAATAAACTGTAAAAGGAATACAACACAACATGTGCACTCATTAACAGACATTTTAATTTTAAGAGCTTGTGGTTTTAGCAAATAGTGCCAATCTGAAGGTAAAAGTCCAAACAGTCCAGGATGTGTGGGCTCTGCAGAGATTTTAGCAAAAACATTCTCGCTCATATTTAACATTAAAAGTCACTGAATCAAAAATGTCAAGAGAAAAGTGTGACTGGTTCAAAAGCAGCTTGACAAGGTTGCTTACTTTCATGGCTCAGAAAAAATATCAGAGGACTTTCCTTTACCCGATTAAAAACAAAATGACCTCGACCATACAGCGTGTGGTAGAGGGAAAAAAAACTATTTATATATTTGGGATATTATGCAGTCATATGATCTCAGAGCAGAAACAGCTGATTAGTTTGCTGAAGTTATTTCCATCATAGCCTCAAGTCTAAAAAGAAAAAAAAAAAAAAAAGAAAAACACTTTCAGCTTGTTTACTTTTCTACACACAGTAGCGGAGACAATAGTTAAAAAATGCCAAATATAAACTTTATTTCTAGACTGCTTTACATATTAATTTTAAACTTTAAAAGCTAAATGCTTATGCTAAACATTGTAGCTGACCAGAGGTACGATTGTTCTTGATGGTTTAGATTTACCAAACAATATTAGAACCATGTCATGTCTGAAGCCATGGATTAGAGGTTGCACTAACACTGTATTAGTCTAATCCCGAATGCAAAGCCTCATCAGGATCCAAACAAATGGAGTAAGCAAATCTAAAGGAAGCTAATCATGCAGAGAGACTGAAGCTGAATCCCTGATGTCTGTAGGATGAGGCTCAGGTTGGTTTTTAAGCCCGTCTGATCTGATCCCGATAGTTTGACCTGTTCCTAAAACCTGTATGCAGCTCATTTTCAGATTTAGTCGCTTTCCTTGAGTCTCCAGCTGCAGTCAAGAGGCAAAACTATTGTTCCTTTTATACATCTACACAAAAGTGTATTGAAACTTAGATGACCAAGTTTCAATACACAAATTGTTTACAAAAAATACAGTATATTCTTAATTATTTCTGAAATGATTTCAGAAACTCTGGCAGAGTTTGACAAAATATGGCAACATGCCCATTAATCCACTTTCACTGCATTGTTCTGCCATCTTCCCATAAAACAGAACTCTACCAAGAATCCAAAACAGATTTGAAACATGTCAACAGTCATGTGATCTATGTTCATAAACATAAAATATGGTAAAATTTTAATATCATGTTTGGCTGTGAAAACATAAAAGGCACAGTCTGTGTCGCAATACCAAAATAAAAGCATCTTTTGTCTGAGGCTGACAGAAAAAGGAGTAATCAACATTTAAGAAATTAAAAATTAAACTAGATTGAAATCCGACCACCTCTAACTGAGGACAGTTGGCCAGTTGCTCACCTTATGTTCACATTTCTGGTCGATGGGAAGCTTCATCCACTCGCTATCGTCCCCCATGGCTACTGGTCGGGGGCTGGGCTTCCCCTAGAGTTACTTAGCTGAAAACAAGACATTAAAATAGTAGCATTATCATCATACATTTAAACTTTAGTCATTTTATCAGCCTTTCTGCTGAGGCAGAGTAATTTGGGTTTTCTTTCTAGAATGAAGTATTTCTTACTCCATCCATCCATCCATCCATCCATTTTCTAACACCCTTGTCCCCAGTTGGGTCGGGAGGTGCTGGTGCCTCTCCAGCTAATGTTCTGGGCGAGAGGCAGAGTCACTCTGTACAGGTCGCCAGTCTGTCAGAGTATTTCTTACTCCTCATGCCAAATGTACTCAAGTGTTGAACATTTATGTAAAATCCAGTGTAGGTTTATTTCAAATTTAATGAAACACAAACAGAGAAAATTCAAACAGCAGAGGAAGGCTAAAAAAACTGATCAGGTCAAAGACTGTAAGTTAGATCAAATTAAAGTTAAAAAGATTATAGTCAGAGGAAAGTGAAGTAGTGAAGACCCAGGCAAAAAAATGCTGAAAGATAGTTCCACTTTCATTCAATAAGAGTCCATAAAGTGCAGTGATGCTCTCAGCCACTCAATGGTTCAAAGCACATTAAAGGAATAGCTGGAGGCTCATGTTTCACACTGATCCAAACTAGTTGGGCAAACGGAATGAAAATGCCTTGAGCTCAGAGTCCATCGTACAGGAAGCACAAATGTGTCAAACTGACAAAACTAGGAACCTTGTGTAGGGGGTTCCTGCTACTTTTCTCCAACCAGAGTAGCCAGAGAACCACAAAGCTTAAGTTAGCTTCTGATTCAAGAACTGGCTAAAGAGCAAGTTGACCTATTCTTTCAAATTCTGAACATTTTTAATCTGTTCTACCTTAAAAACCACAATTAAGCCTGTAATCAATAAATCTATTGACTGCATAATAAATTAAAACAAACACAATTTCAATTGGTGTGTTTTATCATACATCTTTTCCCCTCTTTCTACCAAAAACTGGATAAAAATCTTCAGTTTGATGCTTTGGTCTCAACTAGCCATTTTTTAAGTACAGTTTTGTTTACAAAATATATAAATATATATAATATATAAAACTTTGTTTGTGAATAATGTTAATTTCCCTTTGGGAGCCCTTTTACAACCCAATTTTGTAGTTTGCACTTGTGGAGTTGACTTATAATTGTAATTTCTGATTCCACATAATTCTTCATGACTCTGACCATTTTTTAGACATATATTATTTTACACCATGAACAGAATCATTGAAGCACATTTGTGAAACTTATTAAATACAAGCATACTTCATTACTCCCAAAGGGAAATTAACATTATTCACAAACAAAGTTTTATATATTTTGCCATGAGAGTAGAATAGTCTAGTCCAGGTTTGAAGAGTCTGAGTGTTGTAGTTTCTGAGCTGGACCAGAAAAGTCACCAAGATGGCCTTTTATTAAACTTTTTAAAACCAGATAAAGGCATCACAAACTAGGTTGTATGTATTTTGCTATTAATGTGGAGCAGTCTAATGTACATTTAACACTGTAACTGGAAAACATGTTAAATATTATGTGGAATCAGAAATAATTACAATTATAAGTCAACTCCACAAGTGCAAACTACAACATTGGGTTTACAATGTTAAAGAAAACTAAAACGGCAACATTATCGGTGGCTGTCGCAACAATAAAATACTTCAGTGCATCTCTTCAGCATCCAATAAGGTGATGCAGAGGCCTATTCATTTCAGTCAGGTGTGTGGCATCGAGGGAAACACCTACAACATGTAGGACAGGTAGTCATGGGGATCATAGTACATCCACCAACATCTCATTATTAATTCAGACATCAAACAACAACAGTAAAAGCGCATAAACGCAAGACAGATAACAGCATTAGTAATACCACGGATAATGTTATATTAATGCATCACCTAGAGAAGAATTAAGACAGTCAGGTTTAAATTAGGGAGGATCCAGAAATGTCTAAACTTGATGTTTACTCTCCTTGTTTGGTTCAGCGTCACTGAACTGTAAATTAATTCATTCAAATCCCCAAGCAAAGCTAACCCAGAAACATGTCTGAACCCGAAAACCCACAGGGCTGCTGACCAAACAGCAGCCCTGTCAGAGGCTAGTTACCCGCGATCCTCGTTAAAAAAAAAAAAAGAAAAAGAATATATTCAAGCCAAGATGTCAGAATATTACCGAACCGTTTAATTTAAACCAGCACAATGATGACTAGCTACCTTAGCAACAGCCGTTGCTCCGTTACTTCTCCCGTAGGCTCTGGTCTAAATCGCCTCACCAGTAACGTCCATAATGTTAATTCAATATAAACAATGTGACTCTACTAATGCTTTGTACAGAACGAAAAAATATTATGCACAGAAAGTATTCCCAATGAGAGCCTGCTAGTGGCTCTTAACGTCTATTAGCTGCCTGGAAACGGCTAGGAGCTAACCGTCCATCCGCGCCAACATAGCCAAGGCCGAACAACGCACTTCTCCGCCACAGCGGCTCAAACACACCGACACAGACAAAATGGACTGCGGGTCGACGTAGGGGATTAAACTGACATGAAAAGAATACCTGTTGACGTCTCTGTAGGACAATAAGACGTAGGCAACCCAGTGATATGGGCGCTACAATGAGATCACCCTAGTGAAGTCTGGCCGAGTCTTAAAGCCTCAGCTGCATGTACGTCCCAAACAACTTCCGCTAAAAGTAAAGGTCAACGTCTCTTTCGTCTATTAAAGAAACTGATATATTCGTAATATTGAATAAAATATATATATAAAAGACACCATAACACATTCTACATATAGTTTGTACATTTGTTTTGTATCTGTTTGGACTTTTTGGCTCACATATGATTTATTGACTCTTATTTTGTACAGTCACATCCGGTAAGTCTCTGATATACATGTGTAACTTCACGCATCTTTTTCAAAAGAGTCCAAGGGCGGAGAGACAGAGGAGGGCGGAGACCGGGGGCTTCGTTATGTCTGCATCCGTTTCTTACGTTAAACCTGATAGTGAGCCCTGTCAAACACAGTCAAACATATCTGGAAATCCCAGTGAAAGCGGATTTTTTACCGCGCAGTTTTATTTTTTCTCTCGTTTGCAATTTGCCAAATAGGTTTCCTTGTTTGTCATCAGCCGTGGCAAATGATTGGCTAGATTTGAACGAGACTCCGCCCCCATGATGTCAAACTAATTTGCTGATTTGATGGAAGCGATGTAGGTCATAATTTGTAACAATTTGATTGGACAACACCCGCCTCATAGGTATATCGATTGATTTACTATTGGTTATTTCATATTGACGGGAACACACCCGTGTTTTTGACTGGGTAATTCGAAATTCTATTGTTCAAGTACAATTAACTTGTTTTTTAATTAAAAACTATTTTATAACAAACTTCATAACAACAGAAAAGTACAATTGCATTTGAGACTAGTAGCCTTAAATAAAACCGGAAAATTAGCTGTTTTTTTTTAATTAAAAGAAGAGTAAAACAAGTTTCAATCAGGTTAATGAAATGGTAGAATTGACAGAGATCATTTTTTCCATTGTTATATCCTTGTTTTGTTTTGTTTTTTTATCTTAATATGACATGTATATCAAACAATATTTAGGATATATATTTATTTTTAAGGTTTAAAACAAACTACTGAAGTTAGTGACTAATAGGATGTAAAGCTCATATTCTGTATATTTTCCACAATGTACATCTGATTGACTCTGTCTGTTTGGCATTACTGCACTTGTGATGACCTAGTTTGGGCCAAGCTTGAGTTTTTGGAGAATTGCCATCACATTTGACTCTGTGCTTTTCATATAAGGATGAGTTCTTGGTCAACTTCACAATTGAAAGATATATTATAAAAAAAAACACACATTACGGTTCCTCCACCACCATACTTGATAGATGATTCAAGGTTTGTGAAATAGTACATTATTCTGAAATTAGGAATCAGAAGATAGATAGATTGTGGTAACAAAAGCAATACCATTCAGACTTAAATGGCATTTAAATGATGAATATTTGGTAGAAAGAGACCCAAAGTGTGCCAAAAAATATCTCCACACCATTGCACCACCAGCTGCAACCTGAAACTTTGAGACAGAGCATGATGAACACATTCAATAACAAATCTTGCACGTCTCAATATACAAACTGAAATTAAGGCTCACCAATAGACAAACTGTCTAATTTTGGCCAGCCTGTTTGAACTGCAGGATGAGTATTTATTTGTTCTCAGGAGTGGCACCCAGTAGGGTCTCCCGCATTTCAACATAAAAAAGATTGCCTGAATGATTATTTCATGAATGATTATTGTACCAAATAATAACAACGACAACAATAATAACAATTGTCAGAATTATGATTATAATAATATTAATTGTGATGATACTAATAATTATACTAATAATAATAATAATAATAATAATAATAATAAATGTAAATAGAATTATTATTATTATGTAAAATAATAATAGTCATTATCATTACATAATATTGCTTATGTAACACAAAACAGTTATTATTATTACTATTATTTATTTTTACGCGAAGCGGAACCTTTACTTATCCGGGGGCTCAAATTCATGTAGCTCACAACATCCGGTCTTGTTTCCTGTTTCCATATATGGAGCCGCAGTTTAGCTGCACCGATGCCCGTCGGAATCGTCCAGAGCCTTCAGAACTGAATCAGCTAATCAATAAAGTTCTCTTATGTTGCGATGATGTGACTGGATCCATCCCGTCAGAACCAGCAGAATGAACCGCCTGAGTTCGGCCGTCCCCGGAGAGCGGTACCTCGGTAATTTCGGAACTGCATATTCTCATTTGTATTGGCTCGGTTCGGTTTTGATTGAACATATTTTTGTCTGTTATCCTGCAGCGGACAGCCAGGTTCTGTTCTACCTGAATGATGCCGTGACCCAGCTGCTGGACCACAAGGAGGAGTACACCCAGTTCGGCCTGGTTCGGTACTTCGCCGAATAGTAGGTCCCGCTTTAAACAGAACCGCTTTAAACACAGGATAGCGCTGCATTAATTGAACGAAACAAAATATGTGGCTTATATTTTTATTTTTATTGTGAAAAGATTCCGAAGTTTCTTTGTTTGAATTCTGACCCCATCTGAGATAATCCAAAAAAAGAAAATAAATAAATTAATGAATGAATGAATTAAATAAAAAATTCAGAGCTGGGTTAAATTGGGAAAATAGTAAAAAAAAAAAAAATAATTTATTTAAAACAACTTGTTTTGTTTAATCTATTTTAAATGAAATATAAATCAATTTGGGTAAAAGGCCACAACAAAAAAAACATATTTCTAATTTATCGGCCAGCAAAATTAATTACTGTGACAGGCATACTAACAATTCAACCAAAATGTAATTATTTTGTTTTAAATAGCCCTATTCTTTGTGGTGGAAGATTTTACAATGTCACTCATAGAATAAAATGGCTGCAAAATTAGGTGACTGTCTAGCAATGGGCTTATCTTTTTGTTACAATTTTCTTAACGTAAAAGAAAATCAAACCAAATTTAAGCTCTGCTCAACTACTTGTATTTCAAAGCAACCTTTGGCCCCTGAAATGATTTTGTTCGGCCCCCGAACAAATGTCAGGAACAGTAAAAATTTGCCCAACAAAATAGAAAACAACTAATTTCTTTTAATAAAACAAAATAAAACCTTTATGTATTTGATCTTTAAGGATTTCTAGATTTTATAAAAATGTTATTTATTATAGAGCAGGTCAAAATAAAAAATAGAAAAATTGCAATAATCTAATATTTGCATTTGAAATTTAATGAATGTTTAAAATTTGAAGTTGTGACCCCAGTGGCTATGAGAACATTGTTTAATTTGGAAGACGACTCGGTTTCGTTCCTGTCGGGCCCATCACACCAGACCTGCTTCCTTAAACATGTTTTTTTTATGTTTTTAGTTTCAGCAGCGTGAAGAACAGCAACCATGTCCTCTTCAGGGAGCTGAGCTACATCAGAGCCACGCAGCACAACAGAGCGTCCTTCATCAGAGTCTTCTGGAGATGCTTCAGGCAGATCGGCAAGAGTGGAGGTGAGCGAGGCGATGCCGCATCTTCTTAAAATGATGAAGTCTAAATCAGAAATTATATTAACACTCTTTACGAAACACGATAAAGCAGATTTCATGACCTGAACGAGAAATCGTAAAACATGCTTTAAACTAAGTTACTGACGGATCAGTAATTTGCTGCATTTTCGTTGACTGTATTTAACGTTTTGAAAATAAATTTGCTTAATGAAAACACACCAATTTAAAAAAAAAAATTTTGTTTTGATAAAAAGATTTTACACTAGGTGAAGTAGATTTTATTTTGGCCAGTTTATTTAACAAAACTGTAATGGAAACTCTATTTTTGCATCAAAAAAACAATGAATATATACATTTATTTTTTAATTCTTCAAAATAAATATCTAAAACATAAATTAATTGATGGACATATATTAATGTGTATGTAATTACTAATGTATCTGTTGATATACTTTGTTTTTTCTGCTGAGATGACCTAATGTTAACATGTTCGACTTTATAGTTATTGAGTTTTTACGTGAAGCTGTGAAACTTTTGACTCCTCTGGTACTGATTGTTGTTGCGCACCAGTTAAATCGACCTGTGCATCTTGTGCTGCAGATTTGCTGTCGGTGCCGGAGTACAGGTCCCTGCTGCAGCTGCTGTGCCCTGACTTCCCACTGGAGGCAGTGCAGAGCGCCTCCAGGTGGTAACAGCTTCACGTTGCACTCAGCAGGGATGCTAATCTGAAAACGCCATGAAGAAACTGGAGCTGCTCTGATCCGGTCCGGTCCGGTCCTGTTTGGCCCAGGGCATTAACATTAACTTGATGTTACCCGACCAGAATTAATATATTTTAATAAAGCAACAGATTTACAATGCAAAAATAAAATCCAACGTGTTCAATAGAGTAGATAAGAGAACACCCTGAACATGCCCATTATGAGCGTTTTGGATCTTTTCAAAGGTTCAGAACCTTGACATCTTGTTTCCATGTGCAGCTCGTTAACTTCGCTTTATTCTTCCTGTCATTCTGCAGAATTGTTCTGGCGGACGACGCCTCTGATGGTCTGATGTCTTTCTCTGACTTCATTTATTCCTTCCAGCTGCAGTTCTGCTACCAAGGTACAGCCGGTTCGGAAAATTCAACATTTAGGTCAAACTGTTTGGACTGTCTCTTCATCTTGTTTTCTGATTGGCAGCAGAAATACAAATGAGTTCCTCCTGTTGTCGTCCTGCAGAGTTCCTGGACAGCGTCCAGGTGATCTACCAGGATCTGCTCGCCGGGAAGAGTCCCAACACCGTCATCGTCCCCACGTCGTCCTCCGTCGAGCAGCTCGTCTCCGTGGCAACCGAGGAGAGCGACAGGGAGGAGCAGCAGCAGGACGCCGTGGATTCGTCCACGCTGGCTGAGTGTGTGGACGCACTTTGTGAACGGTTCAAGCACAGGTGAGCAGACCGTGAAAAGTCTCGTCATCGCAGCGTTTTTGTCGTTTTTGTGAATGTTTTGCGTTTTTCTGCGGGCAGCTATCCCTCCAGGACGTGCCTGAGGGAAGTACTGGAACAGACAGACAAAGTTTCTTACTACGGCTTCCTCCAGAGTCTGGCCAACCATGAGAGCATTAACCAAACGATCGGTGGGTTCAGCACAAACCTTTCCAAACGTTTTCTCGAAACAAACATAACTTCACCCAAAAAACAAAAATATTCCATCTGTATGAACCGCAGCAGTAAAAGTCAACTAATTTAATCATCAATTAGTCATGTTGTGTCATGACTTCCTGATGTTATGACACAACATGCACATGTTTCTGCGGAAAGGCTTATGCGATGATGGCCTTGTTTTCTCTCCAAATAGCTGCTAGTGGTTATACAAGCGCTGTAAAATCATGCATTGCACAACTGAAACCCGACTCTGAAAGGCCTTGATTCAACGAATGTTTGTTCTGGATTTAATTTGATTTGTAATTGAAAAATTGTAGGAGTTCTTGCTTTATATATATATATATATATATATATATATATATGGTTTTATGAACATGAACATTTCGTAGTTCATATTGTAATTGTATACCGCAGTTAATCGATCTGCAGTATACAGATTTTAAAAAATCCCATTTACTGAAAGAACAACACACTCAGAGCAATAATTAAGCCACAATTATACAAAAAAAATACAAACATTTTTGCATTTAAAATAAAAACACCTGGATTAGCCAAAACTCAAGTGGCCTAGATTTAACTTTATCTGGTAAAAATTTCCAAATGAATGCTTTAATATTGCATTTTAGGTAATTAAATATTTATTTTCTTAAAGGCTCAAGTGGTTAAATGGAAGCTCTGCCGAATGTGCCCAATATTTTATTAAATAGATTAATCAGCAGAATAATTGATTACTAAAATAATAGTTTAATGTCAATTCTATTGAGTTAATCTTGACTTAAATCAAAATGGCTACTTACTGTACTGCACAGTAAGATTGTTTCCTTATTAACATTTTCCATTTTTATTCTGTTTATTTGCAGATTGTTGTCTATAATTTTTTCAATTTCAAGAAGAATTTCATATAAATTCAAGAAACTTATGGACAACCCTGACCATCCTCTTTATGAGAGTCTTGGTAAAACATAGTGTCTTCAGTCAGAGGCTTATCCAAGCCGCTGTAATACAGACTGCTACAGGAGATCTTTTCTGCCCACAGGCATCACCATCTCCTATGACTCTGAAGAATTTTTAATTAATATGAGTTACAGCAACATTTAATTCCCATTATTAAATTTGATTAGATAAAGTGAGTTTCTGTGTTGAACTGTTTCAGGAGCGTTACCCAGTAAGGAGGAGCTGCTCATTGACCCAGAAATGGACCAGGAACTCGACAAGCTGTGAGAACAAACAACTCATTTATTTTCCAGTCACTGGGTTTTAATAGTAATATTGCACTAAAATAAATTCAAATTTGATCCAAATTACAATAAAAATAAAAAATAAAGAATAACTGTGTTAGTTTCAATTAATTTGGCTTTAATTGTGTGTAAAATACAATTGAATCTCTATCAAGGTGAAATTACTAAATACACTGCAAAAAATACTAAGTTTCTCTGTTCTAGTTTCTAGTGGAAATATCACTGTACACTTGAAATAAGACAAAAACTAAATAAGTAACTTTTCAGCAAGATAAAGGAGCTTGCTTTAAGTGAATAATTACTTAATATTGATTCAAATTCTAGTTCAACTGGCAGATTATTTCACTTATACCATGGGGAAAATGTTGAGTTATGTAGAGAAATATTCTGCCAGTGGAGCTAGCATTTTAATCAATAATAAATAATTACTTACTTAAAACAAGCTCCTTTATCTTGCTGAAAAGTTACTTGTAAGTCAGTTTTAGTCTTATTTCAAATGTGGTAAGACATTTTCACTAGAAACTCAACCTTTTGTTTTTGCAGTGTAGATAGTGTGATGAATCCACGTGGGACGGTTTTTGAGTGTTGTGTTTCTGCCTGAATGAATCCAGAATTGCTCAGATCTCTGTGAGCCCCAGCAGCAACAGCAGCGGCAGCGCCATTGGGGGGCTGAAGGAGGCGCAGAGGCGCGCCTCCCCCCGTAGGAACATCCACCACCGGAGGAAGATGGAGGTGGAGAGCGACGGCTCCACCGAGGAAACGGACTCCTCTGAAAACTGAACCGGGTTCATGCAGTCGCCATATGGAGAGCTTAGCAGGAAAACACATTCTAATAAAAAAAAAATTGCAATACAAAACCCTCATTATATTAGATAGTGCCGTATGAAGACGCATTAGATGGTCGGTTTGATCTGTATACACTTTACCACTTTAGATATTGTTCATTTTTTAAAGTTTATAGTTCGTTATTCAGCGCCTCTTATCTTTCTGATACAGACTTTCTTGTGTAATCTTAGACTTTCTTGGTCTTTCTGAAACTGTTCATGTTTTTTTTCTTTGGGTTTTACTCATTTTCATTAGAACTCTTGCTAGCTGTGCATTTCAGAGGAATTTAGCTTAGCATATTTTAGCATAGTTAAAGCTGGTTAGCTAGTTTTAGCTTGCCTTAGCTTCTCTTACTTTATTTGAGTGTAACATAGTTTAGCTATTTTTAGCCTAGCTTAACCCAAATCTAGCTTTGCTTACTTTGATTTAGTTTTACTTGGTTTAATGTAGCTTACCTAAGATTAGCATGTGTTAGCTTCACTCAGTTTAAGTCAGATTAGCTTGATTCAACTTAGTTTACCTAAAATGAAGCTTTCTTGACTTCGTTCAGTTTAATTTAGCTTGGTAGCAATACCTAACTTTAACATGGTTTGGGTTAGCTTAGTGTAACTTAGGTTCACTAAACTAAAATAAAGTGAGCTAAACTGACTTAGCTTTAATTTAGCTTAGCTTAGTTTAATTTCATTCAAGCTTTCCTTAGCATCATCTAATTTTGCTCAGTTTTGTTTGTTGTGTCATCTACATTATGTTAACTTAGTTTAGCTATCTAAACATAGCTTAGGCTAGTTTAACAATTATCCCAAAATGCATTAGCTTGATTTTAGCTTTGTTTAGGTCAAATTATGAGCTTTCCTTTTTAATTGTTAAGCTATTTATATTTTTATACACCAAACTCTCAAGTCATTCTCAAGCATCTTTTATCTCTAATTGAATTTGTGCTATGCTAACCTGCTGTCATTTCATTGTGCGATCATGAATGTTACATCAGTTTTAAAACAAGCTCTATTGAAATGTTAAAGCAAACATTTTATGAATGTATCTTACAAACAACATGTAGCCTATCCGTTCTTGAAGATGTCTATACATATATGAATAAATGTAGAAATAGTAAATCAGTCAGTCCCATTCATGTAGTCAATAGTTGCAAGTTTCTCTTCTTCTTTTCTGACCTGCTACTGCGTTAGATGTTTATGATACATTAGATGTTAAGCCTGTATCACTCACCTGTTTATGCATTTATGATGTCTTGCTATGAAATGACTAAAATTCAAAATATATGTGAGCAGCTTTGCTCACTGATTAATAAAAGCTGTAACTGTGACGCCATTAAAGGTTTCTGGGTCATTATTGGTTATAATTAATGTCAGATTCATATGGAGGCAGTTTTTAGTTCACTTCTATGTAACAATGTGGAATTGAATAACTTAAGATATAATCAGAAGGTTTTGGCAAAAAATAAATAAAAAATCTGCATGAAACTGTTGATGCTTTTACTGATTTTCATTTTCATCATTCAAATAAAATTGCCCAATTTTCCAGACTAACTTTATTAGAATTCCCTGTCTTTTAAATTATATTTAAAATAAAAATAATAATAAATGCTGATTTTAAAAAGGCAAAAGAAAAGAAGAAGAATGGGGAAAACCCAGAAGGAAAGGAGACAATATGGATGTTTCTAACATCCCAGTTTTCTTGTTTCTTCTATAATTTTTATATTAATCTAAATATATTTATTTGCACCACCTTTGAGAGTTGCGATCTTTTTAAAAAAAATTTAAAAGAAATTTTGATTCTGAAAGACGCAACATTTAGGGGTTGTGGAATAATGTCAATATTTTTTCATATTTTCTTTTTCTGGAAAAATCAAAATCGAGACCTTGTAGGAATTCTACAGAAAGTATAATTCTTTTTTATGAGAATAATAACATAACAAAAAGAAAGAAAAAGTTTGCAAGAACTAACAAAAAGCCAGTAGCTAAATGCATCTTTTATGTCCCGATTTTACAAATTAAAATACAAAGTTGTTTAAATTCATAAGGCCAGAATGTTATTTTTCAAAAACTAGATAAACCATGAAGTTCTAACCAGCTTCTTTTTCTGAAACTTTCAGTGATGAATACATCATTGTTCTCAACAAACTGTCGTCATTTAACATCAGAAGATCTAAATTCACCATTAATCTCTAAATAAATAAAATAAAATAAACATACCACGATCTGTGATTTTTGTCGTAAACTTGATTTATTGACATGGAAACCCAGAGTTAACTTCAGTCTGAGCTTCTTCATTTTACAACACTGATATCATGCGGCGCTACACCCAGCCACAGCGAACGGCAACACCTCCTATACAAACAAACAAACAGGATTTATACAGGAGACTCTGTGATGATGATGATGATGAGGAGGAGGATGAGGATGATGATGGCGTATGTACAGTGAATGTTCGTGCTGTTAAGAGTCACAGAGCTGGAACGCAAAGAAAGGACACTTTCTGGAGGAGCGGCTCAAAGTGGTGCGCTTCGGGTGGTTGCCATGGAAACAACGAGACAGCTACATTTTTCTATCATGGCCAAAGAGGCGGTTAGGTCAAAGCGTGTTTTTTTTTAAATATATTTTTTAAAGTGGCTCTAATAAACAGGTCTTGGGAGTTTTTCTTTGGATTTTTTTTACTCAGTTCTGGATCATACTTTGATTTAAATAAGGCATAAAAGCTTTTTTGAAAATAAAAAACATGGATTTTATCTTTGCCCTCTTCTTATATACACTTAAAGGGGCAGTACTTATTTAAAACTGACTTTTTTTTTAGCTTTACATCATGTTACAAAGTTATTTTCTCATCACAAATATACTGTTGCTTTGACTCTTTCATGCATGTTTGAGAAATACTTTAATCTCCATGGCAACCATTCAGCTGTGCAAAATGCCTGGTTGGATCTAGCCCCACCTTCAGGACACAACCTCACAGAGCAGCCCTACCCCACGACTCCGCCACTCAGCTCCTTCAGACTAGCCAGCAGCAATTAGCAAACACCTGCCCATCGCTCGTTATAGGAGCTACATGTCAGACTAAAAACACTGTTAAAGGGTTAAAAGAGGAGCCATGATGTGATGACTTCCTAAAGGCGGAGTTTCAGAAAGAGCAGGAGCTTCTTAAAGAGACAGAGACTCAATTTCAAGGAGTTAAATTACAAAGTTAGATTTCTTTTACGTAACATTTGATATTTATAGCATGTTTATAACAAATGAACATATTTACTTGATTCTGCTAAAAAATGGCATGAAAAATACATAAAAATGCCCCTTTAAGTAAGACGTCATCATCCAAACAATAAATGCATCAATATGATTTTATTCCTGTTGTTTTATGAATTACAAGATGTAAATTATATATTTTAATTAGGAGGGCACTGATAAATCAACCCGAATTTCCTTAATTTTGGGAGATCTGAAATTTGCAGATAATGTGAAACCGATCTGCCATTTTCCTTTTTGCTCTTCTGTGAGGGAGTTCTGACAGAGTGACCCGCCCAGCAGCCCACATCCAGCTTCTTTTCAGATAAAAAATAATCATGGCAGGCCAGGATTTTTAAATTAAAAATTTAAATCTATTAGCTATAAAACTGCTAACAGTGCTGCTGTAGTTTTTATTGAGAAGGTTTAAACTCTTACAGAGACTTTATGCAACACTCCACACATTTCAGATGTTTTTCAACTCAAACCCTCCATATTTAAATACCTAAACAGCTTCAAATCATTTTTCTGCAGAAACATACCAGCTACCAACCTAAGTCCTCTAGGTTTCCACAGCAACCACCTGCGAGGCGATCAGTCGCACCGAGCCGCAGGACCGCTGATCTGAACACGACCTGCTGTTTGGTTTGTTTGTTTGCTTTTTTCAGATTTGGTTCTGTGTCTCTGAAGTGGGTCAGTTAGTGCAGAAACAAAAAGAAAAACAGGCACTGTTATCAAACATGGAAATAAGAACATTTTTGGTGCTTCACGCTCTCAGGCTTTATCTGCTCAAACTCCAATGTTTCAACTTGGTTTTGCTGAGGCTGCAATGACTGGCGTGGCCACCAGGGGGCAGGACATGAAAGCTCCCTGCAGAATTTGCTAAGTGACATCAGGATGATTACTGCAGCTGTCAGCTTTCATCCAAAAGCAGCAGCTAGACTTCAATTTGCACATTTTGGTTCTACGTAATTGAAACAGCCCTTTAGATGAATCCTTAAAGGGACAGTGTCGTGTAAAATTGACGTTTTTAGAGCTTCACATCCTGTTATAATGTTATTCCCTCACCAAAAACGTACATGGAGTGTTGCCTTGATTCCTTCATGTATGTTTGAAAAATCCTTTAATCTCCCACTGAAACCATTCAGCTGTGCAAAAAGTGTGAGTGGACCTAACTCTGCCTTTCAGAGGCTCCTTTAGACTAGCCAGCAGCAATTAGCAAACACCTGGAGGAACTGACCTTCTGCTGAACTCATTATAGGAGCTACTTCTCAGTGAAGCGCTGGTAAAAAGGATGTTAAAGGGTCAATAGAAGATCCATGTTATTACAACTTCCTGAAGGCGGAGTTTCAGATAGCGCAGGAGTTTTTAAAGAAAGAGGCCCAATTTCAAGGCATTGATTGTGAAGACACATATATATGTACATATATATGATTGTGCTATAAAATTGCACTATGTGCCTGGAAAATGCATAATGCTTCCCCTTTAAAACTGGGATGTAAAATAAAAACTCAGTTATAAAGACATTTTGGGTCAGACGTGTTTAGAGCTGTTTTCTGAACAAAGTTTATTGGGGTTTCCTTTTTTGTTGCTGCATTTTAAGAAAATCCTTTTAGTTGTCAGCGTCATTACCGCCTCTTTATCTCACACGTCATTATTTCTTGACTGAAACTATCTTATTTGTTGCAATATCTCAAAACATTTTCCTTTTTGGTCACGTTTTCCTATCTGTTTCAAGTTGAACGTTTAATATTCACTCCAGGTTTGAGCAGATAAAACAGAAGAAACATCAGCAACCACCCTCTCTCACCCCCCCCCCCACACACACACACACACTCACACACAGATTGCACAGCGTCATTTCGGCCTTGACTCGTTGCTCAGCTGCAGGAACCCTGTGTGAACGTTTTCAGTCACATTTGGAAGCAAAAGGAAAGCAGCAAACATAAATGAGGCACCTTCACCATTAAAACAGAAGATTGTCGAGTCTAAATGTTAGAAAACACGGAGTCTGTGTTTTGTTTTGCTTTTTTTTGGAAACATCAGCGTGTGCAAAGAGACGAGCAGATGAAGGCCTCCGTCACTGTGGAGATTAAAATCTGCTCTGTTGATTTGTCCTGCAACTGCAGACCCTTAAAAACACAAATTCTGTTTGTGTTAGAAATCTATTTTGCTTTTAATAAAATCATAAATGTAGCTGAAGGAGATCTCTCTACATATTATGCTGATTTGAAGTCATGCAGAATTTTTATTCTAAGCCCCACTGAAGTGTAAACGTCTTACACTTAATTATAATGTTTAATTTTAAATTGTTCCAAACTGACACATTTTACAGATTTCTTTGTTTATAAATGTTTTAAATTTCACCTGTTTTTGTTTCATTAAAATAACTTGTGTTGTATTTTCTAGCTGGGAGAGGAATCGGAGAACTCCTCGGATGTTCGTGGTCTCCACAGATCATGCAGCCATGCTCCAAATGTCTCTGCAGCAGCAGAAATGTTTTTCTCCCAACTCTGCAGCTTCAGTTTCAGGAGAAGATTCCTTTCTCCGATGAATCCTTTTGGATTGTTTAGGGCATTTGGAGAAAGTAAGCCAAGAGCTACACTGCCCCCTGTGGGTCTGGCATGGTTAAACAACACTCAGGGGTGGATTTGTGCAGGTTCATGTGGATAAAAACTTTTCTGAAACCAATCCCATGTGTAGGATATTTTTTAAACGATGTGGCGGAGATATTTGGTTTTATAAAGGCTGGGCTATGCGTGTATGATACGACGTCATACTGTCAATAGAGCGAAAAAAGGGAGTAAAATTTCCACCAACAAAACTCAATAGTTTTGAGAATAATCTCAGAAATGATTTAGAGAAACAATGACATTCTCATATCCAAAAGTCAAAAGTTTGCACAAAAACTTCATAATTTTGAGATTAATCTAAAAAATTTTCCAGAAAAAAGTTGCAAAAGTCAGAAATTTTCAACTTTAAAACTCAAGTCAAATATTTTTGACTTTTGAAACTCAGAAATGTCCTAGTATTTTTTTCTAGAAAATTTTTAAGCTTTATCTCACAATTTCTGAGTTTTTTTTTCTTTTTCTGAAATTTGTTGACTTTTCAAACTCAAGAATTGCTGAGTTTTTCTCCAGAAAATCTATAGAAAAAATAAGTAAACTTGAGATCAATCTTAACATTTCTGAGCTTTTCGGTGGAAATTTACTCCTGTTTTCTATCCAGAATGGTCCTAATATGCCATCATTGTATGAGGCCTTATATAAATTATCTTTTTATTATTTAAACTGCAAAAAAACATTTATTTGTGTTTTTTGCTGAAACGTTTTATATAGACTACCTTTGGATTGTGGGCCTCCAAGCTGCACTAATATTAGAGTAAAAGCAGCTTTTTGTGCCTTTTTTATCTGTTTAGTTTCAAAGCTTTCTTCTTCTTCTCCTCCCAGTTGTTTCCAACTTTTAAAGCTGTTTGGCGCCACCTGGTGGTCTTTTAGACTATCTCTGCTGTTGTCTTGTGTCCTTTTAGTGACTTTTCTAGTAGTTTCTCTGTGACTGAAGTTTTAAACGGTGAGTAAAATATCCAAGCATGGGTACATGTAAATAACTTCTGCTAATAAATGCGTGAATATAAAGTGATTATTGGGGACGATTTAGTGAGTTCAGTCGATTTGGTCCTCAGAGGGTTTCGCCCGGCGACTCAGACCGGTTAGAATGAACCCACCATGCAGAGAGGAAGTTCTGGTGGTCCAGTCTGGGTGTAAGGCCGGCGAAGCATGCACACGGTGAGGCTTCAGTCTGAGGAAGAGGAGGATGAGGAGGAGGACGGGTCATTCGATGAAGATGTCCTCAGTGGGACAGGAGAAACCGACGTGCTCCTTGTAGAACTGTTGGAACGCCCACCTGCCCAGAGCAGGAAGTAATCAGATTACTCACTGGGGGAACCAGTTCATCCATCCATCCATCCATCCATCCATCCATCCATCCATCCATCCATCCATCCATCCATCCATCCATCCATCCATCCATCCATCCATCCATCCATCCATCCATCCATCCAACCAAATATCCATCCATCCATTTGTTTGTTCCATCCTTTGTTTGTTCATCATCCATCCGTTTTCCTCCTCCACCATCATCCATCCATCCATCCATCCATCCATCCATCCATCCATCCATCCATCCATCCATCCATCCATCCATCCAACCAAATATCCATCCATCCATTTGTTTGTTCATCCATCCATCCATCCGTTTCTCCATCCATCCACCCAATCATCCATCCAATCATCCATCCATCCATCCATCCATCCGTTCATTTTTTTTCTTCCCTCCTCCTGACTGTCACCTTTCTTCAGTAACACATTTTTGCTCTTTTCCATTTGACCAAATATCAAGAATTTCACTAAAACAGGTGTGAACTCAAAATGAATGTTGAAATTTTAAACTCTGGTCACTTCTGAAATAAGTCAGTCCAGCTTATTTTTTATTTTTCCTTAAATAATTTTGTTTGGGACTTGGAGTATATATAGACAATAGTTATGATTACGAATAAAAGTATCAAAGTAGCAAATCTAATAGAAGAACTGACTAAAATGTGGTGTTTATTTTAACGGCGTCCTTCCTAATCTTTCTTGAAAGAGCCTCCTCTGAAGCCAGGAGGTAAAATGTGGGAGTGGAAAACCTCGGTGTTTCTTCCTCACCGAACAGACTCCGCCAGAGGATGCAAGGAGGTGTCTGACATCAACACATGGCAGGCGAAGCGCTGCTGGTCGGGATGTTTGGTGATGAATCCAAAGTACCTGCAGCAAAACCAAAAAAAGAAGATTTCCAGCTGATGAGATCCGCAGAGACCCAACACCTCTAAACGGAGAGTTGAAACAGTTCTGAGTACAGGTGTGTGACATGATTCAGGTACGCTGGGATGAACTCACCGGCTGTGTTTGGGATGGCAGCCGCAGAATGAGATGTTCTTCAACTGGAAGAAATGGAAACACTGGTCTCCCTGACAAACACAGAAACACATACATTTAGTCCTACGACTCCTACGATTTACATTCAGTGGTGTTCCTCAAGGATCTACGCTGGGAAACCTGTTTTTCAACATCTTGCGCTGCAACAATTTGCTCACATAACTTGAAATTTTTAAGTTATGTTTGAGGACAACAAAGTTTATGTTTTGTGAGAAATTTGTGGAAAGAAACCCAACATCTTTGTCAAAGAGTTCAAAGGCTGTGCAACAAAATACTGAAGAAATGTTTGTTAGCATCTGATTTTTAATAAATAAATCTCTGACAGATTCTCTCTTTCATTACTGTGGCATTTAGCAAATGGGAACAAGTTTGGTAATTGTGACCTAAAACCAAGAGAAGAAGGTATATGTAGCATTTTTATTGTATGTAAACTTTTGGTTTCTATTGTAGGATTTTTTTATATGCTCCAAAGATTCCCATTACTCCCAGCATTTACTGGGAGTAATGGAAACACTGGTCTCCCTGATAGACACAGAAACACGTTTAATTCAAGGAATCTTATAATTCATTTTCAATGGTGTTCCTCAAGGATCTATGGTTGGAAACCTGTTTTTCATTCTTTTGTGATGCAATAATTTATCACATCAATTACATTTTTTAATTTAAAATGTAATGTGTTGGTTACAATGGTAATAAAATGGCTTAAGGACAATAAAGTTTCTGTTTTGTGACACAGAGACAAACAGAGATTCAATTCCACAAATCTTCCAATTAAAATCATTCTTCTCTGGTGTTCCTCAAGGCTCTGTGCTGCGACTCCATTTTTTTCCCTTTTCTACTTTTTCCCATAAAACTTAAATGTTAAATTGAGACATTTAATTGTTTGCAGACTCTCCACAGATTGATCTCTGCTCAATTTTTTGAGAACCACACACCTTTTTTCAGCTTCATCAGATCTTCTAGCAGACGGAAAGAAAAACCGAATGATTGGACTTACCCGGTGAACAGAGTGGCACTGGTCCTGAACGATCATCTTCACGCCTTTCACGCTGACCTCCAGCACACAGGCCGACGGCAGCTGACCGGCTGACCGCCTGTTACACACAACCTGTTAGAGCAAACAGTCAAACAATCAGAAAAAAACCTGCATATCTGCAAACAAACACAGAAATAAACACAATGTTAGAATTTATTTCCTGCACAAAGCTGTTTAGTTTTGTCTTTTAGATGGAAAGTAAATTTATTAGAAAAGCCAGTTGTTGTAAAAACTGTTTAAAATATGTTTTTCCATTTTTGTACCTTTTGCATCGCTGCACACAGGACGTCGTTTCCCATGTGGATGGGAACCAGAACCGAGCCCAGAAACCGAACCACAAACTGCTCCGTCCAGCCGTCGTTACGGACTGGAAGACATATGAATGTTTCAGCTTTTATTTAAAAATGTTAATAACTGTGGAGTCTGTTGAAAATATGTATTTATTGTCATTTTTTTCAGTTTTCTTAGCTTGAGGCTGGATTTTCCCACATTTTCACATTTTGGCACTGTAAAAAGATATTATTTGACGTTTTTTTGTGCAAAAACAATAAATCTGACCACATATTTTCATTTAGTTTCTACTGCAAATATTCTGTTCAGCAAGACATTTAATCTTGTTTTAAGCCAGTGATTCTTGAATATTGATTCAAATGTACTAGATCCACTGACAGATTATTTCACTAATTACATGAGAAATATCTTATCAGTAAAATAATCTGCTCATGGAACTGGTACTTTTCTATCAATATTATGAAATTAACAACTTAAAACAAACTCCTATATTTTCCTGAAAAGTTACTTGTAATTTAGTTTTGTGTTATTTCAAACAAACTAAGATATTTCCACTAGAAACTAAACCAAAAATATTTGGTAAGATTTTTTGTTTTTTTTGCCAGAGGTGGGTAAAGTATCCAAAAATTGTACTAAAGTAAGAGTAGCAAAAGTAAACGTAAAAAGTATCCGTCCAAGAAATTACTCAAGTAAGAGTAAAAGGTATTTGGTAAAGAGTCAAGTACTAAGTAACTGATCAAATTATCAACCACTTAATATTTAGAAATTACATCATCAGACGGACCAAAATACAAAGTTAAGAGGAAACTTGGTATTTTTTGAGGGCCAAAAAGACAATAATTCATATAAGTAACAAAAACAGCAAAATAAGGAAAATTTTAATTTTTCCAAATCATTTTCTTTCAAACATAAACTTATGAAACTTTAAAAGAAACTGCAGCTGTGTGCGTCTGTCTGGAGCAGTTTTCGTTTGTAAATGTTATTGAGTAAATGTAGTTACTACGCAACTCTGGTTTTTGCAGTGTATAAATGAAGTCGTGCTGAAAAATCAAACCCAGATCTCTCCCTTAAGAATAATGCATCTTATTCATTATTGTCACATTATTTTTAACTGGTTTGATGTTACTGTAAAGAATCAAATCATCTCTTCTTGTAACAAATGCCAGTTTAGGAAGACTGGACCCCACTTCCTGCCCGTCCTGACGTACCGTGGCTCCCGTCTTTGGGCACCCTGACGGCGTAGAAGGCCGGGAAGATACCGGTGGCCCCAGTCCTCATGTTGTAGCCCTGACACCACAGATCCTCGCTCTGCTTCAGCATCAGGACCGGGTCGTCCGCTTCCAGCTGCAGCTCGTCTGCGTGGCGGGGAACAAACCTGCGACAGAAACAGAGTCAGCTGCGATCAGTGACGATTTTTATTTATTTTGTTCGTTTGGATCTGCGTTGTGTTTGTGCCGACCTGTAGACGGCCCGGTGGCTCTGCTGCCTCTCCACGCCGTCCAAAACACAGGAAAACACACCAAACGAGCCGGCACCTGAGGAACACAAAGCCAACTTTACACCCCAACTGTCAAATATCAATGTGAACTCTATAAGAGTCGATTCAACAACGGTGAGAGTAAAATGCCTCATTATGTTGGTGAAAATATTCAGAGTTATAGTAGGTATTTCTTAGAATTTGCTCTTTGCTTTCCTTTAATACTTGACAAGTTTAACTGCACACTCTCTGAGTTAATATAACACCACAAGCCAGTGTTACTGAAAATTATCCAAACTGAATGTAAAAAATGCAATTATATGCTGTTGAATAGGTTTTTGTTGTAAACCTATTCAACACATACAGTTATTGAAATCAACAACAACTTTAAATATTTCTTAGATATTCATCTAAGACTTAATATAAAATATTTGTAGGATAGAAAACATCTTCCAGGTCTTAACAATGTATTAAGCTTAGCACAGAAATTGCATGTTATTTAGATAAAATTATATTAATAATTGTGAGTGTTAGTCAAGTTTTACTCTATAGGTCATTGTGACTTTAAAACTGGGCACTGACTATGTGTTGAAACTGATTAAGTGTTGAATTAAAGCTGATTTTACTCAATAAAACCACTAACATGATTTAAAAACTACTGTGCTTTCATTCCAAGCACACAAAAGCTTTTAAAAATAAATATTTATCACAGATGACTACAAATTCTATATCATCGCTGTTTTCGTCTGTAGTAATTGGGTCAAACCCCGGCGCCATCTTGTGATGTAATCAGGGAAAGTCAAAATGTAAACAACTAAGGCTGAATACACAGAAACAGGGGCGAAGTTGTGAGCAATTTCAGCAAAGTTTTGAGGATTTATCTGCAGTTCTGGAGGAAGAAGTGAGATGGAGAAATGAAGAAGAAGAAGCTGGTTCTACGTTTTTGAGCCACATTGTTCAGGAAGCAACGATAACTTCAACATTTCTGAGGAGGAAAGGTTTGACATTTTGCGTTGGAGCTGGAAATCTGTCACGCAGAATCACTGAGTGGTAGTAAACATATCTATAAATACAATAATTATTCAGTTTAATTATGGTTTAATTCATATCATCCAGTTACTTTAAAGTAACTGGTTCTGTTCCAGCATCTGAATAATCTTCATAATAACCTTCCTATTCCTCCTATTTCCTCCTGTAAAAAAATATATATACTATATTTTTTTTACTTCTGATAACGGAATAGTATTTCTATGCTACAACCTTGTACAGTATAGAGGGGTTTATCCGTCTATGTCAGGAAACAAGCATATGTTAACTATTTAAACTGTTTATAATTAAGCTAATAACATTATTTGCAACCCACAGCCAATGCAAATCACCTCTATTTGCCCACCGCAAAAACGTTTCTGCTTCCTGCAGCTTTTAATCAAATAATCTGATGAATGAACTGTTTGAAACATGTTACTTTATGGCTTTATATATGCATTTTCATATATTTTTGTGTTGTGGACAAACACTGTATACCTTGAAATAGACCTTACATGCCTGCAAACTCATAGAAAACATGCAACTTTGTTTTTTCCATGCATAAAATGTGTTAATGCTCCACATTCCTGGAGGATTGCAGTTTTTAATTGCGCCTCGGAACTACAGCTGTGCAATATATCAAATCACAGTGGTCACCACAAAACGACTGCGTCCAACAGCACAACTGTAGAGGATGCAACATGCAATATTTAAAAGTCTATCAAATTTCAGGTAGCACACATTTAAAGCTCTGCTTCTAGTACTGTCTTTGTCCGATTGAACTGTCCCCCAGCAGGAGTTTTTGACTTAAGATGCACTATTTTTAGAAAACCTTGAAAATATGAACAGGGATGGTTGAAACATAAATACTATGAATCTCTAAACCATCAGAAATTCACAGAAAACTCCTTAAAAAAAGCTTCCTGGGTTAAAAATAAGAAAAAAAACTATAATATTTTTAGTGTTTTTTTTGTAGTTAATATCTTAATTTTTAGAGATTATAAACTGAAACTTGTTCATGTTTAAGAGTTCAGTGCCTTGGAATCATGTTAATCACTAAATAACGCCAAGAATTTGCAGTTGTACAGCTTGGTACATTTTTATGTAACCGGTTTATTTTTCTCTATTGTGACAATAGTGCTGAGTGAGAAGGGGATATTTGCAGGTAAACTCACCTGTGGAGCTGTATGGGCTGCTGCTGTTGCCAGAGAACAGGTTGAGGAACTTCCTGCTTCTGGGGCCTCTTCCTCCTCCATTAGACTCGTCTTCCTCTGAAGTTGTGGCTGACGAAACCTTGGACTGCTTGCAGACCCGTGCAACTGCAACCACTTCCCTCCTTCTCTTCACTTCCTCCTCCCTCCTCCTCTTTAGGTCCTCTTCTTTCCTCCTCTTTGCCTCCTCCTCTTCCTTTTTCCTCTTCTTCTCTTCTTGTCTTTGCTTCTCCTCCTCTTTTCTCCTTTCTTGAAACAGAAAACAACATGGCGATAGTTGCTTTTCTTACAGTTCTGGTGTTCCACAAGGTTTTGTGTTTGGCCCTTTGTTTTTTTCTATCTTCCTCCAGTTTAAAGAAGGAAATCCTTATTTACCTCTATGCAAATTATACTTGCCTTTATATAAAAATGTTAAAAACTTTGAAAATATTACTGAAAATGAAGTAAACTTAAAATCAAGAACTAAAAATCAAGATTAAAATAATACTGAACAGAAAGAAATGCAGATTTTTATACCCTGGACCGCTCATTTAACCCCTTATTAAAATCGTAAAGGTTGCTAACTGATGGCTAACTGCGCATATGTTGGATGAACACCAACTCCAGCGCCCCTCGCACAACAGAATGAAAAACTACAGTTCTAGCCACACCTCCATTACCTTACATCCAACACATGCGCAGTAAGCTACTTACAACTTAACACTATCACCTGAAGCAAGATCTAGAGAAACTCATCTATGCGTTTATCTTTATTCACATTGATTACTCCAACAGGGTCTTCACAGACCTGCCCTAAAAACTCAATCAGATCCAGAACGCTGCTGCTGGAGTTCTGACTAAAACCAGGAAGTTAGAGAACATCACCCAGTTCTAAAGTCCTTCCTCTGGCTCCCTGTAGCTCAGAGGATAGACTTTAAAATACTGCTGTTAGTGTATAAATCACTGAACAGCTCAGCAACACAACACACTAAAGAGTTCTGGATGTAGAGCAGAGCCAGAACCAAACATGGAGAAGCAGCATTCAGCTTCTATGCACCACAAATCTGGAACAAACTTCCAGACAACTGCAAAACGGCCAAAACACTGAGTTCCTTTAAATCAAGACCAAAAGAGTTGCTGTCGAAACATAATAAATAAAAAATGTAACTTGACTAAATGTAACATTTCAATTATTGACTGTGTTCTGTGACTTTGTACTTTTTTGACAGACAGACAGACAGACAGAGCTTACCGAGCTTTCTGGCCTCCTCGCTCTTCCTCCTCTCCTCCTCGTACTCGGGGTCTTCCTCCTCGTTGGCCGACTGGTAGACGGTCTCGGCGTCGCTGTCCTCGTTGTGCTCGTTGGGTCCGTGCAGGCAGTCCTTCAGCTTGCCCAGCTCCAGCTGCGCGTGCTCGTCCACCACCAGCGTGTATTTAACCGAGTCGTAACTCAGCCCGGCCGCCGCCTCGCTCTTCGGTCGGGTTCGGTCCAACTTAACGTCCACCGTGTCTTCAGCTTTGTCCCCGCCTGCGCCTGTCTCTGCGGTAGTACGCTCCGTCTCTGGTTTGTCCTTGTCTGTCAGCGTGCATGCCGGGCGGTTCTGGGCAGGCGCGGAGGGAGTCGGATCTCCTTCCCCGTCTTCTTCTCGGATGTCCGGGTTGGTTCTGCAGGACAGAGAGGGATGCAGCGGTCCAGGAGGGGGCCCCTCTGTGTCTGAGCTCAGGGACATCCGGTTGGACCCCCCCTCACTGCTGGACCGGGACAGCGCAGCAGGAGGGTTCTCCTGGGTTCTGTCATGGTTTTGGCCTGAGAACACAAATCAGAGTTGATTAGGCACGTTGCAAAAATCAATATCAAATAATCACATGATTTGGTGTTTTTCTTTTTTTCTCTGTTTCTACTAAAAACTGGATGATAAAAGTTTCATCAGCATTAAGGAGCTTTCGACTTAAACAATCTCCTATATCTCGTTAAAATGTTACGTTTTTCTCACTTCAAATGTACTCAGATATTTGCACCAGAAACCAGACCGAAAATACTTTAACGATTTTGTGTTTTTGCAGTGTATAAATGAAATAGTGCTGAAAAATGAGATCCAGATCTCTTCCAATCTTAGATCAGCTCTTATTAATAATGCATTTCAGACACATTTTTTAAAGCCTAACTGGCCTGATGTTACTTTAAAGAATCAACATTTGAGTCGCCTTTTTACCAAGTTTTTTACTATTTGACTAATATCTTTGAAGGCTGCGTTTTACTTTCACTTGAGTAAAAATATGTTTAGTGTTCTCTTTCTTTAGTTATTTGTTTCTGTCTGAACTCTCTGCTGACTGGCGTTTCCCACCTTGGTTCTGGTTCTTCTCCCGGATCTGGCTCTTCTCCTGGCTTCTCGCTGCTACAGGTGTGCGTGGGACCACCATGGCAGGCAGGTAGACCTCCTGGTTGGACAGCTTGTTGTTGGATTTGATGCCTGCTCCTCCTCTGCTGCTCGTCTTCGCTCCTCCTCTTCCTCTCCCCTCAGCTGGCCGGCCTCTCGGCCCGTTGACCTCCCTCTGCCTCTGATGTCCGTTCCTGTCTTTGTCCTTCGCCTTGTCTTCACACAGCCGTCCCCCTCTCCGATCCGTCCCGTTGCCCCTGACCTCTCCCAGGTTCTTCTCCTTCATCGCTCCTCTCCCTCCTCCTCCTCTCCCGCCTCCCCCGCTTCCCCCGGCTCTCCGCTGACTCCTCGGCGTGCTGCAGGGTTGCGTGGCTGCGGACGTCGACCGTTCTCGTGGTTGGACCCGTGCGTCTGCGGCGGCGGCCTGCGCGTTGTTTCTGCTGTTGGAGGCGCCGGCAGTGGGCGGTTTTGGTGCCAGCCGGCGCTGAGCTGTGGGCCGGACTTTGTCCTCTGGTTTTGGCTTGGCATCTTGAGGTGCTAGATCTCCTGAACGCAGAAAGAAAAAAGAAAACATCAGATTATGTGTTACTCAACCTGCAGAACAAAAAACAGGCAGATTATACATGTTGTAAGAAGATTAGTCTGGACCGGTGCTGCAGGAACTTTTCTTTTTCTTTACATGTTCTTGCTCAACTCTAAACCATAAGGCTTAACAGCTTCCTGCCTGAGAGCCTGACTGCTAAAGGAAACAGCTAACAAAGAATCATTAATGTTGACCGGGCTGTCATTTAATCACAGCAATCATAGAAAAAGTGCTTAAGTGCTGTCCATGTAATAACCTGCCATCATATCTGCAAAACTTCGACATCCTGGGTGCAACAAAAACCACTGCAGTGTTTGTAGCAACCTTTACATGATGGCTGCACCCTTCAAACGCCTGTTGCACCCTTGACATGTCGGTTGTACCTTTGGCTTGAACCCCTGACACGTCTGTGTTTGTTGTACCTGTGATGTGTGGGGAGGAAGAGTGGGAGTCCTTCCAGCTGTCCTTCTTACCCAAAGAGTTGTTGTTGATGGAGTCCTGAAAAGAAACATATTGAGAGAAAGACCATCAAAGATCATCCATCCACCTATCTGTTCATCCATCCATCCATCCGTTCATCCATCCATCCATCCATCCGTTCATCCATCCATCCATCCATCTATCCATCTATCCGTTCATCCATCCATCCATCCATCTATCCGTTCATCCATCCATCCATCCATCTATCCGTTCATCCATCCATCCATCCATCCATCCATCTATCCGTTCATCCATCCATCCATCCATCTATCCGTTCATCCATCCATCCATGCATCCATCTGTTCATCCATCCATCCATCCGTTCATCCATCCATCCATCTATCCGTTCATCCATCCATCCATCCATCTATTCGTTCATCCATCCATCCATCCATTTATCGGTTCATCCATCCATCCATGCGTTCATCCATCCATCCATCCGTTCATCCATCCATCCATGCGTTCATCCATCCATCCATCCATCCGTTCATCCATCATCCATCCATCATCCATCTATCGTTCATCCATCCATCCATCCATTCGTTCATCCATCATCCATCATCATCCATCTATCATCCATCCATCCATCCATCCATCCATTCATCCATCCATTCATCCATCCATCCATCCATCGATCATCCATCCATCCATCCATTCATCCAGCCATCGCTTGAAAACTTTCTGATGTTTTGACCAAACCAGAACCAGAATATCTCCAAAATAAACAATGAATTTGCTCTGCTGGTTTCGCACCTCGTTACCATGGTTACCGCGTTAACTCTGAGCAACAGTCTGAAAATAAATATTTCAACTTTCATCACGAAATACATGCCGTTTGTCTTTTCTGACCTCAAACAGAGCAGAGACATTTTCGTTCATCCCTGTAAGTTCTTTCAGTTTCTCTAAATATAAACGCCCGACCCAGTAAGGCCCGGGAAGCTCCCCAGGTTCAAGAGAAACTACACCAATAGATAAAGACGATCACTCACATCACAGATCGCAGACTGAAGCTCTTTAAAGGGATTCCTACACCAGAACAGATTTAAAAATCATTCATATCTTACATCATTGTTTTTTTCATTTTTGCTATTTTTGTCTTTGGTTTGTTGGTCGATTTCTGGACATTTATGTCATTTTATGTTTATTCTGCATTTCTGTTTTTCAGCTGTTTGACACTTGTGGTCTTTTTTATTTTAGTCCAGGAGACTTTATGAGTGTTTTCCATCAATGTCCTTTAAAAACAAAAGCAAAAAATCTTACCAAATATTTTTGATTTAGTTCCTAATACATTTTAAACAAAACTGCACTACAAGTAACTTTTCAGCAAGAAATAAGAGTTTGTTTTAAGTGAATAATTCTTGAATATTAGTTTCTCTGGCAGATTATTTTACTTTAACATGAAAAAATGTCTGTTATACTAATCTGCCAATGGAACTTGCTCTTTTTCATCAATATTAAGTAATTTTTTACTTAAAACAAAATCCTACATTGTTACTTGTAAGTTAGTTCTGTTTTATTTCAAGTATACTATATATTTGCTCTATAAAAGAGAGCAAAAATATTTGATTAAGATTTTGTGTTTTTGCCGTGTGCTTCCTCAGCATGGAGAATCAGAACCGCTACTGGACTCGTGACTCCAGCTGATAAATCTCAGAAGCGGAGAGGCAACGATCAGAAGGAGCCCTGTCTCCTGTCTGACAGCGAGCCGCTGAACTGAAACAGACCCAACTAATCGATGAAGCGTCCTGTTACGCCGACTCAGCATGTCCTTCCCTGATCCGCTGGCAGCCGTCAGAACCTGCAGAGTGGAGATCTTAAATGGATTTATTAGGGTGTTATTTGTTAGGAACAAGGTTTCCGCTTGATCCTCCTCTTCCTCTCCAGCAGGACAGATCAGGAAAGTATCTCCTGGTGTTTCTGCAAGAACCTACAGATTAATTTGACCGAATCTTCTGTCGATTTAAGGATTTTATGTTATTTTCCCAACCTAAACTTGGGTAAATCCTGGTTGGTACAACCAACTTAATTGAAAAACTGCGATTAATGATTTTTTAAAAGTCAATATGATGGGAGAATCAAAGAAAAAATGGAGATGAAAAAGAAACTAAAATAATGAGAAAAAGTTAGAAATTATTAAGTTCAGGAATAATGAGTCAAAATAATAGAAAAAAATTAAAAATGGCAAACTTATAAAAATGAAGTAAGAAAAAAGTTTAATTGTTGAGAAAAATTAAAAAGTAATAATAAAGTTGAAGTAATAAGAAAAATTAAGAAAAGCCCAAGGAAGTTTTTTTTTGATTTTCCAACACTTATTGTTTTATCATTTCAAAGAAATGATGAGAAAAATATTCAAATGAGAAAAAAAGACTAATGAAAACAAATTAAGAAAGGATGAGAAAAAGTCAAACGATCAACAAAAGCTTGAAAATACAAATTTAGAAGAATTAGAAAAACAAACAAATGATGAAAAAAGGCAAAATTATCAGAAAAGGTTGAAACTTTGACATGATGAAACAATCTAAATTATGAGAAAAAAGTTGGAAAAATATTGCAATAATTCCGCTTTCTTTCAAGATATTTCCACTTCAGTCTTAAGATTTTTGATTTAAAAACAGCAAATAAGTTTTTTCTTATTTCAACTTCATCTTGAAAACTAAAGAAAACATTCACCATTTTCTTCCTCCTGGTGAACTATAATCTAATTTTGAAGAAAAATAAATCTGATTTGTAATTATTTAGTGCTCCTTAAAGCTTTGAAGCCTTTAAGGAGCATCGGGTTCTGGTAAGGATGGCTGGACTGGTCTGAACCGACCCAGTAGACAGGAAGAGGCTCGTTTAAAGAGGAACTCCAGAACTCACTGCTGCTGCTGAGGATGATGACGATGCTCTGCCCGAGGGATCAGACTGAAATACTGCAGCATCAGCAGCTGAACAGCGCCGAATACAGACAGACTGAAAAAAGGGCTGCTTCATTTCTGAAAGCATCACCTTCCTGCATTTCTATGAGCACTGTGAGTTAAAATGTAGGTTTTATGGGATGGAAAGCCCCGGTTTTATCCCATTCTGAGTAATGAGAGCTGGAGGCCATCTTGTTTTCCTTTCACTTTGAATCACTGCATGTTCCACCAGTTGTCTTATAACTAAGACTAGGTAACTAAATCTTTAGTTTTGGAAGATTTAAGTTTTGAAAAATCTGGATTTTTTTTTTTTGCTAGCGCGCCCAGAGCCGCCATCTTGTTTTTCTATTTATTTGGATTCTGCGCTCAGGTACAACAGAATACTAGGGCCAGACTACAACTTTACATCTTTAATTACAAGAATACAGTAAGAAAAAATGCCAGTTTTATGAGAACTGCAACATAAATAATAAAAAATGAAACTGAGGAAAGTCTTCTAAAGTTATATTTTGGGACCAGTTTAACCAATGGATGAAATTAAATAAAATCTTCATTTATTTTGAACAAGTAAACTCTCAAGAGAAAAAGTTAAATAATTAAGAAGAAAATATACCATAACAATAATCAAACATATAAAAAAATTACACCTTCATATCCAGTTTGAATAGCAGGAGGAAGAAGACAAAGTTTATTAAATTCTATCCAAATATGTCCCACATTTTCCATATTTTTTCTACTTATGTTACAATACACAGATATGAAAATATTTAATCTTTTAACACAGCATCAAATTTTTATCAGTAGCAAGATTTTTAAACGATTTCACACAAACTGAGCTGGTCACCTCAGATCCTGATAACTCAACTCTTTTCTCACTAAAACAACTTTTATCTCATAATTTTTATGTTCTTATGGTAAAATTGCATCTTTTTTTCTACTAATTTTCTGATAAACAAAAATTCTCATAGCCTGGCCTGATACTCTGTTGTGCAACTCACAGAAGGGATGTTTGAAATAAAAGCCAAGTTTTGAAAATATTTTCTGAAATTTTGTTTTTAGAAAAGAAAGCAAAAAAAGTAAAATAATTGATTAAAATCCAAAATCATTTATAGTTTGAAAACATCATCACAACGCAAAAATACAAAATCTTACGGTATTTTTTCTAATTTCTCGTACAAATATCTTATCCTGGCTCCACTGGAAAATTATTTTACTTATTTAAGACATTTACTGAAAATACTTTCTCGATCTTGCTAAAAAGTTACTTTTAAATTAGTTTTGACTTATTTCAAGTGTACTAAGATATTTGTAAAAGAAACTAGACCAAAACTACTTGGTAAGAATTGGTTCTTTTGCAGTTTACAAGCTTTCTTCTCCTTCAGACTAGCTCGCAGCAATTAGCAGGCACCTGGTGGAACTGCACATCTGCTGAGCTCATTATACAAACAGCTTCTCAAAGAAACACTGGGGAAAACGTTGTTCGAGGCTTAATGGAGGAGTGTTGTGATGACGTGATGAAGGCGCCGTTTTTGAAAGAGGAGGAACTTCTTAAAGAGACAGAAGCCCAATTTCAAGGTGTTAAATTGCAATGTCAGTTTTATTTTAAAGAGGACCTATTATGCTTCCTGGAACGTGTTAGAATATGTTTGTGGGCTACACAAAACATATTCATTACATTTTTGCACAATTAGTCTGCTGTTAGACTATTTTGAGCTGTTTTAGGGCCTCTTCTAACTTCCAATCCAAATAAGCTGCTGCTGGCCACAACCCCTCAGTTATTTTCACACTCATATGTGAACATAGCCCCATACAGATGCAAATTATACAATTGCAGAAGTGCTTTTCAAAGATGGTCCTGCACAACCAACAAAAGCGCAGCAAGTGGTTCCTGGATGGCATGTAAACAACAAAACTCTTGTCTTTTCCAACAGCCATCGTACAACGCGTACAGCAGTAAAACCAAACCTGCTGGACCTCCAATTGGGTTGCTAGGTTACGGGCAGAACTCTGCTGGGGTTGCTAGGTAACCAGCTGACTGTGATGTTACATTCCGAAGGTTTTTGAAACGGCTCATTTTCAAGACACCAAAAATGTTAACTGGCTGGGTAGTTTTTTAAACGATTGCGCTGATTTTAGAAGCACCAGAGACCCAAATGGAAGTGTAAAATAATAATAGGTTCTCTTTAAATTATATTTGATATTTACAGCATTTTCAAAAAAAGTGAAGGTAACATGGTTACTTGATTGTGCTATAAAATGATTTTATATGCCTGGCATAATACCGCACATTTAAAGATGCAAGTTATGATTTCTTTTTAAGATTCTAAGCTTTATTTTTAAAGGGGTGTGGACTCTTTTCAGAGCCTCTGTCTGGGTCTGGCTGGATCTGAACCAGACCTGCCTCCTATGTCTGTAAACACCCCGAGACGGTGAGCTACATCTGATCTTCTACTGCTCTGGAGTCAGCAGTCCAGACGTGTTTTCTTTCCCAGAATCGGCACTATTTATCATGATTGCAACTGAATATTTTCCCAAAATGGCAGAGCAGCAGCAGCAGCCGGGACGAACACGGCCAGGCGTCCTTCGATGAATCCCTTCACCCTGATCCACTCTGACTCCTTCAGTCCTGGAACCGATCAGGAACATTCATCATCCCGGGAGACAGGATGTGACCCGAATGACACACTCGATTACACACAGATGCTCTCTCTCACACACACACATACAGTCACCCAGTTATCGGCCGACCTCTGGGTGGGTCCGCCTGGTCCGATCGGACGTACCTGGGTGCCGGTTTGTGGGAGCTGTGGGAACAGATTCAGGCTGGTCGGTCTCTTTGGTCGGTATTTATCCATGACAGCGCAGGTGGATCCTCTGTTGACAGGCGGCAGCTTCCTCCCTCCTCCTGCTCCTCCTTTATCAACCCACAGTCGGCGCTCCTCGGCTCGGACAAGGCCTCCCCCACCCTCCTCTACCTCCCTGTCATCTCTTCTTCCTCCTTGGTCCTCTGAGCATCATTCAGCTCTGAGCTCCTTCTCTGGCCACGCCCCTCTTCCCCAACGATTGGCCCCTCACGCCGTCACATCACCTTCATCACCACAACGGAGAGGAAGAGGGAGAGGGATTGTGTTGAGTTGTGATGTAGGGAGTCGGGACTGAGATGAGCGAGAGATACAGAGGGAGAAAGAGAAGGAGCGGGAGGGAGGGAGGGAGGAAGTCAGAGGCAGCCAATCAGAGCAAAGCATGACATCATCAGCTGATCTGCCTTCAGGCTAATGAACATACAGAGAGTGACTCAGAGAAATACGATTAGACAGCAGGACAGGCGGACAAAGGCAACGGCCAGTCAGAAAAGCAGTCGGCAAACTGATGACTGGGAACCAGCCTGCCAGTCTCTCAACCCAGTTCAGCTAAATATAAACCCAGTCAACAGTTAGGAAAAGGTCTGACAACTGGAAACAGGCTGATAACTGGTAAAGAGACGGTCAATAAGACAGAAAACCAGTTTAAATAGACATAAAACCAGTTACCAGTGAGCAACCAGCCTGTCAATCAGACGGTAAACCAGTTTAAACACAAAACCAGAGGAACCAGTCAGACAGAAAACCAGTTTAAAGGAGCATTATATGTGTAAACTCCACTTTTTTAATCTTTAAATCGTGTTGTAATGTTATTCCCTAATCCAAAACAAACCTGGAGCGTTGCTTTGTTTCTAAGGTGTGTTTGACAAATTCTTTCATCTCCATGGCAACCATTCAGATGTTCAAAATGACTGGGTGGAGCTGCAGCTCCAAGCTACCCCGAGCTTCTGCCTCACAGAGCAGTGCTTCCCCATGACTCAGCTCCTTCAGACTAGCTAGCAGCAATTAGCAAACACCTGGTGAAACTTTGCACCTGTAGAGCTCTTTATATGTTAGTGCAACACTGGTAAAAATGTGAAAGGGTTAATAGTAAACAGTAGTAAAATTGCACAATGTGTCTGGAAAATATATAATACTCTCCCTTTAAGAGGCAGCTTGGTTAGTGGGTGACTATCAACACCTTTTAGCTTTCTATTTCAGTCAGTATTTCGTGAAAGATATCGTCTTGCAAACACTTTGATATTAGCTTGGTAAAAACCAACCACTTGTTCTAACTCCCTCCGTACAGAAGGTCTGGATTTAGCTGAGGTTTTAGCCGCTAACGTTTGGCCATGACGTACATAACGCGGTAGTTCGACGCCATGAAGCTTACCGGAAATGGTCGCGCTGTAAACAACCGTCCTCCACTGCGAAGAGAGAAATACCAGCTGAATAACATGACTGTTAATGTTATTTCAAAAAATGTGGCCAACACGGACCGAACTGTTTCGTTCACTTCCTTCGCTAATCTACTTCTGTTTTTGACAATAGGAAAGGAAACGTGAAAGTGTGAATTACCGCCACCTAGCGGTATGGGATGTTTCATAATTTAATTTTGAATATCGTCTCCTTTCTAAATGAAGTAACAAATAATAAAGTTGTTAGTTTATTTTTTAATATAAATTTTCTTTTCTCATTAAGGGGGCATTTTTATTTATTTTGCCAAACTCACATTTGGAAAAAATGACTAAGATCATCATTTTAGAAAGGTGACATCTACAGGCAAAATGCAATTTAAAAACAGCACAGAAAACAAACATCATGGTTCACAACTTCTATTTGCAATATTTGGCCCTGAGAAATCCAAGTCAATGAGAGAAATTCCACGCAGAGCAGAGGAGATGAATATCTAGTTGAAATGTGTAGGGAAGCAAAACTTTTACAAGTTTAGACTTTGTTGTTTTTATTTGCTCTTCCCACTGCATTCTTGTCTTCATTTTTACTTTTTTTGGTATTTATTTTTGAGTGTTATGTTTGTTTTAGGCGACTATGGATCAACAAGATTAAATGTTATTTTTAAATTAAAACAATTTTGTGAATAAAAAGTATTAATTTCTAATGTTTTTAAAGTCTGAATACAATAAAATAACTTTTTTTTTAGTCTCCCTTCTGATTACATTTCTAGTGATTCCCACTGACCAGACTAGTGAACCCAAATAAAACCCTCAATCAAAACTTAGAATGCAACACACAGACAGTTGAGTGCTTTATAGATTTTATATACAAACAGATAAATTAGAGTGAAGAACAAGAAATAATTTTTACTCTACAGAGTCAGGTTGCACAAAAAGATGCAACGCTTCACCTTCATGTTTCCCGGCCTGCAGAACAACTACAGGATCTGGCTGAGTTCTATAACTGCTGGCAAAAATATCAGCTATTCCTAAAACATTCACTTTTAATATTTACATATAAACAAGGAGTTCCCAATAACCGAATAGAGTGAAGTGGATTTAAACATTCAACAACAGATTAATCCAGAAACAAGAAGTCAGTTAAATGTAACATCGGGTTCAGGCTGCAGGACGAAGTTCTGCTGATGAGTTTGTTAGAAACTCTAATTTATATAACTGACATTAGATGGGCTCCAAGGAAGGAGCGTGCAAACGCTTTGCAACAAGGATCAGATCACAAAGTTGAAAGTATTGAGGAGTCGCATTGTTTTTCCAACTTAAAAACGAGTAATAAATTATACATGCATTATTTAATGAAGCAAAGACACATTTTCTTTGTGTTACTAAAAGCTGGACAGTTTCTAACTTTGTTGGGTAATTTATTTTAGTTTAAAATATCTTTAAGTCAACTGCACTGCAACAAAAGTGAGATTGTTCTTTAAAATTAGCGAGTTTAATATTAATGTGCTTTAATTTTTAAATTAAAACTCAAAGAAGTTTGTTAGAAAAAAAAAAAAAGAATTAAATGTCATTAAAACTCTCATGCTAAAAATTACAAAAATGGAGGGCCACATTCAGTGTTTAAGAATCATTTAAGAAAATTATTTAAAAAATAATTATTTTTTTTAAAATAAAAATTGTATTCAAAAAACAAATACTTTGAAATTATAAAAAAATAAAAATAAAAAAAAAGTTTCTAAAAATTATGTTTCAGAAATAATTTTCTGGAAAATAATTTCAGAAATTTTTTTTAAAATTATTAATCTTCATTCAATATTTTCAGAAATAATTTTTCAGAATAACTTCTGAAGTTCTGATAACTAAGGCTTCTCATCAGAAACGATTACAAAGGTTGAAATCTGATCTTTTAAAATACAGAATATAAAATTATGTTATTCCATTTTGTGGCAGCAGATGAGTGGAAATTTTAGTTTGATTTTATTTCATATTTTAACTAATTAATATATTTTTAGAGGGTCTGACGACACCTGAACCCGATGTTAAACACGTCACACTCACGACTGAATATGAAGCCTCTGCAGACCTGAACGGTGCTCATCCTGAACACTTTGATTACATTGTAAAAAAATTTAAACCCTTTAAATTGTTGCTGGTTTTTCAGACTGGATCAAACTGTTGCAAGGGGAGGATAAACATAAACCTAGATCGCAGGAGACAGTCCTTATGCTGCTAGAAGGATCAAATGATTTCCACCTTTAAATGAAGTCCATGATCAGAGAGACACTCTGATCTGATGAAATCCTTAGAAAACAATAGCTGGAGCTGTATAAAATAACACATCTTACGTACATTATATGGCCTCAGATAAGGTTTTTAGACCAGACAACAGTCTGTGTGTGAACGCGTCTGCAGTTTCTGTCTTGGTTTGGGTTAACTGGGGTTTTAATGTGCTGCTCCTCTTCCATTCGTTGCATCATGTGCCTCCAGATCCAAAGGAGCGTTCCTTAGTTTCCAACTGGATGGAGGAGTTGAGGAGACAAGAGAGCGAAAATGATCAGTTTATGCACAAAACAAGTTGGAGATGTGTCTATCATAAAGAAATACAGTTAAAGTTCTGCCCTGTATGGATTTGATTTGAGTTCTCCACACCAGGAGAAATATAGAGCACCGTCATTTGTCGACAACTGACGTAAACTGAACTGATGTGGGAAAAAAAAAAAAATCACATCAGTTTGAAAGGCCAATAAATATGTATTCAATAATATTTTAACAGTTTGTTTTTGGGTTTTATTCTGGCACAACCGGACCTTTAAGAACATCCATGACCCGGATTCGGCCCAAAATGAAAATGAGCTTGAAAGCCCAACAAGTCAGCAAAATAAAACTGAACTAAAATGAAAAACCCCAAACTATTAAAACCCTGGTAACTACCTTGTCTGTCCACTTAATGTCACTGTTGCGCTGCTGCTGCCGTCTCCTCCTCCATCCTCTCTTCGTCCACTTCCTCCTGCATCCTCTCCTCCTCATCCTCTTCCGTCGCCATCGGGCAGGACGGACGTTCTCTCCGTCTTTGGCTTCGCCGCCCCTTGTGGGCGACGCCTTTCCTTCTCGGGGGCAGCGAGGACGGACTGGCGGACGGTGAGGGGCAGGAGGAGGAGGGAGATCCGGGTTTGGATCGAGGTGCGGGGCTTTGTGGCGGGCTGGAGGCAGGAGAGGACGGCCGGCCCGAGGAGGTGCAGTGATCCTGGAACGGCCGATGGAGCGACGTGTTGTCCTGGTCCGGAACCGGCGCCGAAGTGGAGGAATCTGGAGCCATCAGGCAGATGGCTGCTTCGATGTCGGCGAGAACTCTGGGAGGAGAATCTGGGAGACGGGAGAGAATAATCTGAGTTTAGACCATTTGAAAACATTTTCCACGTCTGAGGAAGAAAACTTTACTGTACCGGGTCCGCTGCTGGTCTGAGACTCGTCTGTCATCGGTGGCTCTGCTTCCTCCTGGATCGTCGGTACTGATGCCAGTAGGCCTAGAACACAGACATGTTATTTAATTTAAAGATGACCTATTATGTTTCATTGAACAGGTAAAGGTATTTATTAAATTCTTTTGCACAAAATTTAATAAATACTTCGATAATCAGATCTTAGTCTAGTTAGTTCTGTCTATTTTTTAGCTGTTTTAGAGACCGTCACTTTTAATCCAAATAAGCTGGCCACTGCCCCCAGCTCAACGTTTACACTCACACATGAAAAAGGCTTCAAAAAGAGGCACAACCAAAATAATACAGCGAGTGGTTTCTGGATGATAAGTCAACAACAAAAAACATTCTCTCTTTTTTCAAAAGACAGCCATTGTATAGCACATATAGTGATAACAGCTGACCAAACATCCTGGAGCTCAGCTTGGGTTACTAGGTAACGGACAAAACTCTGCTGCAGTTGCTTGGTAACACTCGGTGTGACTCAACAATTGGGAGGCTTTTGAAACGGCTCGTTTTTCAAACACCAAAATACATTAACTTATTGCCAAAAACACAACTGAATGTTTTTTTTAGATGCTTCATAGAAGCAGTTGAGACCCAAAGGACATTATAAAACACACTAAAAGTCAGTTTTGCATAATAGGTCCCGTTTAAACCTCCTGCTGTTTAATCTACAGTCAGAGCATCTCTGTAAAGCAAACCTTCAAATTCTGACAAAGACATTTAGGACTTTGTAGGCTATGGAACAAAAAACAAAACATAAAACAGTTAAAAGAAATTTTGGAGAAATTTTATGCTTTTCTTTATTACGGAAAATGTGTGATAATTTTTGGTCTATAGTGATTTAGAAATCCTCTGTCTACAAGATGCACTTTTTGTTTCATTAAAATATTTTGAAGTTAAAGGAAAAAGATAAGATTTAATTGGCCTCAAGTACCTTCAGCTTGATTTCGGCCCACAAGCCAAAGAGTTTAGATGCCACCAGTTTAAACATCTCCCAGCTCCTCCCTTTAGGGGGCGCCACAGCAGGTCAGTACTGTACTTACTGAGTCCCCTGTAATGGGACAGCTGCTGGTAAACTTGCTTCATGCGCTCGATGTTGAGTCGGCTGCCCTCTGCGTGGTTTATCATCGGTTTGGGGTAATCCACTCCCACCACGCATTCACCGCCTTCTGCAGAGACTCCGGGGCGTTCCACGGCTCGTAGATGTAGCGGTTCGGAAAGTCCTTCAGGATGGGAATGTAACGCCTGCAGGACGAATCAGTATGTCAAGTTTAGAAATTTTATTAAAATACGCAAAAACAGTACTTTTAACTTAAATGCTATCATTAACATCTGGGCCGTCGCTGGCATGTCGACTAATATGCACTTACTCCATTCGGTATGATGTTTATCTTTTCTATAAGAAAATAGTATTATAGCTTGAAATGCTAGCGTTAGCATGTTGACCATCAAGTACAAAAAGGAGTGTAATCCCCAAAATAAAATTAGCTAAATTGCTAAGGTTTACACAAATGCTGTCATTGGCATCTGGGGTATCATTCGCATGTTGACCAACATTGATTTACTCCATTCAGAATTAGCTTTCCTATCAAAATGAGCTAACAATTTCATTTTAGCTAAAATACCACCATTACCATGTTGACTATAATTAACATACTCCATCTAGTGTAAAATAAAAATAAACTTTTCTATCAAAATTAGCTAGAATACTAATTTTGGCTAAAATATCACTAGCATGTTGATTAACTCCATTCTGTACTAGCCTCCAATGCAGTTGCATTGCAACAGCAGATCCCAATAATATAACTGTTAAACATTGTCCGACCCTAATTTCCGGAATCTTCATCATGGACCAAAGTCTTCCTGCAACATTACGTCAGCTCTGCATCTGTTTGCGTTTTTACAGTGTAATCCAATGTAGGCTAGCATACATTTTTGCTGCTTTCTGCTTTTGTAGTTTACGTTTCCATCGATTTATCAAATTTATCATCTGAGAGAATTTGTCCTTTAAAGCGATCCGGTACCGTTTGCTGGTGCACAGCTCGAGCTGAGTGCTGCAGAGCTGTGGTTTGAAATCTGTGCTTGAAATTCACCACACTTCCTGTAGTCAAGCAGTTGGTACAGGAAGTGCATCCTTCATAAACAGACAGAACGACACCACCTGAGCTGCACTGGCCATCCGAGATTGAAATCTGTCAGTTTGCTCTGTTCTTCGTCTGTAAACCAACATTCTTTGTTTTGAATTCAGCAAAACTACAAAAAAAATTAGGGTCAAATGCAGAAATGATGATAATCCATCAGTTTCTCCACTTACTCTTCTCAGCACTTGTTTTATGCTTTATGCATGCATAACACCTTTTATTGTGAAAAGAAGAGAAATGTTCCACTTTCTAAGGTTTAAATATTAAATATGTGTTAGAATAAGTTTTACCAATTACCGTATTTTCAGGACTATAAGTCGCATTTTTGTCGCACCAAGACAGACATGTCATCTTGAAAGGCAATAAAAATAGAATAGAGGCAACAACAGGCTGAATAATTGTACGGTATGCTAACGTTACATGACACATAAACAACAAACTGAGAACGTGCCTGATATGTTAGCATAACATACTAAGAGTTATTCAGATAACTATAGCATAAATAACATACTAACAAGTTTACCAAACCATCCGTGTCGCTCCAAATCACTAAATCTTCATCTTCGGTGTCGCTTGGAAACAACTCGGCTAACTCCGAAGGTAGCTTCTACCGCACACATTATCAACACAGGCCTAGAGCGCCCTCTGGCGGGTTAGTGTGAAAATAACGTGATATAATAATTTGTTAATAATTTCACACATAAATCGCTCCAGAGTATAAGTCGCATCCCCGGCCAAACTATGAAAAAAACTGAGACTTATAATCCGGAAAATACGGTATGTTTATTTTTGGGTTTTGATTCTTTAGTTTTTAGAAAATAAGGACATATCAATGGAGCCAAGTTGGGGCCATAAAGTTTGTTCAAAAGAGAAAAAAAAAACATTGAAACTGAAAAAAAAAAACATTTTTAAACATATGCATGGCCCCAATTAAGTTCCATAAACATTGCCCAGTTGGAGTATCTCATACTGGTGAATTAGCAGATCTGACGTCAAAGAAAGCCAGAAATGCGTCGAAGCTTGCAGTCAGTCAGGGTGCAGGCGCTAAGCTGACCTGATGTAGTCTCCAGACGGGTCGGTCCTCCTCCCGAAGCCCACAGGACAGTAGCAGTGGAAAAACTGCTGGAAGAAGGCGCTGCAGGACAGCCACATCCAGCTGCCGGCGTTCACGCTCCAGTCGGCGTCCAGCAGCAGCTCCTCAAACACCTGCAGGAAAAACACACCATGAGTCGGCTTAAACTAAAGCCGGGAAAATTCCTGATGTTTTAAAGCGGAAAATATTTTTTCCTCCCAAGATTATGGCTTGTTTGGAGTTGCTTTTGAAACATTAATCAACATTCTGATGCGTAATGATGGCAAAATGAAATGTTTCAATTGTTGACTTTGTGTTTTACACCATAAAAACACTTTGAAATGCCTTGTTGCTGAAATGTGCTACACAAATATGATTTGACAATAAATTAACATATGTATTGCAATATGAGAAGTATCAATAAGTAACACATCAGATGTTATCAATAATTTCACTATACTCCAATCCAGAACAGCACAACATTCTGGGAAATGTAGGCAGAGAAATGGCGCTAGCTGCTAAACCTCACATTGCTAGCTAAGAAAAGTTCTGTGGTTACCTAGCAACTCTCCTTCTTTGGTTACCTAGCAACAACCTGTTGAGTAACTTGCACAGCAGCAGTTCAAGGTTTCACTATGAACCATGCCTCATAACTGCTTGAAAATAAACACTGTAAAGTGAAAACTGTGGATAAAACAGAAAAGATCACGCCACCAGTTTGGCACTTTTTCAGATATGTAAAACAAAAAACTAAATAATTATCGATAGTAATAGGAAATGCTTGTACAGAGATATGTTTTCAGCCATATTGTTCAGCCCCACTCAAGATATAAATCTATAAACAATTTAGTTTCTGTCAAATCTGTCAAGATGCAAGAAAGGACTAAAATAAATTCCTCTTTTATGTTGGACAATTAATTTAGTTGTAGATAACAGCTGCTGTAGGAGACAGTTTGTTCAAATTTAAACTGTGGCTCTTATACACTTAGAAATATTTTATACTATTTGATGACTATTATGAAGGAGTAATGTTCTACGAACAAACAAGGCAATTGGTCCAGTTTCTGTCGTTTACTTAACTTTTAAGAATTAAAAGTTCTCTAACTTTTAATCTACCTGGCTGGTCTGCAGCGCGCCGCCACAAAGGGCAACACTGAAAAACAAGTCAAAACGACTTATTCTGATTTTTAAGTGATCAGTGGTGGTTGATTATCTGCCACCTAATCAACCCCTAACTAATCTGTCAATTTGTGTGTGTTGTCGCCTTATTTTAGCGTTAACTCAATGAAAAAGACCAAACTGTGCAGCAAATCTACATGTTAAGTTTGTCAAAGTCAAGCTAGCATGATTAGCCTATTCCCCCACTTCCTCTCTATATAAATTTTTTTAAATTAAAACTTTTCACTGATTTGTGAAATGTGATACCCTTGGTTATCAATTTGTCAATGCTGACATTTTGCACAATTGTGTCATTTTCCTGACCACTGATATTTCTGATTCATTGAATTGAAATGATGCGTCTGTAGCGCAGTATAGTCCAGTATAGTATAGTAACCTTCATGCCGCTCTCCCAGCTGATCCACAGGTCGCCTCTGGTGAGGAAGCAGGCCACGGCGTGCCGCGCCCGGTGGTGGATCCAGCCCTCCTGCCTCAGCTGAGTCATGATAGCGTCGATCCAGGGGAAGCCCGTCCGTCCCTCGGCCCACTTGGCCAGCGCCTCTGGGTTCTGGTCCCATGGGATCTATTGGCAAACAGGTAAATAAGCATTAATCTCTGCTGTGGACCTACAGAGTAAACATTAACGCCCGTTCGTACACGTTTCAAGCATTTTCAAGGTACGTTTTCAAACTTTCAGTGTCACATTTTGGGGATAAAAACAAATGAACTGAAAAAAAAAAGACATTTTCTATTCACTATTTTATGCAATAATATTCTACATTCTGCAGCAAGGAGAAGAACTGAAATACAACAAAATATATTTTTTGAAATAAATACTAAATTAACATACAAAAAAAATGTGCATAAGATATAAGCCAACCTTTATTTTAATTACACAGATCAGCAAGTCATAAATAATAAGAAATATTCATCAAATTGAAACAATACAAACAAATGATGTTAAGGTAAATGACCCATATGCCCAAATGAAATATTAAAAATAAAATGCAAAGAAAGTTGCCCAAAAAAATTCTCAAAGAAATGTTAGCAATTAGCAAATAGAAATAATTTTGGTGATTCCAATTAACCTAAAATATTGAGAAGTTTATTCTGACTTAACTTCAATCAGTGATAAAAAAAAAAAAAAAATGTCTTTAATAGGTATATAAAAATTATCTGGTTTCAAATGTAACATTTTCAAAATGTATGCCATTAATCAAAACTCTTCAGTTTGAAAATCAAGTACTCGATAGATAAATTAAGCACTTTCCAAACACCAAATTTAAAATTCAAGGATCTCAAACACCTGTACAAACCCGTCTCACGCTCACCTGCACGCAGATGGGGTTTCCCTCCATGCGGTCAAAGTTTGGGTTGTTGGTGGCGGCGGTGTAGAAGAACTCCCTCCATAGGAGCTGGCCGTACAGGGACAGCGGAGGACTGCTCCGCTTACAGAGCTGAGGAGGACAAGAAGAAGAAGAAAACCCAGACGGACAAAGATTCAGTTTGGTTCTGGATTAAAATGGGAATATTCAACCACCTTCATGTCCAAAACACCTTGAATTCTTACTGCTTAGGGAAAGTTAGGCTGAAGACTTTAAAACATTTTTTATAAAACAATAAAATTTAAGACCAACATCAAAATAAACACAAATTAAACAACCTCAGTTGTTTTGTTCAGAATGTTTATTTTACCATTATGAATGTCTCTTTAGTGTAAAAGTTTCCAGAGACGAAGAAAACTAACAAATGCCCAAATGGTGGATAACTACAACTGCATAATTTGTTTGTCCACAATATCTCTTCTTTACAAACTGCAGTTTGTAACTTTTATAAAAATATGTTTCTTACATTTTTGCTAAAAGTTTCATCATGTCTGAGATAAAAATCTAAGTCTTCTGCTTTGTCCCAGTGTTAGCTACAGAAAAAACAGCCAATCAGATCCAGGAGAAGGGCTTTAGCGCCGTCAATCATGCTCGTGTACAATTGAGATTGTTCTCTGGCTCTGACTGGTTGTTTCTCCTTGTTGCCAGAAAGGGCAGCTGTCTGTAAAAAGGACTAAACAGACATTTCTCACAGTTGTGTTTTGTTTTGGACAGAAGCTGTTTGTGTTTACTGAAGCCAGTCGCTCTCAGTACCTTCATGTAGATCTCTCTGAGGTTGTAGTACAGCACCCTGCAGGACAGGCAGCCGAAGCGCAGGTAGGGGCTGAGGCCTGTGGGGCTGGCGTACAGAGAGCAAGTCTTCACCCGAGTGTTGGCCACCCACACCTGAGGAGACGGACGCACAGGTGTGAATCAGTCAGGGCAACCACAGATCTGACTCCAATCAGATGCTAAAAGTAGCTTAATTTTTTAAAAGTTATTAAAGCTTAATAAATTTACAGTATTTATAAGTTCTTCAACTTTTGGAGTTTCTGTTTTTCAAAAAAACAGAAAAAAGCATTTTCAATATTAGATTAACTAATTGACGTTAAAATTTATAACAGTGGCATAATATGTATTTGGCAGGACTAATCCTGCCAAATACATAAAATATAAGATTGTACTTCAGCAATAGTTTTCCAAGAAGGAGTGACCCAAATTTTGTTCTTATTCCTGAGAACAAAATAAAATATTTTTTCCCCAATAATGAAGAAAAAAAATAAATTTTAAAATTGGATGCTTTTTTTTTTTTTTTTAAATAAATAAGACTTATATGAAAAACCATTTTTTCAGTTTTGGCTCTAATGTTGTTGTTTTTTTTACACATTTTGTTCCATCAATAAAATAAAAATAGAACAAACAAATAGTAATAATACAATAAAAACTGATTTTTTTTGCTTAATTAAAATATTACATTACTAGCTAATTGCTGTAAATTCTTTTCAATTTTAGTGTTTTAAATTGCATTTCTTGTCTTCTAAATGATTTTTATGCAATTTTGTAAAAATTGCTTGAAGGTTTGTTCATCTTTATCCTGATTCGACAAGTTACTTTCTGAGTTTTTACACAAATCGCAAGCAGACGCTTGTGATTTAACCACCAAAACAAGCGTTCTTGTCCTGCTGCTCGGCTCTAGTGTCAGCTTTACGTTTTTGTCCAGGTATCTGCTCAGTCGGTCCAAAGCCTCAGACTCTCCTCCCCGCCACACAGCTGGAGGTAACCCCTCCGTCCTGAAACCTGCACACACATTTAAATCAAATCAAGTTAAAATAGTCGTGTAATAATGCAAAAAAAAAAAAAAGACTCTTTAGAAGCTGGGAAGCAAGGATGTGAATGAAAAAATGGGGTGGACTGGAGTTTGACACCCTGCAAGAACCACAGAGCAGAAGCCGTGTTATTTGTTTTAATTTAATGTGGATTAAAACGGCCTGCAGGTGGATCTGGAGATGCTTACCTAGCTCCTCCAGCGAGGGTATACTGTACAGCTGGTCGTGGTTGTCGGAGATTTTGCCGAGGCATCGGTTCATCTGTTGCTGGCTGACGGGAGCCAGCGGTCTCCTAGGCAACTCCAGTCGGCTCACAATGGTCTGAAAGCGCTTAAAGGTCAGAGGCGGGTTGTTGTTGTTCATCTCGATTATCCTGCAGGCATGAAAACAGCAGAGGATGATTACAGCTCTGCTGCATTTAAAGTTGGTTTATTCCAGGAATTCAACCTGGATTATATAGAGTCACTACAGCACTGATGTAATCCCTGCATTTAGTTTTGGTCACCTTCCAATTAAAACTACGGAAATTATATTTGTTGAAAAATAATTTATTTATTGGTAGAATTTAAAAAAAGCTACTTTTTATTAACATTTAGGGAATTTCAGTTCAAAATAGTTTTACTATCTGTGTTCCAAAATAATGGAGCTATGTGATGCTTTAATACATTTCTGATGTGTGCTGTAAAACCATTTCAAAGTTTATGAGACTTTATTTTTAAAATCTAGAACAAAACTTATTAAATAAGGAATTTATTTTGCAGAAGGTCAATTAAATTTGGAATAAAACCCCACCTGTTTGTAGTTGCCTTTGATACATTATTAGTAAAACATGAAACAAATGTAATGCATCAGTTTATGACTGCGTGTTCTTTGTATTTTTTATGACGTAAAGCACTTTGTTTTATACAAATAACCTTTTTATTTGTTTTATGCCTTTGTTTAGCATTTTATGCCCAGTTTCAGAACAGCTCAGCCCTGCGCTTAATGAAGAACCTCAGAGTGAATCAGAACCAATCTGTTTTCATCAATCCGTCTGGCTGCTTCAGTTTTAAACGGATCAGCTGCCCTGTGGACTTTTTTAAGTTTCCTTCTTACACAACCTGCTCAGGATCTGCAGCAGGGACGACGTCCCATTGGCTGGGTCCGCTCTGAATGAGCGCATTTTCACAACGCTGGAACGCACAAAGCCCGGCTTCACCCAGCTGGTACACTAACACACAGGCCAGCGGTAATCCGCCGGTTACGTAACGCTACGCTGGTCATGCAGCAGCGCAGAGAGGCATGGAGAAAGTTCTTCACTGCCGCTCGTTAAAACCCACTTATCCCCGCACATGGGTGCAGTGTGTGACGTGCAGTGGCAGCAGCCGGCCACTGGGGGCTCCACTGAGTCAGACATTTATTTGTAGGATAAATTTCTAGAAATTTTATTTTTCTTAACATCCCAGTTATTTCTGTGTTTCTACCTTATTTTATATTTATTATTCTATTCAATTATTTGACTTGACTTTGAAAACTGCCATTTTAACTTTTGCTGTGTTTTCTTTTGTGAACAATGGGAATAAAAGGAGTTCTGATTCTGAATATAGTGTTAAATTACATTAGAGAAAGATACCGTGCCTCATTAAGAATGTCAGATGCAGCCAGAAAGACCCAAAGTTACAGATTTTACCACGATAAACCTTCTCCAATTAGTAGATGCGCACCGGTTGCAGTTTTCTGGCCGATCGCCAGTCTTTAAATAATCTGAAATTGATTTATTTTATAAATGATGCCATCAGGTGTTAGAGATGCACCGATACAAGATTAATATCTCAGATTGTAATTCCTGAGAATAAGTCTGACAGCATTTGGACTCCTCTAAATATTTAATAAAGTTCTTATATGATTAAAAACTCAACAGCTTCTCTCTTTTCTTTTAGTGCCCAGGTCTGTGATGAAAAGACATGAATATCATAATCAGTTGCTCTAAAACAGATCCATATTACTTTAGGATACAAGTTATTTTTAGTTTTAACTACCAGAAAAAAAGAAAACCTGACTCAGAGTTATTAAAGACTGCAGAGACAAGAAGCTCATTCTACGGGAAAATTAAATAATTTCATAGTTTTAATCTTACAGTCCTCCTTTAAATGATTCCCCTTGTTTGTGGAGGCTGAGTGTCACTGTGAATCACAGACCTGTCCAGGTTGTAGAGGGTGTGTGAGTTCCTGACCACCGTCTCCACTCCAAACTCCTGGGCCATCTTGATGATGGCGCCGTCCCTCTCTTTCCCGTAGGGCTCCGGGTCGTATTCGAACGTCAGCCGGGTCACGTTCCATTCCTGCAGTGGGACGAAACAGAAGCAAAGGTTTGTGAAAAGAATAAATAAAACTGAATGAGGAAAGAAAGAAACGCAGGGGAAAAAAAATCAATAAGATTTTTTCATAAATGTCTGGATGTGTTTATATAGTGTTCATCATTTAGACGAAGACAAAATATTTAGACAAAGATGATTTAGATGAAGAAAGACCAAGATGATAATTCAGATGGAGAGAAATATGGTGGTTTAGATTTAAATGACGACAAGATGATTCAGATTAAGACAAAGATTATTATTTAGTTGATAAAGAGAAAGATCAAGATAATGGCAAAAAGCAGCGGAACAGAAAGATCTGAATCACTGTTTTGTTATTAGTTTAATAGGAAAGTAACTAGGAGCACAAACATAAACAGCAGACTTGAGCGTTCCCATTTATAAAGCTTGACTAAAAACATAAATCAGGCACCTTAAAGCAGAGAAACCTCTAAAACATGTAGGACAGTGTGCCTTGAGGACCAGAGTTGGGAAACACTGTTCTAGTTTTTCTAATTATACACAAACGATCAAAACAAACGATGAACATGAACAATGTAGGTCATTGTATTTTGTTTTACTTTTATTGGGGTTTTTTTCTTGACTGGACAAACTTGCCATGCCCTGATTTACAGACGCATTTCTACAAAAATAAGATTACAATGGACTCCTGGAATATACGGGGGTTAGGAGTTGCTTAAATCCATGCATACTTCAGACTATATAAAATGCTTATAACATACTATTTTAATAGTTCAATCTCCAAATATACCTTAATAAACACAGTAAAAACCGTCTTAGGACAACTGCAGCTAACATTCAGTCTTCCTTACCTCCAATTGAGGGTTCAACCAATAAGTGCAAAGGAAAATGAATGGGACTCCTGGATTGGCTGCTTTGCAAATGACACCATGCCAAACTGGCATTACACCCAGCTGATGGACTTTTTATGCGGTTTTGTTTTGACATATAATCACTTGACAAGTTCATTAATTTAAGTTTCACCTTAATGGCGAAATTCATGATGGAGCAGTGTCAAGTTATTAAAAATGTACTGATGTGCTACGAAGGTGAGGAGGATGAGATGACAAACCCAGAGGAGATAACCCAGAAAAATAATGGAAAAAAAAACATGGCAGGATTTCATAAGTTAATGCACTTCATAGAGCTACAGAAGGTATTTATGTATGAATATCTTTCCGTAAATGACGAATCAAGCATTTCACATATTTTACTCCTTCAGGAACCTCAGAGCTTCCTGTTTCCTAAATAAATTAAAGTTTTAAAATATATTTAAAAAAACAAACAAAAACAAAACAATTTTCTCTTTATTCAGTGAGCATTTAATACAGCTGACACAAAATAATGTATTTGTTTTATTCATTGTATTAGATGGAGCCCTTGATGTTACTGAAAGATGGTTGATACTCTTGATACAATAAAAAAAATTCAGGTTCTTAAGAAAATTGCAGATTATTAATGAATTGTTAGTCAAGTAATAAGATCAATCAAATTTAGATTAACTCATTAATTGATATCTTAATGCAAATGTATTTGCCCTTCACAAGTAAACACTTTGGTGTTTAATCACCACATTCACAGAGATCCTGGTGGAGAACATGACATGTGCAGGAACACCGACCTTAAAGAGCCTCGGGAAGACCTCGGTCGGCTGACCTCTGACAACAAACAGCCTCGAGTTGAGCTTCTTCAGACTGTTGTCCAGGTCCTCCAGAGACTCCAGCAGAAACCTGCACAGAGAAGAAATATCACATGTCAAACAGCTGCAGAGATTCATTCATTATGAAGCTTATTCTGATGTGCTCTTTACTGTCTACATGGATGCTAAAAGCAGGCTTTAAGCTCCAGATATGTATATTCTAATATATTTTAGACTAGGTTGTAGTTTATGTCCTGAAAACTTGCAATTATCCCTATTGTCTACCTTTTTTCTTCCACTCAACTTTCTATTAATTTATTGAATCACATCCTTGAACCTGTGTTCGCTATTTTGTATTTTAAAAAGCTGTTTTAATTAGTCTTCTGCAACATTCTAACGTTTATAAAAACTGAAATTTCCATTTTTAAAACCAGCAGCATAACTTTTACTCACCGGCCTTCAACCCAACTGAGACCTGATTTTATTTTATCTTTACTGGTGTTGATTTTATCTCTTTAATTGAGTTGTTTGATTTTCTTTTGAATTGAGTTTTTGATAAACTGCCTGCTTATCTTTGTCACTTTATTGTTATGCTTCTTTTTTTTTAACCTTATTACTGATGTTCAGCACTTTGTTTCAGCTGTGGCTGGAGTTAAAGCGCTTTATAAATAAAATTGATTATGATTATTATAATTTACTTTACGGTCCAATCATCAAAATTAGCTAATGGCGTTGAAGTATACCCGTGTGAATGTAATGAACCTACTTACGATTTTCTCTGTTTGTTTTGAATAAGTAAGATAAATTAGTTTCTTGATTTTTTTTAGCTGTGCCTGCGAATGAAGATTTGCTTATGTTGCTGTAGAAATGTAACAATCTGACAATGAGCTCGAAATTGCCCGAATTCATTAGTTCACGTTAAGGATCCCAAATTATTAAATTGCTTTTTTGTAAACGTATACACTGACGAAATACTTGAGGATCAATTGAAATTGTGACTTTTGTCTATGGAGTTCCTTATGAGCTAGTTTTAGCTAACAGAGCGGAGGCCAAGGCCTTAACTCTGAGGACTGGACATAAAAACATAAGAACCCTCGACCTGATAAACCCTTCGAACGACATTAATAATGACCTGGAAACAATTCAAAGTAACTGTATTGTTTGTGAGATGATGTCAAAAAATGTCAGACCTCCATCTGTTGATCCCGACGTTAGCGGCTCCGGCGAACCAAGGGTCCAGGACATAAACACAGCGCACAGTGTCAGCTCCGCTCAGGGCCTCCTGCAGCGCCGGATTATCATGTAGCCGAAGACCTTTACGGAACCAGTGCACGGAATTCACCACCATGCTTCCCTCTTATTCCACCATCAGAATAAAATCCACCAGAAAGCCAGCATTAATCCAGAAAAATTGGGACAAATAAGGACATCAACGCCACTTCAGAAAACTTTACCATAGAGAGAGCGGGCGGGGTTTACTGAACAGTGGGCGTGGCCAATTGTTGGCTTGCTCCCTGATTGGACAGATGGAGAAACGTCAAGATGAATTACAAAACTAGGCCGCTGTGATTGGCTGGATCGACAGATGGCAGAGAAAAGCGGTAAGGTGACAAGCTGTGTCACGTTTCTGTTAGCCTCGGATGTAAGGTTGAGCAGGTAGGGGTGAGATGGAGTGCGGGTTACAGACACATGAAAGGCTCTCATTTCAGCTGTGCTCACATTATTATAGGGGCCATGTGATTTATACAGCACAGTTCATTAAGGTAATTGATTCAGTTATATAAATAAATACGTCAAACCTCGGTAAACAAATTTAATCAAATAGCGTGTTTCACTTAAATTTTAATATTAGGCTAAAAAAAAAAAAAGACAGTTTTACTCTATTTACAAACAGCCAGTCTACCGGTAATTACAAAGTTTCCCTAGCTCAGAGAAAATCAGCAGTAACTATCAAATTATGGATTTTTTAGTCCTGATTTGTGCTAAACTGGTGCGCTTGACAGAAGAAAATATTTTACTCATTCCTAAGGAAAATTAAATGTAAATCATATCATCCAAGTTTCTGTAGTCATTGTGAATGATGATTGTGCAGGCAGAAAAAATCTTCAGGAGCAGTCAGTCTTGCAACAAATCTGAAAAGGATTCTGACTGAAGACTGTAAGACAACCTCTTGACTGTAATGACACACTAGCAGCTCAGTATCTGCCCAGCAATAATGATATTCCATGGTAATATGTCTGGGATGACACCATCACTTATTAGCAAGCTATGCTAATCCATCTCATTTCCTAGTTATTCTTTTGGTCATGCTCTGCATCTGATAATCCTTTCCCCCCACCCCACCCCCCAACACCTTTATGAGTCATAGTTCAGGCCTTATTTGAGCTTTTTGGATGGGAATCAGCTGTTCACAAAACATTGTTGCCACAAGCAACAATTCTCCAAACATCGCAATGCCTTAACCAAAACAATTATGGACAAAAGGAACAACGCAACAGATCTACTGAAACATACTGCACCATGAGACCAAATAATCAGAGTTGTTTCTGACTGTATGCATCATTTGTGAATTGTGCTCAAATCTTTGTTTTGCTCTCATTTTAAAGTGATATTTTTAGAGAAGCATCTGTTGCGTCCACTTTCAAACTGAAATCCTTTATTTTACAGCTGTCAATCTTCACAGGAATGCACATGCCAACATGGTCACCCCAAGATCAGGGCGTTCACTGCTCAGAAACAAAAGAGCTCCACCTCCGAGTCTGCAGGCCTCAGCATGTCTGGTATTACAGTTCAGAACAATTAGACCCAAATATAGATTAGTTGAACGTCATCTATAAAAATGTGACAGTGTTTGCAAAGGTACATCTTGATGAACACCCTCCATTCTCAACTTTCATCTCTTCCATGCAAAAAGAAGAGATGAAAGTTGAGAATGGAGGGTGACTTCGGTAGCCGCGTTTCCATCACAAAAATTTTACAATTGCAGCGTTTCCCTTAAATAACAAAATTAAAATCACTGAAATAAGTTTGTTCATATTAGTCATTGAAACAAATGCTTCCTTCAACTACTTCCTGTTGTCTTCTTTGTCATTTGCACCAGTGGATGAAGGGAATCAGGATGGATTCAGATGCAACTTAGTGATATAGATGTTATCGGTGTATAAAAATCCTTATTTAAAATAAAGCTTAGCCTGATAAAACACTGGAGATAAAACCTGAGAGCAGAAGTTTTGAGTACAAGCATTACAAGTTTTAAGACAGACATGAAGTCCTTTCAAACTGCAAATGTGTGCTCCCGACTTGCGGCAGAAAAATTCCCCCATAGGACGTTTTGAATGAGCTGCATTGAGCAGAGACTCATGTAAAAAAAAAAAAAAACATGATTAGATGGAACATTGTATACCAGTGGTTTCAAACTGCAGTCCTTGAGGGGTAGAATCCTGCAACTTTTAGTCCAACACTTAAATTACATGGGAAAAGCAACACTGGCATGCCTTCAAGCTAATAATGGAGCCAAGTGTGCTGAAGCAGAGACATCTAAAGGTTGCAGAGCTGTCCTTTGGAGTTTGAAACCACTGCCTTATACCAATTAGACACGGTTTTGAAGTATAATTTTGATTTTTAGCAAACTTGGGAAAAACCAGATCAACTAAACCAGTGATCTGCAACCTGTGGCTCCTGATCCACATGCAGTGCTTTCCCCCCTGTGCTGTGGCTCTTAAAAAACAATTAGGACAGGTTTTTGATACCAAGTGGTCTGAGCAAACATTTTGTAGACAAATTTAATTTTGTAGTGGCAATGGCAAAAGAGGTTTCCAACCCCTAAATCATACATTTACAGAAGCACAAGTTCTGGTTTTATAGCAGCTTAAAGTTCAGTTGTACCTCAAGCCTGAGTTTGGATAAGCCTGAAGTCTATTGCAGCTGACCTTTTTTCAGTTGTCTCATAACGGCAGAGTTTGAGGAAGTTTTATGCAACAGATTGAGATAAAGAGCATTTCAGTCGTCCAAAGCTTAAAATTCATGTTGACACTAGTGCCATCTTCTGGATAAACTGAAGTTCATTTTGGATGAACAATTGAAAACCACAGCAGCTTTCAGTTCTGACGGTCTTTCCTCAAAAGGGTTTTGCAAGATTTCAAATTTTTTGCAAAAAAAAAAAAAAATCCTGCCATCACACGGACGAGTTAAAGATTCTTCAGCTGAAATTTGATAGGTTATCCTCAAAAGTAACTTTAGGGTCATGCATTTCTGTAACTGGTCCCAAGAAAATGGCACATAAAAATTGAAGATTTCTTCCAAGTTCAGACATTAGGCACTGAATTACAGTTGCACGAATATTGTATGGTAGGACACAAGCCAAAGGTCCTAATATGGCTTATAAAAATCCAGTGCAGCTACAAGGAGCCAAGGCCAAAACATGTATTGGACAATGATCGCGAGAACTGTTTTTTTTTTTTTTAATGCCTTAAGACACAAAGCGTCAAGTTGTTTCTCCAGACATTTTCTTACAAGTCTTGTTGCAGCAGCTCATCCCTGGAGACAGACAAGAATCAGCATAAGCCAGTACCAGATGAAGACCACCAGCTCTCCTCTGCAAACTGGTGAGGACTGCTGTCACTTGGAGCTGAAACTATTCAGTTTTGTAAGTTTAAGGTTTTCCTTGTTTTGGAGGAGCACAAATGATGCTTCCAATCAGCAGCAGAGAAAGTCACAAAAACCTGCAGATAAAAGTTCAGAACACATTTTAGAGAGGAACCAGCTTTAACTAACATCAAGTATAACACTTAGTCACCTCATCTTGATACAGCTGCTGGAGAGGCCAAAGGCAATGTTGCTGTTCCGAGTTAAGATCCTCTGATAGTGACTCCAAGCTACAGCAGCTGCTTTTATATGATCCTCAGAGCAGCTGGAGCCGATTGCTAAATCGGACCAGCTGAGGAAGCTGGTGGGTAACAAATCATTGAGACCGGCTGTTGCAAAGCAGAAATGCACCTCAAGTTGTTTGCCAACCACCAGAAGAATTATAGAAAAGTTAATCCCTTTAACTTTTCTACTCAACTACTTAGAGTTGTAGTTGTTAGACAATAGTTAGTGGTCTTTATTCTGTATTATGGAAAGAAAATAAAGGAGTAAATTTCTGCCAAAAAAATCTCAGAAACTTTGAGAATAATCTTAGAAATGTCCTAGAAAAAGCAAGAACATTTCTGAGCTCCAAAAGTTTGCAATTTATAAGAAAAACAAATCGGACATTTTGAGATTAATCTCAGATACTGTCTAGAAAACCCCCAAAGAAATTCCCAAGTTTTTCTTCATTTTTTCTTTTTTACATTTGAAACACCCAAGTTTTCTCATCTATAATAATTCTTTGAAGAATTTGAATTAAACATTTAATTTCTCTTTGGGATCAATACATTATTTTTGAATAGTAAGAAACACTTTTTCCCATTGGTACCACACAATTACTCCATTTAATTTAATTAATTTTCATGACTTGTGGGATTTTCAGAAGAATCGTATTATGGTTTAAAAACTTGACTTTCTTTCTTCTTTCTTTGAAATTTGGATAATTTTTTAAAATAAAAGACATTAGGGTTTAATTTAACCTTTTAGAAGCGATTGATTGAAATCATGTTTTACATTTTAATTCATATAATATGTCTATTAAGCTGAAGTAGAAGCTGTTAAACTTCTGTCACCTTGTAAATCAAGGTCACCGGAGTGGCTTTTATGTCTGGGGATCTCTGTGTTCTGCAGATTGGCCACTAGGGGTCAGTGTTGTCAAGCTATTTATTCTTTTCAACTTAGAAAAGTCAAAGATCTGAATTATTTCTTTGTCAAGTTTGATTTCTGCACAATATCCAGTTAATACAGGGATTTGTCAACTTTGCATTTTGCAGTTTACAGATAAAAACTGCTTTGATTTGATTGATACAATAATCAATCAAGAGCATTTCAATTATTACTTAAGTATTACACTTAATATTACTTAAGAATTAAGTAATAATACTTAAGCAAATATTATCTTCTGTTTTATGTCTTTTTGGAGTTTATAGGGCCACGTGAAAAGCGGTGGAGGACTAGATTTGGCCCCTGGACCTTGAGTTTGACACCTGTGCCTTAACAGAATCATGAGCAGTAACAGTTATTTTTCTGCTGTCATCACCTGATTCCTTTCCTTTGTGTGTTAACTCAAACTTGCGCGCTTCAGGGATGCAAAAAGCTGAAACTCCTGCTAGTTTGGTCCACAGCTTCCAATTGGTTAGTAACTAGTTACATTTACTCAATTACATTTACTTGAGTAACTTTTTGGGAAGAAAATTTACTTTTAGGAGTATTTTTACTATACTGTATGTCTTACTTTTACTTCAATCATTTTATTATAAAGTATTTTTGCTCTTACTTGAGTAAACTTTCTGGATTTTTCTACCCACTGAATGAAAAACAAACACGTTTTTATCAAAAATTCACCAGGCACAGACACACACCTGCAGTTTTTGTTAAAGTTTCTTATTGAAAGAAAATAATTTGAAAAACTTTTTTTTGGCTTGATTTTGCTATTTGTTGTTACGTGTATAACCTTTGTAATTTCCTCCTTAAAATACAAAAATTTCCATTTAACTTTATATTTTGGTCCGTCTGATCATGTAATTTTTTAATATTAAATTGTTTATAATTTGATCAGCTACTCAGTATTTGAGTAGACGTTTTACCAAATATCTTTTACTCTTACTTGAGTAATTTTTTGGATGGCTACAAGTAAATAATATGTTGAAGTAATGATAGCAGAGACTATTTTAAAATTACCAAATCATAGCATCCATCCATCCATCCATCCACACCCTTATCCCTAGTGAGGTTGGGAGTTGCTGGTGCCAATCTCCAGCTGCGTTCTGGGCGAAAGGCGGGGTCACTCTCCACAGGTCGTCAGTCTGTCGCAGGGCAACACAGAGACAAACAGGACAAACAACCATTTACACCTAGGGAGAATTTAGAGAGACCATTTAACATAACAGTCATGTTTTTGGACTGTGGGAGGAAGCCAGAGAACCCGGAGAGAACACACCATGCACAAGGAGAACATACAAACTCTGTGCAGAAAGACCCCGGGCCGGGAATCGAACCAGGGACTTTCTTGCTGCAAGGCAACAGTGCTCAAATTATAGCAGAGCTGCATAATTTATTACACATTAATCATCAACGCAACATCACTGGAGCGTTTTGTGTCGTTACTGCATCATGAACATCAACCAAAGCACAAGGCTGCCTTCGCATCCAGGAGAAAAATCCATCATTCTGGTTGTTTTGGTATAATAGAGAGATCATTACTTTCTGCTCAATCTCAGCAGCAGTTAGGGAAATCTAAGGGAAAGACTCTACTGATTTGACTTCACAGCACACAGTCCATCTCTTGGATTTCATGCAAATGTGAGATCCAGGTAGGCCGCGTTTCAGGTGGAACTTCATCATCACCATGAGTCTGGAAACCTCCGTGTCATTATGAAAATAGAATCAACAACGTGTTTCCTCCTGCTGGAAGGTTTTTTTTTGGACTGGTGTATTTGCCCAGTAATCCTTCAGTAAAGTGCCCTGCAGAGTATTCACTCCTCTTGAACTTTTCTCCATTTTTGCTTCCTGACGACTATAAACTTTAGTGCATTTTACTGGAATTTTATGTCTTAGACCAATTCATAGTGGGGGCAATTGTGAAATGGAAGAAAAAAAGCATGGTTTTCAAACAGAAATGCTTATAGTGTGGTGTGCATTTGTATTCAATTTCCACAAGTCAATTCCTTATGTAATCACCACACTGCAGGTGTTCCTGGGTGTGTCTTTATCAGCTTTGTGAAACTGGAGACTTACAGTTGAAGCCAGAAGTTTAAATACCCCAAATAAAAAGACAATGTTTATATTATAAAGGTGCACAAATCTTTGTGTATATTCTCCTAATGTAAAAAAAAAAAAATACAACTTTACAATTTCTGTGTTTCTATTTAATAAGAAATTAAATTAAAATCACACGTGAGTAAGCTATTGTGAGTAAGCGATAAATCATTAAAAATTATGACACTTACATGAGATATATTCATAATTCAGTCATGGTGCGAGCTCGCATCATCTATCAGCCAATCAGAGTCTTAGCTCCGCCTACTTTGGAGCAGAGTATGCAGCATTTTTGCGAAATTGTAGATTCAACATGTTTGAATGACACACAACTTTTCATGAGCTGTGAGAGAGGAAAAAACAAACGCTCATTCTCCTACTACTTCCTGTCCTCTTCTCCATCATTTCCGGCAGTGGTAACATCTGCTGTTGATGTGATGCAGCTGAAAAACCTCCTCATCCTAGCGAAAAAACGTGTTTTTTTTTTAAATTGACCTGTTTTTATAAAGCAAATTAATTTTATGGTTGATAGAAACAGAGCTACGTTCACCTTTTTCCCACTATTTGAAGTTAAAGTAAACCAAACTTTTCTTGCTTTAGGTTAGAACTTCCAACATTATGTCCACAATTATGCAAGTTATATTTATTAATGTCTTCAGAATCAGAAATACATAGAATTATTCCAGTTTCTTTAAACAATGAGAGAAAAGCCCAGTTGATGATGTCAAGACTTTGGAAGTTTCTGATGGGTTAACTGACGCATTTGAGTTAATTGGACCTGTGGATGTATTTAAAGGCAGCACCTTTAAATACAACTCTCTGCTTTCTTGTTTGATTGGCGTCAAACCATTTCCGTAAAAATCAATGTATACAGCTGGTTTAAAATGCATTGTTTATTTCTGAGGGAAATGAGATGATAGAAAAGACAACGGTAATAATAATAATAATAATAATACATATACAGGATTATAAATAATAACTAAAAAATCCACCATTTAAACACAGTGAACAGTTTGTGTTTTCCTTTTTAGATGAACCTGGTCTCTCTTGCTGTGTGTCTCTTACTTCCACCCTGACTGCCCACTGGTACAATGCAGTTATGTAACCAATCCTTCTCCATAATCCCTCCAACCCCCACTAAACTCTACTCACTTTCTCTAAGGGGTGGTGAGGTGGGGGCTTCTTTATGTCCAGATTGCTATAGTGGAAGCAGCATGACTTGTTAATCTTAATCTCAGCCGACTTTGGTGCTGAATACATCAAAGAGCTTAAATCACATGATTGTAGTAGTATTACGGTCAGGAAATAGAATAAAAAAACAGAGAAAATATCACGACTAAACAGCTTATGATGAAATATGAAATTTGCACTTAAATGATAGGAAATGAGTTGGATATGAAGCCTGATGCAAAGTAAATGATGCATGAAGATGAACAAACACCACATGATAGGCTGACAGTGCAAACACAAATACAAGTAAAAACCAATTTCAGGAATGAATATAATTTTAAAAAAATACCTGTGATGTAAATTTTATTTCACAGAAGCTATAAGAGAGAAGCTAAAGTTTTAATTATAATTGAGTTTCTAACACTAATTTAAAGACAAAATCAGTTTTTTTGGCCAAATTTGTCTGCACAAACAAGGAAAGGAACTTTGGTTTCAAGATCTCACAGCATCCAGATATTTAGTGTTAATATTTAGACTTTAGAGAATAGGTATAGATATACACACATATATATGTAGATATTTATATATATATAAATATATGTGTGTGTATTTTTATCTTAATTATACAAAAGTAATTTCTGCCTGAATTTGCTTTGTTGTAATTGTGCTGTTTAGTGTTTTAATTTTTTTTATTTCAGTTTTGAAAATACTGGTATTTACACATAACTTTGTATCTGTTTTAGTCAGATCATCATTTTAAATCAGATGTTATGATCGGTTACTCAGCCTTTTTACCAAACAACTTTTTTTATTCTTTCTTGAGTTAATATTTGGACGGCTACATTTTGCTTTTATTTGAGTAAAAATATGTTGAAGTAGGGCTACTTTAGTTGAGGACAAGTTTGGATGCTCTACCCAGCTCTGGTAACCAGAAAATAGGGTTAGTCAGTCAGATTTCAGCTCCTTTTATTTATTTATTTTTTCTAGTTGTTATGTGCATCTTTGTTTTTCCATTTTAAATGTCACCCATTTGCCATGCTGGGCTAGCCCCCTTGTCCCCATCTCCTATCAACGCCCCTGGTGTCACCGAGATTCGTGCTGCGCTCGCTCCCGACAAAAAAACTTGAGCACGCGCGCGCCCCGGCTGCTACTAAGCGCCTGGAGTCTGTCTGGGTCGGAGCTCCGATGTGTTCACCGAGTAGACGGAGGGAAGACGACAAACAGGGACCCTGGCTCCGTCTCCTCGCCGTTCACCCGCTCAGTGATCCGTTGTGAGCTGAAGCAGCCGTCTTTCAAAGGTGAGCAGGGGATTTTAACGAGATCAGCACCGGGTTTTTCAGAGCAGCCTCCTTCGGTGAAAACAACAGCAGACGTTAGCTGCAGCCATTAGCTCCGTGCTAACAGGAGGAGTGGTTATCCCTTTAAAACGGCGCTGTTTACGGTCTGTTGTCTGGTGACAAGCATTTACAAAAGATTCGCTGGTGCTAACATTGACTGGAAGGTTGTTGAAATTGCACCCGGTTATTTCCTTTTTTATCTGGTACGGATTGAGCTAAGAGCTAACGGCTAATCTGATCCGGGTTTACGGCACGACGGAGGCCTCTGCCGTCTGTAACGGCGAGAGCACCGACAAACCGGGCCGTTCAGGTCTGCAGAAACTGGTCGGGGTGTGGGCTTAAAGCTTCTCTCTAATACTTAACTGGTTTTACTGGGGAGAAGGCGTTGAGTTATGTTCACCCAATCCACGGTGATCGCTGTGGCTGCACTGAGATCCACGGTGACTCCGTGGGTCTGCAGCTTCTCCTGCATCACTGGGATCAGGTTTACTTACCAAGCACCTGTAGATGGAGATGCTTTTGGCTGTGAGTAGAAAATCTGATAAGTTGGCGTGGTGTTTGGGTTTAAAGGGACTATGATGAGCAAGAACAACCGGTCTGAGGAACCCGTATGGGAACAGTTTCTTCCCAGTTGCATCTGAGCATCTTAAGAGCTAGTTTAGTCCGTCTTTGCATATTTTTTAGTTTTCAACACAACTGTTTGAATAAAGCATTTTTTCCCGCTTCATTCTTGTGCAGGTATTTGGTTGTTTTTATATGTGCATGCTTGTTACGTTACACAGTACAATAAGAAAATATCGTCAGTGTAGGTGTGGGTGATATAGACTTAAAGTTTTATCACGATATTTTTTGGTATTATCGTGATTAAGAGAAAAGCTATAAGAATTATTTACTTATTTTTTTTAGGTAACTGTAGGACTATGATTGCATAGCATAGCAATCAGAGCCGGAAAAACACAATGATGCTCTTGAACAACATTCCCATATTTAATACGTTTCCTCAGGACACCAGTCACTACAAACAGCATGATTTGTATCACACTGGCAACTTCATAAATATTGTCAGATGTATTACTATTTATTACTAATATTTATAGAAAAATGTCCATAAATGGGAAAAAAAATAACATTCCTAACAATACAGACAGTTTTGGGTTTTTAAAAAAATCATTATTTAGAATTTACCGTGACAACGATAAATCAAAATCATTATAATGATAAGAAATCTTATAATAAATGATAAACGAAAATGCCCACCCACATGTCAGTGCAACAGTTCCAAAACTATGGCAATTTAGATGTTTGGAAACATAACTTTGACTGCAATGTCAAAATTTATGATGAACTGGAATTTATTTATTATGCACTATTACAAGCCAAATTATACGCCTATTTTGTATGTATTAGTTCAGGTAAGCATTTCAGTGCTTTTAATGTGTCTTCATTAACATCAATATTGGTTCCATAATTAAAACTGGGCCGATCTAAACAACCAATGTTTATTTCTATCTTGTTGGAAGTATGTGTTTCAGGAGAGGGTTGATCAATTGGTATTTGTTTGGTCATGTAGATATCAGTTAAAATGGACATAATGGCAATAATTATAATATGATATTTTTATATTGGTGGCACTCTGGTTCAGGTAAAAGTCATATTTCTGTTATGAATAAAGATGTAATGATTTAGCGGCTTTAACAACGATATCAGCTGATGTTAGGATTTTTTTTTTTCATATTTATTTTAGGTTGGTAAATAAAACTGGGTTGATATTAACAATGTTTATTTCCATCTTGTTGCTGTTTATGTAATTCTGGAGGGAGAAAGAGGTTGGCTATGCATGTGGTATTTATTTGGTCCTGTGATGGTGATAATATAAGACAGTGATAATATAAGAAGTTCTTTATTCATTCCACGATTGGGAAATTTGACAGCATGTATATGTTTGTACAGTTTGGGTTAGTATCTTCTGTAATCTTATTGTTGTTGCAGGAAATAGCCTTTCTTAGTCTATAAAATCCAGTTAACAGTTATTTGATTGCTAAATTATTTGAAGATTATTTAAATAATTGATTAATATGATTCATTGTTTCAGCTCCCCAAAGTAGAGCTGTTACGTTTTAGTAGAGATGCACCGATCTAATATTAATATCTGCCCCAGCCTCGGTATTAAAAAAAGCCTCTTGATCAGATGTAGGTGACAATGTGTCCGCTCCATACAGGCAGATCTATTCAGTCTAATTCTATGCTTTGTGCTCTGAGTGACGTCATGCTTTATTAGATATTTTACATTATATTTAAATTTTCTAATTGCACTTTCTGAACCATTTGAAATTTTTGTTGCAGTTTATGTTTTTTTTATATGTTTGACCAAAGTAGTCAACCTATTGTTTTTGTCAATTTCTTTCTTATTCATTTTATGTTGGCCTTTATATTTTTAATTGGACTGCCTGAACAAATTAAAGTTGTTTTTACATGTTTGATAAAGATTGAGAGGCTGTTGGTGTATTTAAGTGTCGAGAGTTATCAAATAAATGTAGAATTCAGTGTCTGTCAAAAAACGTTTTAAGTCAATTTAGTGATGCTTTTCTTTATCGGATCGATAACGGCTGATACCAAATCTTAGATATCAGTTTTGGAAGTGAAAAACTGGATCGATACATCCCTAGTTTTTACATCTTTTTGTTATAGAAATATTGTTAAAATCACATCTAAGTGTGCTATATATTACAGACTGACAACTTTAAGATGATATATTTTTAATACCAATTCATATGTTACAGTGTGCAAGCAGGTGAGTAGATGCATCAGGATGAAGGCCTTTTTTATGTTTTACTCCCCAAAAATACACTTTCTGGCTAATTCCAAGCAGAAACCATGCACTAATTTTCCCAGCAGACTTAAACATCCCCAGTATAATTAAAATATTGGCAGCATGCTTGTAGTTGCAATTAACCTGCATTCATCTGTAGCTCTTTATTTGCTCTGCTGCTCCAACTAACTCATCAACCATTAAAAAACAACAATACAACAAACCTGCTCAGATTCTTTCCAACATTCATGTTTAGTCATTTGACAAATTAACCATTTCAACAGACTATGATTAAGATCAGTTTTCCACAATCTGACATTAAACTACAAATTAAAACTAAAGCCAAACAAATTTGAGGAATAGTGATTGGATTTGCACCAAAATGCATTATTGCAGGCTGCTAACATCACGAATCAATAGGCTATTGATCCTCTCTAAAACCTAATGAGCTTTTGAAAGCCGAATCTGTTCTGTGCAGAGTTTTATTAAGCCAACACAACAAGCAGAAAAGTAGTTTTCAGCTCTTTCAGTTTTCATTCCCATTGGATTCAGTTAATGTGGAATACTGGAAATGATCTCAATCATTATACCATGGCAGTGATATTAAAACCTAATCCTGTTTGGTAATAATGTGAAGTGATCTGATTCCAGTCTTCTTTCTTATAGTTTGTGAAGTAAAACATTCCTACATAAAAACCCAAAACATGGAGAAAGTGAGAGGTGCTCCATGGTTTCCTGAGTCCAGGTGCGGCCTGGTTTCTGGAGCAATCCTGGCCCAGCTGTCGGTTCTTTGTTGTGGTCTGAGGTTTCACGTCGGCATCCATCATTAGGCATATTTTGGGCTGATGGCAGTCCTGGTTGTAAGGCAGTAGGAAACATTTGACGCTGGGATTTGAGTAATCCTCTCGGGGATCAGTTCTGTTCAGAGTTGGTTGGTGTGCAGAACTGCAGCCAAGATGTTTGACATGCTGTGTAACTACAGACATGAAGCTCGGCCTGTGTGGAAGGGTTGACGCAGAGACACTACATTTATAGCTAACTTTTGATCATTTTTACTAGGCCTGTCGCAATAAATCAATGAATCACATGATTAAGTTTTATAAATGTCTTTTGTTAAACCACTGAAATTTTACATTTTGTGATTTTTGAGAATGTGTTCTTACATTATTATTCCATTGAGTAATAATATTATTCTTCAATAATATTATTCCATTATTATTGAAAATGGTCTCAAAACACAGTATTATTGTTTATCGCAATAATATCTGGAACAATGTATCGTCAAAACTTGCTAATTTTTGCTAATTTTTTAAAATGCCTGTCGCAATAAACAAATTAATCACCTGATAAACTAAATGAAGCTTAATAATTTCCATTTCCATGATTTATTGTTTTTCTGTTTTCTCTTGTTCTACCTAAAATTGGATGACAAAAGTCTTCACTTTGGTCTAAAATAGCATCTTAATTTCTAAAATTGTCGCAATTTATTGTTATTGTGACAGGCTTGCTTGTAAAATGTAACTAAGTGCTCAACTCGTGCTCCAAGGAAAGTTAAAGTGTGTGCTGCTGTGACACGCCGCCTATGAGGGGACAGATTGTGCTGTTTCTCATTTTGATCTTTTTATCTATGACTCAAAGCCACAATGAGTACCTGGTGAGAAATCACTTAATTTGTTCTTTTCTTCTTCTCTTCTAAATGGACTTTAGAAGCCGCCTCATTATCGCCCCCTGCCTGGCCGAACTTCAAAGTGTGTATTCTGGGGTTAAACTGAGCTAAAACATCACAAATATGGGCACGGCTCACAGAAAGGTACATTCAGACCTTGAACGTGGTTTTAATTCTGGTTTTTTTTACTGCGAATTGCCTTCCTTGACTCTTCCTCATCAGTAAATGTAATGCCAGCTTCTGTCTCAGAGTTTGAACAGCAGATGCCAAACCTGAAAGAACTTGAGTTTCTTTTTTTCTTTTTGTGTTTTTTTTTTCTGTTTTAATTTATCAAAGTTCTAGCTCTTTCCATTTACACTGGTAAAGCACCAACTCTGGAACCATAAACCTGGATTAATGAACAGTCAGGAGTTGGCTTGACTGTTGATCACCATATTTTCTGATAATAAGCAGGTTAGCTCTACATGTCACTTTCTGTTACCTCTTTTAAAGGCCAGATAAAAACAAATCATTTAAGATCAATATGTCACTCATTTCCTTAATTTTTATGTATTGTTGAATGATTTGATGATTGAATTTATTGTCATTTTACTCGGTACAATTATATTAAGGTAAAAAAGCTTCTCCAAAAACATTGCAGTACAATATAAATAGAATATAAACATAAATATGGCGAAATTTACAACATATACTCAAAAATGACCAAATGCAACAATGCACTAATTCACCAACTTTGTTTGATTTAAATGTTATTTTTTAAAATACAGACATAAATGGTCTGAATTGCAAATTTGCATCAGCACACTTAAATACACCAATAGCTTCACAAGTTTGGTCAAACATATAAAAACAACTTTAATTTGTTCAGTCAGAACAATTAGGAAAATAAAAGCCAATGTAAATTAATTCAGAAACTGAAACAATAGGTTGACTACTTTGGTCAAACATGTAAAAATAAACTGCAACAAACCTTCATTCAAGTGGCTCAGAAAGTGCAATTAGGTATTTCAAACATAATGTGAAATAAATAAAGCATGACGTCGCTCAGAGCACAAAGCGTATAATTACAATGAATAGTTTTTGTTTTCCGATATTGGACCCGATACGGTTATTGATATTAGATTGTTACATCTCTAGTGTTTTTTTTCCAGATTCAGATGTGATAATTAGCTGATTTCCTGGAACATTTGAGTGGATTTAGAGCGCCGAACTCTTGAGTTTGGTCGAATATTTCCAGCTTATCAGATCCAGGATAAGCTGTGAGACTAAATCTGTGATTCTGAAGAAAAACGGAGACTTCAGTCTGACTCCATCACACCAGTGATGTGGATTTTCATGTTATTAGTTTAAATAAACAAAAGGACTTCCTTTTTATTCTGCCTTTATCAGACTTGATTTACAGTTAATTTTTTAGTTCTCCCATTTTTTCCTGCATCGTATGACCCGTTGAGCAGAAACCTGAATGGGTTGTTACTCATTGTTGCATTCCTGAGCGTTTTACCTATCTGCTGCTCAGAGGAGGGAACTGCTGCTGCTCTGGCTGGTATTTGTCCTTTCAGTGAACTGTTGAAGGTCAGGAGCTGCTCTCTGAGGTCAATTCTTTGGTATGATCGGGAATGTTGATCCGTTTGAGTTTGGATCTTTGAACCGTGAAATGTGTGTTACCCAATTTCTCTTGCATCATCCCTGGAAATCACTCTGATAAAAGTGATTTGTTGTGTTTATTTAGCTGATAATGTGTAAATTGGTGCACTGATGTGTTCAGGTAATCAGAATTTAAAGGGTGTGTAAAGTTTGTTGAATTTTTATCGAAATATTGAGTAATTCTTTTTTATTTTTCCATGCTTTATTCTGGATATTTATTATTATTTTTGGATAGAATGGAATAAAACTTTATTGTCCAACAAGGTGGACATTTTCCTGTGGCTCGACAACCTTAAAAAAAAGAAAAACGTTCATACACAATAACATCAATTTGTGCATGGAATAACACACTTTGCATGCCATAGGTACATGTTTACATTTAGTTTGGTTAAAAATAGAGGTGTGCCAATCGATCGGCCACCGATCATAATCGGCTGATTTCCATGGAAAAGTGTCTGATCGGTGATCACCAATCACTCTCTTGTTAACGTTCACCAAAAACGATCATCTTTTGTTTGTTTTATTATAGCATTGATGGAGTGAGACATTTTTTCTGTGCATGGGTCGGTGATTGTCTCTCCTTTGCTCTGCTCTTCCTACCTCATATTACGCCACCATGGTAATGAACTGTCTAGAGGCGTTGCTATTATTTTTTCCTCCTGTGGATAAGATCGGAAAGCAGAATAAAAACACCAACATTCCCAGAATGCAGGAGAAAATCCCTTTATGTTTACTTTAGGAGCTGAATTTGGTTCCCTGCTGTTGCTGAGTCTATTAAGGTGCATTTACACCAGTTTAGTTCGCGTTTATAGAATTTTTCTAGAAAATCTGGTTTATTTGGGGGAGGTGTGAATACGGGCCAAAAAAGTGAACTCTGGTCCGCCTAAAAACCTCGGCCTCGGTTTGGTTGAAGTGAAATGGGTTGTGAATGCTGGGCAGACCAGAGATGCTCCAAAACCAGAAAGTGAGCTGTAGCGCAAGGCATTCTGGGTAAATGCAACCAAAACAAACAGTGCTAGAGGAAGAACAAAGACAAAAAAGAAATCCTACAACCACTACAATCTGACACTACTCCATTTTTGTTTACATTTTGTGAAGAAGGAAGTTGTGCTCATGTCTTTTGAGGTTTTCGTGTGGTTTCCTTCAGTGGTTCTTTGTGCAGCGCCCCCACAGGCAAGGAGGGGAACATGGCTTTTGATTGTTTAACACAGGTCAGTGTGAAAACAAGCTGCAGCAACAGAAAATGTAACGCATGTTGCAATTCTGGTCCCCAATTGAGCCGAATCTACCAGACTGTTAGATTATCAATTTTTCCTCTCATCCAAATCCAGTTTGATCCTAAAAGTGTAGTCCTCTCCCTGCCCAAACACCTGACTGTTGGGTTAGTTGGTGTCTGTAAATTGTCCTGTGTGTGTTGACCTCTGATGGACTGGTGACCCGTTCAGAGTGAACCCTGCCTCTCACCCGATGATGGTGCTGCTTGCAATTTGTCTTTAAAAGACGATGCAGACTCAGATGCTGAAGTGTCTTTACTGTCAGCATCTTCCCTTTCAGTACACCTGCCATCCATGACGTGCAGAAACGGAGATTTGATCCTCAGCGACGGCATTGCATGCTTGTGTAATTAAAAGATCAACTACAGGTTGCAACGTTCAGATGAGAAAAACACTCAGAACTCCGAGTGGGAAAACTTGTTTTTTCTTTGTAGTGGTGGGAAAATCTGAAACGGCAGCACAATTCAGATCCATCTTGTGCATGTTTTCTCCCAGAAAGGAAGACTCGAAGGAAATCTTAATAGAAAATGTCAAGATTTTCAGCTGTTAGGCTACATTCAGTGACCAGAACCGGGTTCATCTTCATGCAGACAGTTGGTTCTGGGCGATATGCATTTAAATATCATAACATTTTGTGTTATTATTGTGACGACAAGAGTGACAATTAGAACGATTTATTTCTTCTTTTTCTGCTACTGCATGACACAACAATTATAGACCAACAAACACAAATGCCTTTGTAAAATAATGACCTAAGTCATTTTTTGCCAAAAATGATTTATTTTCTTTCGCTACTGTCGCTTTTGGCAAAAAAATGACTTGGGCCATTATTTTAGGAAGGTGACAATATGCTGTTTTTAGGACACCAGTCACATAAGGAAGTGTGATAAGTGTCACTAAACTGCACAAACTAATGGCATTTAGTTATATTTCCTTATTTATTGATTTATATCGATACTCTCATTTAACAATGACATAATAGTGCAAGAACACACTCTCAAAGATCAATGGACATTTAACACTGGAACTGGAAAACATTTTAATATCCTAATTAAATAAACAGGACAACAGATAAAAACAAAATAGTCCTTAAAAACAGGGCTAATTGAGACCAAAGACTTTTATCATCCAGATTTTGGTAGAGAAAACAGAAAAACAATAAATCATGCAAATGGAAATTATTGAGTTAATTTTAATTTATCACATGATTAATGGATTTATTGTGAGGAGGGATTAATTTCACCTTCAGGTATGTTTGTGTTGATCTACCAACACAAACATACCTCCAACTGCTTACACTTAAAGAATCAGAGCATGTAAAGTAAAAAGTGAAATGTTTTATTTATTTTGCTCTGCAGCCCTTGAAGGATTTATTGTTTTTCAAAATTTTTATCAGACCAAAGACTGATCTAATCAGACCTAATCTGACAGGTCAGATTAGATCTGACCTGTCAAGTATTCCTGTGATATCTTCATTGCTTACGGATGTTTGATGTAATCAAAGCGATTTTCTGGCTCGCCGGCTGCTTGCATCCCAGCGTGAGGCCTGTAAGTGAAAGGGACATCAGGCGTCGTTTCATATGGAAATGCGAGCTCGTGTTTTACGCGGCTCACCCCGTCGGGTTTGGAGTTTCTCTTTCTGAAGCAACAGCTCATGGATGTTTTCATTAGAGTGACAGATTAAAGATGTTTAAAATGTAAATGACCCGTCTTCGTCCCCTCTTCCTCTTTGTAGACTTCCTGGCTGGAGGTGATGAAGTGTTTGGGTCGCTGCTGATGAACTGCCGCCTGGTCCAGATGGCTCATTGTTGTTTCCCTTCGGCCTGCCCCTTTAATGACACACTTCGGGCAGGGGCCAGTTTCACCGCGGCTGCTGCTTTACAGCTCACAGTTGGCATGTGGGACGCAGCGGGGTCTCTTTGTGTCCACGTTTTTCTGCTGCTGCCTGGTCATAATGTGACCAGCTGTAGTGGAACGGGTTGCGAAACAAATCCTGCAGCTCGGATCAGAAATTATGTCGACTTAACACCAGGGCTGGGCAATATGACTTAAAAATAAAATCCATGAGTTTTTTAAAGATGTATTTTTTTAATTTATTTAATTATTTATTTTTGTCAGACTAGATCAAATTTTTGGATTTTATTTTTTATTTTTTCTTCCAAAAAGGAAATTACAAATGAGGGGAAATTACAAATGAGGGGAAATACTTTCAAAAATTGGCTTTTAGTTCCATCATCCCTTCTATGAGTCGAATTCCAGAAATATATCATTGTTGTTAAATTTCTGTTAAAGGGACAGTGATATGTAAAATCACATTATAATGTTGTTCCCTTGTCAAAAACCTGTCTGAAGTGTTGCTTTGATTCTTTTCTGCACTTTTGAAAAAATCTCAATCTCCATGGCAACCATTCAGCTTTGCAAAACGCCTGGTTGGACCTAGCCTCGCTTTCAAGACAAAGGTCTTCCTCCTCGCTGCCGCCTCACAGAGCAGCCCTTCCCTTGCCACTCCCTCACTCAGTTCCTTCAGACTAGCTGGCAGCAATTAGCAAACCCCTGGTGGAACTTAATTAGCTGAGCTTATTAAATGAGCTACTTCTCAGTGAAATGCTGGTAAAAATGTTGTTTAAGGGTTAATAGAGGAGCCATTTTGTGATGACTTCCAGAAGTTTGAGTTTCTTAAAAAGAAACTCAAACTTCTCAAAGGCCCAATTTCAAGTCAAATTTCTTCTAAGTCATATTTAGAACAGCATTTTTTATAACTGAAGCTAACATAGTTACTTTATTATGCTATAAAAAGGTTACTATGTGGCCGGAAAACTCATAACACTGTCTCTTTAATTGCAAAATAGTTCGTTAGTAGTTTTGGCTTAATTACTGCCCTTTGTTTGTTCTTTCAGCAAATATATTTTGTCAGCATTTCTTAGTTAACGGGGAATAATTACTAAATTAGTTGCCACTTATTTCAATAATTGTTTCTTTAATCATCATTTCAGTCCTACTTCAAAATCCTGGTGGCGTAAATTAAGGGAGAGATTTCTCTCTATTTAAAACTATCTTTGAGAAAATAGAGGGTTTTTTTTTTTCTGGCTTCTGCTTAGTCTGGAGCTGATTGTGGTTTGTTTCCTTTTAGTTTGCTGGTTCTGGTTGGCTTGGTTCAGTTCTGTGCGCAGGAATGAGCTTGTGTTGAAATTCCCAGAAAGTAACATGTGCAAATGCCTTTTAACAAAATCCCAAAGGAGTTTTTGTTGTTGTTTTGTTTTGTATTTTAGTTGTGATAAGAATACCTCATTTCCCATCTGAGCCAGTTACCACGGCAAAAGGCAGAAAGAGAAGCGATCTGGACAGAAAGGAAAAGGGAAAGCAGCGAGAAAGTGAAGCATGGTGTCAGAGAGGGCAGCTGGTGGTAGAGCCTGCAGCGAGACGAAGACTGAAATCTGACACTTCCACAACCAGCATTGGGCGAAGGGAGGGGGGGGGGAAGGGAGAAAGTCGGGAGAAAGGGGAAAATATGCAGGATTTAAGCTGACATAACTGTGGAAGGAAGTGCTCAGGAAGGAGAGGAGGGGGAGCAGATAAGACGCGGAGCAGGAATCAGTCGGAGGTTTGGAGTCGTCTCTATTTGGGTGGCGAGTTGTAAACGGAGGGACAGGGAAGGACGTCAGTGAGCATGCTCCGTTCGGACTGACATTGGATGCCAGCTTACTTTAGCTCTCACACACAAGCAGGCAGCTGCAGGGGCACCTAACTCACCGCAGGGGACAAAAAGATCAGCGTGGAGATAAAAACCAGGAATCTACTGACTTTTCCTTCTTTCTCTCAAACCAGGATTGTTTCACTTTGTGTTATTTTTTGGAAGATAAAAATCTGTGGAATAGTTCCTGAGAGAAGACAGTGGAAGTTGGACTCGGATAATTGCCATAATGAGTTGTCTCTATTGAAAGTTTTCAAATCTGTGACTTTGTGTCAAAGTCCTTTTCCCATTTAGCTCCACTCATCAGCTGCCGTTTCCAGAAACGATCCAATCAACATACAGAATCTTTGTAACTTTTTATTGTGATTTTCTTCTCCCTCCCCTGGTGTTTTTTTTGTATTTCTCTGGCTGCTACGGATCCGTTTCTGTTGCATGGACACCGTCTTTGTTTTACTCCAACATTCCCTGGACCGTCGCAAGCTTCCTATACTGGGGGAGTGGGAGTAAGAAATATGAGCCTGTGTTTGGGGCAGCAGCGGCAGTGTGTAATGGTTTCTGTGAAAAAGGCCCGAGTAATGTGGCACAGGGGGGCTGCATGAATGTCTGTGGTGAAATCCAATCCAAGCGTCGCTCTGCATTCTCCACCCTGGAATTCCTTCTTCAGACTCTTCCCATGCGTAGCCGCGAGGAACGTCCACTCCGCTAAAGGTGAACGAGCGTGAAAACGCCGGCGCGTGCGTGCGCGCCTCGCTGAGCGAGCCGCCGTGTTTTCGCAGCTGTGCAGCTTGAGGTGGGGTGCGGAGCGGCGATTTCCTGCTCGCCTGCATGAATTCGGACTGTGTGCAGAGAGCCGGGATGTGTTCTGGTTGTGGGTGAGAACAGAGGGCCCTTTAAGCGGCGTACATTATGTTTCTGTGTGCGCGCGAACGCAGTCTGATGTTTGGGAGAAAGTGGGCCACGAGTTCGGAACAAAGAACGGCATGTTTGTGTCGAACTCCCCCCTCCATCCAGCTCAGTCCATCTTCTGCCTTCATCCATTCTGCTGTCATAATAAACAGTAATTGCACCAACTTATATAATTTTTTAGCAAAAACGGCATAATTCAAAATCAAAAATACTTTATCAATACTAAAAGGGAAATTAAATGTTGTAACTCAGATCAATTCAAAGTCTTCAGAGTTATTATAGACATTGATAGCTGTTGGCAGAAAAGAGCTCCTGTAGCAGTCTGTATTACAGTGAATTTCTTGAAACCTCTGACTAAAGACACTGAGGATGATAAGGATGATAAGGGTTGTCCATAATTTTCTTCGTTTTTGCGAAGAATCCTCTTTTGCATCATCATCTCCAGAGTCAATTCAGATAACATCATCAGATATTTCAGCGCCACATGGGGGATGATTGACAGCGCTAAGGCCCTCCTCCTGGCTGTGATTGGTTGTTTCAAGCACTGGGAGAAGGAAGAAAAGCTCAATATTTTCAGATTATCTGTCTCAAACCATAGTGTCACAACAAATATGTCGGAAACAATATAGTTTTAATTAAAGTTACATACCAGCTTTAATATGGTTCCCACAGTCCGGAAAAGTCTGAAATGGGCTTTTATTCTTTTGCAGTTTTTAATACTGCAAAAGTATTAAAAACTTTTACAGTAAAAACTTTTGCTATTTAAATGAGCAAAATAATTGCTCATTTAAATTGCTAGATTAAATTAGCAATTTAATTTAAATGAATTTTAAAAAATGCATATTTTTTCCAAATTAAATCTTCAGATACAGATAATTCAGTTAATTTATCAAATTGATTTGTTGCCCAGCCTTTGTAATGCCTAATTGTGTTTGTTAAATTTATTTATTTATTGAATCAGCATGATTCATCTTATAATTGGCACATCACACATATTTAAAAAAACATTTATTCACTCTGGAGTAACTGAAGAACAACTGGAACTGCTTTGTTTAGATTAAGGTTTCAATAAAATCCCATCATGTAACTGAGGTAATTTGATATCAGTTTCAATATATCTACATTTTCCTCACTTCTCTGTCTTTAATAATGTGATGAGGTTAGTAGCCAGTTAGATAAAAAAAGAATAACCTAGTAGTGTCTCTTTCCTGCAGCTTCATTGCAGTGCAAACAAGAACCTGCTCCATTCAAATGAAGGTTCAGTTTATGTTTCTTTGGTGATTTTGCATTATATTTCCATTGACGAAATGGTCAGCAGGGCAGTTTAGTTTGGGACAACTTTCTGCTCGACTTGCAAGCTTTTCTTAAGTTTTAAAACGCGAGCAAGACATTAAAAACTTCTGGATTAACTACGTTTGTTCATGTTCAAACGTGTAGCGTGTTTAATGTTTCTTTAACATAAACACTGGCCTCCATTTCCTTTTCTTCTGACTAGAGGAGGGATGGGCTACTCCTGTTTGTCCTGTGAAAACGTGTGAAAACATTAGAAATGAAAACACCTGTTTGTATTGATCTTGAAGTAAATTAGTGTATTTAATAATTTAATATTTTTAGTACTGAAATCTATTTTTTTATATTACCTAGCGCAGCGTAAATTTATGATGCTTCATTTATTTAATCACTGTTGTAATTCAGCCTCTTTTTCTTTGATTAGCAGGAGAAACAACCAAACTTCAGCACATTTTCTTTTGTGCTCGTTTCATAACTAAATCACTAAAGTAAAATGAAGTTCACACATATTGGAGGTTTGAATTTAGATGGGGTAAATAAATTTAAATATCTAAGTCAGACTTTAAAGAAATATTTCTGTCTGTTATAAACAGTGAGGCCTGGGTGGTGCTTCACTGTTCATTTGGGTTTTTATTTTATTTTTATTTTACATTTTGCTGAAATTACTATGATAAAGTATTGGGCCCACGCTAAAAATATGTAAAATTAAATTATAAGACTATAGTTGCAGAATTATGAGAATAAGGTAATGAAATGACTTTATCCTCTTAATATTATTATTTCATCAAAGTATGACTTTATTCTCAAAATATTATGACCTTATGACATTTTAGTGTTCAATATCATTAAAAATGATTATAGTTGAGGTTTATTATTGCAATATTATGACTTTATTCTTGTCATTTTATTTTATTTTTTTATAAATTTCCACCTAATTCTCTGTTGTAGATTATAAAATCAAGTTTAAATTTTCCCTGACAGACAGGGGAGCTTCTAAAACATTTTGTTCTACATTTCTACTATGAAAAATATGATCATGCCGCTGGTCCTAATCAGCAGCTGCGTTTCCATGACAAATGGGCACAAAACTTTGACATTCCACTAATGTTGAGAAACACAATTTCACAGTTGATGTTTCCATTACATAAGAAAAGCAATTAAAATCAGACACCAATAAGTTTGTTTACAAGAAGTCATTAAAAAACATGCCGCGCCATCATCCTTGTACCACTTCCGGTTGTTGTCTTCTTTGGCGTTTCTGCCAGTAGTAACATCCGGTTGTTGATCATATGACTTGTGTGATACGAAAAGTGTTTCCATTGCAGTTTTGCAAAACAAAACAACTTAAATACGGTCAAAAAACCCCACCTCATCCCAGCAACAAAACGTTTAATCAAATAATTCAAATTAGTTTTTTTAAAAATTTATTTCAACAGAGATTTAAAGTCCCACTTATAAAAACGGTCTGCAACAAGGAATGCGGTTAAAAATATCCATGTACTTGTTTTGACATTCCCAATGTTTTATTACTTTATTTGAAAGAATTTCAACCTATATATTCATCCATACAAATAAACCTCTGTGTGGCAATAGGAAGTTATTTTGAAGCAATCCGATTGGCTGGGACAGATTTTATCTTTGCGCTACACTGCCCCCTATGGGTTTGGCATGTTTGAAAGGACAGCATGTTGAATTTTGCAGCTTCATGCGGATAAAACATTTTCTGATATTGATTGTGTGTTTACCATATATATTTTTTGTAAACAATATGATGGAGATATTCGGTTTTTTTGTTTTTTTTATTATAAATATCCAGCTAACAAAAATGTCTAACATTTTTTGTTAACCACATTTGTAGTTTTTGCTGGTTTTTTTCTGTCTGGATTTACTTAGGTGTTAGTAAGTCACGCTCCCTCCCAGAGGAGTTCTTGTTATGTTAACAAACCGCTCTCTGGTTTAACTGGGCTCCAAAGAGAATCAGAATATTCTGATCCTGACTCTACAGGGGCCCCAGCTTCAGGATAAGACGGTAGCTGTATTTGCACTATTAAATATGAATGAACAGCAGCAGCCAGCTCAGCAGGACAAGTGATTATGCAGACTCTCTGCGATATGGGCTACATTAGCAGCAGGTAAGAGCCCTAAATGCATTTATTGAGCATTCTTCAGTCTGCTTAAATGGGCCGAATGGACGGGTTCTTCCTGATATCAGCCAGCCTGTAGAGACAGCAGCCATAGAAAACAAACTGATCCCACCTGAGAGGAAGACGCTGGTAATCAATGGACTTCCCCTCAGCAGCCCAGAAACGGCTCTGCTGCTTAGTCAGAAAAAAAAGCTTAAGAAGTTGAGCAAAAAAATTGTAGAATATGGTGAAGTTATCTGATTAGTTATTAGAATAATCTATTACTGAAATGATTAACTGCAGCCCCAGTTTCTATTAAAACACCTTTAAAATGTAACAATGGAGACTGAACCTTGCATATTAAACATGTATACCAACTGAATGTATTATTTCAGTTTGTCTGGATTAAATGTTGTGGATGGATTATTATTTTCATGGATTACTTTTGAGTAGCCGTGACGTCCCTACAGTTTTATTTGTTGACCTCCATGTTTTGAGTCTTTCATTACTGAAATACCTGTTTAATTGTTTAGTTGTCAGTTTTTTTTTTAACCTTTTTATTTATTTTTGTCTTTTCAGAGGTCCCCACATTTCAAGATCAGAAGAAAGCCGCCTTTGGAAATCTTATGGACGAAGGTGAGTGCATGCAAACAGAAAAGCTGAATCATCACCGCTGTTTATGTTTGGAGACATAAATGTGTCTTATTTATTTATTTACAATGTTTCTTGACACTGAGCTGGATATTTTAATCACTCTCTCTATAGAACTGCACTGATGTGAAAGTTGGGACTGATATTAAAATCGCTGTTAGGGCCGATATTTACAGATAATATATTTTAATTGTGTTCCAAAAGATAGATTCACATAAGAGTCCTGATTGTCACTTACTACAATGCAGAACTGATTTGAAGTGTCCCAAAATTAAAGAAATAAAACAAATCCACTGTCTGTTTTCCTCCATTTTGTAACTGATGTTTCAGTACGGTACTGAAACGTACGCATGTGTGGAAAACAGAGGAAACTAGAAAAATGAAGGAGAGATTCAACCAACCCTGTCTTCCTTACGGAAAACATTTGGACTTATTTTGGTTCATTTTCTTGGTTACGATTCTTCACTAAATAACTGCAATGATTGTCTAATTGTTAAAAACCTTTTATATGTAAATGGCAACGCCGTCGTCCATGGAGGAGGCCGTCTCTCTGATCGCTTCGTTAAAGGAAAACGGAGGGAGTGATTCCATCTTGGCATGGAATATTTAAAACTTAATAAATGTGAAAAAATAAATATTTTTATTAGAGCCAAACAAACTTCATTGTACAATTCTTATTATCCATATACACTTCATATAATTCTGACAAAATAGTCCATCAAAAAATACAATGCACCAGTTTCAGCCCCTTTTGTTGCTTTTTTAACAAAAGAAAAAAAGTTAAATTAAAAATAAAACTAGAGAACAAACCCAACCCTCTTCACATGGCAGCTCACCAAATTCAACCAAAACAAAACCAACAAATAAAACTACAAAAAACAACAACCAAATAACACATCAGATATGTACACACAGCAAAACCTACAAGTCTGAAAACCAGGAAATAAAACCTCGGCCCTTTTTGTAAAACCTTTGTGCACATCCTCATAAAGTGTATTTCATTTTCTCAAGCTTTAAAAAAGCATAATGTCTTTAATCCACAGGGATATTTTATCAGACTTCCAGTGTAACAATAAAAGACCATCTAACAATTAAAGATGTAAAAGCAGTAATATCCTTTTGAGCAGAAACTACCAAATATAGCAACAAACGGACAAGGTTGCAAATTCACTTTGAGAACAAAAGAAATAATTGAGGAGTAACTAAACCAAAAATTGTTATTTAGGACGGAAAAAGAACCAAGACCAAGATGACACAGCGCCAAAAAGAAAAGTTAAAACCTGTATTTGCCTCACAAAACAAACTGGAGTAGATAATAAGGATCTTTTGCACCCAGATTAAAGCTGAAATCACCGTGAGTAATCATTTTGGATCAAAAAAGATTCCCACCCCTGCTATATTTTAACACAAGCAACCACAAGATTTAAAACATCGGCTGATGCCATCAGTAACACATTATATCAGGATGATATATGTCTGATACTGATGTCAATGCGGGTGTGTTGTGCACAATATCGCAGTTGCCCTCGCAAATGACTATTAGGTGTGAAATATTAAGAAGGATATTATATTTCAAATGCTATTTAATAATACTTTAAGGGGTTGGATCCTAGCTGTGCTTGATGCCCTCGGCTAGTGTTTAGATGTAAAGCCTGAGATCATAAATCCCAAAGACAGTGGTGTGGCGTTGTGTAAAAGAGAAGAGTCAGGATAATGTGGATTTATGTTTTGAGTCCGGTTTTCTGCGTGTTTTAATGTTACAAACCAACGAGAAGCCGGTATTGTTTGGAGTCCACATTGTGAGCAGAGTTGCCCAGGAGCTGCGGAAACCGTAAACTGTGAGTGGAGAAGCCTCCCTGCTAACAACAAAAGAAACTGCAGCCTGCGCTGCTTTAATCTCGGCACCTTGCTTGGCACCACATGTGCCGGCTCAAACAGGCGGGCTACGTTTATCCGCCTGATGGACACGTAGCGGCTTGTAGCCGTCCGACATGCAGAAAAGCAGCTTTCACAGCTCCTGGGATCTGAGATGTTGAAATAATTATTCCAGATATGTCATAAGCTTTTATTTGTGTCCTCAAAGCCCATCGGTCTGGTAGGCCTGTTGCAATAAGCAGGAGATCAGTTAATTGCATGTCAAATTAAAACAAGCGCAATCATTTCTACAGGCATTTTTTCTCTGTTTTTACCAAAACTGGATGATAAAAGTCTCCAGTCTGGTGATTTGGTCTGAACTAAGCCTTTTTTTTGAAGGAGAATTTTGTTTATACAGACTTCATAATTAATTTTATTGATTTTGTTATTTTATTTTGGATATTTGAAATAAAATAAAATAATTCCAGTGCTAAATGTTCTCTAGAATTTAAGGTTTATTGATCTTTGATAATGTGTTCCTGCATTATTATTGTGTCATTACCATTATATCAGCTCAAAACAACAATACTATCGTTTATCGGAATACCTAATGTATCGTCCAGCAGAATTTATCATGACCGGCCGAGACCTGAGTAGAACCACAGTTCTGGTTTTAGAGGGAAAAGCCACAATGGTTTCATCTTCACAGTTAAAATAATCTCACTGCTCTCTGATCTTTGAGGTCGTTGGACAGGAACACGCAGAAAAATCTCCAGTCTGTTCCTGGATCAGTGGAGGAAATCATTGTTGGGTCGTTTTGCTCTCTTTAGTTCATCTCCACTGTGAAGACGGCACGACCTTGATAGGGAAACAACCACACATGAGCAATAAGAGCAGGTTTAACTGGAAGGTTTCCCATAAGATTTGGAGAATAATCCACCAGAAAATAACTTTGCACCAGTCCGTTGCTCTTTCTTTGTTTTTTCTGCCCTTCTTTGCTCTGCGCTGGTGACAAACCTGGATGGATTGCAGTACCTGTTTACTTACTGTTTAAGTACAATGCATTCAGGCTCTCTGTGCCTGTAAATATTGGTGCTTAATGCAGCAAAAACATCTTAAAAGACAAAAAGGTGGTAAAATCAAAACAAACTGCAACTAAAAAGCATTGCTGCTACTTATTGCCTATCATGGTAAGTAGTTAATCAGTTGCATGATAAATTAAAAAGAGCTTGATCATTTCTGTTGTGGTTTAATATTTTTTTGAAGAGCAAAATATGCTCATGATCAGTTTTATTGATGGTTTGGGTTGTGTGGGGTTCATTTTCTTTTTACTGATTGTTTTTAGTTTAATGTTGAACAAAATTCTTGTTAGTGCAAATTCACTTCCTCAAGGACTATTATGCCATAATTATTAGTCAAAAATGGTGTCAAAACATCAACATTATCTCCTTCATTTGAAGGACAACTTATTGTTGACAGGCCTACGGTTTACATATGTCAACTCATATCACATCATCATCGCCAACATTTCTACATACATTAATATGCAAGGTTCTACATTCGTTCCTAATTCAGTTTGGAGTAAACGACTCCTGAAGCTTCCCTGACTCTCCTGTGTCCTTAATTGTTCTTCTCCGCCGCTAATCCTCTCAGCACGACGCTCCTGAAGCTCTCAGCTGTTATTTTCTGCAGTTTCCTTCATGAGAACTGGTTCTAATTAATACACCAATGCCGATATCTGATATTTACCAATATTATATATATATATCTATATCTCCCACTGTTTCAACAGCACGAACTGCACCGCTGTCATTTTCTTCTCTGCTTCGGTTAAAGACTCCACAATCCCCCTCTGCAGGCGGTGCGGTTGCTTTGGCACAGAAAGGAGCAAATCTGTGATTAACTCGATGAATAAAATCTTCTTAAACATTAATTTAGGTACAAGACAAATTATTTTTTCTTTTTTTAAACAAGGTTTCTGTTTTTATTGATTACACATGACTGACACCAGCAAGCGCTGCCCAGGTTTTGTTGCCAAACGTTTAAAAAAAAAAAGAGATTCCTTTTCTGCAAAATGTAGTTTCATTCAAATAGCTTCATTAAAATATTGTCTTATTTTAATAAATTATTCTTTGAGGAGATAAAAACAACAAATGTCTTAACAAATAAATCTTTTCAGTTTTAAAGAAAACAAGTTCTCTCAACAGTTTTGGACAAAGTTTGGAGACAGAACTACATATAAAATCAGTTACTGGCCATAACAGCAGCATTATTATTGGCTAGCGATATCGGCCCAAATTTGCATATCGCTGCATCCTTAGAGCTAACCGTTGCTACAGCAACAGTTTCAGCTCATCTGCCTGACTTCTCTTGAAAAGCAGAGCTACCAGTATAAAAAAGACAAAATAGAATAATTTTCTGATCAGTTTCTGCTAAAATCCCAGTAAAAATTGTCTTTTTAGTAAGTAACTTTATAATCCTTTGGATGATGAAAGTACGGTCAGCACAGAGACTGGAGTTGCGTTGAGTTGGGTAAAAACTACGTAGATTTATGCAATTACCTTCACTTGAGTATCTTTTTTTTTTTTTTTTAAAGTACTTTTACTTGAATAATTCTATTATAAAGTCTCCATTCTTGAGTAAAATTTTTGTATTTTCTAACCACTGAATGAAAATCAAACATGTTTTAATCAAAAATCCACCAGACAGAAACAAACCTGCAGTTTCTGATAAAGTTTCATAAGTTTTTTTATTAAAAGAAACTGATTTGGAAAATGTTCTTTTGCCCGATTTAATTTTTTGTTGTTTATATAAATTATTGTAATTTTCATCCTTAAAAAAAAATAATCAAAATTTCCACCTAAGTTTATATTTTGAATACTCTTTTACTCAACTAATTTCTTGGATGGCTACATTTTACTTTAGTAAAAACATGCTGAAGTGGTTCTGCTCTTACTTGAGAACGTTTTGTGTTACTCTGCCTGCGTCTGGCTGCTTGCGTCTCCGTTGCAGACTTCGTGCACGCAGGCCTCTCTGAATGTCCTGAACTAATTTGGTCTGTGCTGCTGTTAGCATGTTAAGAGCGGCTAATAATAGCCGCTAAGGCTGCAGCTCCGTCATGGCAGATGTTTACAGGCATTTTCTTCCTCTGCAGCTGCTAACAACCTGCACATCTGCATCCCCGTCTGCACACCGACCAGCTGCTTGTGTTGTGCTGGTCATTGTCGTCACTATTTCTTGTTGTAGAATCATGTCGAAAGTTTCTAAATTGCAACAAAAATAAATGGATATATTTTAATTCTTATGTTTTTATAAACCCTGCAGCTCCTACAAGCCAAAGATCAGAGCTCAGGAGCTGCTGTTGTTGGTTAACATATGTGCAGAATTAAATATTTAACAGCTTTCCTCAGATTCTGTGTACATATTGTTCCTCCGTCTCCCCACCTGAATCTCTTCTCCTCCCACGCACGATGCCATCACTTCTCCACCGTCTGACTCCTGCACATCATTACGGCTGGAAACGAGAGCGGAGCGCGTCAGGTGGTGAAATGGGTGGGAAATCTGATCTCCCACCCATTTTGCAGTTTGGAGACGTTTTTTTGTCTAAACAATGCAAGATGCTGTTGTTGTCATCCATTATTAGCATGAAAAGCTAGCAGCAAAACATTCATGACAAAATAATAGATAATAAAATGAATGACTCTAAAAATTATTTTGTTTAATTAAAACATAATAAATAATAAAATAATAGAACTCCAAATAAAATATTTAATGATGTTTTATTTATTTCTCATTTTATTATTTTTATCTTCTATGTTCTTCCTCTTTTATGTACTATTTTTATTTTAATTATTCATTAGTTTATTACTCCTCCATCCAAATGCAAATAACAATTTTAATCAATAAGAATAAGTTTCAGATAAAATAATTAGAAATTCAATAAAAATTTTAGTATTTTTACTACTGTTTTATTAATTTATATAATTTTTCCGCTTTATTACGACTTTATATTATTATTGTTATTGTTTATTCCAACCAAATGGTAATAATTAAATACATTTTAAACAATAAGAAATGTTCAATAAAACATGAGGCAGAATTGAGGGAGGCCTCTTTTTTTTTATATTGATGTTTAACACATTTTGTGGTAATAAGAGCTTTTAAACTTAGAATATAATTTGAAACAGGAACAATAAAGAGTTTAGTTTCTAACTTATCTATCTTCTTTATAGTTTTATTGTTTTAATAATAAATAGACAAAGAAAGAAAAACGTACTAGTATTTATACACCCATTTGTTGTTGTTTTTCTCTCTGTGCCGTGGCAGCCAATAAAAAACACACTCTTTGGTTTTAGTCACAACCTGAAGCTGCTTTTATTTAAATTAAAGGTAAACTGCAGGATGTAAAGGCTTTTATTTCCTCTGCTCTCTGTGTCCTCGTCAGAAATGAGTCGCCAGACCGCCACCGCGCTGCCCACAGGAACCTCCAAGTGCCCCCCGTCTCAGCGCGTGCCCACCCTGTCAGGCACCACCGCCTCCAACAGCGACCTGGCCAGCCTGTTCGAGTGTCCCGTCTGCTTCGACTATGTGCTGCCCCCCATCCTGCAGTGTCAGTCTGGACACCTGGTACGTCCCTCAGCTCAGGTTTAAATGTACACCCTCACAATAAGCATTTAATCAATTTATCAAATTAGGTGTGCACCGATTTATCGGCCAGCCGATTTATCGGTGCCAGTTCCCCTAATTTTGGGAGATCGGTGATTGGCCGATTTTTACATGTGAAGCCGATCTCATCCTCCGATGTTATCAAAGGTCTAAAAATCGACCGTTGTGCTTTTCTTTTCTCCTGTGAGAGAGGTTTTACTGACAGACCAGGTCATGTCTGCACATTTACATTTAACAATAGTCACCACATTGTTGCCAATTCAGCAACTTTCTTGATACATCGAGCAACTAGAATCGGCCAAAATCGGAATCGGTACGTTGGGGTTTTTAAAAGATCGGTAAAACTGCAGTCGGTGCAGCCCTAAACCAGATGATGAATTAAAATGACCCGGATGATTTCATGTCAAACAACAATTGTTGGAGAGATGCTGAAATTCAATTTCATTTTTTTACAACAGTCCTTACTGCCACCTTTCCCTGTTAAGCTGGATGGTTAATATCTGTTGAAATGCATCTTTCCTTACAGAGACTTCATAATTTTCTTGAATTATTGTCGTTTTTTATTTTGGATATTTAAAATGTTTTCCAGTTCCAGTGATGCATATTCCTCAGAAATTAAAGGTTTGTTGTCTTTGAATGTATGCATTGCATTAATATGCCTTTCATTGTTGAAAATTGTCTCAAAATGACAATATTATTGTTTATCGCAATAATTTCTGGGATAATTTATTGTCCCACTGAATTTGCTCAGAGAACGTCTCATTTTAGCCTCAGCTCCGACCTACTGGGGTCCATTTGTTCCTCTGACCTCGGACTGAAAACGTCGTCCCGTATTTTCTCCAGGTGTGTTCCAACTGCCGGCCCAAGCTCACCTGCTGTCCCACCTGCAGGGGCCCGCTGGGCTCCATCAGGAACCTGGCCATGGAGAAGGTGGCCAACTCCGTCCTGTTCCCCTGCAAGTACGCGTCGTCGGGCTGCGAGGTCACGCTGCCGCACACCGACAAGACGGAGCACGAGGAGCTGTGCGAGTTCCGGCCGTACTCCTGCCCCTGTCCCGGCGCCTCCTGCAAGTGGCAGGGGTCGCTGGATGCCGTCATGCCACACCTGATGCATCAGCACAAGTCCATCACCACGCTGCAGGTCAGAACCGCACCAGTGAAACTAAACTAAACAATTCGTACCTGCTAAACTCTTCCACATTTTGACATAACTTTGACTTTTTTTTTGTAAGATCAACAAAAAAAATCTCACCTAAGTGAAATCATGATGCTGCCACCACTGTGTTTCACCATAACAAGGGTGTTTCTGGTATTTTCAGCCACACAGTCTGCATGTCAGCCGGGATGTTTGGATTTAAATGTTTCAGTTTTATATCAGAGCAGAGAGCCTTTAACGAGATAAATGACAGGAACCAATCAGAGCAGAGAGCCTTTAACGAGATAAATGACAGGAACCAATCAGACTTTGGGAAAACTGTCCTTTTTGATAAAACAATGTAATATTTTCCTCTCCTGACCTGAAAATAGTTTTTAGATTTTTCTCTTTCATATTTTGAATGTTGAGTTGAATGTATTTTCTAAACTTCCTCTAATAGTTTGTTCTGAATAAAATCTGAGCCAGCAGGATGTTTCCTGGATGTTTTATCTCATGCCAGCAGTTCAGAGCGCCCTCTGCTGGACAACAGGATAAACTACCTGGAATAGATGTAACCCAGTGAACCAGCAGCAGGTCTGAGCTGACTGTGGTGTTGACGTTTTGTGAGGATTCTGATGGTTCTCGTGTCGCTGCAGGGCGAGGACATCGTGTTCCTGGCGACGGACATCAACCTCCCGGGCGCGGTGGACTGGGTCATGATGCAGTCCTGCTTTGGCTTCCACTTCATGCTGGTCTTGGAGAAGCAGGAGAAGTACGACGGCCACCAGCAGTTCTTTGCCATCGTGCAGCTCATCGGGACGCGCAAGCAGGCCGAGAACTTCGCCTACCGGCTGGAGCTGAACGGCCACCGGCGCCGGCTCACCTGGGAGGCCACGCCCCGCTCCATCCACGAGGGCATCGCCACCGCCATCATGAACAGCGACTGTCTGGTGTTCGACACGTCGATCGCGCAGCTGTTCGCCGAGAACGGAAACCTGGGCATCAACGTCACCATCTCCATGTGCTGAGAACGTTCCGCAGGCGAGCGTCGGAGTGCAAGTTTGCAGGGGGGGGGCAGCGGGGGCCCGATCAGTCAGGAGCCCGGGCCCCTCCCTCTCTCTGCTACACCCCTGAGACATGGATCTGGACTGTGTTCGGGCAGCGCAGACGGCCCAGGGGTGCCGGATGGATGGATGCGTGGATGGATGGATGCGTTAAAAAAACAAGGACGTAACTGTGTAGTGAGGACATCTGAAACACTCGTGGGAGACTCGTGCACGCGCATGTGTCATAAACCCGATTAAAGTGAGAAGGTGTTTCCGTTTTCTCTCTCTCTCTCTCTTTCTCTCTCTCTGTCCGTGTCCGTCTCAGATGTTCGTGTCGGGTCAGAAGCTAGCCTGCCAGCTAGCATGTTTTTGTTTCTTTTTTTTTGTTTTCCTCCCTCCATCTTTCCTAACTGACAGACCCGATTCCGACTGCGACGACTGGAGCGGCCACCTTTTGTACGCGGACGGCTGCAGATCCCGACCGGAACCGGGACTCTCGGTCTGGATTACAGAAGATTTTTCCAAGTTCAGGAGGTTCTGGACCGGATTGAGCCGAGGGGAAAGCTCTATTTCAGTTTGCGTTAGGTTTTTATTTTATTTTTGTTTTAACGTTTTTAGTTTCCGAACTCCAACCCGCTCCTTTTTTTTTTAGTTTTTTTTTTTTTTTAAACCTCCTGTGTCCAACACCCAACCTGGAACGAGGGGCACTTTCTACTGTTAAAAACATTGCTGTTATAAGTAAATAGAAGTATCATAATTCTCATTTTTTTGTATTAAATTTTAAGAATTAAAAAAGCAGTTGTAAAACTTGTGGCTAAATTTCAGTGTTTGTAGTTAAGAAGAAGAAAAAAAAAAGTTAGTTTTTTTTTCTCCAGAGTTGGGCTGTTTTCATCTCTGTCATCCTGTGTGTGAACTTCCTGTTTCTTTTCTTCTCCATGGAGGGAAACCGTTGATCACACCTCCTCCCATCCTCCCATCCCTTCTCGTTTTTCTCGTGGAGTCTCGGTAATGTTGCTGCTCTTCCCCAGAAGCTCCATGACTTCTTTCTGTTTTCATTTGTCATTAAATAAATCTATCTTTTTCATATCTGCCGCTGCCGTTTTTCTCGTCTCTGAGGTTTGTAGTTCTTGTTTTAGGACTCAAATTTTGTTTTCTGTACAACTTTTCCAACAGATTTTAAGAGCTTTAAGTCGTTATTTATGCACATGTTGACAGTTTTTTATTTGCAGAAATTAGACGCAAAGTTTCTCATCAGAATTTGGGTCGACTTGATACCAACTTAAACTCGCTAAAACTATGCAGCTACAAAGAAATAGGCTAGGTAATTAATCAATTTGATCAAATTGTTGATTTATTTTTTGGTAAATCATTTTGTTTTTCTTCCTGAAATCATTTTTTTGTTTCACCAAATCACTCCTTGGGTTTCCGTAGCTCAGAGTGATGCCAGGTTGACAGAATATTAGGACCAAGCTACATTTTTTATTTTTTAATTACAAGAATAAGTCGCAATGTTAGGAGAGTGAAATAATAATTTACTGAGAACTCAGTCTTATGAAGTCATACATTATCAGAAACACTTCCTGTTTTAACATTAAATTATCAGTGTCAGAACTTCGAAACTGATCTGTTTGGCATCACAAAATGTTTTTCTTCAAGTTTTATGTGCTTATTTTATATCTAATTTCTCTATATTTCATAATGGGAGTCACAACCGCGTCTGAAGTACAACAGAGAAGAAACAGCTCCTACTAAACGGTAATTTGTTCATTTAAAATGTTATTACACATATCCATTTAAATAAAACAAATCCCACTAATTTGTTCCAAAACATAATTCAATATTTTGTCTTTTAACTTTTTTTCTTCGGTTTCTGATAAATACCAAACACTTGAGCTTGTTCTGACCGGTGAAACCTGCCAGGAAAAACAAAAATCAATGGTTTCTGATATATTTATTGTCTTTAATGCAGCTAAAATTCGCTCCACTAACCAGAGATGAACAGATCAAGCATTTAAACTATATTTTGTTTATGTTTCAGCCTGAAAACAAAGGTGAGCACTGCCCCCATGTGGCCACAACACGCATAACCACCTACGTTTAAAAACCTCGAACCGTTTCCAGGCAAAACAAAGATTAAAAACACAGCCTGTCTAAAGATAAACAAACGGGTTATTTATCTTAAAAATCTAAGATTTAAGTTATGAATTTTTTTTCCATAATTTTCCTAAAAATTTCTGAGATTACTCTCAAAATCTGACTTTTCTTTCTTGCAACTTTCCAAACTCAAAAATTGCCCTTTTTTGGGGAAAGTTTCTGAAGTAAAAAAAAACATATACAATAACTCAATTATGTATGAATAAGTATACATTTACAGGGGCAACGATGCACTTTTGGACAGCAAAAATATTTTATTTCCTCTTGAAGTAAAATTACTAAATCAGACGTTTTCTTAAATTTAAAATGAAATGATGTAAACGTAGCTCAGAAGTTAGTAAAATATAATTGAAATACATTACTCAGCTGTCTTCAAGTGACTTTTACAAGGTTCCTAAATCAAAAGATTTTCAGGAGTCCAACACGAGTTCTGCTAAAACATTCAATACCATCAAGAACCTTCAATAATTCAACATTTTGTTTATTGAAGGCTTAGAATTAATCATTTAATTTTCACTTTAGTTCATTCCAAATACTTTGTTATATTATTAAACTGAATTCATCAAAAATAAATCCAGATGTCTTCAGGAAAAACAGCAGCTTTGACTCAAAGATGCAGCTTCCAGTCATCTCACATCTATAAATCGATATTAGTTTCCAACATGGCCGCCTCTGCTGGTTTCCCTCACAGTTTGCTGCTGATCTGAGGGAGGGAGCGCATGCTGGCTTTCGTAGGGAACCCGCCGTCGAAGGAGGCGTTCAGAACGTCGTCAAGGTTCCCGGCCATCACGAAGTCCAGGTCGGCCCGGACGTTGGCCGGCAGCTCCTCCAGGTCTTTCTCGTTCCTCTTCGGGAGGACGACCCGCTTCACGCCGGCTCGGTGCGCCGCCAAGACCTTATCCTTGATCCCGCCCACCTGATGGAAAGAAAAAAGAAAAGACGATTTGCACAAAATAAACCCAGACGAGAGGAAACAGGAAGCAGCGAGGATGAAAAATCTGAGAGTAATTTATGGATCCATGTTCCTGCAGCCGTTCACAGCCAGGAGAGAGAAACTGGAAGGAGCTTCATATGGGAATCGAACCGCTGGTAGAACCGCTGGTAGAACCGCTGCTCATCCAGACGACAGTCCTGAGACAGACGGACGGACGGACGGACGGATCTATCTAACAGTTCGGATCTGAATCCAGGTCCAGATGTGGACAGGAAGTGAACCTTCTCTCCGTCCTGCAGAGCTGCTGAACCAGGAAGTTGGACCCGACTGACTCAGTAAAACCAGAACATTCAGCTGTTCAAGCAGCACCGAACCCAAAACCAAACCCAGAACCTCCTCAGAACCTTTGCTGTGGCTCCACAGGTTGGACTCACCGGCAGCACCAGGCCTCTCAGCGTGATCTCTCCGGTCATCGCCACGTCGGACCTGACCAGCCGGCCGCTGAACAGAGACGCCAGGCAGGTTACCATGGTGACGCCGGCAGAGGGGCCGTCCTTGGTGACGGCTCCCGCCGGGAAGTGGAGGTGAATGTCCGTCCCCTCCATCGGATCCGGACCGCCCACCACTAGACACACAGATCCAATCACTGAGCGACGATTCGCTTCACACTGCAACTTGGTTGTTCTTTTACTAATTACTAATTAGGTACTGATAATGAACTTTATTCTTGTAATTTTATTTTTATGTATTTTATTTTTTTTATTGTAACCCTGACGCTGTGAAACATTGGATTTCTGTCGTATTTTCCTGCTGTGACCTTTGCCCCGGACTCACGGTTGGTGAGCTGGTAGGTCCTGGCGTTCGCTCGCAGCCAGCTGATGGCCAGATGGGCGGATTCCTTCATGACGTCGCCCAGCTGACCCGTCAGCGTCAGCTGACCTTCGCCCTCCATGCGGCTGGCCTCCACGAACATGATCTCCCCACCGAGCGGCGTCCAGGCGAGGCCCAGAGCCACACCGGGCAGCGTGAGCCGCTCAGAGACCTGCGGACACACGGAGAGCCGAGGGAGGAACGTTGAGGGGCCCGACAGGTTCCTGAAGCCGTCCTGCTTACCTCCATGTCGAACAGCGGCGGCCCCAAAATGTCCTTCAGGGCCACATGATCGATTACGATGGGCATCTCAGGAGGAGCCGCCATATCTGATGAAAACACAACAAAACCTTGGAGATATATACTTTACATATATATAAACATTATATATATCTGTCTATCGCTGGACAGATGGAGGATGGTTGAAAAAAACCATCCATATGGACATACAGTTGAAGCACACCAGGACAAATGTTTTGGAGTGGCCTAGTCAAATCCCAATGGATTGGGTAATGGGGCCAACAACTTAAAAAGTAGATCCACACAGAATAGAATGTTATGCTTTGGACATACCATTCACCAAAAGATCCATTTAATATGTAATTTCCCTTTTCGATCAATAAAGCATTTTTGATTTTGAATAAAATTTTTAATATGGCAGCTCTGCTGGGATGGAAAAAGTCCAAATAGTCTGAATCAAATTAATTTAAACTACCAAATGTTTTCTAAACGACCAGCAGAGACAACGCGTCCGACCTTCCTGCTGCGGTTCCTGTCCAGATGGCGTCGCCTCCTTCACTCTGTGACCTTCAGCCACCTTGACGGCCACGGCTCGACAGATGGCGCCGATCTTCCTCTCCAGGGAGCGCACGCCTGCCTCCCGGGTGTACCTGGATCAGTGTGAGACACCAGGTGGCGCTGCTTAGGAAAACTACAGCAGCTTAGAAAATATTCAGTGGAAGAAGAAAAACTTTAAAGGCGCCTCCAACCGAGACGGTTCTGCAGAACACACAAAACAAAATCCTCCGGTTCTGATCGACACCAGATCATTCAGGTAGAACCTGACACCAGGCTTCATCCCAGCACCTGGGCCTGGGTTCTGTTGGCCCAGCGGTACCTGCTGATGACGTCCTGGGTGGAGTCCTGAGGGAGGAGCAGCTGCTGAGGCGTCAGGCCGTGCTGCTCCAGCTGGTTTGGGATCAGGTGGCGGTGAGCGATCTCCAGCTTCTCCTCCTGCGTGTAGCCTGGAGGCCGAGCAACGAGAAAACAAGATGGCCGACGTTAAGGGAGGGCGACCAACCAACCTCCAACCTCCAGCTGACATCCAACCGACATCCATCCAGCAACCAGCTGACAACCCGACCAACCGACGTACTGACCGGTCGTTGGACAGACGGACAGACATTCATCCACCTATCCAAACAACATATGTCTTACTATCCTTCCAAACAACCGTCATCCAACCATCCGTTTGTCTACCAGTTCCTCCTGCAGTAAACGATCCCAGAGCATGATACTGCCACCCTCGTACTTTACAGTTAATAAATGTTATTTCAGAGAGGAGGAGCCAGACCTGGAACCTGGAGCACCTCCATCCTGTCCAGCAGAGCCGGCGGGATGGTCGCCGTGGTGTTGGCGGTGGCGATGAAGAGCACCTGGGAGAGGTCAAAGGCCACGTTCAGATAATGATCGGTGAAGCTGTGGTTCTGCTCCGGGTCCAGGACCTGGATGGCAAACAGAAGAAGAAACGCTGATGAATTTAAAGGTTGGACCCGTCAGCAGGGCTCGATGGCAGGCAGCAGTTTGACCTCCAGCAGGGCGGCGGCGGGGTCTCCCTGCAGGCTCTTCCCCAGCTTGTCCACTTCGTCCAGGAGGAAGACCGGATTGTTGACTCCAACCGTCTTCAAGCCGTTGATGATCCGGCCGGGCATGCTGCCCACGTACGTCCGCCTGCAGACACAACCGATCCGAAAGCCTAAACCAACATACACTGCAAAAACACAAAGCAGTTTCTGTTGCAAATACCTTAGTTTTAATTGAAATTTACTAAATCAAGAGTAACTTTTCAGAAAGATATGAGTGTCTTACACCCTGTACGACTGACTGACCAGAACGGTATAAAGAAATCTCTAAAAGATATTCTCGCTAAAGTTTTCTGCAATTTAGCAAATAGAAATAATTTTGGTAATTCTATCTGATTTAAAGCAAGAGAAGTTTGGTCTGATTTTACATCAAGAGAGTGAGAAAAAATTGTGCATTTTTATTACCTTTTAACATTTGGTTTCAACTAAATAACGTTTTCAAAATTTAAGCTTTTAATCGAACGTTAGACTGAACTTTGCTACGCAACTGCACAGTTTAAATATCAAGCAATTTCAAGGACTTTATGCAGAAAGTCATTTGTTCCTGCATATTCTTTTAGTGGTTTTTCTGAGGATTCATTCACATCAGTCCTGTTTCGTCCACTTTAGACAAACTCCAGTCCGTTTTTCTTAGAAAGTCCAGTTTGTTTGTGGAGATGTGAAAGCGAACTTTGGTCCGCCAACAAAGCTCGGTCTCCGTTTAGTAGAAGTGAACTCTGGTGCAGTTTGAATGCATATGTGGACGCTCCAGAAGCAGGAAGTGGACTACAACGCAGGACATCCTGGGTAAAAACAACCAAAACAAACACAAGAGTCTAACTGCCCGTGATCTGTCTTAGAAACAACTGATAAAATCTGGAGCCACACCAGTTTTGTTTACATTTGGTGAAGAAATGTAAACAATGATTACATTTGGAGGTTTTCCTGTCGTTTCCTTCAGTGGTTCTTGGTGCAGCGCCCCCACAGGCGAGGAGGGGAACAGGCACCTCATTGGGGTTGGTTGGTTGGACACAGTGCTGTGTGAAAGCAAACTGCAACAGCTGAAAATGTAACAAATGTTGCAATGAGATGGAGCTCATGGGGTTTTTCTCTAAGCAGCACAATCTGAACATCTGCTCAGATGTTCACTCCTGGGAAGATCCTGGATTTAAATGTTTTCCATTTATTGATAATCTTTCTCTCTGTGGAAAGAAGGAGATTGAATAGTTTGGAAATGGCCTTTTGACCTTTCTCCAGATTGATGAGCAGCTGCGGTTACTGCTGATGTTTTTGTCTTTGGCGTTGTGTTAGCATACATGAACGGTCAAAACTTCGGTTTTTTGACGCTCACACAGCAGGGTTTGTACATGTTTCCCACATTAAGATTCAAGCACTTTCAAGCATTTTCAAGGTACGTTTTCAAACTTTTTCAGCGCCATACTTTGGAAATTAAAACAATACATATTAACTGAAGAAAACAGTTGCAATTCTCTAATGCATTATTACTGTTACTAATATTTTGTAAGAATATTCTACATTCTGCAGCAAAGATTAGGTAAACTAAAATATAACAAAATGTAATGTTTTCAAATGTCTAACATAAAAAAATCTCTCAATTTCGATAATGTTATTTTAAGTTAAAAATATATGCATTTATCTCAATTACGCAGATGGAAACAATCCAAACAAATCTTGTTAAGATAAGTGACCTTAATGCTCAAATTAAATGCTCAGACGCTTCATAAAAAAATCTCTAAAAAATTTTCCCACTAATGTTTCTGGTGTTTAGAAAACAGAAATAGTTTTGGTGATTCTAACTGACCTAAAACGATAAAAGTTTAATCTGATTTAAGTGGGGAAAAAATGTTTGTATCTTTTTATTAGGTGTATGAAAATATCTGGTTTCAACTGTAACGTTTTTCAAATTTAGGCTTTCAATCAAACGTTGTATTAGAAAGCTGCACAGTTTGAATCTAAAGTCCTTAAGGATTTTATGCAGAAATCCCTCCTGAATCCTGTGGGAGCCGAAAGGATGGACTCACTTTCCCTGGTATGATTTCTTTCAAATTAAATGTTTAAGCGGGAGGATCAGATCATTTTTATTTTGTTTTGATGCAAACGTTCTTGTAATCCGATGTATATATTCGGAGAATAACGCCGTCATGTTTATGTTTATCCTGTCGTTCTCCGTCTTGTCCAGTAGGTGTCCTCGTGCTTTCATCCCTGCTATCCATCAGCTTCCCATCATCGCAGTCAGGACTCCTGCTGCTTTTCCGTGAACTCTCACATCACGGATGTTTGACGCAGCCAGACTCAGAACCAGAACCGCCCTGATTATTTATGGTAAAAGAAAACCCATTAGTTGTTCTGCATGTGGGTCCTCTTTAGTGTTGGATAGGGAGCGGCAGCTTATGTAATCGATATTTATGAGCACTGGTGTCAAATGTCTGAGTGATTTCAACATCGCTGTTCCTGATGGTGTCATGAGAAAAGCGGGTCTGACAGTGGAGGTTCTGTTGGGATCGTGATCGCTCCTGGAATGCCTCTTCTCTTTATCAGCCTACAAAATCAAACGCGGGCGATGATTCTGCAGGGTTCATGCGGCTCTACGTGATTTGTGAGCCTCTCCAATGACTGACAATTACTCAAGTAGACAAAAGATGGTCTGCTCGCTCCGCCCCAGCAGGTGCAGGATAAAAAACGAAACCCTCTCTGTTGAAACACTCTGTGTCAAAGTGATTGATAATTTCAGCAATTTATCTGTCCTGAAACACTGCAGTGATGTTACATTCTGCGTAGGATTAAAGATAAATTTTTCAGAGAGGCTTCAGGTCACGGTAGGGCTGCTAAGGGTCGCCGAGCCCCAACCTTTCGGCTCGTACCTGTGTCCTCTGATGTCCGACTGGTCGCAGACGCCTCCCAAAGCGATCCGATGAAACTCCCTGCCAAGAGTCCGTGCGATGGAGCGTCCCACGCTCGTCTTTCCGACCCCTGGAGGTCCAACAAAACACAAGATGGGGCCCTGCGGAAACATCCAGGAAAACATGGGAGGATGTTCTTAACAAGTAGGATTAAGAGGAAGCCAGTGTGTTTTATGAAAACAATTCAGGGCCAGTTTGTTTCACGTTACTCTTCAGTTGTATTTGGTTCTCCTCTGAGGGCGTTAGAAGAACTCATACTAAGCAAATAACATCAACGGGGAATTGTGGAAGGTACGATTAATGTTGAAGACAGAAAAATCAGGTATAAGTTTCACCAATTTATTCTGAAATTTTGAGATTCGTCTCAGAAATGTCAAATTTTCAAAGGTTGAACATTTTCAACTTTTGAGTCTCAGAACATTTCCAAACGGTGAAGATTTTCGACTTGAAACTCAGAAGTTTTCATGTTTTTTTAGTACAAAATTAATCTGAAAACTTTGGGGGGGTTTTCTTGCAAATGTTCGACTTTGTTTTCTTCCCCACAATATTTCTGAAACTACATGATCTCAAACTTGTTTCTACAAGAACATTTCTGAGGTTAATCTAAAAAATGTTGAGTTTTATGGCAGAAATTTACTGCATTTTTAATCTATAATGGCTCTAATACACTGTTGTAATAAATCAAGACATTTTTTCAAAATGTGCAAAAATGGATACAGCTCTGCCGTACCGCCCGGCAGAAAAAACATTTAAAGTTTAAACACATCACAGATGGTTGGACTTTACCTGACTGAACTGGTATTTCGATGCCTTTTACAGGTTTTACACAATCACAACTGATGTTTCATGACTTTTATTGTTTTTTTACGATTTTCCCACAGAAAGTTCAGCGAGGAGTGATGATGTCACATTTGACCCTGTCAAGTATTCAGAAACTTTGTAAGTTACTTTTGTGCCCTCGGTTTTCTCTGCTTCCACCCAACATGTCTCCCTTTGCTGCAGGACTTACAGTTTTCTACTAAATGAGCCCCGAGTGCAGCGAACGCTGAAACGCCGAACACCCAACCTCTCATTCACTCCGATTAGCTTCCAAACCCTGAACTTTTCATGCTAACATGGAACCAAACAAGGTTTTATAATCTCCCATATCTCCTAAATAAAACAATGTGGTGGCCTGGTAACAAGAGGCAACCAGAAGGGTCTGACATTTGTGGTTCAAGATGTGTTTTGGTATCACTTTTAGTTTTCACACAGAGTTTTTGTTTCAGCTCTGGTCTTTTTCCCGCCTTTTCTGAAGTGAATCACCATAGCAACCCAGAAAAAAAAAAAAAAATCAGACTCTGGTTTTTTATCATTCAGTAGATACTTTTTTCCTACATTCATCATGAAGTAAGCTTTAGTTTCTCTCAAAGCTAAGAGAATTAGCCATATTGGATCAGTAGCAAGCCTTTCCCTTGGACCGCTTTGCATTTTAGTTGAATATTTTTCTAATATCAAACAAGATCTTTTCATTTGCTCACACAACAGTGTTCAATTCTTTAGTCTGATGATATTTAAATCATTCAATCTAAGCTTCCTCTGAAAAACCTATCGCAACATAAACATTTCATATCAGTCGATATGGATGATTATTGATTTGCTTTTTTGTTTTAAATGTCTGAAATATTGCCAGTCTGGTGGCGTAACCTTCCTGTTTTATCCACAGTTTACACTCTGTGGCATTGTTTTTTATTTTTAAACAGTAAAAATAATGCTGTACAAGTTACTCGATTGGTTGTTGCTAGGTAACCAAAGAATGAGTGAGTTGCTAGGTAACCAAAAAATGAGTGAGTTAGTCGATTCCACCAACATTTTTTAGCTGGTCATGAGAGGTTTTGAGTATTGAATATTCCATCAGATGTATTATCTATTCATATTGATCACACAGATATGAGTCTTGAACTCTGGATCAGTCCTTTCTCTCGGTTTTCAGTGGGACGGACTGTGTGAAGGCTGAGATCGGGTTAAATCACCTTCAGGGAGGTCTTCAGCTGTCTGACGGCGAGGTACTCCACCACGCGCCTTTCAGCTTGTCCATGGCGTAGTGGTCGTTGTCCAGCAGCGTCCGAGCGGCTCGGATGTCCAGGCGGTCTGAACACGTTGAAAACAGAAAGAAACGAAGTTAAACCAGATTCAAAGAATCCGCGTCTTCAGGATAAATTATTCTTCCAAGAGCCAGACGATAAATCGACTTTTTTGGTATTGAAGATTTCATTTTTGTAAAATCAGGATTTTTTTCACCATTGCGCTCCTTGGATCTCCACAGAGTGATGTCAGCACGCACACAGCCGCCATCTTGTTTGATAAGCGTGTTTTATAGCTTCTATTCTTTTGGACATTGAATTGGACTGAACACATCTCAGTTCATCTAGAAAAGCATCTAGAAAAAAAATCACAAATTTCCAACCTCTAAAAGTTGAAAACTTGCTAGAAAACCCCCAGAAACTCAGAAATGTTCATGTTTTTCTAGAAAATTTCTGAGTAACCAATTTTTTTTTTCTTTTGGGATTTTTTCTAAAAAATCTTTTGACATTTCAAAATTTGAAATTTACTTATCTTTAATTTTGTTTGAGTTTTCCAGTATAAATTCACTCCATTCTTCTATCTACAATGTTTCTAAAGTGCCGTCTTAGTGATGTGACCAGCTCAATCAGTGTGTTTTCTTTCTTTCTTTATTCTTTTTTTTATTTTAAACAAACTGTCATTTGTTTCAAAGTTTCAAAGTTTGGCTACTGATAATAATTTGAATATGTTAAAAGATGAAGCATTTCCTTCTCTGAAAAACCAACATCAAAGTATAACTTCACAAGATCCTCCAACAGTCCTCATTTTAGGTTTTTATTATGATTCATATTGACGTTCTCATAAAATTACAACTTTATTCCTTTAATATTTCAACTATATTGTTGTACAATTTGTATTTGAAAAAAAAAGTAACTGTTTATTTGAACAAAACTGAGATGACATAACATGTGTGAAGCAGTTCATAAATGTTTACGACTGTTGTCATGAAATGTCACTGAGTAATTAATGACACTTTTAATGCAAAGTCCCATCAAAACTTGCATTAAAAGTCCGCTAAGAGTGTCATCTTTGCATTAAATGTGTAGTTATTTACCGGGTAACTCTGCATGACAACATTCATGAAGATTCCTTCATGTTTATGACGGTTATGTCAGTTATTCTGTCCGTTCTTGAACAATTTATACTTGCATGTTGGGATAAAAAAAATGCACTGCCAATGGAAGAAGAGATGCAGCGTTTTAGTTCTGGGCTTACTGGGAAGAGAGTTGGACACCAATCAAAACTGTCCTGTACTGGTGGCCGGATAAAACCCCCGACTGCTGCAGGGAGTCCTCTTTTTCCTCTTTGCTCCGTTTCTTGCAACAAAAGCTCTGGAACGCTGATCCTCCTGACCACAACCCGTCAACAGATGCCTTGAGTGAAACCGCTCATGCATACATACATGTGGGAGCGTCTATTCTTATTTGTATTTTCCAAAGTTGTCCTGATTGGAGCTGTAGCTTTTCTTTCCCCACACGCCTCCGGGAGATATGGTGTTTATCTCCTCAGATGATAAATGCTCCAACATGTTCGCTGGCTGATGGCCAGCTCTGCCGCTGCACAAAGACCAGGAGGCCTCCAGGAAAAAAACGGGCTTTTCAGACGAATCGTGACATTTGACTGTTTGGACGGAGCTGATTACTGTTAAAGGATTATATACGCTATCTGAGTCATTTAACATTCCTGGCGCACAAACTGGGAATAATCTGTTATCCAGCTATCTTTGCATGTGAGAAACGTTTTCCAGTATCAAAGACTTGGCTCCATCTGACTAAGAGAAGATAATACTGACACTTAGAGCCAAACACACTGACTTCCACTTAATGACACATTATGTTATCACTGCTTTTTATTGCCTTTGCAATTAAAAGGTGCACTAATCTGTTAATTGCATCACAACTGAAAACTCCTACAATTTTCAGGCTGTAAACGCATCGACAGACTTCATGTCTGTTGATGCAGGTTAATTACATTTACATACAAATTATTTTATGCTTAAATAAGAAGAACTTGTTAAATTCTTGTCTTTTACGTGTCCTTAGAAAAATGTAACAGAATCAGCAAATCAGACCTCTTAGAAAATACAGAAATCTGTTTGATGCAAATGAAAATATGCATAACATGAATAACCAGCTAACCGTGCAACTAATTTTCAAAACTCCCATTCCTGTTGATCTTAAAATAATGCATCTCCATAATTTAAAGGAATAGATGAATATCTGTGGAAAAATTGTTTTGGCAACAGGGAAGAAAACAACAATAAAAAAATGAATAGTACATGAAGTGACTGATAAGCTGATAAACAAATTATGTGAATCTACAGATGGAAACTTTGTTAAACACTAAAATAAATATACCAAAAAAAGTAAATCCATTTTTATTTGAAATAATTAAGAAAATGTTACTTTTTTTTGCAACGTTAAGCAACGTTAGCTTAAACGTTGCTACAAGTTAAAGTCCTCTCTGTGTTTTTTGAGGAAATAAAAAGTAAAACATAAAATAAATAAATAATGACCAGCTAACTGAAACAAAAGGGCCGAACTCTGTCTACCTTTGGTGCTTTTGCTCCACGGCAGCTCCACCATCAGCTCCAGGTAGTTTCTGGTCAGCGCATACTCTGGCATGGACTGAGGCATCTTCTTCAACCTGAAAACACACAAACACAATCAGATCTGACCCGTTACCAGGTTAGCAGAAAGAAAGCAAAAGAATAAAACACAGCTCAGCAACACGGTGTCCACACATCCTTAAAAAGTCATTAAAAATATAAGTTAGCTTTAAATACGTCAAGCATAGATCTTAAATTTTGTGTGGCAGGATAATTTGTAGAGTCTATGTATTTTTCTTTATCACTGGACTTTTCTGTCAGGCAAATGTTTGAATCACCCACAAACATCTTTATCACGTTCTGTGACTCGAGACTTTTGCGGCTACCGCTAACTAGCTGCTAATGTACCCCAGGTAGCTAGTTAGCTGTTATACGTATACCACAGGTGAAGTGTATATTATCACCGATTGGCAGGACGACATTTGTCTTAATTACTAACTACTGGCTCACTTAAATCAGTCAATCAATCAATAAATCAAAGTTTATTTATATAGAACATTTCAGCAACAAGCCACTTCAAAGTACTTAATGTCATAAAAACACAAAGTCAACTATTGGGAAAAACAGTAAACATTATGTTTTATCAAGTTTACATTTATTACACTTCAAATAAACTCTACACAGATAAACAGATATGCTTTTAGTCTAGATTTAAAGGAACTCAGTGTTTCAGCTGTTTTGCAGTTTTCAGGAAGTTTGTTCCAGATTTGTGGTGCATAGAAGCTGAAAGCTGCTTCTCCGTTTCTGTGGGTATTTCTGTTGATTTTTCTCAAAAATTGTCTAAAACGTTCTAGCTTGTACTAAACAGCTGCCTCAGACTTAATTGATGCCAGATTATAGTCCATGATCTGTTCAGCAAGTAACAAAAAGTGGCATTTACCATCATAAATAAGCTCAAATATCGCAAGTATTTCCAAATTAGTGCCACAAACAGTTTGATTTCTATTGCAAAAAATCACAAAAAGAATCCCAAAATCCTGGAAGGACTGAAAAGATGTTCAATTATATTATTTAATTTTAAGAATTCATTGATACCATAACAGTTTGTGATCAGGTTTCATCAATACATTCAATAGAACCGTCCCTTTAAAAAAAAAAAAAGCATTTGTGATCTTGATTTGGCCCAAAATGAAAAGGAGTTTGACACCCTGGATATAAAATATGCATTTTTTTTGAAGATTTCCAGGTTTTAAATGTTATTGATAATGGTTTTAAAAAGTCCCACATTTGTGTTGATGGGATAAATAAGCGATGGTTGAAGATGCTCTGTCAGGGAGAAAACAGCTGCTGTAACTTAAACGTTTTGTTTTGACCTTTTTAGTTCTTTCAGACAAACTTTGAGTGCCGCTTCCGGCATGCTGGCTCCGTGGATCTTCCTCTCCAGAGCTGCCATGTCGTCGCCATCCTCACCCTCATCATCCTCGTCTAGATTGAACTGTCGCCCTGGGAACACTCCGCCTTTACGCACAGATAACACCTGAGCAGGCGACAAAGGGTTGGTTTTATTCACACTGATTGGTGGTTCCACTCAGAAACATGGAAAAATATTCCCACTCATTTGACTTTTTCACAGTTTGTGGCTGTGAGTTCCACCAGACTGGCAGAAAGAAAAGCTATTGTTGCATATCAAGAATGTGGAAGAAGGATGTCACGGAAACATTGGCCCTACAGTATCAACTCAGAGGAGGGGAATAAAAACGCAAACAAACATTTCAGATTTTCATTTGGAAAATGAGTAGAAAAAGTATTTATATCCAGGACTTCGTCTCTGGGTGATTCAGTAAAGGATTCTTCAGTTATGAACATGAAGAAACCAAAATGGCATTTGTAGCCAGAACATTCAGAGTTAAAGGGCCAGTTAAAGTCAATAATGGGATCATAAAGGAGATGTGTCACCAGCCTGATGCTCTATTCAGTTAAATGTTTGTTGCATGGCAATCCAAGCAAGAATATAAGATATTATAAGACCATAACAGCCTTATTAGTGACTGTAACGACCTTATCAGTGACCTTAACACTCCTACTAGTAACCATAACAGCCTTATTAGTGATTTTCACTGCCTGAGCTGCCCTGTTAGTGACTGTAATGACTTTTTGTCCTCTTAGTGGCCTTCACTGCCCAGTAGTAACATTCGTGGCCCTATAAATTACCTAATCAGTGACCTTAACACTCCTATTAGTGACCTTCGTAACCTTCAGTGACAATAACAACTATTTGTCACATTCATGGCTCTAATAGTGATCCTAACGGCCTTATTAGTGACTTTAATGTTACTATTACTTACTGTAATGGCCTAATTAGTGACTGTAATAACTATTTGCCACCTTAACAACCCTCTTTGTGACCTTCACTGCCCTATTTGTGACTTTCCTGGCCCTATAAATGACCTTAACAGCCTCATCAGTGACCTTAGCGCTCCTATTAGTGACCTTCAAGGCCTTTTTAGTGATCATAATGACTATTTGTCACCTTCATAGCTCCATTAGTGACCTTATTGGCCTTATTCCTGACCTGAATTGCCCTTTTTGTGACCTTAACAGCCCATTTTCTCCCCTTCATGGCCTTATTTGAGACCTATATGGTGAGATTGCTCAGACTAAAGCTTATAAGCTTGTTATTCCAACTATTTGGACGTCCAGTTGCCTCCTTTTTGGCTCTTAGGATAATAATTTTCTTTCCACTTTGTCAGGTAAAATCCTAAGCTTTGAGACAAAAAACGTTAACGATGCATGAACATTTTTACAAGCGTATATGGAAAACCCCGATACCCTCTTGTCAGTGTCAGGACTCATCTTCCTGGTTTTCTGCAGCAGCTTCAGTCCCTCGATCTGCCTGGTCAGCATGGGCAGAGCCTTCCTGAAGCGCTCCTCCAGACTGACTGCATCCAGCACCTTAATGAACCACACACGGACATTTCTACCAATTCAGCCAAATGGTCTTTACTTGTCATGCAGTTATGTCACATTCAAGCTTTCCTGTAATCTGAGGTCCCACCTGGAGTTTCTCCTTGTTGGAGGTGCGGATCATCGAGGCAACCACATCCGGCAGAGTTTCTCTGGGCAGACTGTCCAACAGGCGCCTGAACTTGGCCACCACTGGAACCGACATGTCCAACATTCCTAATAACTGCACACACACAAGAAGAAGCATTTGGCTTTGACTGAAACAATTAAAGCATGTTTCCATATCTAAGCAAACTTTTGTTGTCATATCCCATCAAAGATGTGTTGCTACGATAAGGCATTCTGAAACTACAGCTCGCTTTCATCACGCTCCAGTATTTCCACTGGGGAGAATGGAAGCAGCACCGACATCCACGGTGGATTTATACGGAGCTGATCCGATGAAATTGGTTGGGAGAGACGTTGCAGGACGAGGCTTTGGAGTGATGCGATTAGTCAAAAAGCTGAATTACTCAGAAACCTGAACGATGTCTGGTCAGATAACACAGTCATATTTCAGTCAGTAACAACTCGGCGTGCCAAGTTTTCAGCCAGCAGCTTTTTAGAAATAATCTCAGGAGTTTACAACCATTTTTATTCACATACTTTAATAATCTGCTACATTATGCCATAAAAGCTGAACCCCAAATGATTGATATCCCTGTCAGATTTAGAGTTTAAATCATCTTTATGCAACAATCATAAGAGAGGTTTCATTTTGAGAAACAAAATGAAACATTAAAATTATAATGTTTAATAATTACAGAGCAAATATTCTTCATGTTTCCACTTGATCTTTGGCGAAGAAGCCCAACTCTGAGGTTGGAAGCACGATCCTTATTTCCCCCCGCAGATTCTCAATCAGATTTAAGTCGGGACTCCAAAATGTTAATAGTCCTCCCAGTTAAAAAAAAAATCAACAGATACTCAACTTTCTCATTTTCAATAAAATACAAAGTGTTTATTGTTAAGCAAAAAAAAAAAAAAATTATTTAATTTTTTTTTGTTTGTGTGTTTGTGGTCATTTCCACTTGAAAATTAAAAGTATAAACAGATATTTGCACATTTTGTACTTCCTTTTGGGTTTCAACTGCTTCTAAAAACAGCTTTAAAAAAATTATTTTGGCAATAAGTTTATGTGCCGCTTCAAAAACCTCCAGAAAGTAATGTTACAAATCAGTAGGCACTGTCCTGTTGCCCAGCAACCTCAGAAGAGTTCCGCCCGTAACTTAGCAACCCCACCAGAGTTCCACACGTAACCTAGCAACGCCAATCAACCCTAGCATGTTTGGTCAGCTGGTTTTACCACTGTATTTGCTGTACAATGGCTGCTGGAAAAGACAAGTGTTTTCTTGTTGACTTAACATTCAGAAACCACTTGCTGAATTCTTGTTGATTGTGTAGGAGGCTCCACTTCGGCTTTTCAAAGATGTACTGTTGTATAATTGTGCAACTGCTTGCAGCCATTTTCACGTGTGAGTGTAGGCGTTGAATTGGGGGACGTGGCCAACAGCGGCTGATTGGGATTTAAAGTGACAAGATGCCCTAAAACAGCTAATTTCTGAACTGAGCTCATCGTAGGTGAAAATTCAAAACCTGAGAATGAGTCCGTCGACATCCGTCATGAACGTTTTTATGTTTTAAGTCTAATAGGTCACTTGTGATGACTGAGGTTTGCAATGAACTTTGTAGTCATTGGGCTTTAAATATCAAATCATTGCAGGGTCGATGGATGGATGAACAAAATATCTCATTATGTTTCTGTTCTCTGATCCAACTGATAACACTTAAAGCTCATTCCAAACATTTCTTAATTTTTAAGGATTTCATGGAAACCCTGATGACTGATTGGGCTGAAATGAATCAAATTATTGTAAAATCCTAAGGTAGACTCTGAAAGTCCGGCAGTAAGCCTGGAGAACTTCAGGTCGGACCAGGTCAGTTGGGATCACAGGATAAAAAGGAGAAATTTAAAACCTTTGGATCGGACAGCAGGAATGTTTCCTTCTCAGCACGGCTCTGAGGGGTTACCTCATTTCAATCGTGAACCACCAGCCTGAAGACAGACAGAAAACGTTAAAACCAGAGTTTTATCTATGCAAGTTTTCCTTCCTGACGGGGTTAAACGGATTATCGATCAAATCCATCAGAGCTTGTAGTCATCAGAAACCTGCAGCCGTTTATAAACTGGAGAAGGCAAATTCTGTCTGTTTCATCCCATGCTGATAAAATTCAACATTCCAGCGGTAATCTCCGTTGTTTTTCACCTGCAGATAGTCACGGCGAATCTTTACATGAATTGTGGGAACAGAGATGGACGGGGCGCCTTGTGATTTCAAAAATTTAGTGCTGCACATCTGCTGGCCGCAGGTCTTCGCATGACAACGTAAGTCGACGGAGAACTTGATTTATTCTGAGGGAAAAGCTGCACCCTAAAAAAAAGAGATCCAACCATGCGCCCATATGTGTGCGCATGTTCAAAAGGACATCTGCGAGGTGGAAGATGAAGACGCGAAGTGGAGAAATGATTCAGATCCGATCTGACTGCATGCGTACAACATGAGGTCGGAGAAGAAACTGGAACTAATCACAGAGTTGGATAAAAATCAGCAGCGTAGAAATACAAACTGTACGAAAGGATGAATTACTTGAGCTCTTGTGTTCTCAATTTGGGTGTGGATTTATTATCCCTCCCATCTGATAAAAACAAAATAATCCCAGCAGCCAGAAATGTTTCTAAACTTTATGTTTTACACAAAGAGTAGCTGGCTTATAAAATCGACTGGCTTATAAAACTTCATGATGTTAAATTAAATTAATAACAATAATATTATCATCATAATATCATATTATGAAATATTATAACCCGATGCATTATAATGAAGTAAGGAAAGGAATAAAGGGGTAAAAAGGAAGAAAGGTTTGAAGGAAGGAAGGAAAGAAGGACTAAAAAAAGGAGAGAAAAAAGGAGGGAAGAATGAGAGGAAAGAGGGAAAAAGGGAGAAGAGATGGAAGGCAGGAAGGAAGGAAACAAGGAGGGAGGAAAGGAGAGAGAATGGAAAGAAAGAACAGAACAAGGAAGGAAGGTAAAACAGAGGGTAAGAATGAAGGATGGAAAGAAGGAAGTAAGGAAAGAAGAAAGCATAAACCAATGGATGGACTGAAGGTCGGTTGTAAATTTTATCCAGTTTTATGTAAAAAACTGAGTTTCACTGCAAAACAAATTTCGTAACGTTTACATTTTTTGAAAAAAGTGAAATACTGGAGTCAAAATTTGTTTCTTTCAATTTTCTTTCCTGAAAACTTGAAAAGGGTTTTCAGAAAATAATCTTTGTCATTTTCCCAATCAGATTTACACTCTATTGCATCCATATCTGAGGAAAACCTCAGTGAACTGAGGGATGGAAATCTGATGCATCCTAAACATTAAAAGAGAAAGCAGTTATTCTCCCTGAGGATGTAACAACAATCTCACTTCACATGAAGCGCATACGTCCAAACTCAACTACATTTAATTGAGTAATTTTTATGAGTAAATGTACTTTTAGGAGTCATTTTATGATGTCGTACTTTTTACTTTTACTTCAGAAATGTTATTATGAAGTACCTTACACCTGCTAGCAGGTAAGAGGAAAAATACGTTATTCAGAGCAGAGGATAATTAAAGCTTAAATCAAAAGACGAAACACGCCGCTCGTCGCACTTCTCGTTAAGGAAGCAGCTCATCAACATGAGTTACACAATCATTTCATGGAAACGAGGAGCAGATTAATGCATACAAACTTTGAAAAACATAAAATCCTGAGAACTTTTAAAGCTTGTTTCCCTGCAGAAGTTTTGCTGTAAATCAAGGAGCTAAAACAGGTCGAGTCAACTGTGATAGAGTGAAATCTTTCCATATGTAAAACTTATCCAAGTCTTCTTTCTTGCATTTTGCATCCTCTGAGAAATCATTACAGAATGGCAGCTGATGGAAACACAGAGGGATGGGAGACGATTTCAGGAAACCTGTCAAATCTTCGCTAAATCAACGCATCTGCTGGGCAGGAAGACAGAGAGAAATGTGCTCCAGTAGGAGTGATACTCTGCAGGGCTGTTCTGATGAGGGAAGATCAGGTGAAAGCTTGAAGAAATCCTGATGTTTTATCGGCCACATGTGGACAGGAAGTTGCAGACGCGGGCGAATAGAGCTCAGCTCCTCAAACAGAGGCAGCAGGACTACGAGATTCTGACTGTTTAAAGGATGGAAGAGAAAACACACAGGAAGCAAAACTTCCAACCTGAGCTTCCAACCAGTTTCCCTCTGCTCAGTTAAAACATGATTTACTGATACTTCTACATACAGTCATAAAAGGAAGCTCCACCTGCAGTTTCAGGTTGCTTTCCTACCTGATAGCCCGGTAGACTCGGTTTTATTGGGGACCAAAATGGCGACATTTGTTACATTTTCAGCTTCTGTGGTTCTTTTTCACACTGCACTGTGTCAAACGAACCTTTACCTTTACCTAAATTGCAACATTTGTTACATTTCAGCACTGTGGAAATGTCAAACAAACTAAACTCTCTGAAAAACCTGTTTCCCTCCTCACCTGTGGGGGCGCTGCACTACGAGCCTATAAAGAAAACGACACAAAAACCTCCAATGAATATAATGAGTGCAACTTCCTTCTTCACAAAATTTAAAAAAGAATGGAGTGTCGTCAAATTTTAGTTGTAGGATTTCTCTTTTGTCTTTTGTAAAAGACAATGAAGAAATATTTCTCTTGCTAATGTTAGCCTCGCGCGTTTAGTCTGTGTAACTTCCACTCTAGTTCGTTTGTGAAGAAAATCTGGTTCATGTAAATGTGCAATCAAACTCCATCTACAAACCTCAGTCTTGGTTTGGGTGAAATGAACTCTAACGTGGTTTGAACTCTAACAGACTACAGTGCAGGGAATTCTGGGTAAAAACTACCAAAACAAAAGCAAAAGCCTAGCGGTAGCAGGAGAAATGACCCGTGGTTTTTACCAAATATAAAAGAGAAATCCTTCAACAGCTAAAATCTAACACTGCCCCATTTTTGTTTAAATTTTGTGAGGAAGGAAAGATGCACCCAGTATCTTCTTCTGCGGTTTTTGTGTCATTTCCTACAGTGGTTCGTAGTGCAGAGCCCCCACAGGCGAGGAGGGGAACAGGGTTTTCAAAGAGTTTAGTTTGTTTGACATAGAACATTTCACAGTGGGGAAATGTAACAAATGTTGCAATTTTGGTAAAGGTAAAGGAAATTTTCAGCAATAAGGCAATAAAAGGTTTAAAGGACATAAAGGACAAGTACTTCTCTATCAGGAAATAGGTAAAGAGATGTAATCTTGTAGGGAGTGGGGACAGGTTGACACAGGGACACACAGGAAAAGCATCCACACAGTAAGACGTACATTTTTTTAAAAAAGTGTGGAGACTGGAAGGGAAATTCAGGAAGGCCTGGAGAACAAGCAAACTCTTCACGCTGCAAGGCAACGATGCTAGCTGCACCTAGCTGCATCTGGCGTTTGGTTTAATTTTAGCTAAACAAACGATGACACAGAGTACCAGAACACTGTGCGAGACACTTTGTTTTTAAAAACCCACATCAGGTGTTAATGAAGTTAAATAAAACACACCTGAACAGCAGCCTGGTAGAACCTCTGAGAAAGTTCTCCCAGTTCTCCATCTTCTGCTGTAGCGCCCTCTGCTGTTGACGTTGTGTACTGCTCCAGATTATCCAGCTGCTCCACCTGCATTTCATCACAAAAGTAAGACAGAAGACTCACAGACATTTGTGTATTTTTACAGATGACACCAGATCTTTACATACACCGAATAAAAAGACACAAACAATTTTTTCTTCTCTCTATCTGAAGTTAAATCAAACCAGTTTTTTTTTTTTTGTTTTAGCTTAGTTAGAATGACCAAAATTGTTTTTATTTGCGAAGTGTCAGAAAATGTATCGAGAACATTTTTTAAATATGTTTTTTTTTTAAAGTTTACATAAAGTTGGTCAGTATCAGGGATAACTGTCTCTTAAAATGTATGGTTTGAGTCAAACTGAGAAATGTTGAGATTAATCTCTGAATTTTTTAAGACAAAACAAACATGGAAATATCTGAGTTTGAAAAGTTTAAAATGTTCAACTTTTTTAACTAAGAAAAATTCAGAAATTTCAAATTATTTTCTAGAAGATTTCTGGGATTAATCTAAAAATTTCTTGATTTTTGTCCAGCAACTGTCAAACTTTTCAAACTCAGAAATTCCCATGTTGTTCATGAAAATTTCTGAGTTAATTTTTTTTCTAGCAAATCTTTGACTTTCCAAAATCAAAACTTATAATGTATTTTGTAGAAAATTTCTGAGATTAACCTAAAAAAATTATTTTGTTTAGCAAATTTTTGACCTTTTCTAGAAAATTTCAAAAATTAATCTAACTATTTCAGAATTTTTTCTTGCAAATTTTGGACTTTTTGAACTCATAAATTTCCTTAATTTATTATTTGATTATTCTCAAAATTTCTGAGCTTTTTGGAGGAACTTTACTCCTCCTTTCTTTCCCATCTACAATAAATGTTTGAATCTTGTGTTTGTTTGTTGAGACCACAAATGGAAATTATTGTTTTGCTAAATCCGCTACATTTACAACAATATTGTACATAGACTAACACAATCCTATTTAAATACAGTCAAACAATCAGAAATTGGGGTAAAGTTGCAGAAAATGTCATCTTGCAGGAGTTTTGTGTATTTGGGTTCATGTGACCTTTGATCTTCCTGTGTGTTTTGTTTTAAGATGTCGGTGCAGCTGTATGGACTCCATTGACACCTGAAGGCATCGTGAACCTCCAGACGTGACCCAACTGAGCTGTGATTGCCATGCAGGATGAATTCACACATCATGTCTGTTGGACTTTTGTTCCCCTCTCCTATAAGGCCTATAATTGTAGCACATTTTCTGCATTTACAGAATGCTAAAAGGCCAGAACTCGCAGCCAGCAAGGATTATTTACAACCACAGAGAGATAAAACCGCCTCTGAACCGCTCGTCTTGGCAGCGAAGGTGTTTAACAGCTACAGTTCAAAGAATGCAAACACAGACGGAACCACAGCGCTGCTGCGGCCCGATCTCTGGTTTCATCGGCTCATTTGGTCTGTGGGAATCCGAACATTACGCTTCCACTTAAGAGTTTATGCAAAGCAATAAAGCTGCGGTCTCTTCAATCCGCTGATGAACGGGGAAAAGAATGAAAACATTTCTTTTCTTGTTTTGAACACCGCGGTGTGGCAGCCTGGGATTTAATTGTTTTGTTTTTTTTAAATGCTGACTGAAACAAAAAAATCCTGAGAATCTATTTTGGTATTTTTATAAAATTTTTATTTTAACACAGGTTTTGTTTTCCACAACAGTGAGGAAGAACAAGCTGAATAGTAAAATAAATATGAGCCATCGGTGTTGATGAAAGCGAAGGTTTTACCTCTGCCAGGACAAATGGTCGCTCCTTCAGCAGACTGGAAACCCGGAAACGACAGAGACCAGTGATGAGGAGCGTGTAGTGAGGCTTCGGCCAGTTACTGCCGACTACCTGAACGGCGATTCCTGCTGTACCAATCCTGGAGAGAGAGAGAGAGAGAAGTTAAAAGAGAAAGAGATAGAAAGAGGAGCGAAGACACATAGAGAGAGAGAGAGAGAGATTTTAAACAGAGGATGGAGAGAAGAAAAGCAGAAGGAAGCAAGGAAGGGTGAGAAAGGATGGAAGGAACTGAGGAAGGGAATGAAGGAAATGTAAGGAAGGAAGGAACAAGGGAATGCATGAATGAATAAATAAATGAATGAATGGCAGATGAAAAAATGGAAAGAATGGAGGAAAAGCAAAAGGAAGGCAGGAAAAAGCACAGAAAGTGAAGGAGAGAATAAAGGAAGGGGAGAAATGTAGGGAAGGAAACACAGAAGGAAGGAAAGAAATAAGGAAGAAAGGACAAACTGAACAAAAGAAGAAAGGATATAAGGAAATTAGGGGATAAAGGAAAGGAGAAGAAAGAGAGAAAGAAGGGAGTAAGAGGAAGTAAGGAAGGAAAGTCAGAAGGAATGAAGTATAGGAAGGAATGAAGGAATGTTTCAGAGCAGCAAATGTTCCCAAAATCTTTTGATAAGCCAATAAATGTTGAACTGAATCTGACAGCAAAGCTGAAGACAAACTGAGCAGAAAAACCACAGGAAAATACTGAAACATGAATGCAACTAATAATAACAATAATAAGCACTGTTGCCTTGCAGCAAGAAGGTCCTGGGTTCGATTCCCGGCCCGGAGTCTTTCTGCACGGAGTTTGCATGTTCTCCGTGTGCATGGTGGGTTCTCCGGCTTCCTCCCACAGTCCAAAAAACATGACTGTCAGGTTAATTGGTCTTTCCAAATTCTCCCTAGGTGTGTGTGTGTGTGTGCATGGTTGTTTGTCCAGTTTGTTTCTGTGTTGCCCTACGACAGACTGGCGACCTGTCCAGGGTGAACCCCGCCTCTCGCCCGGAACGCAACTGGAGATCGGCACCAGCAACTCCCGACCCCATTAGGGACAAGGGTGGAAGAAAATGGATGGATGGATAACAATAATAATAATAATGAAAAGTCAGGTTCCGCTACAGGAAGCAGAGGATCTGCCTCTGGTTCTGTCTGGGTCTGAAATGGGTCAGTAAATTATCACAAAGAGCACCTGCAATGGTTAGATCTTCCCAACGCTTCAAAATGCAACTGGATGGATGGATGGATGGATGGATGGATGGATGGATGGACGGACGGATGGACAGATGGATGGATGTATGGATGGACGGATGGACAGATGGATGGATGGATGTATGGATGGACGGATGGACTGAATTAAAAAAAAAGTCTACAGAATGTGGCATTTTTTTAATCTGTTTAATCAACAGAAGCGTACCCCAAAGGAAGGATATGTTGTTGCATTTAGGAATTTATTGATTTTTCTTTTTAAAAAGGAACTCATTTGTGTCTTTTAATCTATTTCAAATATTGTTTAATAAAAGCCCTTTTGAATCTGATTAATTGATTAATCATCTGAATAATTAATAGTATAATAGTTTGCTGAAATGATCATTAGTTGCAGCCCTGGATGAAGCTGATCGGTGGTGAAAGGATAAACCAACAGGAGCTTCAGCTGCTACTTAGTAACCAAACACAGATGATAAAAAAGCTTAAAGTCCACTCCTCTGTGGTCACCTTGAAAGAAAATGCTACAGCCGGACTGTGGAAATTTCTGGAATAAATCGCTTCCCACAGCAAAAATCAAGTCAATTAGACACCTCAAGTGTAACTCAGTGACAGGATATAACCTGATAACACTGTCTTTTTATTATATATGAATATAAAACCGCTGCCTTACCTGGACAGGACAGTGAACCTTCTGTGAATTCTGAAACTTTCAGTGCGGTTCCGGATCTTTAAACATCATAACTCAGGTTTAACGAGTCCCAAACTGCCTTTAATACGACTTCCTCCTTAAAAGTTGCACGATCCAGTCCAGATGTAACCAGTATAAGATTTGTGGTTGCTGACCTGGACTGGGTCTAATGTGGTAGAGCAGATGAAAAGGAAAATGTTAAATTACCCTTTGGTTGTTTCACACACTGCTGAGAACATTTAGGATCATTATGAAATACGAGGCATTAAATCCTCTCTGATTGGGCGATTAAATGCTTTATAATGGTTTACGTAATTATTTGTCTTTTATGTTTTTTGTTTGTGTCAACTTTTATGGGGTTTTTGTTTTGCTTATTTATTTTCTTGTGAGCCACATTTTTGTAATTTATTTGTATAGTTTATGACTTTGTTTTTGTTTTTATCCATTTTGATTCATGTCTGTTTTTTAAAATAATTAATTGATTAACATTTGTTTTTTGATATTCTACACGTTATCTTTTGGGTGGTTATGGTTATTTTATTAATTTATTACCCCTCTGTTTAGTTCTGTAGTTCTGTATTTTATTTTTAGGCTGATCTTTTAAGTTTTTTCTTCTTTTGATTTATGACTCTACTTATGATGCCCTTTGTTTTATTCATTAATAACTCTTACTTATTTTTTGTTTTTGAATATATGTATTACTGTTTTTACGCTGATTTTCTATGATTAAAGTCACTTCATTGACCCGACGACCTGTTACGTCACAGCTCCAGACCTGACGAACCCCAGTCTGACCTATAACCCCACCAGTGTCTCCAGCTGAGCAGCGGGCTGGTTCTTACTGGTGAAGCGGCGGCAGAGGTTCGGAGTCCTGTTCGGGGTCTCTGGTGTTGGGGATCACTCCGATGATGGTGCTCTTCAGGGAGGTCCCCTTCAGCAGCCGTTGGCCCACTAGCTGCATGTTCCGCGGCGAGTCCACGCTGAACCGGACCGTCGAGCCCGGCAGGAGCACTCCTTCGTGGGTGAGCAGCAGCGGCAGACGGTTCGGTATCTGGATCCCGCCGGCTGAGGCCATTTCAGAGGAGCTTGACCGAAAAACAGGTCTCTGTTTACAACACAGGGTCCTGAACTGTCGCCACTTCCGGGTTAAAACTTTCAAAACAAAAGCTTCGACAACTTACAGCTGTGTGAAAATTCCAGTGTACGGCTAGCGCAGAGGGACATACTGCTTGGTAACGAGAAATTACAACATCTCGTGTTGAGTTTTCTGTCCATTCCCTCATACACTAAATATTTTTACGACTTTATTTAAAAATCATTTAAAATTGATTGAAGTAATACATTATTATTAATTATTAAAATGTTTAATAGTTATTAAAATAAGCAAAATTTTAAATATACAATTAGTCTAGGAAACAGACCACCGTTAGGCTCCAGGTTCAGCATCCTTTTTTTCTTTTGTTCCTGTTTATATGGGTGACATAACAGATTACCTCACTCCTTAGAAATACAAGGTTATGGCTAAAATATGCCTGGCTGTGTCCTTTACTGCTGAATAAAAAATAAATTAGCGGACACACTGGAAGAAAGTAAACAAAACCTACTGCTCGGGTAACAGTTTACACCCTCTGTAGATTTAAATGTAAGAAAAAAGCTAGTTTTTCTCATGAGTGAGGCTTGATGTCTCCCAAAAATAAGGCAAGGTTCAGAAATATAGACTTTTCTCAATACTTTTTACTATTGAGGTCATTTACACAAGTCACATGATCAACAACTGGATATTGCCACTGGAGCAAACCACAAACAAGACAACAGGAAGTAGTTGGAGGATTGAGGAGGATCATATTTTTTAATGATTTATGGCATGCATAAACTTATTTGCCTGTGATTTTAATTGCATTTCTTATTCAATGGAAACAACACAATTGCAAAATTTTGCTTTTTCGACAAAGTTTTGCAGACATATGTAATGGAAACGCAGCTCTTGTCACTAAGTTAACAACAGTGCTACTCTCATCCTGACCACCGTCACATGGAGGTACTTTTCCTGGTTCATTCAAAAATGGATATAAACAATAAACAATTATTTTTCTCATACAAACAAATTAATTATTAAATGTATTGAATAAAGACACAGAGTTAGTTGATAAAAATATTGATTTATTTTCATAAAAGTACTGTCAGAGCGTTACACATTTCCAAAAACAACAACAAAAATTTAATATCTTGTGTATAAAACAATAATCTGTGAGACCGCAAACATTCATGTTTTTGCAGGGTTTTTTTCTGTTATCTGAATCAAGCTGCTCTTGTCATTACACAATTAAAAGCACTTACATCTGGTTTCTGAAGCACGAGAAAAAAGCACTGTTTTATTTAGAAAAAATATACAAACATTGTTCTTTGTGCACATTGCTGCATATGTCTTGTTGCAAATGTGAACCAGCTTAAAAATGGACCTGAATTTAGTTACATACCAAGACTAAATGCAGACTGAAGTTGTAACTTGTGCAAACAGAACCATGTCACAGATAAAGGTTTAAACCAAACTCAATGAGAAATGTGAAGCTAGCAAAGTGTTTCAATAACTTATATTCTGCAATAAACATTTCTACGCAGCTCCATCTCTTTATTCTGATTTAATCCAACATGCATGAGCAAACAGTATTCCTGACTGCTGTCTTGCAACATGAACAGATTTTTTTTTTGTGTGTGTGTGCAGGATTCCATTTTCTTTTTTAAAGCTGGGGATAGCTTCTGGGTTGTTTAGAATCCAGCTCTGCTTCAAACTGTTAGAAATAGCAAACAAAGTAAACCAAAGAGCAACACAGAGGTAAGTGAATCCTACAATAAAAACCAAACAAACCAGCTTGACGGGAGTTACAGGAAATGAACCATGCGTCTTAAGTTAAAGTCTGTGCTACTGCAAGACATCCAAAAACAACATGATTTAAGAGTTTAGACTCCTGGTGGTATAAGGGTGAAACTAAAATATGAATCTGCTGCAGACAAAACATAAATATAAACTTTAGTTGTTCAAATGAATCCTCTTTGTGATAGTGGCAAACATTCAGATGTAAATCATCTCCATCCAATTGCTTGGATGGAGATGATTTACATGGAGCTGCTGTCTAAAATGGACAGTAGAGGTCAAAGCTGAGCAATCAGAAGCGACAACAATCACCGTTGGATGCTCCTGTTACTGCCTGTAACCATGGTGATGCCAACGTTTGGTGGCCGTTCTAGTCATGTCTGCTCCTTGAAAATGACTAATTTCTCCTCTACATGTGGACAAACATTACCTTCAGAGTGCTTAACATGTTGTTCATTTTATCAGTAGGTGTGTCATACTTGAGTGCTGCTGTATTTGCTTTACATTTTAATAAAATAAATTATTGATTTGGAATAAACCGAAACAGAGAAACAGGACTCTCAGGTCATTTTCTGAAATGTTGTGAAGAAAGTGTAGAATAATAAAATTAAAGATGATGCAAAACAAACTCATTTATTTATCCTAAAGCATCCTGAAATTACTTCTGTCTTGCATTAAATTTTTGCAAATATAACCCAGGAAAAGATTTTTATCCAATGTAAGTTGTCATTTTTAAAATTTGTAGTTGATTTATTATGCTACATAACTATAGTTGAAAACAAGCAAAAGGAGATGAGTTTGAGGATAATAAACTAAAACCAAGAAAAAAAAACCCCACCTGTGTAACACGGTAGTGACTCTATTATGGAGTGGGCTTGTTTTATTGCACATGACGTGAATATCATTTTGTTCTTTTAAAGATGTTTTTATACATTTCTTTTTACAGGGTGAATTCATTATACAACACAAATATGAAATGATATATAAAAAAAGAGAACAATACAGTGAATTTAGTCTTGTGCTCCAAGTTCTTGGTTTTAAAAATAATTGCCGATATTGACCTTTTGCACGTGACGTCACGCTCTCCAGAACTCCGCCCACTCCGCCATGATGGACGTCAAAACAACCAATGAGCTCCTTTAAAGCTCAACGGTCTAAAAACAGACATATGTAACCTAACATCGCTTCTATTTAGTTGATTATACTTAAAATATAATCACAGGGTGGTGCTGCTCGGTCGGCTGCACAGATAAGGATGCAGATCAAACTTTCCATTTTATTTTAAAACTTTTAATGACTAAAGATGCGGCGGTAATGGACAGCAGCTGTCAATAATAATGACTGGCAGCTGTCCATATGGTTGTCAGCCGGTTCACAGACAAATTAGCTCGACTCGAACAAGTAAAAGCCGTGAGTAAACTGGCAAAAACAACTTCAGAAAACGATTCTAGTTGCTCTGTTCATCCCTCACGTCCGACGTCCGTCATGGCGCCTGAATGATTTGTGACGTAGGTACAAAGGCTCAATACATTGAAATATAAAAATAAATAAATTAAAAGCCTCAAAATTAATGACATTCATGCATGACAGGTGGACAGAAACCTGGATTGTTTTAGTTTGTCGGTAAGCAGAAAACCAACCATGATGAGCAAACTTTGTTTACACCAAATTTATGGGCTATAGGCGTTCAGGAATGACATGACCGTTCTGGATTTCCTTTAAATTGTTCCCTGTCAGCAGCTAAAGAGTCAAAATCAAAGATTACTATCTGATCCACGCATTCACTGGGTTTATTGTGCTCCAGAGCCATTAAGTAAAACACCACAGAGAAGTACAGTTGGATTGGAAACCATTATGTATTTATTCTCAGCTCTTTATGTTGTCAAATCAGTCCTGCCAAAACTAGACTGCCCAGCTTTCTCAGCCCAGATGTTACAAATTTACTGGTTCCTTGTACAGATTAACCTTTTGCACCAACCCCACCACTGCTGTCTGTGCGCATTAAGTCATAACGTATATCAGCGGGTTGGCCCGGCACTGTGGGTGTGAAATAAACAATAAACAAACCGCCAGCTGTGAGCAGAAAGTTTACTATAACACACATTCAAGAAAGCCAATTATATCCTTGAGGTTGTGCAGAAAATATTGCTGCAGCAAAACTGAGGCTCTGTTAAAGGTGTAAAAGATTAACAGTGGTTCTTTTGTCTCTCAGTTGTCTTTTAAGAGGTTTCAAATTGAAAAAGAGTTTTAATCTGTTTTTTTTTGTTGTTGTTTTGCTTAGCGATACTGCTGATGGGGGGTTTGTGAAGCGTGACTTCAGATTCTTTTTATCTGTGAAATTATACATAAATGTATCAAATCGTTTATTTATTTTGACAAATTTTTTATGACAGTAATCATCTAATTAATTGCTATTTTTAGTATTTTCTCCACGATTTGTTCAATGAGAGCATCAATAAATATCAATAAATCGGAAAATTTCATTAAATGAAATGCAGTTACTCTGAGAAATTCAGTGACACAAATCACACTTCGTTATGTGACTGAAACATTTTTCAAGAGCGGTATTTGTGCCTGTGGGTCTACATTGGAAAAACAAAATCTTACCAAGTATTCTTGGTCTAGTTTCCAGTGCAAATATCTTAGTACACTTGAAATTAGATAAAACTTTTAAGAAACTTCTCAGCAAGAATAAGTCAATAATTTAGATATAGATGAGAAAGTACTGGCTCCATTGGCAGGTTATTTCACAAGACATTTTCCCATGTGTTATAAATGAAAGAACTTTTTCATCAATATTAAAGAATTATTGACTTAAAACAAGCACTATAGCTTTCTAAAAAGTTTTGTACACTTATTTCAAGTGTACAAAGATATTTGCACTAGAAACTAGACTAATATTTCTCTACTAAGTTGCAGTGAATTTCAAAAAGACAGAAGAGACAACAGATATTATAACTGAGGACGGCGTACTGGAATGTCAGGAAAAAATGGCCGGATTAGCATCACCTGATGCTGGATGGTCTTCCAAAATGTGACGTCTGATTTAACAGTAAATCCTTCATTGAAAATAAATCTGTAATCCCTGTGGATCATTAACAAATCAAAGTGCTGCTGCTTCTGCTTTCATGTTCCTTTGCTTTCATGCACATCCATTTAATATCTGTGAATTTGAAAAAAAATTCTGAAGAGATTATAAATCAGTTTCACAGTGTAAACGCTGTGAAATTAACACAAAATTCTGGCTACAATTTGGGGTTTTAATCCTGAGAAGTTTCACTTTTTGCCTGAGAAGTAGTCCATGTCATTACAATTTGCTGAGTCCAGGGAGTGTGTCCTGACTTTATGTAATAAAGTGTAATCGCTGTGGCAAAACTATCGGTTATAGCTTTATTGCTAAAAATGACAGCTTTTATATGCATGATGGGAGCGTCTTTCGTCCTCTCAGCCTCTAAAAGAGTCATGGGAGAGTCTGCAGACATAAAGATCTAAACAACAGCCAGGAAACCACGAAAACGTCACAGTCAAAACTTTAAGAATCCACTGATTACTTTTGGGTTGAAACAATTAATCGATTAATTGTCAAGTAATTTAGTAATAGAATAAACCCTATTTGGAGCGTACTGGATCTGAAGAGGCAGTTTTGTTTAAAGAACACATTCAGAGCAGTAACTAAAGCAAAGCTGCTCAAAATATTTTGGATTTAAGAAAAAAAGACAACATTCTTTGTCTGCAAATGTTCAACACAGAAATGTTAAAGTGACAATTTTATCCTCACCAGTCCAACATGTGTAAAAAAAAAGATCCTGTTAAACACCTTTTGCAATTCAGTTATTTGAATCTTAGCATCGTGACAGCTTTAAGTCTTTTTTATTACTTTAAAGGCAGTTAGACAGTTTTCACATATTTGACTTGCGTTTGTGACAAACATGTTTCCTGTGCAATACCTGAGAGCGAATCAATTAGTCCTGGATAATTTATGGCGTTTCTCATTCTGCTCAGGAACCAAAGCAAACTTGCTGATAGCTCTATTCTTATCAGGGGTGTAGCGATACAATATGTATCACGATATTTGGCCAACAATACGATTCGATGCACTTTTGCAATTTTCTGAGAGATTTTAGAAGGACAGAGTGATTTTAGTGACATTTTGTGTTCCTGGGTTTAATTAACTGAAAACTGATTAAAAGCACCAACTGCACAATACCTGACTCTGATTGGACAGAGTCTAACAGTCAACAGCTGGACAAAATGAATCAAAGATGCAGTGAGAAAATTAGTTTCTGTCATCTAATGCATGTGGATTTGACATAAAACTCAAAGTTTCAACATTAATCTGGGAGCTTAGTCTGCTGCACAAACGTAGTCGAGTTAATTGACACCCATTTTGTTTGATCTGAAGGAGGTGGGGGGTGGGGAGCTGGTTGACCTTTGACCTTTATAAACATTTCTTTATATCTTTAACATGATAGCAGCACAAACGAAAATGTTTGCTGCACAAACGTTTGATACCAATTTTGTCTGAGTTGTCGTACGCTCAGTCTCTGATACTTTTGGTCAGTTGCTAATAAGAATGATCGATCCGCCATCGTCGTCATGATAATCCAGACTGCGGCTGCAGGTTCCCCTCTTCGTTTTCCAGCTTAAAACAGAAGCACTGCCTGCTGCGTGTTCATTCTTCAGGTAATCCTTTACATACAGAACAGAAACACTAAGCTGAAAACTAATGACGAAGTGGATGATATCCAAACTTTGCATTAATTTCGTGATCTCACTGCTTTTGCCACTGCTCTGTTCTGCTTCTCTTTCACGGTTACTTGCCCACCTTTACTTCTTGCAACAAAATGCAGCCCATAATTATTTGTTGAAGAGTTGAGATTTCCAAAAACAAAGGAATCTAATGTTTTGTTGGGTTTTTTTAAGTTTGGAAGCTAATTCCCTTTCACATAACTGGTAAAGACGGTTTTTAAGATTTCTCTGACATTCGGGAAAATATGGTTTACTTATTTTAGCATAACTCCGGTTTTATTTGACCTATTAACACAATTTAAAAACTGGAATGTAGTTTATAATGTGCACTTTAAGCACAAGTTGGAAATAAGACTGGGGGAGGCGGAGTCTTTGCTGCTACAAACCAGACATGTTAAAAAGACGGTATAAGCCCATAGATTCCTATGGTTTAAGGTATCGATGCTCGCGCATGAAAAATCGATACCTTCCAAGGTGGAAAAATATCGATATATTTTGTAGAATCAATATAATTATACAGCCCTAATTCTTATGGCATTGTGCTGTTTCCTGTCACATCCTGAAACTTCAGCCGAAGATTTTAGGGAACTCTGACGTCTTTTTTTTTTTTTTTTTTTTTTTTTTTTTTATATATTAAAATTTCAGTCAGAAGACTCTAATTTTTGCATCGAGACAAACTCGATGCTTGTCATGTTTTGTGAAGGCACCAGTTTGGTTTCTCTCCAGATTCCTTTCAAAACTCAGGAACCTCAAACAAAACCCGGGTGCCAATTATACGTCTTGCATCATCGTTTTCCACAAACTTGCCTTTGAAATCATGGCGTACTTGGTAAAAACAAACTAAAACAGATTTATGCTGAGCACAGAGCTCGGTAAAAAGGAAGATAAATATGCTGTCAGTTGATCAAGTTCGTTTTTCTTCCTTTTCTTGCACAGATTAAAAAAAAACAAACAACATAAATACACGGAGCAGCGCATAAAAATGAACATACGTTTTTGGACAGCTCTTTGATTATGCAATCCGGGCCTGTAGCACAGCTGTAAAACATTTGTTTTTAAATAACATGATATATCGGGATGCTTGGCTGCGGTACAAAGTCTGTCTCTTTCTGTTAGCCTCTCGCTGAGAAGTTATTCCCAAAGAATCCGTCTCAGAAAACAATGCATTCATCATCGTTATTAACATATGAAAACATAAACGCATCTGACGGATGAGTTACCAGAAGCAGGAGACGTCCTCAAGGAAAAGATCCGGCATCCCAGCTGAAATCCTGAAGGTTCCTCTCAAAGCTGAGCCGCATTTCGGCCACTCGGAAAGTCCGTACGCTACCAAATGAAGCACAGCTGGCGTCTCTATGCCAACACATTCTGTCGGGCCTCGCCGCTGCATGGTGCCAAGGTTTCAGTCTGTACAATGATCTTGGCTCTTTTTGGAAATGACTTGTTGAAATGGGTTTTACTGTGAATCACTGGAGTCTCTGGGCGGCGTCAACGTGGAAGTCACCACTCTGCAGGCTCCGTGGGCGCCGTCTCCAGTTCTGGGCTCTGCGTTTTTCTGCCCTTCTTTGAATGGGAGACATCACAGTCTTAAAAGCAGAAAAAAAATAAACACATCCATGTTATCGTTAATTGCAGCAAATCAAAGCATTCTTTGTGCGGACCTGACTGCAGAAAGAGCCAGTCTGCTTTTAAACCACATGTGTCAAACTCAACCAAATCTGGCCCGTTGTAGCTTTTTATGTGGCCAAATGATGTCATTAAGTCCTTTCGGGTTTTTGACAAATCTGCGAAATTCACACAAAATTAACAAATCTTCACATTTTTCTTTGATTTTACAGCAAAAATTCTCAAAAGTGATCAAAAACATTGAGTTTAAGTGACTACTATGGATCAAATTTTGGTACTTTAAGGACGAAAATTCCAATAATTCATATAAGTAACAAAAAAACAACTAAATCAGGAAGTGATTGACATCAGCCTTACTTGATGTCAATTTATAGTCTGTAATTACTACGATGAGTAATAAAAAGTCACATTCAACATCGTACATTAATGCAAATATAAACATTCCTTATAAGCATTTCGAAATTGGCTCCACAAAATCTGTGAATTTGATTGCAAATCCTGGAGTAACAGCAGATTATTGATATTTTAACAGTTTAATTGGTTTTAACAGCATATTCTGTCACAACCGGCCCTTTAAGAACACCCATATTTTTGATATGGACCAAAATGAAAATGAGTCTAATTCCCGTGATTTAACCTGCCAACGGTTGCCACGGTTACCCGCTGTTGTCTTGCTTTATTTAAAAAAAAAAAAAACATGAATAAGGCTTGTCCGTATTTATATATATAGTTCAGCGTACTCCAGCTGTTTATCACAGCCAGAGATGGAAATAGTTCCTGAAAATTGTACTCAAGTAAGAGTAGTGATACTTCAACATATTTTTACTCAAGTAAAAGTAACAGTAGCCATAGAAGAAATGACTCAAGTTAGAGTAAAAAAGTATTTGGTATAAAGTCTACTCAAGTACTGAGTAACTAATCAAATTATCAACCATTTAATATTTAAAAATTACATAATCAGTTGGACCAAAATATGAAGTTAAGTAGAATTGCTTGTATTTTAAGGACATAAGTAACAAAAAAATAACTAAAGAGAATTTTTCCAAATCAGTTTTTGTTCGTTGTGAAGCTTTAACAAAAACAGCTGGTGTGTGTCTGAGGAGGCTGAGATGGGGATGCTGAGGATTTCTGGCGAGCGGATGATGGATTTGGATCTGTAAGGAAAGAGGAGAAAGCTGGTGTGATAGAAGAGGCTTGTAGGGATTTTTGGGGGGTGAAAACAACAAATTAGGGTGGTTTCTGAATGCATACAGGAGAGAAAAGCAGGAATAAATCCCTCTGATGTTTCCCAGAAAACAAACCTGAACAGTTCCCTGGATATATGGATGTTTAAAAACAGCATATCAATCAAGATAAAAGTGCTGTGGCATCATCAGAGATGCGCTCCACTTCCTGAGACATGCCAAAAGTCTTCCCAAGCAAATTTCTGCACAATTTCCATCCATCTAAAAGTGAGGTAATGCTGCGCAGCATCTGTGGGGCCTGAAAATCTGGAGCACATAAGGCTGCGGCATTCTTCATGCACACACAGTTACATCAACATGCATCTCCTGCAGGTGACCTTAACCTTTTACGTTCAGATTGAGCCAGAGGACGGGCTCCGACAGGAGACTCCTGATGGGATCGGTTCTGATCGAGACTTAAAGCGCTCAATTGGGTCAGCGCCTCGTATCGGGGACATCCAGGGACGATTCAAGAAGTCCAGCAACAACAAAGAATAAAAATGTGTTCAGAATCAGTAAATTGGGACAATGTTTTGACATTAACCCTGTAGATCAGGGGTGTCCAAGCTTTTTCTCATGTGGGCCTAAATCATCAAGGCAAAACAAAATCTAATTTGTAAAAGCAAAAAATCACCAAAAATGTTCTGATTTTTTTTTATAACTTTTAAATTATAAAATAAGCTTGGACTATTTTAATTAAACACATTTTTTAATTGCAGATCAACATTTTCAAATGGCTTGTGATTGTTTTCCTTCTTAATGAAAGGCATCCAGTTTGCATATTATTTTGGGTTTGATTGAAGAAAACTGAAGAAATATGCTCTCAGCAATAAACACAGGATCTGGGTCAGTCTTCATTTGAAAGTGCTTGCTGTACTTAGACGAGTTTTGGCTGCACCAACGTGTATTTTAGAGCATAAGTCAATGAATAGATGTGATTCTGGTTACGTGACAACAAAAGAAAACCAAGAAGCTAGGAAAAGATGATGACTTTCCAAAAATGAGTCCAGGGGCCCCACTTTGAACAGCCTTGCTTTTTATTAAAAATGGGATACCACCCAGGTTTGTGTGTGAAATCAGACAATAAGAACTTTTAGTAATATGGTGAATTCAGCTGAAACGTAATATAGCAACAGGACCAGGCGGGATTCTTGTTCTTCCTTTTTAAATCCTTCCTTCAGGGGTCGGCCTGCACAGATTAAAAGCTATATGAGGCATGAAACCGAAGCACGACTTCCTGATCACAAATGGTCAGTCGCCACATGTTGAGGGCCTCCGAAATGGGAAAATGAGGAAGACCTCAGCTCTACTGTCTCCTTCACCGGTCAGCCTTCAGTGGAACTGGTGTTCGTATCATGATTGAAAATCTGGTTTGGGGTGATTGCATGTGATTGGGTGACGACTGACAAAGATGGATGGCTTACTGGAGCACCTGCTTAGGATTTTTTTTAAAAGCGAGTGCACCTCTTTTGCAAACACTTTCCAGTGGCAGCTGTCCAGATGGTTCTGAGTAAGGCAACGTTTAGGACGTCAGGTTACACATTAACATGGCCTCGTGGGAACCTGCTGGCACAAAATCTGTCCAGATGGCCTGGCAGAGGCTGTGGTCCAACCTGGATCCAAAGTATTGGATCATCTTTGATCCCGAGCTGGAGAGACACTCACACAACAGCGGGAAAAAAAAAACCCAAAACAAAGGACGCAGATGGCTTCTTGCATGGCAAATTGACAGAAAACCCCGCCTTTCGTTGTCCAACCGTAACCCCACATGGAACAGATCAGGATGCAAACATACATTTTCATGTAAGAAATCTGATAAATGTTGATGTGTCTTTTATGTGCCGGAGGGAGCGGATTTCATTTGCAACCCGGGTTTAAATGTCTTCTGTGTTGAACTCACAGTCCTGAGAAGATTCTGTGCTGGAAAAGCACTCCCAGAAAAGGCAGCACATGGTGTGGCACAAGTTATCCACCAGGGATTTTGGAGACGCGAACCTCCAGCTGGACTCCGGCACCCTGTCGGGCTCCTCCGTTAACTGATCCCATATGTCTTGGATCGTCTGTGGGAGCTCCCGCTGGAACACCTGGACACACCAAAACAAAACACACACAGCTGACAGGTAGGCTTTAAAACCACAAGTCACCTGGCAAACAGCAGGAAAATAAAGTTATATTACAGCAGCCATTAAATCCCAGCAATAGCTGCCTGTTTGTAAAAAGATATCATTTCAAAATGTCTTTCCGGGTCTTAATTTTACCTTTTGCATGTTTTTATACTTCCATTTGAGTCTCAACTGCTTCTAAAAACAACATAATCGCTTAAAAAACAAACAAACATGGGGCCGTTTTATGGCAATAAGGTTTTTGGTAAGCCATTTGAAAAACCTGTACTTGTTGAGTCACATTCCATGGGCCGTTACCTAGCAACCCCAACAGAGCCCGGGCCGTTACCTAGCAACCCCAGCAGAGCCCAGGCCGTTACCTAGCAACGCCAGCAGAGCCCAGGCTGTTACCAACAAAATTCTTAACTTGACAATAAATTTTTCACAACAGATGATAAACAATACGATAAATGCCCACAACCTGAGTTCCAGCACATTTGGTCAACGGGTTTTACCTCTGTATAATGGCTTCTGGAAAAGACAAGTGTCTTGTTGTTTCTGTTGACTTGCTTTCCATAAACAACTTGCTGCATTCTTATTGGTTGTGGAGGAGGCTCTACTAATGCTTTTCATAAATGTACGATTGTATAATCTCTTTGATTTAAAGTAACAAGATGCCCTAAAACAGCTCAATCTGAAAGGAGCCCAAAATAGGCATTATTGATCAAACTAAAATCTCATTAAGAATGATTTAGTGTAAAAAATTTAACAAATAGACTTATCCTAACCTGTTCACAGAAGAATAATTGGACACCTTCCGGTCGATTAGCTGCTCAAAGTATTTTTTTTACTCCTGAACTTTGGGACCAACTGCATGAAAACATTCCTGAGATTGGCTCCTTCAAATTTTAATTCTTTTTATCTGAAGCTGGAATTAGTTTTAACACACTCGCCTGTAATACTTTTTTCCTTTTCTGTGTACAAAACAAACCAGAGTCTGGGCTCCACATTCAGAATGATTTCATACAAAAAGACTTTTATTGTGAATTGGTGCTAAATAAATAAACTGAATTAAATTTTAAGGAGGACTCCAGAGTTCTTTCAGAAATGTAATCTAGAGTTTTAAAATAACTAGAAGATTAAAAAATGTGATTTCAGGTCATTACTAGTGCTGCTCATGACGAACAGATAAAATATTTTAACATTGTGACCACGGCAGTCTGAGATCCTAATGTTTGAGGGAGATAAAAGTAGGGGAAAATATTCAGGGCCAACAAAAGAGCCTCTATTTTACAATGCTGTATTTGTTTGCTAAACAAATAATGAACAGAAGAAATACTTTAAACTACAAATCACGAGAGGATGAGCGAGATATGAATCCAGCATCAGAGATGTGATCAGCTTTGCTCCAGACTCTGTCTGCCGTCTTTGCCTCACGCGGCTGCAGGATTCCTGCTACTGTCTGCAGGGGAACCGCGGTGATTAATGCACGGCCTGCTTTTGGAAAATAGTCTAAAGTGGATTCAAATATTGGATTTAAAAACAAATCCCAGCACAGATAAGCCGTTATAAAGGGAAAACCTGCAGACAGATGAGGGTATTTATTCCCTCATCTGTACTTTACTGAATAATCAGGCGCTGCATTTTGTACGTTCACCTCCCCTGAACTCTTGTTTTCAATCATAAACAGAAGCTACACTTAGGTTTCCTTCAATAAGAGAATTAGTTGCCGGTATTAAACAGATTACATCAATGTGACATTAGTTAGTGAATTGGTTAATTTTGGGAGAATGTGAGCGCAGCTGCGGAGCAAACATTTGAACTCGGTCTTACCTCAGCAGGATGCGACTGAACAAAGACTCCCTCAGCATCCCTGAACCGTCTCTCCAACTCCGCTGTGTACGGACGCGAAGGATGCCTCTCCGGCAAAACCCGGATGATCTGAAATTAGAACCCATTTTCAGTTTACAGCTCTTTTAATTCGACATGATCACTTAGTGATGGAGGAAGCATAAAACTCAAGAAAACCTGTTCATGCACAGTTCCCACAAGTGTGAACCAGAAATGATCTAGGTAAGTAAGCGCAGGACGACGCATGCATAAACCATGGGTTCCAGACCAACAAAAAGAAAGCAGAGTAATCAAATAATAGCTTTAATTTAAACAATTCATGAACAGAAGAAATACTTTGAACTACAAATCACTAGAGGATGAGCGAGATGTTGTTTATAAGTTAGATAGGAATAGAGAGCTAGTTCTAAACTTGTCGCTTGTTTGCTGTTGTCATAGCAACTCCGTAGCAACTGTCATCACAGTTACATGCGACACTTACCAAGATGGCTGTCAGTGTGACGTCAGATGAAAACATGATTTTATTCTCCTGTCGTTCTCCATAAAAATTAATGGTTGCTGCAGTAATTACTTTTGTCTAATTGCTCAACTCCTCCACAGCTCTAACCTGCTCAGGACTCCTGAGAGACTAAATGTAGACAAATATTCACGTTTCTCAACCCACACGATGTTCTTTTAACCTGCAATTGACATTGTCTACCACTTTATATTGGTGCACTCACTTTTATAACAACTAAAGGCGTAAATGCAATAACCTCTGGTTTATCCAGTCACCATGAAGTCTCTTAAGAGTGTCCAGAACAAAAATGTCTAATTTTATCGTTTGAAAATCCAATACATATCATCTTCTGATGCTGATGGTGGATTACTGTGAGAAACCAAAAGCTGCTGAGTAATGCAAGAACCAGAGAGTCAGGAAAAGCTGAGTCACTGGTTGCTATGGTGATTCCACCCACAAGAGACAAGGAAGTGCCGGTGAGCCTCAAAACAAGTAGCTGCCGTTTAGTTAAATTAACCAAAGGCTTGAACCAAGAGTGTGTGAACGATCTGGTGGCTTCACAGGCAGATTTCTATCCGGTTTTTTTAAAGTTGCAGATGTGACGTGATAAAAAGTCCCTCCAATTCCAATTTGGTTAAAAAAAAAAGAAAAAGATCTGAAATCTAATAGGAGTGAATCAGAGTCTGGGTGGGAGCTATCTGCACTCTGGGCCAATTTGTCAGAAAAGTAAGACCAACATCAGTGAGAGACACTGAATCAGAGCAGACAGAAATGCCTGGATTTTGATGTATAAACTGCGTATGGAGACAAAACTGTGAGCATTAAAATAGTTTAAGTTTAATGAACTTCATGTTTCACCGGGGCAGAATCGACAGTGTGTGACATCATCAAACTGAACAAGTGGGAAAAATCATCAGACTTAAACTTGTGACCGTGTAAAACCATAAAAAGGTAATGAAACGACAATATGGTTCATAAAAGTCCAATTTGCTTTGAACGGTTTAAATATCAAACTGTTTCTGCTGGAAAGTGAAGTTGAGCTTCAAAAAGCGCACAGTTTTCACTAAAATCTCATTAAAGTCAGTCCAAAAGACATTTTGTGGACCTTTCTAAACTCTTTTTTAGGGGGAGGCGCAAACCAGAAACCAATATATAAAGAGTAGGGATTGTATTTATACCTCTTATTTAAGAGGGTGTTAAATAAGAGGCAAAAATCTTGATTTAACCACTTGCAAAAATGTAGTTTTGAACGTATATCTGAGGTACAGTTGCATTAAAAGTTTTTATTAATACACACAAAGAAATAGGAAATATACATTTACATTTGTGACACTCTGGCGCCATTAATGTGCTGTTTACATGTAAATAAGAAACATTTATTGTTCTGAAACCCCGGAGGTTCTCTTCAGATAAGGAACTCGTTTTATTTGTTCTTTTTTTTTTTCCACCAAGGAAAAAGGTGTGATCACGTCATGTGCTTGCGAAACTAACTGTTAGTTTTAGGACAAAGTGGAGATTTAACCTGGAGTCCCGCCAGCAGCAGCGTCGGCCGTTTCAAACACAAGCCGCGTGACAGAAAACCAGATGGAGGACGGACTCTGGAGAAGATGAACTCATCCTCAAGCATTAATCACGCCGGTTTTACTCAGTTTTTACACATTCTGTTTATTTTAAAGAGTCGCTGTGATTGGTGCAAAATGGAAGAAATCAGTTGATTGGTTGGCGTTTTAAACGGCATTTAAAAGCAAAAATAAAAACGATATATTCCTTGCAGGAAAACAGGAAGTTACTAGTTTGGAAACTGCATTATACAGGCTCAAAATGTTCCCACAACGCATTTACTTACGCAACTGGAACCACTGGAGCGCAACATGAGTTTCCATGTTTCCAAAAGCAAAGAGGAATAATAAATCCTTGAGATATTAAAGACTGAGCTGGACTGATGCGCTGCAGCTGACTGAAATAACTGATCAACTCACTTAGCTCCAAATACCAGCCACTATTAGGTTACGCGTCAGTCAAATGCAGTTAGGGGAAGTTATTTTTCATAAGTGGTCTGAATTTATGCCGGTAATTCCTGACGTGTGATTCTCAAGAGTGAGTCAGAGAGCCTGCCAGAACAAAGAGTCACATTGGTTTATCGCAGAAATCTGGAACTTTTAGACCAGATTTAACAAATCACTTAATGTATTTTGGAAAAGGGAAAAGGCTTTGTTGATCCGGCGAAGGTGGGAAAACTGGTGTGAGCTGCATGTGCTGCCACGCAGAGAGAGATAAAAATTAATCGGACGGGTTTAAAACACGAGAGAATAAATAATTTCTGTTTGAGATGATATGAATGGGTCTGGTTCTACCACTTCGGCTGGGGTTTCTGTTTCATAACACCTTTCACTGCCATCCTTTAATCAAAAGCTTGATTTTACACAACATTTTAATCAGAAAGTGGTCTGTACTTTGACTGGGCCACTTGGATGTTTTTCTGCTTCAGTCAATCTGTTGTTTAGCATCATTGTCCTGTTTGGGCCAAACTTCACCTGTCAAATAAATGTCCTCACACTTTTCGACTCAAAGACAACAACGTGCACACAAAAATATATGGCAAACCATTACACATTATACTGCCACTGCCATGCTTCATAGTTGGTGCTGATGTGTTTGCAAATGTTAGTAAACCTGCGATAGCGTCGCTCCTAAAATAATGGCTGAAGAGACTTTTTTGACAAAAATGATTTTGGAAAGAAAAAAAAAACCCTGCCACCTCTCTTTTAATCATTTTTATTTTAAAGAGAAATTTATGGTATCATATTCTTGCCAAAAATCTTGAGGAGCTTAATAAGGAACCATAACGGTGCATTTTTTGAATGAGAGTGCATGATATTTCCATTTATTCACAGGCCGAGTAACAAAACATGCCTCCTCCAGCTGGTGTATTTCAAATTAAAATTCAAAGATACTTTATTGATCCCAAAGGGAAATGAAATGTTCTTGTCCCTCATATTAATTCAAATTCCTTATAGAGTCAAATCAGTGAGAGCAGCAGCTCCTCTTCTTGATTAGAGGGGGGATGTGTTCACAGAGATTTAAATACAGTCATAATTTATGGAACAATAAGCATTAAATTTAGTCAAAATCATCAAGCAAATACACTTCAAATATATTGATCAATTTTCCAGTTGGTATGAATCAAAGGAAAAGCTGAACAGTCTTAATTCAAAGTGAATCAGTGTTTCGGCTGTTTTGCGGTTTTCTGGAGGTTTGAGAATACCAGCGATCGGATTTATGCGCTCGCTCAACAAATAAGTGTGGCGATGCGATTGGTTACTAAGCTCCTCTGTGTTTTTGGCAGGAATGTGACGCCATAAGAGCCTTTTTAAATCAACCCTGTAAAAATGCCGTACTTGTTTAGTCTTTTCCTAGTTGACCCGTCATGAACTTTAACATTCAACCTGCTAACTGAGGCATGTGGTTCTGAGATGGAGCCCGACGGGTTTCCTGTAATTTAACCGGGTCATCCATTCCAGGGAAGACTGGCAGATGTTTTAAATACGTTCCTGTGGTGAATAATCTACCTCTCTGCAGAATGATGAACGTTGAATTGTTGAAGCAGTAGTCTTATAATGCTTCCCACATTGATCTCCTTGCTGACGTTTTTCCGTATTGGAACATCTGTATACGCTAACGCAGAAAACCACCAAAACTCTTGCTTTTATGGAAGAGTTCACGCCATTTACTGCCTGCTATTTCCCGCCTTTTTAGATACTTTGGGAGTAGGAAGGATGGGCTTTCCTCTTTTCAGGCACACCTTTTTCATTTTGGCATCAATAAATAAATACAGCATGTGAATAATATAATATCTACACACTCAGATTATAATGATAAGATTAGTTTCCATTCTACGCAGATGATACACAGCTCTACATTACTATATCACCAGGTGACTCTGACCCCATCCAATCACTGAACAGATGGTTAAACAAATAAATGTGTGATGTGCCGTAACTTTCTTACTGTTGGACGTAAAAAGAAACGATCTGGAGAAAAGATTCATTATTACAGCTGGAAACTAGAGATCAGGTCGGGAATCTGGGAGTAGTGATGGACTCGGACCTGAACCTTCAGAATCACATAAAGTCGGCCTTCGATCGCCTGAATAACGTTTCCAGGACTGGAGGACTAATGTCTCAGCCAGGTTTAGAGGAACTCCTTACACTGTCAGCTCAGAGAATAAACTTTAAAATACTTTTGGCAGTTTATAAATAACTGAATGTCTTAAAGATCTGCTGGTGTCGGATCAACCTCCCAGACCTATCTGGTTCTGGTTCTGCTCTGCATCCCCAGAACCAGAACCAAACAGGGAACATTCAGCTTTTATGCACCACAAATCTGGAACAAACTTCCAGAAAACTGCAAAACAGTGGAAACACCGAGTTCCTTTAAAACTACACTAAACACCCATCTGATCAGAGTTGATTCATAATAACCGGAACATTGATTAATTCTAGTCTTCAATATTACTTTTGATAATTTTGATCATTTTGGTGTGATGTTTTTGCTTGTTTGCTGTTCCCAACATAACTGATTACTGTGTTGTTTTTATCATTTGAACCGACTTGTTTCTGAAATGTTCCAGAAAAAATAAACTTGGCCTGACTTGACTTCGTCTCTGCAGAAAACAGAGGCACAGAAACGGATCCTAACTGTCTCTCTCCTATTAGCATTGGCAGATATTTGCTAAATGTTTGACATTTTCAGTGCCTAAATAAATATTCTGTCTGTATAAATGGAAACTTACCTTTTTTAAGACGCCTTGATTGACTTGAAACCACAGCCTCTGGAGAACCAGCTCATCCAGTCCTTCCACCTTTAATTTCTGAGAACAGGGTACAGTTGGCATATTAAAACTTTAAAACTACACGTTTCCACTAATATTTAAGTTAGAAATCTCAAAATTAGAGGCAGGAAACCGGACCCCCAGCACAACAATCATTTGCGAGACACAGCGTTGGAGCAAAGTCCAGACATTTGAACAGGGCAGTAAATTTGTAGAACTGAATGTCCTGCATGCTCTCCGATACGACCAAACTGAACTCTGCGGTGAAACTATAAAAACCTTGATTCATACCATTTTGCTGATATTTGACAGCTTAAAGATTTCCTCGTGATGAACTCGGATGACGTAGTTGATGGGAAAGTTGTGCTTCTGTAACAGAGAGACAGAAGCGTTAAAACTAACCACAAGTTCAGAGAAGATCCTTTAAACTCCCTTTAAAATGTCTGTCAGTAAATCAAAAGGAGAAAAGTTTCAGAAACGTAAATGTTTAGCAAACTCTGCAACTTCATATTATGGTGCTGCTTGACTAAAAGTTGCTGGAAACACCAACCTGCTCTGTGTGAACACCAAGTATTCAAATGTCTTATTACACTTGAATTAATACAAAACTCACAAATAACTTTCTGGCAAGATGCAGAATCTTATTTAAAGTCGGTAATTCTTGAATATTGGTAATAATTATTAGTTCTACTGACAGATTTTTTCACTTGTAGGAAAATGTGTTTTTATAACTGAAAAAATCTGCAACTGGAAATATTAATTTTATTCACTTCAAACAGCATCCTATTTTTGCTGAAAAGTTCTTAAAAGTTTGTTGTATTTTAAATTTGCAGAGCACTAGAAAACATTAGTTACATTTACTCAATTACATTTACTTGAGTAACTATTTGGGAAACATTTACTTTTAGGAGTACTCTAAATACGCTGCACTTTTTACTTGTACTTCAGTAATTTTATTATGAAGTATTTCTACTCTTACTTGAGTAAATGAATAAAAAACAAACATGTTTTAGCCAAAGATTCACCAGACACAGAGTCACACCTGCAGCTTTTTTTTATTGAAAGAAAATTATTTTGAAAAATTTTCTTTTGCCTGATTTTGTTATTTTTTTGTTACTTATATGAATTATTGTTATTTTGGTTCTTAAAATCCCAAAATTTCCACTTAACTTTATACTTTGGTCCATCTGATTATGTAATTTTTAAATATTTGAATGATTGATAATTTCATCAGCTTTTCAGTACTTCAGTAGACTTTTTACCAAATACTTTTTTTACTCTAACTTTAGTAATTTCTTGGATGGCTAGTTTTTACTTTTACTTCAGTAAAATATATTGAAGTAGTGCTACTCTTACTTGAGTACAATTTTTGCATACTTTACCCTTCTCTCCTAAAAACCAGACAAAAATACTTAAGATTTTGTGTTTTTGAGGTGAACCTGTTTGAGTCGTTTTAATGTTTTAAACAGTTTTTATTCCGTCTTTAAACTACTTGAATCTTTTCTCACAGGCGGTAAAGTTGGAGGGTTTTGAACCATTTAGCATCCCAACACCATTTTAAAGGAAACCGTTAACAGATAAAGGATTTCATTTGCGCTCGTCGCTTCGGGATCGGCTCTGGCCCATTTTTACGTCGCCTCGTCTTACCATGTACCGTCGCCTGTGGCTCAGGCTGTCGTTGAGCGTCTTGAGGGGCGTGCACATGCTGGCGGGCGTGGAAGCCATCAGAACGGGAGCCATTAGAAACAGGCCTGCAAGAGACAAATGGAGGTTAAATGTGCGACATGTGCAGCTCAAGCCTCCAACATCCTGATGTCAATCCAGAGCTGAGATTTAATCCAGACATGTGCAATGTGCTGCAATGTTTCCGGTACATCTCACCTTGAGATGATCCAGTTAGTGCAAATGATTGATAATTTTATCAGTTACTCTGAAAGAGTGGACTTTTTATCGAATACTTTTTTACTCTTACTTGATTAAAGTCCAGAATTTGTTACAGAGAAAGAAAGAAAAATAAAAAATAGGGCCACAACTTAATTATTATTTTAGTAATTGATTATTCTGACAATTAATTGTATGAAGAAATAACACATTTTACAAATTTTTCATTCAACACCATAAACTTTGTTATACAATGTTGGAATTACATTAAAAAAGCAAAGAAACAAATAAGTAAATTTCCCCCTTTAAACAAGAAAATCATTTTATTGCCTAACATACGTTTTTTTTAGCTGAGTGAAGTCAAAACTGCCTCTTGAGGAGTTTAATGTAAAACAGATAAAGGCTTTTTTTAAATCTTAATTGCAACATTAATATATTTATTGTACAGTTTTGGACTAATTACTACTGCATTTTTTAACCTGCAGTTAGCAATTAATAAAATCATTAAGTTAATTGGCGATTATTTCAGTAATTAATTCGATAATTTTAGCCCTAACTGTGTCGTATGCTTTTCTTCACTCGAGATTATATGGAAATAATTTATAAAAGCAAAAAATATTGTGTGCCAACATTTCCCAAACAGGGTGCAGTTAAACTTTATTAAAACACAACCCTGTGTGTTGCTTTAAGAAAAGAAGAGGAAAAAAACAATCACCCACATTTTTGCAGCAGTCATGCCCCAATAAACAGATGGGACATTTCTGACTGGAATAAATAGATAATAATCTTTATTATGCAGCGGCAGAAATATAAATTCTCCCACCAGAGTTAAAGATGCACAGCGCTCCTGTTGTCCCCACTGTTAAACCCTCTGAGATAACATGACGACAGGTTTAAAAAGGCAAGCTAATCAACAGCTAAGATTTAATCTTGGTGCATCTGAAAAGGCTTCCTTCGTAAAATTATCGACCAAAAGTGTGAAAAATTCAGACTCTGCGTTCACAAATTACAGTCCAAGGACCAAATATTTTCAAATCAGACAATCTGGAATTATTTTCTAAAGCCAAACAAATATTTTTGGAAGAACACATTTTATATTTGGTAAAAATAGAAATATGTTCCTGATAATGTTTCCCAGTCTCTTATAGTTACTGTAATGCTCTGCATTGTCTCAGTGTTTGTGACTGATTTCGTTTGAAGTTAAACCCAAATGCATGAAACTGCTGGTAATGGAAATCAGGAGCATCTTTAATAATAAAAAACACAAGAAAACACAAGGAGAATGCAACAATGAGCAATAAAAAAAAAAACAGATTACATACAGAGGTGGGGAGGAAAATGGGATGGGAACCAGGTGAGCAAATCACCCCACTGTTGTCAACTCAGCAACTTCCTTGCAACATAAAATTTTTTTTTTTAAAAAATGATATTGACCAAAATCTGCCCTCTGTGTTGTTTTGAATATAAACGCCTTTACATTTCCCCTCCCAAATCCATTAGCAAAGCAAACAGCGATATATTTTCTGTCTTGGTAACGACGACTGCTGGACCTACAGGAAGCTAAGATAATCTCCACCACATTCTCCATCATCTGCAACGTCCTCAAACGTGATAAAACATCCAGATAACGAGCAGCATATGGAAAACACACCAGCTCTCTTTGGGTTAATTTGGGGGATGAGGCGAACGGAGTAATTGAGTTATTATTTCAGAGAAGCAAATAGCAAAGTATTAGAGGGAGTTATTGTGTGCTGCAGAAAAGGTATGCAGGCCAGGAGGACAACTTATCTGCACTGATCCTGGGATTTGTGTGGTTATCTCTGAAACAGATGAGCCAGTGTTGTAGTCAGGTCCACCTAACCCGAGACCGACACCAGACCGTGACCAGCGCCACGCTCCACATGACACAATAAAATGTGAAATACGATGAAAATTGCCAATCAAATTGCTCTGAGAGATTAACATTCCCATAAAAACACCAAGATCTTAAATATTTAGAGCTGAAACACATTTAGCCAATATGAAAAGCAGAACAAACTTTGTTTTCAGACACAGAGAGAAAAAGAAATCCATATGTGACATTTCTCTTCTCTTAGAAAACTGTGTAAAGGCACATTTGGAACAGGGAAAGGTTGAAATTTTACTACCTTATTCATCTGGAGTGTCTGATTTTAGTTTTACTGGAAAAGGACAATCACCCAGCATATAGCATGCTGCTGCATATCTTATCCCTAACCCTAACCCAAGTAAGAATAGCACTACTTCAACATATAAGTACTTTTACTCAAGTAAAAGTAAAAAGTGTCCATCCAAGAAATTACTCAAGTAAGAAAAAACAAAGTTTTGGTGAAGAGTCTACTCAAGTATTGATCAAATGATCAATTATTTAAGAGTTAAACATTACAAAACAAGATGGACCAAAATATAAAGTTAAGACGAGATTTTGGTATTCTACGGACAAAAATTACAATAATTCATATAAGAAACTAAATAAATAAACTCGGGCAAAAATTTTTTTTTCCCAATAAAAATCTTTAAATATAAAACTTCTTTTTAAATATAAAACTTATAAAACTTTAAGAAAAACTGTGAGTGTGTGTCTAGTGGGTTTTGGTTGAAATGTGTTTATTTTTCATTCAGTGGGAAGAAAATCCAGAAATTTTACTCAGGTAAGAGTAAAAAGTACAGCGTAGTAAAAGTACTAACAAAAAAATATACATATATTTTTCAAAACCGTTACACAAGTAAATGTAATGGAGTAAATGTAACTTGTTACTATCCAATTCCGCTTCCTATAAGCCACAGTAATAAAAATAAACATTAAATATTTAGCAAAAGTTTCACATTTTGTTCTGAATAACAGCTGAATTACATTTCTGGTTTTATATGCTGTGAGAAAACAAATTGCCGTCTCTGCAACTGCAGGTCAGACATAATGAGAGGAAAAAAACAAAAAACCCTGCGACGAAGTCTCTTTTCCTCACACTGAACTTGTAAATTAGAAACGGTTGGAGGACTATTTGTCTGCTAAACTGTATCCATAGAAGATGGCTTCCAGATGGCGCGCTGCATTATTCAGCTAATCTGTGGGACGATCGCCATCGGCGACTGTGTCAGAAACTCGGAAACTGTCACTCAAATGTAACCTCGGGGGTTTCTTCTCCTATTAACACTTTGGGTTGGCGTCAGACGGCTCTGATTAGAGGATCAATGGGTCACTTAGATAAAACCCCAGATATCAATCCGTGCTAATAGCTGGTGTTGCTCAGGATGAAAACAACCCGGAGACGCCAACGAGAGCCAAAGTTTGGTCGTTTATCAAAACGAGAGCGCTGATGCTAAGCGTGTGCTGCAGGCTGCCTCACTTTAAAACTCAGTTCAACAGAGATTAAACTGAATGGACCCTAATAATCTTCACTTTCATTTGTTCATTCTTCTTAAGCCAACATCCGCTAAAAACAAATAAATAAAAACACAAATGTTCGGCCCTAACTGATATTCACTAAATGCTGTTTGCTGGAAAAACTTAAGAGTAAGATTTATTTTTCAAAAATCCTTGTAACGATTTGCAGAGGGAAATTTAAAGGCCATGAATTCAAGTACAAGTAGTAAATTATACTAAGAATAAAGTTAAAGACGCTGCAAAAACCAAAGTCTCAGCATGTATTTTTACTCTGGCTACTGGTGCTGAAATAACACAAAACAACTTCCAAGTTACTTTACAAAAATATACAATATACTCTATAGTTCCTTAATATTGATCACCTGTTGTCAGGTGCGTTTACACCTGTTGAAAACAAAGCAATAACGCTGTAAATCAGTGCAGCAGGTTCATTGATCTGTGCCGTAGAGAAAATTCTTTGATCCACGTCAAACATTTAGAAACAGCTTGAGCAACATGAACCAGCGCCAGTCTGCAGGAAAAAGTCCAGTCCATGAACCTTTCTGCCAGAAACACACCAGAGCAGGTGCTGAGGTGTTTATGCAACACACAGTCCTGCAGTCAGAAAGCTGAAGGTTTCACAGCAGGCAGACACACAAATGGTTAAAGGGGGGAACGTAAACGATCCAACCAGTTCCACTAAATTATCCACCGCTTGCTAAGAGCTGACCTGCCAATGCAGCAGGAGATTCCCGAGCTTTAAATGAAGGAATTGTTCTTGGGCTGAAATGTTTCCCCGTGAAGATGGACGACAAAAGCTGCAGCTCAATCCGACCTGCTGCGGGGAGAGCAACACATTCGTTCTGGAAAGGTGTGAAACAGCGACGCTCAGCAGCGCACCTGCAGGCGGCGACGGCTCAATCCAGGAACTTTACAGAGCAGCAGGGAAACTTTGTGTTGATTTCTGAAAAAACAAAGATGGACGACGACAGAGAGGCAGCAGGCGAGTCTTGATTTGACTTTAAGGAGAAAACATCTCAAACTGTTTTGTGTCTCAATATGCTTCCAGGTAAATCAGTTTATTAAAGCGTCTGAAGTTTCTATTTAAGCCAGATTATCTTAATCTGATCAATTAAAAAAAGAACACGGCTGCATTTAAGGCTGGTTTTAATGCCCCTCTTTTTGTCAAATTGTCTTTTCTTATCCTCATTTACTTTATATTTTATTCATTTTACAAATGTTTTTCACTTTCTTTTGTACTTACATTTTTTTTTTTTTCAAATATTAAATTGTTTTACTGTTTATTTTTAAATATAATACTTAAATTATTGCAATAATAACTTCACATATATTCATTTTCATGCAGAAATATTTTTATTTTATTTATTTATTTTATGTATGGTCGTAAAACTCCCTTTTCAATGTATATTTTTAATTTAATTTTTAATTTTCCCAATTTCCATTTGACATTTTCATAGCCTTTATTTTTAATGTAATGCATCTTTCCTATTTTATTGTCATCCTTATTTCTACCGATATTTTCAATTTCTGTTGAATTTTAATATTTCTCAAACATCCTTATACATTTACTTATCGTTTCAACTTCTTTTTTTAGCATTTACGGTAGTTTAACTTAATATTATTCTTTAACCGGTTAAATATTTTTGGTGTGCATTGTTTTTATTATTTAGTTTTTCTGTTTTAATTATTTGCAAACCTATTTTTTTGTTGATCTAAATTTAAATTTTTAGGCATTTGTTTTAAACTTTGTCACTATTTATAATTTTCCATGTTGTAACTTGTTGATAATCTCACCATTGGTCATCATTGTTGAATAATCTTTACCTCCACACTGCAGGGTCAGAGGTTAAACCTCCATTGCTGCTAACATCATAACATCGTGGTTCCTCCAGGTCGGATTCCTGTGACTGAAGCATCTCAGATATTTTTCAGGAGTTCATGAAATGCTCTCGACCTGCGATAAAAGCGGTTTGTGAATATAGTGTCTTTAATCATCTGGAAACCTTTTAATACACGGAGAACAAAAACATCTCAAAAGGTGAAGCAAACATAATCCAGTGCAGGAATGTTGGGTCGTCACAGCTGCGTGTCTGGAAGTGCATGGATTCTGGGTAATCCAGACCTCCCAAACTGTTCTTCATGGTTACATTTCCACTCACTTTGCAGCCGGTTTGATCAGTTCTTCTAGGATACAGTTGATTATTTTGCGTCAGACTGAGTCCATGCGGAAAGCCGTGTTTCTGCAGGTTGACACATGTTTGTGAGCGAGAGCTGGGATCGCTCGCGCTTGGAAACATGTTATTTTCATTCATTTGTGTCATCGCCACTGCAGGGAGAACATTTAGTCTTTTGCTTTGGATCAAAACTCACAAACAGCCTGCAGTCCAAGCAAGTTTACTTTTTTCTACTAAGTGGGAGATGCATGAGAAACCGCAGCAACAAACAGATGCCTTTGTTTAATGCTCTCCACCTGTGGCGTTCTGACACTTGATGGTCTGACCGCCTGACTCACAGTAACTTCTCCACATCTGTCAACAATCACAGAGCAAAACAGAAAGCCTCAGCAACGCTTTGAGGGAAGCCAAACACGACCCATCCATCCATCCATCCATCCATCCACTTTTCACACCTGATTATCCAGTTGACTCGGTTTGATTTGGGACCAAAATTGCACCATTTGTTACATTTTCAGCAGCTACGGTTCACTTTCACACTGCACCGTGTCAAACAATGCACACTCTTTCAAAAATCTTGCTCCCCTCCTCGCCTGCGGGGGCGCTGCACCAAGAAAAAAACGACAAAAACCTCTGAAAAAGACACTGAGGGCAACTTCCTTCTTCACAAAATGTAGACAAAAATGGAGTAACATCAGATTTTAGCAGTTGTAGGAAGTCCAAAAGCACTTCCTGCTTTTGGAGCGGTCTCTGGTCCACTTGGCGTTCACATACAGAGTTCACTTCAACAGAACCGAGACCGAGGTTTGTAGATGGACCAGAGTTTTTCTTTTGGTCTGATTACATGTTCACACCTTCCCAAACCGAACCGGACTCTCTGGAGAGTTGGATTAAAGTGGACTAAATAGAGCTGGTGTGAATCTGAACCAAGTCATAACCAAATGTGACCAACCTTATTTTGATTCCCATGAAGGTTTTATAATCATGTACTTTGCTACTTTAATTGTTTTATTGCACCTCTTACATGCTGATCATCTCTCTGTTTCTTTAAAACCAGGTTTTCCTTCAAATTCAATTTGGTTTCAGAGTGATCCAAAGAAAAAAGCTGAGGTAAGGACTTCTGATTCTTCTACCAAGTGGTTTTCTGGTGCAGAAGACATTGCGTCTGGAGACTTTGAATCAGTGTTTCTTATTCTTCCCTCAACATTACAGGTAGATCTTTGAACTCAACATCCTAGGATACCAAACTCTTTCTTTAAACTTCAGAGAGACCAGAAAACTTTGAATAAATGTTAAATAACATTCAAAAGAAATGAAATAACGCCTTAAGAGGTTGTAGAATATTTAATCCTCTTAATCTATGGTTCATCCCAGTGAATTAAAAATTAATTATTTTGACAAACTTTGAGATTCTCTCTTCTTTGAATGCGTGATGAACCCAGAGTTGGTAAAATAATAGTCCTTTGATGGATTATAGTCCAGAATATTTATGTACCTGTAATCTGTAAATTTAGCACATATGCTGAGCAAAAGACATTTTAAAGAAACGCCTCACAGAAAGACCTCAACTCACCAACAACCAACTCTAGACCGTTCTGTTTCTTTAAAGGAAAACATTCCCAGCTCTGTTTGTCGTTAAAAGACGATAAAAATTGTATTTTTCTGTTTGTTGGTTTCGCTGTCTTCCATCAGCCGCTCTCATGAGATCCTGCTGGGTGAGTTTAAAATATGAGGACAATTTAAGGGAAATATATCAGCCAGAAAACAAAGAAATATAAAACAAATTTTCAGAATTTTCTCAGAGTGAACAGTCACGAGTCGAACTTACTATGACTGAAATATGAGAGTGCTTCCAGGTCGGCGTAATTTGGCTGGATGCGGCGATGAAAACAAACCATTTATATTCATGCGAACCTCATGCAGCACAAAATGGTAGCAGGTTGCGTCGCGAAAACATGAGAGGACAACACGAGTAAAACAATCACCACACGGCCAGAGATCAACCAAGATACGCTAAAACTAGCGGCTGCTACGTCTTCATCACAGGAGGTTCGACAATCTGGGGAAATAAAACGCTCCCCGTCGTCACGGCAACACAGTCAAACCAATCAGAGATGCCCGTTTCTTTCACTAAACTCTTTATATATTCCTAGTCTAAGCAGGAAAATAAAATAAAAACAAAACAGGAAAAAAAATTATGCAGCATATTAAAATCCCAACATGTACACTGTAAAAAAAACAAAAAAAAAACCATCTAATTTATGGTAAAATACTGGCAGAATTTTACAGTATACAATACGGCAAAACCCGTACTTATACGGTAAATACATTTTACCCTATTTACATATTAAATAGGGTAAAATCCGCCACATTGTACTGGTAAAATACAGCAAATTACCGGTTTGTGTAAAAATTACTTCATTGTTAGATTTCATGCAACAATTAAATTTTACCGTATTTAGACAGTAAAGTTCTGGGAACCATCTGCTGGTATTTTACAGTAAATTAGAGATTTTTTTCTTTTTTTTTTTTTTTACAGTGTGGTAGTTGGAAAAAAACCCAACTTATTTTAGAAATTGAATAAAATTGTAGCTGAGAAACATGTTTTGAAGAGACGTTGTTGTGTCGTCCACTGAACAAACTGACTGAACAAACTGACTGAACAAACTGAACAAACTGACTGAACAAACTGAACAAACTGAACAAACTGACTGAACAAACTGACTGAACAAACTGACTGAACAAACTGAACAAACTGACTGAACAAACTGAACAAACTGACTGAACAAACTGAACAAACTGAACAAACTGACTGAACAAACTGACTGAACAAACTGACTGAACAAACTGAACAAACTGACTGAACAAACTGAACAAAGACTGAACAAACTGAACAAACTGAACAAACTGAACAAACTGACTGAACAAACTGACTGAACAAACTGACTGAACAAACTGAACAAACTGACTGAACAAACTGAACAAACTGACTGAACAAACTGAACAAACTGACTGAACAAACTGAACAAACTGACTGAACAAACTGACTGAACAAACTGAACAAACTGAACAAACTGACTGAACAAACTGAACAAACTGAACAAACTGAACAAACTGACTGAACAAACTGACTGAACAAACTGAACAACTGACTGAAACAAACTGAACAACTGAACAAACTGACTGAACAAACTGACTGAACAAACTGAAAAACGACTGAACAAACTGAACAACTGACTGAACAAACTGAACAAACTGACAAACTGACTGAACAACTGACTGAACAAACTGACTGAACAAACTGAACAAACTGACTGAACAAACTGAACAAACTGAACAAACTGACTGAACAAACTGACTGAACAAACTGACTGAACAAACTGACTGAACAAACTGAACAAACTGACTGAACAAACTGAACAAACTGACTGAACAAACTGAACAAACTGACTGAACAAACTGAACAAACTGACTGAACAAACTGACTGAACAAACTGAACAAACTGAACAAACTGAACAAACTGACTGAACAAACTGACTGAACAAACTGAACAAACTGACTGAACAAACTGAACAAACTGAACAAACTGACTGAACAAACTGACTGAACAAACTGAACAAACTGACTGAACAAACTGAACAAACTGACTGAACAAACTGAACAAACTGAACAAACTGACTGAACAAACTGACTGAACAAACTGACTGAACAAACTGACTGAACAAACTGAACAAACTGACTGAACAAACTGAACAAACTGAACAAACTGACTGAACAAACTGAACAAACTGACTGAACAAACTGAACAAACTGACTGAACAAACTGAACAAACTGACTGAACAAACTGACTGAACAAACTGAACAAACTGAACAAACTGACTGAACAAACTGAACAAACTGAACAAACTGAACAAACTGACTGAACAAACTGTCCTCCAACAGTCAGGAAGTTATGAGAAGTGAGAAAAAAAAAGCAGTGAATAGAAGAAAAAAAGTATTTTAAGACAATCTGAGAAACACAGAACTTGAATGGATCTTAATCTCCATATAACATGAAATTTTAAACTGAATGATCATTTTCCATAAAACTCCATGACCTCATTAAGTTCAGGATGTCCTGTTGCTCTGTTTTAAGGAGCCATTTGAGACTTAATTTCTTTTTCCACTTCTTCCAAGTCAATCACTTTCACTGTCCTCAGGCAATAATGTCCATTTCGTAAATAATTTGATGCTTTTGCATTTTTTTGGCATTCTTTTTAGTTTCTTTATCGCTCCAACATAACGATGTGAACGTTGCGGTTTGTGAAATGATTCATTCAGCAGGATGTTTACTGCAGCCTCCACATTTAAATGACGCAGATGGATCTGAAGCCAGGATTGCTTGGTAACACGGTCCGGTTTCGACCCTTTGACACTTAATCATTCGAGGCGCCACGATGGACGTCGGACGTGACGGACCTGTGATATTCAGCAGCAACTGACATTGTTGTTTTGGCCAAGATTTACATCCCCTTTAACAAGTCTTAAAGGAGATGTGCTATGCAAAATTCACATTTTGAATGTTTTTGTTTTTTCTACTGCTTCTAAAAATAACAGCCAGTTTTTAGCAGATTTGGGAAATATCAATATTTTTACGCAGTTGCATTTCTTTAAGTAACTTTGTTTTTTGAAAAACTGTACTTTTATGAGTATTTTTACTCTGTGGTACTTTTTCTTTAGTTATTTTATTGTGGAGTATTTATACTCTTACTTGAGTAAAATTTCAAGATTTTCTACGCACTGAATGAAAATGAATCATGATTTAATCAAAAATTTACCAGACACACACCTGCAGATTCTGATAAAGCTTAAAATGTTTATTATCATTATTATTATTATTATTGTAGAACGAATAACATAAAAAAAGTTTTAAAAGTTTTTTACTGAAAGAAACTGATTTGAAAACATTTTATTTTGCCTGATTTTGTTAGTTTTTGTGAATTAAGTGGGAATTTTGTCCTTAAAATACCAAAATTCCCACTTAACTTTATATTTTGGTTAATCGGATTTAGTCATTGTTAAATGTTAAATGATCGATAGTTTGGCCAGTTACTCAAGACATTTTACCAAATGCTTTTGACTTGAGTCATTTCTTGGACGGCTAGATTTTACTTTACCAGAATAAAATCACGTTGAGGTAGAGCTGCTTTTACCTGTTTTTAGGCAATAATCTAATGTTTTTTGGTGTCTGTAAAATGACCTGTTTTTTTTTTTTAATCTAAAATATATGAGACAATTCAAATATTTTTGTGCCCAAACCTCTGACATGTCTTTTTCTCACCCAGTCATCCATCAGAAAGAACAACAGACCTTTAATGAAAGCTTTTAGCTGTCCGCTGTCTGAACAACTTTATTAAAGTAAGTTCCCGCCTTTTCATATTAACCTGACAGCAAGTTTTTAAAACCGGTTCTAAAACAAGAGGAAACTTTACTCCCCGCTGAGCGGTTTTGTATCCCACCAGCACGCTACACAGAAAGGAAAGACTTTCCCCCTTTCAGGTCGGAGGAAAATACTGTGAAACATGAATCTGAGGCCAGTCCACCTCACCGGAGCTCTGACAGGACTGCAACTCCGCCGTTAATCATTCTCCACTTCAAAGAAAAGGATGATGTCCATTAAATCAGTTTCTCTTTATTAGTACAAAACATCTGCAGAGATCTATGGCACAGGCCTGAATCACGGAGCAGGAATGAAAAACATACGTTAAAGTCAACAGCATAAAGAGGAGCGAAGTCAGAAATGAAGGAGAGAATTCATCTGTCTGAGGGCAACATCTGCCCAGCACAGAAAGGTTGGTGTCATCAAGCATCTCAGCAGAACCAGAGGGCGGAAACAGAGTCTCTAACACATAAAGTGCAGCTTTGATTCACGACGTTATGCTACAAATATAGGAAAAAGGTGAGAAAAAAAGCTGTGGATTTTGCTGCTGATCATTAATTAAAGCTGCACTCTGACTTTCATAAATATGCTTTCTACATATTTATTAAAACTGTCAGTATTATGTCACAGTACAAAGTGGGACAGATAGTCTGAGAAAAAGCCCGTGTGTGGTCCTACTGCCATCTGCAGACAGCTCCCGGTCTTATGATGCGTTCACACCAAACACGATTTGAGCTTCAGGAGCGTCTGGTTTACATTCAAAGTCTATGTGGACGTGCGTCGCGGCGCGATTGACCGACGCTGGAGTTGGAAAATCTGAACTTTCACCATTCACTGTGGAGCGTCAACCAATCAGGGTTTGTTTGTTCAATAGAAACTGAACACAAAATGTTCAGGAAAGACATCCGAGCCTCCACTGAGACCACAGAAGATGTTTTGATGCCTCATCTGTTTCATCCGTAATTGTACAAAAAGACCGGCAACAGAAAGCAACGGCGTGTTGCTATGAACGGGTCGATTTTGACCCATTTGATTTGCGTCCAGATAGACTTTAAATGAACAGGCCTGACGCTTCAATCGCGTTTGATGTGAATGCGACGTAAATGTCAACAGAGTCACAGTAATTGCAGCATCGTTGTTCTACAAGGCAGAGTCTGAAATTAAGTTGTTTTTGTTGCGTCTCTCTTCATCCCTCCTTCAGAGGAAGAAAGGAAATGTCTTTAATTGGGCTCAGATTGAAAGTCAAATATTTCCACCTTCCAGAGGGAGTTTGGCTTTTATTTACTAGTAACATAAAAATGGGGTGGTGAACTCCCACTCGTCTAAAGCAAAACCTCCCGATCAGCTCGTCCCAGCAGGTACAAAGCCGGCCCAAATCATATGCAAAACAAAAAATATTTTAAAGAGAAAAACAGTTGAAAAAATATTTAAGTTGTTTAAGATTTAAGAGCAAGTTTGCTTTGTAGACTTATCTTTGTTTTATTGTTGTGTTACCATAGTTACAAGCCAATGATATGAGTTCCCACACTGCAAAAACACAAAATCTTACCAAGTGTTTTTGTTCTAGGTTCTAGTGCAAATATCTTTTTAGACTTGAAATAGGAGAAAACTGACTTACAAGTAACTTTAAACTGAGTGAGAGTCTCGCCGTTCATCGGCAGATGTAATATTTTGTCATGAAGAACCTGGTTTGATGACACGACATGTGAATGTTTGTGCAGTTGCATACCAGTAGAGTTAATTTTTAGCAAAAACTTTCTCCTGAAGCTCCTGCATTTTTTTTTTTTTTTTTTACATTCCCTCAAACTAATTTCCCTGTCGGCTCAAATGTCCAGCAGCAGTCTGGTGAATACGTTGCAAACTACCGTGTTTAAAAACTCATTAACATTCAGCTGTGGGGAAAACCACAAATGTAAATTTTATTTAAAAGAAAAAAAACATTTTCCATATGCTCGAGTCTGACTGGAGGCATCTGTGTCTGTGTTGGAGTCATCCGTCTGTTAGCAGGTCGTTGATGGACTTAGCAGCAGAAATCAGAGAGCGAGGCCGACATTCTCCATCAAACTGCCTCAGAATACATGGATTTCAAGACATTTTGCTCATTTAGCCATTAAAACCCTCTGGTTGTGTTCGTTCAGCATTCAGTCGGGGTCAGAAGTTCATCAAGGAGATTTGGGTTGTTAAATTGGGTCTTTCAGTGAGTTATCCGGGTTTCTGTTATTCCAGGGTGGAACGATTTTAAAACATACATCAATGATCACAAAACAACTAACTTGGACAACAGATTTGAATTTATTGTGGATTTTCTCTCATGCACACAAGGTATGAATTAGGCGACACATGCAGATATTTACACTCATGAACTACATTGTTGGTCCCCACAATGATCACAAAATAAATCGAAATCAAAAAGTAATAAATTAAAGATTACAAAGAAAAGCAAATTGGTTATGTTTCACATAACAGCTAAAAAAATAAAGTAATAAAACTTTTAAATGTGATCCATTAAGCAAACATCACATTTTGCACATCTTTGTACATCTCAACAAATAAGCTGTTTTTTTGTAAATAACTTAATGCTTTTTGGTTTGAAAAATCTTTCCAAATGTAACATCACCAATCAGCAGGCACTCCTGCAACCCAACCAGAGTCCCAGCACGTTTGGTCAGCTGGTTTTACTGCAGTAGCTGCTGGAAAAGACGAGTGTTTTCTTGTTGACTTGCCGTCCAGAAACCACTTGCTACATTCTCGTTGCTTGTGCAGGAGGCTTCACTTCTGCTTTTCAAAGTATACTTGTGCATCTGTTTGCAACTATTCTCACGTGCGAGTGTAAAGGTCGTGGCCAGCTGCAACTTATTTGGATTTAAGGTGTTAAGATGCCTTAAAATAGCAAAATAGTCAGAATAGAACTGACTAAAATCTCATTATCTAAGGATGATTTTGTGCAAGAGATGTCATGAACATAGACAAAGCCCATGGAGCGATCTGAACTGTTCAGGGTCACCTTAATGGAGTTCCACAACTATGAGAAATGCATTCAAAAGATTTTCCAAGCATGTGGGAATCTACAATTCTTTGTCTTAAATCTTCACTTTTCTGTTCTTGTAATTGTTGGCAAACAAATGTTTTTGCTGCAAAGAGAAACTCGCAGTTCCACTCAATCATGCAGATGTTAACAGGCCTCGTCAAGTTGAAGACCTTCCAGAACCTTCAGCACCACTTAACATTCAAAGTCTGTTTCCTCCTCTTCTACAATCGTTTTTATAAAAGTGACAGTAAAGTTAACACTTAAAAAAAACACCTTTCAGCCCAGAGAAACGCCCTCATTACTGGACTCGGACCCCGAATCCATCAATCAGCAGCAACAAACCATTCAGCTTAAAAGTTCAGATTTAAACAGAGGGTATTTTTTCTGTGGTTTTATTAGAAATATTGTGTAACCTCCTCCAGACTGCTAAGAACTTCTGTCTTCTGACTCATATGAACAGTGACCTGGAGCCAAAAGCCTTAAATCCAAAGCGTTTTGCAACGAAGCTTGTCCTCAGATGATGTCTTCATCTGTCTTGTTAACACTTCCCGACGATAATGACATGGCTGCAGAGCAGCTGGATCCCATTGCAGCGCCCGTCAAGAGGAAGACGGTTTGAAAAAAGCCTCCGGGACGCCACTGCGATAACAAACCGAGGCGGACAAACGCATTCACAATCACGCTCGCATGACAAGCAGATTACAGGCTTCCTGGCACGCGAGTCGCCGAGACGTGACACATTTGTGAATGCGAAGAGACGATCCGAGCGCCGGAAAGGTCCGCTGGGTCGGGCGGCGTGGAGAAGATCAAACCAGACCACAGAGGGGCTGGCAGATGAAGGAGCGTCACAGAGGACTAGATCTGCTCATGTGCAGGAACACCAGAGACATCTGCCTTCAAGCATCATGATTGACTTCATACGACAAGAAGCGTTTCATCGGAGTAAAAAAGATGTAAAATTTAAAAGGACTGCCGAAAACTTCATCTAAACAAACAAGAGATCTGGATTTGATTTGGTAAAAAAATAAAATAAAACTAGAAGCAGAAACTTTGAAGGCGCCAGAGAGCCTACTGCCCAAATATCCAACAAGGAGGAGACATTGGAGACAAAGTGGACCAGTACCGGGCCTCAGGAGCTGCTGTCCTTCATGCTTTAAATGATTCCCTGCTCCAGAACACCTGAATCAGCAAACCAGGAAGGCTGCATTCACACCAGCTCTGTTTGGTCCACTTCAGTCAAGATCTGAATTATTGTTTGGGAAGGTGTGAATTGAACTCTAGTCCACCTCAAACCTTGGTCTCGGTTCGGTTGAAGTGAATTCTGGTGTGGTTCAATGCATATGTGAACGGCAAGCGGACCAGACTGCTCCAAAAGCAGGAAGCGGACTACGGCGCAGGGCATTCTGGGTAAACACAACCAAAACAAACACGACAGTCTGGAGAACTGGATCGTGGTTTTATACCAAAGACAAAAGAGAAATCCTACAGCTGCTAAAATCTGATGCCACTTCACTTTTGTTTCACTCTGTAGTTACGTTTCCATTTGCTGCAGAATTACACAAACTGGAATTACGCTAAGAAATGGAAACAACAATGAATGGAAACACAGCAATTTAGAAAAATCTTGATCTTTTGATTAACTTATTGCATGAAGAAGCTTATTCACATGATTTTAATTTAATTTCTTTTTTAATGGAAACACTGTAATTGCAAAATTGTGTGTCCCCCCCCCCCAAAACTGGTGGAATATCAAAAACTTTTTTTTTTGCACATTGCAACAGCTGCAAAGTTTCCTTGTTGTTTCCCTTGGTGGTTTTATTGATGCAGCGCCCCCATAGGTCAGGAGGGAAACAGGTTTTTCAGATGGTAACCACAGCTGAAAATTCAACAAATGTTGCAATTTTGATCCCCAGTCGAACAGAGTCGACCAGTGTGCAAACACCCCAACTTATAAGATAAAAAAAAAAAACAACAAATCAAACAATATTTTTGAAAATATGCATTTGCCAAGTTACTGTTAAATGTTGAACTTGACCAGATCAGAGGAGGAACGCACAGCTGACCCTCCGTTCTGCAGCTCAGCCAAACAGCAGCCGCTCTGTCCAGTTTATTTTTTTACCCTCCTCACACCATTTTTACGATTAGTGTTTTTTTTTTTTATTTGATCATTTTTAACCTCTGTTGCTGCAGGAAATGCATCAATAATCTGGTTAAAAGAGATGTCTGATTGCTTAAGGATAGAAAAATTAAATCTGGATGACTGAATCTGGTCTGCTTCGAACACTGGACCTTTATGCTTTCAGAAATACATTCCTCTTAATGAAGTTTTACTGCTAATTCAGTTAAAGAGGAGGTTAATTAGCAATAAATGGAGACAAGAAAAGGTTAACGTTTTCCTGAGACCAGGGATCTCCGATTTAACACTGACAGTCAACTTTAAAAACTGTCAAAATGAGGTAGCCTACCTCTTGTTTGATATCTTGCTACAGACATTTTTTTGTTGTTGCACATAATCATTCTTAGATATTGAGATTTTATTCTGCTCAGTTTTGTCTATTTTGGGGTGTCTTGTCACTTTAAATGCAAATAAGCTGCTGATGGCCACTCCTCCCGACTCGATGTTTACCCTTGCACTTGAAAACGGCTGCAAACAGATGCGCAATTATTACAACCGTGCATCTTTGAAAAGCAGAAGTGGAGCCTCCTGCACAGCCAACAAGAATGTAGCAAGTGGGTAGGTCGACAACAAAAACACTTGTCTTTTCCAGCAGCCATTATACAGCGGTAAAACCAGCTGACCAAGCATGCTGGAGTTCTGCGTGGGTTGCTAGGTAACGGGCAGATCTCTGCCGGAGTTGCTAGGTAACAGAACAGAGTCCATCGAATGATTGGGAGGTTTTTGAAACAACACCAAAAAACATTAGCGTACTTCCAAAAGACATCCGAGTTTTTCAGTTGAGACCCAAATAGAAGTACAAAAACGTGCAAAAGTTTAATTTTTCATCAAAGGTCCTATTCAAATTAGTGTGAGATTTGTTGAAGTTGTAAAAATAAAACGCCTAATTTTATTTTGGATTCCAGTAGACGTGGAACAAATGAGCCTGAATCTCATTTACAACCAATCAGTTTTATTATTATTTATTTATTTCGCATTTCCAAAAACTCTCGAGTCATCCCGTTGTGTTTTGCTGCGTTACCATGACACAGCAATCCTCAGCGGAGGAATTTCATGGTCATGCTGATCTTAAATCTCAATTGGAGCAACAGGACCTGCTGGAAACCTTCCTGAAGTGACGCATGGCTTCCCTGCAGCTGCAGCAGCATCACCAAGTTTCTCCTAAAAAGGCTTCGGTCTGGTTTGAATCCCCCAAATAAGTAAATAGAGAGAAGATAGGTCGAGTTTTCCCAAAGGGATTTTGACCAGGAAGGTTTAAAGACAAAAGGACGACTGTATCTGGATTCCTGAGAGCCAGGCTGACTTTGTTAAGTCAATGAAAAGATCACACACAGCTGGAAAACAGCAGCATATTTAACATTCTGACACATAAAATTTATCGGCCCTCCTCCGACTGACCAGAAATACCCTCTGTGATCCGATTAAATGTTTACGTGTCAACTCAGGTTCAAAAGACGTAAAAAATAAGAGACGTTCATGATTCCATCAACATGTTGGTAAATTAAACAGTTGCTTTAAGTCGCAGCTGGAACATTTCAAAACTTATTTAGATGCTTCTGCTACATTTTATTGCAGTTTTGTTTCCGGATGGAGATCAATGGAGGTAAACTTCCAGGTCAGATGAAGGGATTAAAGTTGTTTCACAAAGCACTGACCTTTGACCCCATCCCCTGCTGCCGATCTGCGACTCGTTAACTTCAAACAAAACAGAAATTTTTAATCTATAAAGGTATTTAAACTTCGAAGTTAAATGTATTTTTTTGTGATTTTTACGTGAAAATACCAAAACAAAATCAACTGGAATAAAAAATAAAAAAAAACAAAAAAAACTTCAGTTTCTCAAATAAAAATATGAAAAGTGAAATGTCGTTTTATGGAGGAGGAAGACAAAATCCATGCCACAAACACAACTTTTACACACACAGACTGAAATTTTATGATTCTCGGCTGGTCTGGACTTTAACTAGGCCATTGTAACAAATACAACAAATACATATATTGTATTTGATGTCCTCAAGGCCAGGCTTGGGGAAAAAAAAAGAAATCAAGTGTTTTGCAGAATGGCTTTGAGAACTTTGACTAGGACAGCAGATCTTGATGCTTTATTCTGTTTTTTTCTTTTCTTTTCTTTTTTTTTTGCTGAAATCCGATTTTTTTCTTTGTGGATTGGCCTTTCACAATAAATAAACTCTACATTCTAATGAGCATCTAACATTGGAACTGGAAGACATTTTAAATATCCAAAATAAATAAACCAAACGATCAATAAAGTGAATTTTGAAGTCGATTCTTTGTAAAAAAAAAAAAAAAAAAAAAAAAAAAGGGCTGGTTGAGACCAAAACGCCAAACTGGAGAGTTTCAACATCCAGTTTTTAGTAGAAAAAGAGAGAAAAAGGAGATAAATAAATTATGCAAATGGAAATTATTGAGTTTGTTATTGATTATTATGACAGGCATAGTTCATACTACAACACAACTGCAACGCTATATGCAGAAGAAGAAAGATGACGTCACACAGTAACGCTCCGTTTAAGGAATTAATCATGGACGCCACCGGTTATGGATCGATTTATACGTTTGTTCAGCAACAGGAGGCGACAGCAGCGTCACAAGATCATGAAAACATAAATTAAGCTCAGAAAAAAGGGAACAACTAATAGCAACGGCCTTCTGTAGAGGAACCTGCTCCTTTAACTTTAACTTCTGAACCGAAATAAATGGAACAATGAGCAGCAGATATCTGAAATGTACTGATGATTGTGACCACAAAATGTCATGTTTGTTACTAGTTTTTCAATTGTTATTATTAGGAATCAAAGGCAGCTTTAAACAGGTGGAGTCCTTAGCCTTCATTTAAAGCATGCATCAAACTCAGGGCCCGGGGGCCAAATCTGGCCCGCCGTAGCTTTCTAAGTGGCCCTCCAAATTACATCAATAAGTTTGTCCATTTTTTCACAAGTCTGCAAATTTTACACAAAACCAACAAACCTGCAATAAAATCTAATTTTATTGCAGATTTTTCTCAAAGTTGGTGAAAAACACTGAGTTTAATTGACCTTCCTTGATGTCAAGTTATAGTCCGTTATCAATACCGTGAGCAATAAAAAGTCACATTTTAGCAAACATAGCGCAAATATTATAAAAATTCCTTACAAATATTTCTAAATTAGCACCACAAAATCTGCGATTTTGATTAAAAAAAACAATCACAGCTATTTATTGATGCTTTAACAGTTTAGTGAGTTTTAAATCAATGTTCCGGCCCTTTAAGAACATTCAGATTTTTTTATATGGCCCAAAATGAAAATGAGTTTGATAAGCCTGATTTAAAGGAACTCAGTGTTTCGTACGTTTTGCTGTTTTCTGGAGGTTTGCTCCAGAAAACTGAAAGCTGCTTCTCCACGTTCGGTTCCGGTTTGGGATTTTGGCTCGGAACTCTGTCGGATTTTCAAAGTTTGAGTTTTTGTTTCAGATTCGAACCCAGCTCTGGTTTCTGCCTGACCTTCCTGCTGCGTTCTTCATGCCATTTGTTCTCTAATGAACCTCTGCGTCCTTCACAGAACAGCTGGATTTATACTGAGGTCAAATTACAAACTGCTGGTCTCCATTTACTAATCACATGACTGCAATTGGTGGCGCTGGATCTTATTTCACGGTGGTGTGGGTCTTATTAAGGGGCTGAATAGTGATGCTCGCCACAGAAATGCAGATAGCTATTGAGTTGATTTACTCTCCCAACGCCTGCCATTTTTCAGCCATGCCACACCAGAGAGCAGCTTTTAAAAACCAGGGATGTGGAGATTTAAACATCAATCAATCAAATTTTATTTGTATAGCACATTTCAGCAGCAGGGCATTTCAAAGTGCTTTACATAATAAACACAGAAACACAAAATCGTGCAACATAGAATCAACAATCAAAAACTACATTAAGTCGAGTGTCATAACAAAGCAAATAAAACATTTTTAATATTTTAACCTACAAAATTGAGCTAAACGTAATTTTTAATCTACAAAACTGGCCAACGGTGAAGCTCTGCTCACCTTTGGAAACGGGTAACATCAAAATCATTCATACACACAAACTATAAAATGTTTCTGCTGAAAACAAATCCTCCTCTGATGCGCATCAAATACAATAACCCATGAAGCAGCATGGATCATCACGCTTTTATTTTGAAAACCGGCAGGCAAAATGAAGCAGTCATGTGACCCGTGCAATGCGAGGTCGTTTGTTGTCAGTCACGTGGTTTTTAACGAAATGACACGAGCGTGGAGGTGGGGCTTCAGCTCGATAATTCATAAAAATAGCAAAATCAGGCAAATTAAAAGTTTTCTAAATCAGTTTCTTTCCATAAAAAAAAACTAACAAAAACTGCAGGTGTGTTTCTGGTGAATTTGTGGTTAAAACATGTTTTTTTTTCACTCAGTGGGTAGAAAATCCAGAAATTTTACTCAAGTAAGAGAAGAGATACTTCAAAATAAAATGACTCAAGTAAAACTAGAAAGTTCAGCGAAGTAAAAATACATTTTTAAAAATGTTACTCAAGTAAATGTAAATTGTTACCCAACTCTGCCAAGGTCAGCTGCAGGCCTGATTAAAATGTTTTTTGTTTTGTTTTTTTAAACAAAGAAGTCGCCTTGGATTCGCTGCAACATCGTTACCTTTCACACACTCTGTATTTTTTGATTCGTGGACAAATGGAGGAAAACGCTGGTGATGGACTCGGCGTTCCAGATGTTTCAGGTTTGGTTCCCTCTGATCTGAGCCGGTCCGTTCCAGGTACCGACAGTTTTGGCCAATGAATGTAGCTAGAATCTAGAAGCATTTTCACTGAAACAGAAAGTTTTTATTTATGCCTCTCAGAAGCAAGTCATCTGTCTCACTGCCTTTATGGAACAATATTATCAAATTGGCGCTCGTTGCACATTTATAGCTGAGCATTACAGCAGCACTCAGGCATTTCTTTATGCATTGAATAAAAAATAAATAAATAAAAAAAAAAAAAAAAAAAATATATATATATATATATATATATATATATATATATATATATATATAAATTTAAATTTCTCCATAAAACCTCCAGTATTTCACTGCAACTAGGCAGTGCAAAAGCATTCCCAGCTCAGATGTCACAGCCAACATCTGACTCAAATATATACCACACGGCTGATGAGTGGCTGGGGGTGGAGGCTGGTGGAAGTTGACCTTTCAACCCTTATGATTTGGCTCGCCCCCAGTGGGAAAGCTTCTCCTTCCATCAGTTTTTCCGAATACGTTCACGGTTTTTGGGGGGAGATGAAAGCTTTACAAAAGTAAAACCGCAGGTAGCAAAGCGGGGAGCAAAGGTGATAAAAACCATGAAATATTTCCCCACTTCATCTTTCCTGAGTGGAACTGCGAGGCAGAAACGTGACTGGACTTCACCCAACAAGAACTTTCCTTCAGACCGAGGAAACGATTTAGATTTAACAGTTTAGGCAAAAGACGCTTCGTCTCACAAATGAAAAGTTAAATGTTAAGTTTATAGGGAGTTTCCTGACATCAGCAGTCTTAAATGTGATGTTAAGTTGATTAAAAACTTTCCATCAGGAGGAATAACTGACAGCAGCGGATTGTTTTGCACCGACACACAATTCAGCGCAGAGCAGAAAACAAACGATGGCGAAGTCGGTCCAAACAATCGACAAATACAAACCCGAAGGTTATATCAGATGAATGTGCTACAAAAGTTAAATATAAACGTCCTCACTCATTCAGATGGCTGTAGGATAAAAAAATACCAGAAACTACGTCAGTATTATGTCGTTGCAGGCTCGTATGGGAAGCTGTTAGTGTCAAAAGTAATCTGTACAATAACACATTCTTTTAACCTGTAAATGAGAGGATGAACTGTTTTTAGGGTTGGGGGTTTCACGTAACCATGTAGTGAATCTCAACACAGGGTTGTCATTTTAAAGTTGATTCATTAGTCTTTCATGAACAGGTTAGGATCTATAGGTTGCACAAAACATGTTCATTACATTTTCATTTTTATTTATACAAAATTATGTCTATATAACAAGATTTTAGTCTGGTCAGTTTGCTGACCACGCTCCCGACTCAACGTTTACACGCGAAAACGTCAGCAAACAGATGCGCAATTATACAACTATACACTTTTGAAAAGCATTAGTAGAACCTCCTGCACAACCAACAAAAGTTCAGCAAGTGGTTTCTGGGTGGTAAGTCAACAACAAAACGCTTGTCTTTTCTCGCAGCCATTGCGCAGAGCAAACAGCAGTGAAACCAGCTGACGAAATGTGGTGGAGCTCAGCTTGTGTTGCTAGGAGACGGGTGGAACTCTGCTGGGGTTGCTAGGTAACGAGGCAGCACCTACTGATTTGTGATGTTACGTTTGCAATAAAAACATTAACCGGTTGCCAAAAAATGGAGCTAAAATATTTGTAGGAAAAGTTGATACCAAATGTTTTTGTATATATTTCTTAAATGTGGCAGGATTCATGATTGACCTTTGATGACCTCTGGAAACGTTTATTAATATCTTTAAAATGATAGCAGTACAAATGAAAATAAAAGTTTTGGTGCGCAAACATTTGACATCAGTTTCATTTCGTATGAAGACGGTTAGGTCGGTCCAGTCATGCAAACGCCACACAGAAAGGGCCAGATTTCAATTCATGACAAAAACGTTGCTGCAAAATAGAAACATTCGACACAAACTCAGGAATGAACTTTTCCGAGACAAGAATTTGGCAAGATGAAGAAAATATCAGGTTCTTTTGACTCTGAGTGACTAATATCTATGTCTAAAAATGTTTTAAAACAGGATGGCAGGTGAGGAAAATATGGACCAACAAAAAAATCAAAGCAGATAGAAACTAGAATAAGTGACAAAAGAAGGTTGAACATGATCTCAACCACAATTAAAACCACTAAAAAACAAAATCATAAAAATGTAAATAATCAAAATAATATCATCTGTAAACCGCAAAAAGTCTGAACATAAAACATGAAAATAAAAGCTGTGATCTACATGTAACCACAGACCAAAGCAGGAAAACTGGGGGTTTGAGCCCAACAATCACCACAAATATTCAAATCAAAATTACCAACGTGGAGCTCGGGGGGGAAAGGCTCTGTGGAAATCCGCACCTCCGCCCTTTGAAAGGCATGTTTTCTTTTTCTAAAAAACATTGGATCCATGTAAGAAAACAAACCGATTCCCCGCGGAGCGGCGAGATGGACGGAGAGACGAGGGCTTCGTCTTCAGCAATCAGGGCGTTGCTCTGCGCTGTCATGTTGAGGAAGCAGATACGGATCACCAGGCCGTTTGATCGCCGCGTTCTGCTTCACAGAAAATGCTTTGTTTATTTTTCATTTTTGTCTTACTCACTGGCTGCTGGTTTGAGATGCAATTATTGCCTTTGATTTCGCAAAAACTCAAAGTCTTAACAAGTAATTCTGGTCTAGTTTCCGGTGCAAATATCTTAGTTCACATGAAATAGAACAAAACTGACTTGCAAGTAATTTTTCAGGAAGATATTGGAGCTTGTTTTAAGTCAATTATTCCTTACAATTGCAGAAAAAAACCCTGTTGCATTGGCAGATTATTTTCATTTATAACAAGACATTTTCCCCATGTTATAAGTGAAATATTCTTTTCACTTTTTCATCAATATTAAGGAATTATTGACTCAAAACAACTTCCGATAACTTAGACGATCCGTCTTTTGCTACACATGATGATTGTTCACTACGGGAGTGCTTCTTACTTAAGAAAGAAACTGAATTATTTGTTAATTTGGATGTTTTTAAAATTGCTGAAGTACTTTAATAAAATGTGATAATGTCATTTTCAGATTCAATGATTAATAGTTTATAAGTTGCAATTCTAAAAAAAAAACAAAAACAAAACATTTTTATGTCTAAACTGCACATGTGGAGGTAAATCTGTAGAAAATAAAAATAGTTTAAGTCAATTGACTCTATATTATATATTAATATGCTATATTAAACTGCGATTTAGAACAAACTGTACAAGGCATCAAAACGCCAAATGAGTCGGGTAAAGTCCAACTTTTATTAAATTGTTTAAAGTCCGAATGTCGTTTCTGCTGGACAATCCGGCCGAAACGACCTAGCAAGATGCCATCGTTTGTCCGAATGGAAATGTTTTGCCTCATGCCAAATCTTTAACCCTTTAAGGCCCAAGTCTCAAGTCTCCGCCTGGATATTTTTGCCTATTTTAATTGTACGAAGCTCTTTAAAGGTCCTGTGAGTAAATAATTTCGCCCATTTCTCCATAACAACTGAAGCTGTCAGTATGTAACAGTTATTTACAATACAAACAAAGAAACAAAGAAAAACATTTGTGGGAGTGAAATTACCGTAATAACCCGACACCGGCTGGAGAGCGCAACGTCTCCCTTCTCAGAAACTGTTGGAGTTTTTCAGAAAAGTATCAAAGAGTTACGGCACCACAAGGCTGGCTTGTAAAAACGTGTCGGCTCAATATTAAACACCTTTTTTCTCCAATCAAATCAGAAACTTTGATTTATTCCCTTTGCGGATTTCCTCCAACAGCGCAGCGACACGCTTGATTGGTTGATTTTATTTCCATTTCAAACAGAGGCCTTGTTTAATCACAACAAAACTCTCTACCTTTCAGCTGTTTTAAATTACAAACATCTATATTTGAGGCCATATGAGGAATTTGTATTGAATTTCATTCCTTTGTGCCTAACCTGAGCCGATGCATTCCTAACTCTGGCCTTAACTCACACCTTTGCTCCAACACTTTCCTCTAAAAATGAAGACCAGGCTTTGGTCCCTACAGGGTTTCCTGTCTTCAACAGAAGTGGACTTAAATGACATAAACGAGCACAGACTAACAAAAATGTAAAGAATACGTATATATATATATATATTGGCATTTTTTCTTGAATTATCTGATCTGACTCGGCTATTCTTGTAAAATGGTAAATTTCACATAAATACTTCCAAGTTTCATGGCACTAAGACACAAAATAAACATTTGCAGAGTTAAAGATTAATTATTTAAAGGGTTCAATTTGGGAATTTAAACAGCAAGGTTTGCCAGAAGAAAGTTTTAGTCAGTCAAGCTGCTCAAATAATTTTAGTTTACATACAGAAAACAGCCAACAAAGCCTGAAGAGAACCACACGGGTTTGTTATTTAACCTCATAGAACGTAATTGGGAATATTCAGCTCAATTTGGCTCCTCTGTGAGAAAAGTCACACAAATGCTACAAAACAAGCAGAAGAAACTGATTTCACGCCTGGTTCTGCAAACCAGGATGAAGATTTAGCCTAAAAAGCAACAACAGTAAAAACTAAACCAGACCTGCAGCCGGTGGTTCAGTCAGGGAAAGAGAGCGATTAGAAATAAGAAAACAGGATCATCTGATTATATCCAGGAAGTTAAAGTTTTAAAATGGGTCAAAGGTTTTATTACAACTGGAAATGTATTATAAATGTGAGATTATTCAAATAAGGAAGAAGAATTGTTAAAATTATGCCTTTTTTTCCAACTATGGAGCTTTACAACAAACAAATCTATAAAACCGTTAAACCTTAAAAAGATTATAGTGATGATGTATTTTAAAATGGTTCCACTTCACTGCTTGTTGGTCTGAAACTCATTTGTAAAAGAATATATTGCATGATTTAAAATCGATTTGTTAGCTCCGTCTCGCTCAATAAAGCAATAAGAAAGGTGCGACAAAGTCAAAGAATGGAAATATGCTCTGCAGTTGTTGCTAGCCAGCAAGAAAACTTGAACCAATTGCCAAAAGGAGAGAAATTGAGTTATAAAGTCCCAAATTTGTTTTGTTTGTCTCCAGACAAAACAAACTTTATCATTTTACCTCCAAGTTTCAGGTCCCAGATTTATAATTTGGGTTTTTTTCATGAAGCGCCAGGGAGGAAAGGGCTTTTCTGGGGACATAAAATCTATCTTGCATTGATTAAAACATAGAAAATTCAGTGGTATTTAATTCTAAACGTCAGAAAGTCAGTCATCAAAATGCAGGACGGAGCAGCCATCAATGTGCTTCAGTGGAAAAATCCAGTTCAAATCAGCATAAAAAGAAACAAAAACACAAACATTTGGAAAACGGCTCCAAGTAAATACAATGGAAAAGGAGAGATACAAGTATGAAGCCTTGTGGTACGCCCCGAGGAACATCAGTAGACAAAGGCATAAAACTAATGGGGTCCAAACCAGTAGAGAGAAAAACATCTGATATATGCGTGGCAACCAGGAATAGCAGCAAACAGAAACTGATTTTGGTCTTTGTGAAGTTATTTAAATGATACTGTGATGATAAATCATGCCGCCTATGTTGTGTTAAAACTCTCCATTCTGCATCAGTCTCTCCTTTTAGCTCACACTGAGGCCTGATTGTACAAACTAAAGTGTTCATTTGGTGTCCCAAACAGCAGTCACCTTCAAAATAAAAGCATTTTTCCCCAATAAAAGCTGATTTCTGTGCAGAAATAACACTTAATGTTGACTGTAACAGAATTTTTTTCAACATGTAATTATTGAATTTAACTGATTATTATACTGAAAAAGTCTGAGTTTATATCTGAGGAAATTTGCTCGTAAAAGAAAAAAGATAAATTCTGTCATTTTTAACCACAGATATTTTGTTTTGTGTGACAATTTGCATTTGGTTTTACTCTAAAATTAAGGCTGTTAATGAACACAAAGGCTCAGATTTTAAATGCTGTGGCTCAAAGTGTTACAATCTAGATGCATATTCTATATCAGTCATTTGTTTAGACAGCTGATGTAGCCGGAGTCACTATTCCAGAAAGTTGTTCTTCTGAATTAAAGAAATAAGAGGTAAGATACCGACTGACGTGACTTATGCAACAATAACCCCAAACTCTCCCCTGCAGTCATACGTCAGTAAAATTCTGGCTTGTTTGAGTAAAATCTGTTGTGATTTCCAAAAGGATGAACGAATTAAAGTCAATAACGACCGTTCACCAAAAACCTCAGTTTCGATCACATTCAGAAAATTCAGTAGTTTTTCTTTAAACAGCCAAATACGTCAATCATCATCACCAAAAGTTTTGATACCACAGGAGACCCGTACAAATTCTGCAGAAAAAGGTTCATCCAGTTTTGTTGTTGTGTAGCAACAAAAAGTTCCCAAAATGAGACTTAAAGCTTCCAGAACCGAGACATTTTTGAGCTGCAGGTGGTAAAATGAACCCATGCGGACCTGATAATCCACCACACAGTCCTCACTTATTACTGGGATGTTTCAGGGAGCTTTCCTGCTGTCAGCAGATTGCACTCAGATGGAGAATCAGCCTGAACATCAGCAAAAACGAGGCGTGCGTCTCTTACCCAAAAGGCCCCCCAGGAAGCACAGAGATGGTTGACCCATGCTGTTCGGCTTTCCCACGGTGCTTCAAACGCAGCACACACACGACAGCGACGTCTGCAGCTCTCCGGCGTGCGGATGGACACACATGGGGCGGCGTGCCTGCCTCAGCTCTTCATGGCACCAGTGAGCCTCTCTCAGACCGACTGAGGCAGCTCACAGCTCCAGACTCTGCTGCCGATAGTCTGGAGGAGAAAGCAGAAGAGACGAGAACCCAGCAAATGTCAGCAGGAATCTGACCAGGTCCAAAACTGAGCTGCGAATAAACGCGCTGTGTGGGTTTCCGTGCATGTTTTCATTTAAAACTTGACATGTTCTCAAAAATGTTTATTGGTTGTTTTTTGGGGTTTTTTTTAAACGCACAAGTGAAGAAAAAAAATTGAGATTACAAACAAAACCAAATGTATGTGAAGATAAAGACGACATCTAAGCCTTTTGCAAAAAGTAATTAACCAATTAATCACATGATGGAGTTACTTAACCTTAATATTTTCCATTTAGTTTACTTTATATTTCAAACCTTTTCAAATACCATGACGTGTATTTAGATAGCTATTTGTTTGAAAATGAGGTCGGCAGAAGTATGAAGAAAATAAATGAGTCAAGAAAACATTCTGACAATACTTTCTGAAGGGTAAATTTGCATACAGAGATATTATAATGCATTTGATTTATGGCTTCAGTTGTGTAATCAATTATAAAACAGGTAATTCAAGTACAGCTGCCTGGTGGCCGATTACAATTCAGACCAGCACAGGTGGTTGATGTAGATGGAGACTTTTTATTTGAACACAGGGTAAAAACTGATGCGTTATCCAACAGTATATCTTGGAAAAGCATTTGTAGAGCCTCCTGCCCAGCCAACAAGAAGGCAGAAACAAGTTTCTGGATGGTAAGTCAAAAGCAAAACACCTGTTTCTTCCAGCAGCCATTGTACAACATATACAGCAGCAAAACCAGCTGACCCAACGTGCTGGAGATCATAATGGGTTGCTAGGTAACTTGTGGAACTCTGCTGGGGTTGCTAGGTAACGGGCAGAACTCTGCTGGGGTTGCTAGGTAACGGGCAGAACTCTGCTGGGGTTGCTAGGTAACGGGCAGAACTCTGCTGGGGTTGCTAGGTAACGGGCAGAACTCTGCTTCTAACAACTTGAGCTGTAGAAATCCAAATGGAAGAACAAAAATGTGCAAAACGTGAATTTTGCACAATAGGTTCCCTTTAAGGAAGGTGAATGAGAAGTGAGTGTCCACTATAAAGGGTCACACTTCTCATCTCCCTGAGGAATGTTTATCAGCGGTCTTCAGGAACTTTACCCTTGCGGATCTGCTGTTGGGGTCATGAGAGTTTGGTCGTGAACTTCACATTTTTTTGGATCTGTAGAAAACCTGCGGCCATGATCAGGATCCTTGTCTAACCAGAACAGGACCAGCGCATGCATTCTCACGAGAAAGTGGGGCAGCTTGAGAAGACAGAGTATCCAAAACTGAAGCTGCCATCTAATATATTGAATTCATTATTTTAATGTTCGGTTAGAAATGGCAATAAATACACATTTGTTTGGGTAAAGTTCATTTATTTGGTTAAAACCCATGAAGATGTAAGGAGGAACTTATCTTTTGTTCCACATGCCACGTTGTTGCCCATGGGGAATCATTAACTGGCACACTCGGTTCCCCTTCCACCTCCGCCGTATTGAACACTTCTAAAGACTTGATTAGCGCTGCATGTGTCTCAAAAATATTGTAATCACAGAATAATTGTTTTAATAAAGTATTTTATTCCAAAGGAACATTTGGAACAGCTGCTGTGTTTCACTGACAGGATTTTTCATAAAAATTTTCCAAAAATACATTCCAGTTTCCAAATTGATGCATCTCTAATTTTAACTACTATTTGCATAAAAGAGGCCAGACGTTTGGGTTCTGGCTGCAACGCTAACAGGAAGCAAAGATCCTGCAGGTGCAGGAAAGCCTTTTGTGTCTGAAGTGTTTATAATAATAAATCCTGCTGGTGGCGCAGAGCTGCAGCCCAGAATTTAAACCAGAGACAGGAGCCAAACGGTGGATGAATTCAGGAGCAAAGAGCAACGAGCGGCCTACTCGGATTCACAAAAATATCCGGGAGGCCTGATTGGATCGGACGGAGCCTCACGGCCCAGGAGGACAGCGACCCAAAACATTCTGGCAAACCGATCCAGGAGCTTTCCAGAATCCAGTTTCATCACACTCACTGCACAAACACAAAATTTTACCAAGTATATTTGGTCCAGTTTCCAGTGCAAATACCTTATTACACTTAAAATAAGACAAAATGAACTTATAAATAACTTTTCAGCAATTTCTGAGCTTTTATTAAGTCAATAATTCCTTAAAATTGATTAAAAGCACAAGGTACCTGGGCAGATCATTTCACTTACAACACAAGAAAAATGTCTTGTTAAATAATAAGCTAACTTTTTAAGCAAGTACTGACTTAAAACAAACTCCAAAGTGTTCTTGAAAAGTTATTTGCAGGTTGTAATGGTTCTGAGGCATTTGCACTAGAAACCAGACCAAATCTATTTGGTCAGATTTTGTGAACTTTACAAAATCCAGCTGTTGGAAAAGCACCAATATTGCTCAAGCAAAAGCATAAAACTACTTATTTGTGATAAAAAATATATTTAAATGTAACTCTTAAACCTGTCTTTGGCTATTTTTCTCTTCGCAAAATCAACTCAAAGCCAAAAAAAAAAAATAAATAAAAATAATAATAATTCTGCGTTGTCCAGCTGTAACTGGATCATGCTTTGGTATCCATGTCCGACTCCAACTCAGACTTTACGAGTCCAATGTAAGACTGTTTTGACACACAGACTCAAAAACAGACTTCCAGCAGCGTAAATGGCTGAAGACTCTGGCAGGCGGCGGGAAGAGGAAAGTTCACACAGCCAAGGATTATCCGGAAGAATCAGAAAAAAATAATAATAAAACATTCCTCGAGTTGTAAAACAGTGATGGGAACTTTTCGATATGAAGTTACACATCAGTGAAAGCCTTGCCTGTCCTGTTTCTAATTGGTAGTTTTCTGCTCGTATGGTTTCATTTATCACAGCTGTCAGGGTTATTTTGAGACAGGAGCTCCGATTTGTTCGTTAGAAGAACTTAACAGATGCAGCGGCTCATTGAGACTCAAACGTTTGAGCCGGGAACGCCGTAAAACAATGTTTTGCTCTGCATCTTTAATTGATTATGAATAAATTGAACCTTGGCTTTGTAACACAGAATGGACCATCATGGCATAAATGTTTCTGATTGCTTGAAATGTTTCACGCTGTGGTGCGTCACACACGCTGCGCACGCAGGAGACCGGCGCCGTCCATAAAGGCCTCAAAGCCTCAGCAAGTGAAGAAAAAAATTACAATAAATTACAAGCTGTACATAAAATCAGATCATAACAACATTACGTAACCAGCTTGTTGTTGCTGGCGCAGAATGTGATTTCAAACAGGGCAGCTGTTGCTGGTTTTTGATTAAAATTGATAAAAATAATGATTTATGTCAAGAAAAAAACGTCGGCGAAGCCGTTTCAGCTGAACTCATTAATTCCTCTAACCGGTGGGCGATATGGAGCGAGAATTTTATTGCAAGATTTTGTGGAACTAACCATAAAAAATAAAAAATATTATTTATGGAACAGCATTCATTAAAAACATTTGAGTTAAATCTTCCTGAGGACACCACTGACCTTAATATCATTTCACTAAACCACACACAAACGCCATTTAGTCACTTTTTCTGATATTTGTTGATTTGTGGATTAGAGTAGAAAACTGTCAGTTCTGTTCTTTATTTAATGCCATTGATACATTGATATCTTAAATTTAAATGCCCATCATTAAAGTCCTCTGCATCAGCCTTTCATTAAAGGGGCGGTACTATAGTTAAGCAACTATGCTACCCTCAGGTGTTACGAAAACATTTGAGGGAAAAATCTGACTTTGCATCTGGAGCCTTAAAATTGGCCTCTGTCTCTTTAAGAAGCTCCTACCATTTATGACACGCCCCTTCATTACATCATCACAGCCTTTAAAGGGGCAGAATCATGTTTTCCAGCCACATAATTCTCTAACCGCGTTACCTTCAGTTGTTATAAAAATGTATGCATCATATCTGAAATTGTGTCTGTCTCTTTAAGAAGCTCCTGCTCTTTCTGAAACTCACTGTGCTCCTCTATTAACCCTTTAGGTTTTTGACCAGAGTTAGCTGCTGTAAAGAGCTCAGCTGATGAGCAGTTCCATCAGGTGTTTGCTAATTGCTGCTGGCTAGTCTGAAGGAGCTGAGGAGCTTAGTTCATCTGAATGGTTGCCATGGAGATTACATGATTTCTCAAACATGCATGAAAAAAAAAAAAGAAAAATCAAGGTAAAAGTCCAGGTTTGTTTTTGATGATGGAATCACGTCATAACACGACGTAAAGCTGAAAAAACTAGATTTTATACAAAACTGCCTTTAAATAGAAGAGAACGGGTCAAAGCAGACAGTTTATTGCTTTATTGCTGCCTGGAGTGCTGCCCTGCAGACATTTTAGATGTCATCACCCTACAAATCACAGATTTTCCGATTATTTAGAAGTCCTCTAAAATTTAATTTGTGTTTAGAGGACGAGCAGCAGGAGCCAAAGTCTGAACAGAATTTATTCAATTTAAAAATTGAGTTAATTCATAATTGCCTAATGCACTTTAGCGTCAGTCACGGTGCTAAAAAGAAAATGTCAGACAGAGCTCTCAGAGGAGGATTTTAATGGATCTTCAAGGTTTGGAGGTCAAGTCCTGATTTGTTTAACGGTGCGATTCCCTGGCTAATTACCAGGCGAACGCTGCAAAAATCCTGCCTGAAAAGAAAATTCCCATCGATTTTATCACAAAAGCAAATGCCTCCAGTTACACTTTCATCCTTTCATCTGGTGCATAAGGAGAATAAAGGTTGGATTATGGAGTTTGGTGTCTTTCTTAACAATTCTTGGATTTCAGGTGGAGAAAGTAGCTGGAATTGAACTGAAAACATTCAGAAAACGGCTTCCCACCGAGCCAAATCCCCCGTCTGCGATCTTAAATAAGATGTTCTGAGTTAGTTGGACAACGCGGCTCTGCAAATGTGAAAAATCCATCTCGGACATGTTTTCCTGATGTATTCTGCTTTATTGTCACTTAAAAAGCCCACACTGATATTACTGTGACTGCAGATGGTTTGTGAGTGACTCATAGTTTCATTGATGGTTAGCAGAGCCGTGGTCAGGATCAGCTGGACACTTTCAGCCTGGAAACAAACCGACACGTGGGAGAAGATCTGCTCCGCATTAAGACACGACCTTCAGCAGTTATCCAAACTACAAAGGCCTTTCAGCTGCAATTCTCCACAGAAAGTGAAGATCTGACTTATTGTTTGCTCTTATAAAAGCTGGATCAAAAAAAAAAAAAAAAAAAAAAAAAAAAAAAGAGGAGATTTGGACATTTGAAAAATCATCAATCAAACTTCAATCAATATTATTCATACAGTTTGTCCACACAAGCAACAAATTTGACTTTGGTTCCACTTTGGTCTCAGTGGAGACAGTTTAAATATAAACATATAAGAAGAGAAATAAAATAAAAGTGTTTATCTGTATGGTATTGATCTCTGTTAACTGTTGATCAGAGACAGCCTGAGGACAGAAACTGGTTTTTGCAAACAGCACTCTGTGGCGCCAACATGAAGGTAAAAGTCTAAACAGTCTGTGTCCAGGATGTGAGGGGTCTGCAGAGACGCTAGCTGCCTCTTTCCTGACCTTTGACCTGATTAAGTCCTGGATGGAGGGGAAACAAGAAGGAAATATTTCTGTCATAATAAAATATTTCAATGAACGATAAATTATCCCAGAAGTTATCGCGGTAAATAATAATGTTGTTGTAAGTAATGTAATGTTTTAAATATCCAAAATAAATGCATAAAACAACAAAAATGACAACATTAAATATGGAGTCTATTTAAGCATAAAAGGCTAGTTGGGACCAAAACACCAAAAAAATTTTATCATCCAGTTTTTGGTAGAAAAAGAGAAAAACAATAAATAATCTAAATAATCCGATCCAAAGCTGATTTATTTAAACAAGTTAAACTGCTGTTACAATAATCTGACCATGAAAAAATTAAAGCATGGATGATCATCTCAAGTTTTTGAAAAGTTTTTTTCCCAAAAAGGATGCCCAAATTTAAAGAATAATAAATAAATTATGAGAAGAGTCTGACAGGCTCACATTTCCTGATATCTGGGATCAAATGATCAAAGTCTCAGTTGTTTTGCTGTTTAGCTGCAGAAAGTCGTTGTTTAATAATTTATTAAGATCTTTGGGACAATTTTGTAAAATGAGAAGCTCAGAAAGAGAAAATATCTGGACCTCATCAGCATCGATAAATATGATATTAAATATTATTGTGCTGTTTGTTGCCGTCTGGATCTGTTCTGTCGACGATGCACTAAGATCTGTCACAACAAGCAATCAATTAATTAATCGCATTAATTTATTTCATTTATGATTTTGGTTTTTGGTTGTCTTCCAGTTTTGTTGTTCTGTGCAAAAGTTTAAATTAAATAACTTACATTATTATTGCATTATCATTATATCACTTGAAAATGGTCTCAAATTAGCAACAATATTATCGTTTATCGCAATAATTTCTGGGACAATTTATCATCCTGCATAAGTTGTTATTGTGGCAGGTAGTTTAGCCCCCCGCCTCAAAAAAGGGATAAACTACCAAAAGACAACACTGCAAATGTTTTCTTTTGGTTGTATTACTCAACACAAACAAAACAAACACACTAGCCTAGGCTAACCTAGGCTAACCTAATCTAGCTTAGCGCTAGCGGGAGAAATGGCCCACGGTCGTTTTGAAGACAAAAGAGAACTCCTACAAGAGCTAAAATATGACGCGCCACCATTTTTGTTTACGTTTATAAAGAAGGAAGTTGCACTCAGTGTCTTCAGATCTTTTTGAGTCGTTTTCTTCAGTGGTTCTTGGTGCAGCACCCCCACAGGCCAGGAGGGGAACAGGTTTTTTTTTAATGTTCTGGTTTGTTTGATGCAGTGCTGTCAGATAGATGCTGCAGTTTTGGTCCTGAATCGAACCGAGTCAACCGAACTATCAGAGTTTAAACGTCTTTAAAAACTTCTAGTTGCTCATTAAGGGAACATTTGACGGGAAACCTAGCTGATCATGACATAATCAGGTTGAAATGTTTTCAGCCATATGTGGCTCAAACTGAAAGCATAGGTTAGGGGTTTTAAGGTTAATGTGTGAAAACATCCTGAGGTTCTCCCTCTCGCCCACCAGGAACCACAGAAATACAAAGAGTCATAAAAAAACATCTTTACATAAAAATATCTTGATGGTTAATTGAAAATTTAAGTCAGTTCTGGACATTTTAGAGACGAAAAGTTCAGATATTTGTTTTATTGAGTATAAATTTTGGTCTCACTGCATTTATCTCCCAACGTCTGAAAGCTTTTTGTTGCATAAAACCGTTCATAAATTAAACTGGTGATATTCAGACATCATGGTCTCCAGCTCTGGCCATCATAACCATGTTCCAAACAGAAGGCAGAGTCCAGAACGGTTTGGACGCTGCGAGATCTCTGCGCTTTGTAACGCTGACAACATGTGTGCCCCTGCTGAAATGGATCATCGCCTTCTCCTTTGTCACAGAACAGATTCTCAGCTAAGCTGCAGGAAAACACGAGATCACAGAGATAAAAGCAAAAGTTCACAGATTCAGTCCAGTGCGAGTATTTTCGTGGGGCCTGTTCTCGTTGGTTTTGTCTTCTCCGATTCCATCCCATTCCCATTATGACGATGCTTCTCAACTCTGCGCTCTCTGGGTTTTGTCAAGAAGATCACAGTTAATCTGCCACAACGCGCAGGAATGCCTCTGATGTCCTGATGGGAATCAGGTCTCTGAGAATTCAATCAGCAACATGTGTCATAAATTTACCCAACTCAGATTAATCAGATATCATTGGAGACTCCAAACAGTTGGAAGAATGGTGTAATTATCTCACTTGGGATGAAACTGATCAGAAAATAAAACCAGGTTTAGACATTCCTCCGTTTCTGCTTCAGATTTATGGGGAAGAATTAGACAAATATTGACTAATTTGAATTATGACTCACTATTTGGACCTGTGGCCCCCAAATTTACGTGCTCCCGCTCTGTCATTATCCCTTGATTTACATCTCAAGTGAACTTCTTTATTGCTCTGCAGCTGCATCTCACTGAACAGCCAGCGAACAATAACTCAGAGAGTCCCTGCAGGGCGTCGCTGCAGCAGGAGGTCAGCGCGCCGCTGCGAACATCAGCAACCGAACGCAAATGTTGGTTCATGAAAACATTTGTTTTAATACACAGTTGGTGCTCTGGACTACTAAGGACATTGTAGATAGAAAAAAGGAAAAGTAAATTTAATCAAAAATAATTTTTTTGTTGACATTTTAGATTAATCTCAGAATATTTATAGAGGAAAAACAACATGAAAATTTCCAAAACTTGAAAATAGTGAGAAGAAGCTGAAATATTTCTACATTTTTCTAAAAAAAAAACAAAAACAAAACAACAAAAAAAACAATAAAACAAAAACATGGACATTTCTGAGCTTGAAAAGTCAAACATTTGCCAGAAAAAAACTTACATTTTGAGTTTTCCATCAAATCTTTCTAGATTTTTTTTTAAGGAAATTTCTAAGTTTGAAAAGTAAAAATTTTGTGTCAAAAAACTCAGAAATTTTGACTTTAGCATCAAGTTTTACAGAAATTTTTTGGGGAAATTTCTTTATTCAAACAGTGAAAAACTTGTAGGAAATGACTCAAATGTCCACATTTTTCTAGAAATAAACATGTTAATTTCTGAGTTTGAAAAGTCAAAAATTTGCAAGAAGAAAAAATATCTGAAATTGTGAGAATGATATCAGATTTTCCAGAAAAAACAAAAAATTTTAGCTCAAAAAGTTGAACATTTGCAAGAAAAACACTAAATAAAATTTGGTATCAATCTCACAAATTTCCTTCAAAAGATTTGCTGGAAACTTTTCAACTTTTGAAACCCAGCAAGTTTTTTCTAGAATATGTTTGAGATTAACCTCAAAATTTCAGATTTTTTTCTCACAAATATTCAAACTTTTGAGCCCAGAAATTTAATCAAATTTTATTTTAGAAAATAATCTCAAAATTTCGAATTTTTTTTTTTGGGCGGAAATATACTCCTTTTTTCTTCTGTCAGATTCTAATTTAAAAATTCTTTTTAAATGATTAGTTTAATTAATTAACAATTTACTCTATTACTCTACTAAGCCCTACGATGCTGTGGTACCATCAGAAATTGTTGTAAACTCTTTACCAGTATGAATTACCAAAAATAAAAATTTATTCACACAAGAATCGTGTTATTTGCTATGATCGATTTAAAATATCCAAATATCAATTTGAGAAAAATAAAACAAACACGCCGCATGTTGGCCTCTATTCTGTATCTCCACTGGAGGGTCAAAGGTCACCACACAGATGGTTGTTGTTTGTTATGAGATATTTAATCTGAGACATTTGGCTGTGGCCCAGTAGAGAGCAAGGGGAAGGGTGTGAGCAGCGTGTACACAGGATTGATTGACGACGTTTCTGACTGTGAGTGCTGCATTTCTGTAGTTTTCACTGGCAGAACTGAACGAAGGCAGAGGAGTTTGATTTCTTCACAGATTATTTGACTTTTACCAAACTGTGACAACATGGTGGCAGGTCTAACAAACATGTGAAAAACATTTTTCTCTTACAAAAGTTACATCCTGCAGCTTTAATTCAATAAAAAACACTTTTCTCCTGACAGCGTTCGGCTCGTCGACATGGGCATTTTACCGTTTCAGTAGAAAAGGGTCCAACTTGTGAATTTTCCTTTTTAAATGCTGCAAAGAGAAATCGCTCCCCATCATGACCATTAACCAGACGGACATCATTTAAAGCAAGATTTAGGTGAATTTATCTGAGCCTCTGGGTAAGGTTTTGCCCCTTCAAGAGAAACTCTAAGGTAAATTTACAGTTTTGAATCAAATGTTGCATCAGCTTTCCAACCTGGAAACAGAACGGTTGAGATAAACCACCAAATTCAGCCCCATAAAGAGCGTCGGCTTCTGACTGCGTCTTTATTCAAACGGACCAAGCCCCAAAACCAACACATCAAATCTTTTATTGCTTCTGAAAAATGCCAGCGATCCGTTCCACCTCACTGGGAGCAAAGCAACGAATCGCAGCAATGGTTTTGGTGGAAAATCCCAAACCTACGTGGGAAATTATCACCAGATTAGATGCAGAAATGAGCATAAAAAACCTGTTTCCAAGAGAGGATTTCTGATGTGAAAACAGGGATTCACTACTCAACCGAAAAGTGAACTACAATTTCCAAACTGCTTTATGTTGCATCACATTGTTCCTTTAGTTTTAACTTGGATGTAAACAGTGCTGTGCAACTTCACCAGGAAACACATCCTTGTCCTACCGAGCAAGGATAAGTAATTACATAAATTATAAATGCAATACATAGTTACCACAAGTCTGAACTGGATCTGCGCCATCTTAGTGTAATCCACAGCAGACCCACGACTTCCAGACCGAGACACGTATATAGACGCTCTTCACCGAAGTGCGAAAGATACATGAACATCATCATGATGGAGGTTTTCCTGAACGATGGAGAAGGAAGATATGTGACGATGTGAACAAGCTACTTAGTGAACACAAAAAGACAACATGGAGGAGCTTCCAAAAATAAAACGATAAACAAAGTGTTGCTAAAGTCATCGGAAACCTTTCACACCGACGCAGCCCTGAGGAACGCAGGTCCCACACACCTGGCGAAACTGAAAGCACTGCACCCGTGACCCCGCCGTGACCTTTCAGGACCTTTCAACCCTCACTCAGTTCAAACAAATATCTTTAAGGTATCGCTTCTGGGTCTTATTTTCATTTTTAGTTTATTTTATCTTTGTTTTTTAAATCTTGTCCTAATGCAAATATTGTATTTGAGCTAAAAATGTTTTTAACCATGTTATATTTAGATATATTGTGTGCTGATGTAAAGTTTCTGGCAAAAATGCTGAGTCACCTCACAGCAGCAAAATCTACCTAATGGAATAAATACAATTGATTGATTGATTGATTGATTGATTGATGACATTGACCAACTTCCTTGCTTTAGCCACATTAATAAATTTAAATCTTAATTGTGTTAGAAATCCAGCTGCTGAGTAATGTCAGAACCACAGACTCAGAAAACGCCGAGTCACTGGTTGCCATGGTGATTTCTCAGAAAGCAGGTGAAACTGGAATACCAGAGATAAGAACTGAAAGCCTTAAACAAACTGTGACTGTGTGAAAACTATTTGTTAAATCAAAACTATTCTTCGTATGCGAGTGGGAGAAACTTCTGGAAGCAACATTTTTCTGAGTCTCCTGTGTTAATCTCTCTTTACGAGAGATTAAATCTCTCTTTACGAGAGATTAAATCTCTCTTTACGAGAGATTAAATCTCTCTTTACGAGAGATTAAAGAGCGCTCTGAACGGAAGCTTTAAAGGGAGGAATTATGAGGTTACACAAAATGAATGAGAGTTTAAGTGTTTTCTCTCTGAACTCTGGATGATTTAAATAAAAAACTGCAAGTCATTCAGCACTGGGTGAAAGCAGACAGAAATATTTATATTTTTACGTGACAAATGCAGAATTGAAAATTTTCTGTTTGACGTCGGATTTGGGCCGTTGGAGACGAAACAGAAAGAAAAGAGGAGTTCCATCAAAATAGTCAAATTATGAGATTAATTTCAAATTTTCCTTTAGTAAAAAAAAATTTTTTTTTTTGAAAAGTCAAAAATTTGCTAGAGTAAAATACATTTTTTTTTAGATTAATCTCAGAAATTTTTGAGGAAACAAACTTGGAATTTTGTGAGTTTCAAAAGTCAAATTTTTTAACTTTAGGATATTTTCTGAGTTTAAGATGCTGAAAATTTGTGACTTTTCATATTGAGAAATTTCCACCATTTTTCTAGAAAATTTCTGAGTTTAATCTGAAGTTTTCTGCATCTTGTTGTGGCATATTTTCAAACTCAAAAGATTCATTGATGTCTCCAGAAGGTTTCTGATCTTAATCACAAAAGTTCTGATTTTTTCCAGAATTTATTTTTTCAATTTTCAAACTAAAAAAAATATAAATAAATTTTTTCTATAGGGTTTCTCAGACAATGCTGAGTTTTTTTCTAGCAATTTTTTTTAATTTTCAAACTCAGAAACTTCCATGTTTTTAGAGAAAATCTGCAGAAATTTACTCTTTAAAAAAAAAAAAAAAAAAAAATCTACAGTGGCCTTATTGCACTGTTGTAGTTCTGTGGCAAAAAGAGAAAATAAATACATTTTGAACAGTTTTTTTTCTTCAGGTAAAGAGCAACTTCCTGTGAGCCGTTTAAAATCTGGACATTTTTTCTGTCCTGAGAAGAGAACTGGTTCTCTTCATTCCCATGAAAACATTTCATTGCCATTACCACACATGAGTTTGATGCCTTTTTATTTTTGTTTGTTTGGGTTTTTCCACCCTCACAATAGAGGTGAAAACCAGACCGACTCCTGCCTGAACAGTGAACCAAATACGTCGAGACGAGAAAAGAAACCGCCTTCAGATGCAGGACAGGTTGAATTTTACCCTCTGGTTTCTGCAGCCCAGATGGTTCTGATGCATCACCGCCCCGGTCACAGCGCCCGCAGGACGCCCACAGTCTGAACCTCACCAAACCTCATCTTAATCCTAAAACTACTGACGCCGCCCAAAACGTTAGCATGCATGCATGTATGTATATAAAACCACAAACCTCAGGCTGGTTCTGAAAGGCAGCAGCAGACAGGAGGAGGAGGCGAAGCACGCGGGTCGAGACTGACTCGCTGCATCGCTCTCTCTGTTTCATGTTTGCACGTTTTGGTCCAGAATGATAGAATCAAATCCCAAAACAAAACGCTCAATGTGCTGAGGAATGCAAAATGTGTGAATCAGTTGAGGAAAATGTCAAAGAACATTAGAAGTAAATTTATCTGCTGAGAGAATCGCATTTTTTCAGAAAATCTCACTTTAATTGCTTTACATTTTCCATGCAGAAAGCAATTCAGGCATTATTATTGACAACATAGTTCATTTTTTATGTGATGAAGCTCATATTCCTTTAAGAAACTAAAAGGAAATTTGTATTAAAAGCTCTTGAAGGAAGAGATGAAAGCACAAAAACTTCTGCAGCAGAGATCAGAGTCGCCTCATCAGGCTGGAACTAAAATCCTGCTACGTTTGAATTGTTCAGATGTTTGTGTTTCTGTGGCTTTCTCTGCATCTGAAAGACACAAACATTTGATTTCCGGTCTGAATAAAAGTTTTTCCAACCATAATTCGCTTTATTTTAGGACAAACTGAAACCTATATGAGCATCTGCAAGGATTTACATAAATATGACACTTCCAAGGTTGTTTATGAATATGTAAGGAGAAAAACATGTATTTTATTGTATCTTGATTTATAAGTTGCAAGACTGTGTATATGAACGTGTAGGCAAGAAAACGGATAGTTTGCACTTCAGTGCATAGAAATGCTGAATGCATCAGTTCCAGATTTGTTCTGCTGTTTCTGTGCTTTCACATAAACAAATAAATGTAACAAAAAGATCAAATGTAACAGCAGAGATCAATAAAAACAATAACTGAGTCTCAAAGACCAAAATAAACTCACATTAAAGTCAGAAAAATGAGGTAAAAAGAAGTTCTGGATCTCTGTTCTCGTTTCCATAATTATCTGATGTGATTATCTACATTATTTCAGCCTCTTTCTCCACTCCGCAGCTCAGACCTGAGCGGACCTGGCTGTGACCCGGATGATCCGGCTGCAGCCCTAATAAAGACTCGCAAATGTCAACAGCAAAACCTGCGCAACGTCTTACGCAAAGCCGGAGGGACGCACGTTTCGCGCACCTAGACGAAAGTGAAAGTGTTGCACCCCACTGCGCACTTTCAGACAGAAAAGCCCCTCAGCTCAGCGGGGTGTCTGAGTTTAGCAGTCTGAGCTAGAAACGGTTTCACCTTAAAACCTGAGCGCTGTGACCGTGGGAACTGCCCTTACCTTTCAGAAACCGCCTCCACGCCCAGAAATCCTCCCCGAAAAGCCGCAGCAGGTAAAGACGCAGCAGCTCCGGGATGCGTAAAGGCGCTCAGACGCGTTGGCCGGATTGATCTCCTGTCATCTAAGCGGATCAATAAGAATCCAATCACAGAGCTGTGCGTAAAAATCAGCGTGGGAAGGTCATTTTCGGTTCAGTCCACGCGTGGAGCCGCCGCGATCTGTGGCTGTACGTTCCGTCAAGTGCGCAACAGGGAGCCTGCAGCTTCTTCCAATCACTTCACACCTAAATACTGGCTGGATTTCAAAATAAAAGCCTATGTGCGCACACCTCCAACCCCTCTGGAAGAGCAGCAGACTTCCTCTTTTCCAAAGCAAAAGCACAACGAGGCAGCAGCGTCTGCAAAGCTTTTATAATCAAATAAAATTAATTACTTCCTCTGTAAATCTCTCACTAGAACTCAGGAGGAAATTGTTTCAGGAAGATTTTAAGTCAAATCTTGATTTATTTGCTGCAATCTGCTCGGTTTACTCAGACAGAACTTTTTAAAACTAATTTCTTTTGTTTTAATTCTGATTGTTATCTTTTCTATTTATTGTCACTTTGCTGCTGTTTCACAGATATTTTCTTTATTTAACTGAATCTCCTGCATTGTTTTAGGATCAATTGGAATGCGATTGAATTTAAATTATTTTGGTCTTTAGATGACATTTATTATGAATTGGTGCCACATAAATAAACTGAATTGAATTTTTAACATTCAAACAATTAAAATAATCATTTATTTTAATTTACATAATGTTGAATATTAATTGTTCATGTACGTTTTATATGTAAACATGTGGAAATTCTAATAAAAAGTTAAATGATTTTAAAAACACCTTCATTTATTCCCACACCTCATCTATAAGACAATTATGTTAAACCAAATATTACCTGAAAGTATTTTTCTTTTTACCACTTTTAATATGACATATTTTGTAGAGTTAAACTGAAAAACTAAGAAGTACAATAAATGAGGCAGAAACACTTAAAATAATCACAAGTTTTCATTTTTTGCCTCCAATTTCTCACATTGTGAGGATATTTTCATTTACAGATCTCTTTGTCTTGGTCAAATTAACTGTTAGAACAAGTTTGTCATTTGTTGAGGAGCAAGACGAAAAGAAATGTGCATATTTTAGTGGAGATCTATTGGAAAAAGAAAATAGAGCGCAAGAGGAAACGAAGCAGGGAAACAGTAGAAACCAGCAGAATGACAGACAGTTTAATACAGCAGCAAACACAAACAGACGGGTTTAATTAGCGCAATAAATGTCAGCTGTGAGGGGATTCTGCTCAGGAAGCGGGAGAAAATGACAGACGGAGCACGGAGGCCAAGTGAGGATTAACCAGAAAACCAACTGTAACCAGCTGGGTTTTACTCTACATTTAAAGGAACTCGGTGTTTCAGCTGTTTTGCAGTTTTCTGGAAGTTTGTTCCAGATTTGAGGTGCATAGAAGCTGAATGCTGCTTCTCCATGTTTGGGTCTGGTTCTGGTTCTGCTCTGCATCCTCAGAACCAGAACACCTGAGAGGTCTGGAAGGTTGCTATGACAACAGCAGATCTTCAAAGACTGTTTGTGCCGTTCAGGGATTTATAAACTAACAGAACTATTTTAAACGTGCAAATTCACATTTTGCACGTTTTCTACTTCTATTTTGGTGTCAGCTGCTTCTGCAAAAACATCAAACACTAAAAGACAACACAATAAGTTTTTTGACAATAAGTTATTTTTAATGTGTCTGGAAAATGAGCCGTTTCAAAAACCTTACGAATATCATAAGGCACCCAGTGCTGCTAGCAACCAAACAAGCTCCAGCATGTTTGGTCAGCTGGTTTTACTGAGGCATGCGCTGTACAATGTCTGCTGGAGAAGACGAGTGTTTTGTTGTTGACTTATCATCCAGAAACCTCTTGCTGCATTCTGGTTGATTGTGCTGGAGGCTCCACTTCTGCTTTTCGAAGTTGTATAACTTAGCATCTGTTTGTCCTAAAACAGTAAATTCTGTAACTGAACAAAAGACTAAAATATCATTATCTAAGAATGATTTTATTCATAAAATGAAACGAACAAATTTTGATGAACATGATTGATTTGTAAAAGTGATAAAAAAGGGTAAAATATCCGGGGGTGAATTTTATACATTTTATGTGAAATATGTGCATCGCTTTCACCACGCAGGGAAACAGAATAATCTGAGCTAATTTCAGCAGAATCTATGTTAAAATGTGGAGTAAAGACGTAAAAAATGCATGTTTTAAATTTTATAATTCATTACAAAATAAAGAAAGCTTCACCATAAAGCTGGATTGATGATTTTATTTTTTTTTTACTTTTTCAGTTTACCTCAGCTCTTTTCTTTAAGTCAATCAAGATTTTTAACCCGCTTTTGCAGGAAAATAAACTAAGGCAGACAAAAAAAGACTTTAAATAAATAAATATGCCAGCTGTATTTTATAAGCATCGTTTACAGTTTTAAGACTGGAAACACTGAATTCTGCAGAGCCCGTCTCAGTGAAACGCGTTTTAAACCAAGATGACACATTTCGTGGTGTTTTGCAAGCTGCAGTGAAGTAAAACGGCAGTAAAGAAGAATCTGCTGAGTCAGTGGTTGCTATGGTGATTTTCCTCTTTTGAAAACACACGACGGATGGAGCAATTAACGGTTTCAGGGTTATATCTTTTGCTGATTGACTTTCAAACCTTTGTGCTCACAGATTAGGAGTCCAAAGGAGAAAGTAAAGCTGGATGAATTATAAAATGGACAATAAATACTTTGTAATGTTACTTTATTTGTCTTTAAAGACTTCCTGAACCTTTCAGAGTAAGGACTTTACCTGAGAAGCCTGAGGGTAATTTGGACTCATTCTTTCCACATGATGCTGGAAATCTTTGGCCACAATTTGTTCTCCTTCTTCACCCATAAGGAAACCCATAACCGGTTCGGCTGCATCGTCGCAGCTTTATTTCTGACGTGATTTATTTTTTAATTTTGTAGTGTGGTGGAGATGACGCGGCGGAAACATCGCTGTAGAGGAATGTGGCGGGCAATGCCCCGTTCCCCCGTGGGCTTTCCCATCTGAGCTCAGCAAACACGTGTGGTTGTGGGGGAAGTTTGTTTTGGTCTGGTCCAGATTCTGGTTCCTGGCTGCTGGGATTCCATTATTTGGTGACAAATGGGAGTGATGTAACGCCGAGATAAAATTATTCTGAATTATTTTACCTCAAAAGTGGAAAACATTTGGTGCCGGTTTGCTAATTTGAACGCAGCAAAGGATTATTGATTAAAGTTCAGCTGCCTTTGCAAACAGATCAGATCCATTGATTAACTGATTATTGGCCAGCTGTGTGTAAGCAAAATACTATGAGAAAAAAACTCATCTTATTCTGTTTTTTTCATCCCAATTATTTATTTATTCATCATTGTTTTACTCTGATGTTATTTGGTTTTTAAAGTTTTTATCATAAAAATATTTAGATTTTATTCTAGTTATAATCTAGTTTTTAATTGAAGGAAGTAAAGTTAAATTTATTCATATATCACCATCACAGACATTCACAAACACACAAATATTAAAACTGACATTAAATTTTGCATATTTAGATTTTGTCTTATTTTCATCTTGTTTAAACTTAGATTTTATCCTACTTTTTCTGGTTTTATATCTGCAAAAAACATTGATATAGAATATAGTTACTTTTTTAATGCAGTTTTTCAAACCTAAACGTCGCTTCGATTTGGGACCAAAATTGCAATATTTCTTACATTTTCGTCTCCTGCGGTTCTCATTCACACCAAACACGTTCCCCTCCCCACCTGTGGGGGCGCTGCACCTAGAATCACTAAAGAAAACGACACAAAATCTTCAGAAGAAGACATGAGCACAACTTCCTTCTTCACAGAATGTAAATAAAAATGGCGTGCCGTCAGAGTTCTCTTTTGTCTTTGGCAAAAGTCAACGGACAGTTTCTCCCGCTAGCGCTAGGCTAGATGCTAGTTTGTTTTGGTTGTATTTACCCAGAATGCACTGCGCTGTAGTCCACTTCCAGCTTTTGGTGCAGTCTCTGGTCCGCTTGTCATCCGTATAAGCATTCAGACCACACCAGAGTTCACTTCAATTGAACCGAGACAGAGATTTTCAGACGGACCAGATTTAGATTTTTGCTCCAAATCAGAGTTCAATTGAACATTCACGGCTCCACAAACGAACCGGACTTTCTAGTGATTAAAGTGGACCAAAAAGGGCTGATGTGAATGCATCGTAAATGATTAGAGAGAGTTCTGATTGGTGGTTCTTTACCACGACGGACTGGATCCATCTGGAAAGAAGCTAACCACGCAGGTGGTCCACCACACCAATGGAGACTGTTGAGGATGATATGATGAGGGAACATCTCAAAGAATGTGCTTTAGTGGATAGAAACCAGAATCAAACTCTTTACAGGGATTATATTTTTAGCAAGATGATCATGAACCTGTAAAGCAACATTTTTAAGGATTTCAAAGCAGCAATGGGAGGTTTGAAACTGGTCTGGGTTGGTTTGAGTGGCCTGAATGAATGGGGCTTTGCTGTGTCTCTTAAACAGGCATCAGCATCTCAGATACCAGCCGAGCTTTAAGAGATGAGGAAGCCTCATTTTGGGTTCTTTGAAAGCTGTATTAAATTTTTCAGAATTAAAATGTTGAAAAACCCCTTTAAAAACCTAGAAACAGCAAATCAAAAAGACAGTAAGACCACAGAAATGTTTCCTCCCTCACCAACAGCGGTGACTCAGCAGGGACAGAAGTGCTGGGTTGCTACCAGTAAAGGCCCTGCGGTCAAACTAAGAAGTGTTGTTTCATCTGCCTTCCCTTCTTTTGTCAACAGTTAGTCAAGATGTGGAGTATAATCTGGGCTAAATGCAGAAGTCCTCATGGATTACATCTGAGAAGATAACGAACATTTGCTCCAGATGCTTTGCAGGGATTTCTGCTCTGACCGTATCGATCGGACGTTTTTCCGGCTGTGGCTGAGAGACTTTAACCCCAAACCAGAGTCACATGTCAAAGACGGTTACAGTGGGAATATTTACACGCAAACTTCAGATTACAAACATCGTTAATTAGAGTGGTTCCCCCACCGATCAATTACTGCGACTGGCTTCCGACCAGAAAACGAGAACAACAGATAAAATGGCTGAAAGCAATAAAAAATGGAGAAGTTTGTAATTTATATCGAGCCAAGTTGATTTGTACTGCACTTTTCTGCAACAAGGCAGTTCAAAGTGCTTTACATCATAAAAACATATTATAAAATAAGCAATAAAAGTTACATTTTCTCAAATCCCATCATCTTGGCCATTTAAGAACCTTGAAATGCTGCTAATGGAGCCGCATCTAATGGTGCGTTCACACCAAACGTGTTTTGAGCATCAAGTCTGGTTTACATTCAAAGTCTCGGTGGAGCGTCGGATGCATCAAACGCTCCAAACTGCTCAAATCGCGCCACAAGGGGCCCTCGACGTGCCTCCACATACACTTTGAATGTAAACCACACACCTGACGCTCAAAACGGCACTCTTCTTTCTTCCTTCCCCAACCACAGCGAGGGGAGTTTTCAATCAGAAAGGTCTATTTTGGTCTAATCTGCTTCAGTTGAGGAATCAGGTGAAGTGGTCCAGGCATCTGTTCAGAAAGCCTCTCTTTGCAGGTTTTGCAGGTGTTTCCCAATGGGAGGAGAGCCAAAGGACGACCCAGAACTCACTGGACCGAATGAAGGCTGCAGAAGCGGAAAACACTGTATGATGGATACAGAGAAAGATGGGTTCCATTGAATATCAGTGCAAAATTCATACATTTTACTGCCGTATGTGCTGTACAATGGCTGCAGGAAAAGACAAGTGTTTTGCTATTGACTTACCATTCAGAAACCACTTGCTGCATTCTTGCTGATTGTGCAGCAGGCTCCACTTGTACATTTCAAAGTAGTACAATTATATGATTACTGTTTGCAGCCATTTTCACATGCAAGTGTAAGCTGCAAGCAGCGTCTCATCTGGATTTAGAGTGACAGGAGTCCTTATAAAACAGCACATTCTGAAAGGAGGTCAAATTAACAGACTCAAATCTCATTATGTAAGAATTATTTTGTGCAAAAAATGTAATGAACATGTTTTGTATAGACCATGAACCTATTCTAACCAGTTCAAGGAAGCATAATAGGTCTTCTTTAATTGCTAGCTTCTTCTGCAGCCACATTCTTACTGAAGGATTCAGTTTATTCTTTATGTTGATTCCTGATTCTTGATTTTCTTTATGAAATATACTGTGTGAAACTTGAGCGAAACTTTAACTGTGTCACGCGCTCTCTTGATACAAACATCAACAAATCGTCTGTTTTCCACAGGTAAGTGTCAACATCTGTTTATCTGGAGCACGGCGATCTTACATAACAACTGTAACCAACTTTGTGTGTACAGGTGTCGTGGTGGTGGATTGTTTGGGCAGAGAAAGCACAACCGGCCAGAACAATGAGGACAAATAAAATGGCTTTGCTCCCAGAACCGCAGCTCTACCCTCTACCACCAACCAGCTGCTGAAGCCTGAGGACAGCAAACACAGCAGCCTGTCTGTAATTTTCCCTCCAGCCCCCGAGGTCGCTCCATCTCTCAAATGTTTGTGTTTCACATCGCTAAAATGTTTGTGTAGCACTCCCCCCAAAATAGCCTCAGTTTGTTTAACAAGTCTGTCAAATAGGTCTCTAAGGGACCTTGGAGCTGCACAGATTCAAAACGAATCCTGTGATTATTAGCTTGACGTGGACCTGACCGTCTCATGCCGTTTGTTAGGAGCATGCAGACGATGCACATGTAGATTATAATAACTGATTCACAGCTTACTTCCAATGTCTGCCTTTAATCTTACTTCAAATAGTGAATTGCATACCGTTTGCAGATTGTTGGATGATGGAAAAGCTTTTGGGTCTGTGGCGACAGCAGCTGCACTGGAAGAAGAACCAGTGCAGTTCGTGCAAAGATGCTCTAAAGTCAAATTAATATCATGTTATGTCAACAATTTTAAATGACGTTCAAAATAACTTTTTATACTTCAGCTTCGTCCAGACCTTTCCGGGTATTTGTAAAATCAAATATTGTTTAATAACAATATTGTACACATGACTGGTTTCAGAAAGGATTTCACTCGCTCATGTAGCCCAAGTGTTGTTTAAACATGCCAAACCCATAGGGGGCAGCGTAGCACGTAGCCAACACCTGTGTCGGCCAATCAGAATGCTTCAAAACAACCACAACTTCCTGTTAGGAATTCAACATGGCGCCCGGAGGTTTATTCTTTTGATTTTCATTGTCAAAGTGACTGACAATTTAAAAAAATGTAGCGCAAAGTCTGATAAACACAAAAATGATAAGATGAACTACATCTTTCTGAAGACGCTTTGAGAGAACCGAGGCAGAAAAAGACAAAACAGTTGAAAGATTGATGAATAAATAGGAAGTAAAAAAAAACAAATCCCAACGCAATGATTATTAATTTAAGTTAAAAATAAAAGCACATCTTGCTCTGTTTGACTTCCCCAACAATAAAATCCAGTGTGTTTTCCTTGAAAGGTCCAGGATTTCAACCTATGCTGGAGCTGAAGCATGTGATTTTTATTTTCAGCCGGCTTTAAAGCTTCAGAGGTTGTTCAAGCGAGAACATGCCTGTGGACAGAAGTGGCAAAGTTAAAAGTAAGATTTATGTTCACAACCCCCTGCAGGTAGGAACTAAATACCAGCCCAAACCCTCAGAGACAAAGTCTCATGTCACATTTAATCAGATAGCAAATCTGCTGCACTAATAAACTGGGGTGTTTATAACTTCCCATGACACGTTTCACATTGCTTTTTGAAGAATCCAGTTCTTAGCATAACTTGTTTACAATAGTTAATATGTCAAGCTGAAGGCTGGGAAAGCTTTTTTAATGTGGCTCATAAAGAGCAGCCAGACCACAAGATGTTGACAATAAAGACACAAAACAAAAAGACACGCTGTAATGTGACGGTTATCAGCGGACAGGAAACAGAGGACAACCTGGACCAAACACAAGTCCATCACTGAGGACAAACATCATGAAGGGAAATTTAGGAGGATCAAGTCATGATTTTGGACTGTGGGAGGAAGCTGGAGTACCCAGAGAGAGCCGACTCTGCAAAGGGAGAACATGCAAACTCCATGTTTAGAGCAACGCAATTAAATATAAACAGCAACTGTGACAAGGGAGGAAAATATCACACAATCTTCAGATTTTCTTTTATAGATCAAGCGGAAATAATCAGCCATTTTCAACCATCTTTATCTGAATTATCCTGCTATCAAAGATATTTTTTAAAAATAAATTATGAACATTTACATTACAGCTGCAACTCTTATTTTGGACTTATTTCTCTATCTTCTAAATTAAACTTTGTTCATTTAGTGCTGACCGTTCTTCCATGTTTGTGTTGTGATGTGTGTGTTTAAGGTTGGACCAAAACTCAGACCGGAGCTTTTAAAGAACACAACGAGATAATTTATTAACAAAAACTGAAGATTTACCAACACTGATGTGGGCAAAAATGGAAAAATATGAGAAAATATCTCAAATAATGAAGAATAAAATGATAGTAATGGGGTAACCATTGTAGAGAAATGAGGAGAAAGGGTAAATCTGAAATTAAACTGAGACTAACAGTCTAAATTGCAATTCTTATACACAAATAATAATAAACCAAAAACTAACAGAGAATGAAAACCAAATGTCAGTAAATAGTGAAAAAAATCGTTAACGCAGAATTGAAAATGAAAGTCGGGGCTCAAACCCTTGTGAAAAATTTACTTTCATTTTTTAAAGGATCGACTCAAGATTAATCTACATAAATTCAAAGATCACTCTTTATTTTTAACTTAAATTCATAAATAAATGATTATTTAAGATGATCACTTCTTTAAAGGCTTAATACTATTTATAATGATGATTTAGACTGTTGCTATTTTTGAAAGTTATTTTGCTTCATACCTGCAAAATGCTAAAATTTTTATATAAATATGTTAGAAATATATTTGTTTTTATAAATATTTTTAGACATATTTTTATATTTATTTTATAATGGAGTAAAATATTTTTACTATTTTTATAAAATGTTTTTTATTCACGTTAGACTAGATTTTTTAATCAATCTGAGTAACAGGGACTTTCTGATTTTTACTATGAAAAAGTTGCACCAATTTAACATTAGTGACTCATTCCTGGTTTCTCCAGGATATTCCAGGGTCGTCACTCTTTGAATTATTCAAAACCCACAGAGAGACGCCAGTCTGATTCAGTCCTGAAAACGACAAATTGTGTCCAAACATGTTTAAAACCGACCACATCCTGCTGAGAGATGCTGCAGCGCCGCAGCCTGAGGTGATGCATTTCCTCCACAAACCGAGATAAGGCTTTTACTGCAGCAGGAAAGAAAACGTTGCCTCACAACTGGTTTGAACTGCTGGGTCACATGAAAGGAGCTGTCAAAAATCACACCTCGGTTCTGGACGGAGGGAAGAACCCGGCGAGGCGCAGCTCTGATCTCAGGGACTGTTGTTGTTTCACCAGACAATAAATCACATCAATGTTTCTACAACCCACAGCGTCTTCCTGCATTCTCCATTAGTGCAGCTTTATTCTAAAAATTGACTATTGTAAAACTGGTTAAATATTTTTAGTCACTCATTTTAGACAGAGAAAATCAAATCATAATTTAACAGCGTGCTCAGGTCATTGCAGCCATTTTTCAACCCACATTTTAAAGCAGCAGCGTGTAACTTTGTTAAAGTTCTGGTTATATCATTTATAATTATTTAACAAATAAATGATTTGTTAAATATTAAATAATTATATTTAATAATTATTAAATATAATAATTTAAATTGTTATTTAAATTAGTTAGTGATTTAAATAAATTTATTTAATGAATAATTAAATACTTATATTTAACAATTAAAATCATTCACTTATTAAGACAGATAATCTGTTAAAAATGAACAGAGAACTGCCTTCTCCCAGTTCTCCCAGTACTAACTGCAGAAATACACCAGTCAGTCAGAAACAACCAATCACAGACAGGAGGAGGGTGTTAGCGCTGTCAATCACTCCTTGCTATCTGCTGCGCTACAGTTCAGCATAGCCTGCCACGAATGCTAGCACCAGTTAGCATGGCCAATGATAAATAGTTTTCTTGAAACGGCAAGTTGTTTCTCCGCCATCAAAGCATTGAGCGGTGTGTACATGAGCATGGTTGACAGCGCTAATACCCTCCTCCTGGCTCTGATTGGCTTTTTTTTGGTCGGGACAGAGGCAGTATAAAAAATATGTAAAAAAACAAACAACATTTCTAGTGACATTTACTCAACTACATTTACTTGAGTAACTTTTTGGGAAAAAAATTACTTTTGGAATATTTTTACTATTCTGTACTTTTTACTTTTACTTGAGTCATTTTATTATGAAGTATTTCTCCTCTTACTTCAGTAAATTTTCTGGATTTTCTTCCCACTGAAAGAAAAACAATCATGTTTTTTAAATCCACCAAACACAGAAACATCTGCAGTTTTTATTAAAGTTTCATAAAGTTTTTATTGAAAGAAACTGATTTGGAAACATATTCTTGCGCCTTATTTCTATTTTTATGTTACTTATATGAATTATTGTTGTTTTCATCCTTAAAATACCAAAATGTCCACTTAACTTAAAATTTTGAAGCAATTTTAAAATATGAAATGATTGATAATTTGACCAGTTACTCAGTATTTGAGTAGAGCTTTTACTAAATCCTTTTTTACTCTTACTTGAGTAATCTTTTAGATGCTATGTTTTACTTTTACTTGAGTAGAAATATGTTGAAGTTTTTGTTTAGCGTTGTTTTGATGCAAAATAACCATAATAATTTATTGCACAGTTGCTTGGTGATTTATATGATGAAATTTGACAAAACATAACGTAACTACTGTTTCATATTTGGTGCTTTTATGATGTAAAGCACTTTGAACTGTTGCTGACATGCGCTATACAAATAAACTTGACTTGATCGGGTGTAGTTTCTATAGAGGGAAAGAAAAACAATGAGAAAAAGTTAAAATATTGCAAAATGAAGAGTAGTAGAAGAAGAAAATGAGGAAAAGTGGTCAGAATGTTTGTGACATTGTTAGGGACAACAGACCTTATTGGCCCTGAATGAATGTATTCAAACTGAACATTTTATTTTTCCAGATTTCTCGGCGTAATTTTCTGCTGCTGCCACAACAGATTAATTCATTTTAAAGGTTGCTGTTGTATGTATCTTTATTAAAAGTCCCACATGTTGGTCTATGAGGAGTTCTCAGAGTTCAAAGTCATGTTTGCAGTAATTTTCCTCAGCAGAACTACGATGTTTTTGGTTAAATAGCTGTTGAATCTGGTAAAGACCAGATGATATTCCTGATTTCCTGATGTACAAAACTGTAGGATTACAAGAGGATCTCACAATGACTGCAAGTTAAATGAAGACAGGCTCAGCGACGAATATGTCAAAATGACCGAACCCAAAGAACATTTGACCGCAAGCTGAAAAGACACAGAAAACAAAAAGAGTCCATTAATTTTCCTTCAAACAGCTGAATGATGGAAATGATAATCTCTCTGTGGTTTGGCAGAGTCTGTTTTCTTCCAAAGGAAAACAAAGAGAGTGGAGAAGAAGACGCTTTCAAACCTGCAGAACACATCAACAATCATTTATTTGGAAAACAATACCTGGAAAAAACCCGGATATGTCTTCACTTTGGACGTGCTTTGAAATATTTTGATTTAAAGAGAAAAGTCTCCGAGTTCAGCAGATAAGAAACAGACGTTCACACGGCACATATGTGACTATATATGTGATTTAAAAGAAAACAACCTCTTTGTTTTAGGTTCTGAAGTAAATTTACCATGAAACAGCCGCATTCTTTGTAAATGCGGCTGTTTCTGGGGGGCATCATCCTGAAGTCCTCCTGGTTTACAGCTTTATGTGTTTTCCTAAGAGATAAAGTGAGAGGGGAGCTGCTGCTTGTCCACATAGAAGGAAATAAAATGAAGTTGTTCATCTTCTGGACTCCTTCATTTGGAAAAACACAACTCTGTAGATCAGCGTTTCTCATATTAGGGCTACTTGGAGTTAAGAATCAAGCAGCCTTGAGTTGCTTTGGAAGCTAACAAACATTTTCTTTCCGATATAAATAATTTCATGTTAGGTGTTAACACACACACACACCCGCACACACACACACACCCACACACACACACACACATGTTTGCGCGGCTATCTTTGCGGGGACTTTCCATTGACTTCCATTCATTTCTACAGCCTAAACCTGACCCTTATCCTTACCATTACATCCCTAACCCTAACCAAAACTCAATTCACACCTTAGTCCTAAATCTGACAGCGGACCGGAGTCTGGTCCCCATAAGGAGCAGTGGGTCCCCACAACGTAATATGTGTCTGGAGAATGATCCCCAGAAAGTATTACAAACAAGCACACATACACACACACACACACACACACACACTGCTGCTTAACTTTGATCAGATTCAGAAGTAATCGCTACAAACGTTTATTAACTGTGTTTAAAGTATCACATTGTCAGCATTAGCATGTTGGGACAGATGGGGAAACTTCCTACAACTTAAACTTCCTGCCTCCAGTTTGATCAAATTTTTATAAGAAATAGAAAGTTTACACTAAACAAGAAACTCTCAACTCAGCAAGGTAATATTAAAGGGGCAGTGTTATGTATTTTCAGAGCAAATTGTGCCATTTTGTAGCACAATTAAGTAATTATGTTACCTTTAGTTGTTATAGAAATTCTATATTTGTCAAATATGGCTTCGCAATTAACGCCTTGTAGTTCCTAGAGGTAAGTTAGGCTGCGTTCGCACTGCAGACTGAAATGACCCAATTCCAATATTTTGTCAAATTGGATTTTTTTGCCGGGCCGTTAAAATGTCACGCATACATGACATGGTGACAGAATCAACAAATATGTAAAATATATTTTTATAAGTAACATACTGAACCTTTAATTATTTGAGGATTATAGACATGCTAAGAAAAAAATATGAGAATAAGTTGAAACAATACATGAATAAAGTCATAACATTCCAACTTCCTTCCCATGTTATTCTGACTTTATTATTGTAATATCTTCTTAAATTGTTTGTTGTAATAAATAGATTTATAACAATATGTTCTTTTTACTTTGTGAAATCCTTTCTTCTGCTTATAAAAAAGAAACAAAGTAACTTTTACTCAAAATTTGTAGTTGGGAACTTTCTACTTTCATGTGAATAAAATTTTACAGTGGTATTTTTACTTGTATTTAAGTGGATTTTTATAAAGGTAACTACTAAAACACACATCGCTCCTGCAGAATGCCTCAGGAGACGTGGTCGTAAACCTCCTCCAGGTCCGCAAAACACTCGTTTCCCCAGACGTTCAAGGTCATCTGACGTCTTCAGGAGCTCTCAGAGGGAAAAAGGTTTGGCTCTCTCTCTTACATCTGACACCAGATCCAGAGCATCCTTTCCCCAGAAAAGCTGGGAAGTGTGGTTGCCTGCTCTCTCAGATCTCTCTTTAAAAGTAAAAAAACTTTTCCTGAAGGAGAATTTCAGAGATGACCTCTGAACCGAGCGGTAAGGGTTAGGAGAACTTCAAGGTTTAACCTCGAAGTTAAACCTTGAAGTTCTCCTTCAAGGTTAACATTAACAATAAATCTTAATGTTAATCTTAATGTTTACCACGTCTTATGAATTTCTTCCAGTGTGACGAGGTCAAAACAAAAAACAAAACAAAAAAAAAAACAAGTGACAAAAATTTCCTTCTGAAATCCTGTGAAAGGCAAAAATCACAAAGACAAGGAGTTGTTTTGAAGCCATCAATTCCTCCCGGAGTAAAGAAAACATCAAACCGAGTAGCTGACGCAACCAATCGTCTTGTGACAAACTGCTTCTTTCAAACAGCTTTCATGGTCTCTTATTGGATTTTCATGGCTGCCAGCGAAGGATTGGACATCTAACATATCAGGTGTGTCTGTGATTTAATTTGCCTAAATGTTGACGCCACTAAACAAGCTCCAAAATGATCTGAAGAAGAATTTCTGGTGTTTATCCAAGCGTTTAGATGTTTTTCTGTTAAGTCAAGTTTAGTGCCGGAAGATAAAATTAGCTCAGTTCTGATTCACTGGAGGATTCTTAAGTCACGCAACCTGTTGGTGTAATCTGATTACAGTGGAGGTCACTATGAGGTTCCTTTTGTTGGCTGCTTTTATCAAAACGCCAGAGCAGGAGCTAAGGCTGGAGTCACACAAACCCAGTTTAGTTTGCTTTGATCCAACTCCAGTTTGTTTGTTTGGAAAGTCTGGTTCGTTTGGGGAGGTGTGAACGCGCAATAAAACTCTGACTTGGACCAGAAAAAATAACTCTGGTTTGCCTACTAACCTTGGTCTCGGTTTGGCTGAAGTGAACTCTGATGCGATAATGAACACCAAGCGGACCGGAGACTGCTCCAAAAGCAGGAGGCGGACTGCAGCGCAGGGCATTCTGGGTAATTACAACAAAAACAAAAGTGAGAGTCGAGCGCTAGCAGGAGAAATGTGTTACAAAGACAAAAGAGAAATCCAAAAACCTATAAAATCTGACTCTACTCCATTTTTGTTTACATTTTGTGAAGAAGAAAGTTGGGTTCTGTGTCTCTTTCAGTGGTTTTAGTGTCGTCTCTTTCAGTGGTTCTTGGTGGAGTGCCCCAATGGCGAGGAGGGGAACAGGTTTGGTTCATTTGACAGTGTGAAAGAGAACTGCAGCAGCTGAAAATGCAGCAAATGTTGCAATTTTGTCCCCATTTGAACCAAGCTTAGTGTGAAAGCAACCTAAGGCTAGTTTATTTGGAAAGTGCAGTTTCTTTGCGGAGGTGTGAATGTGTAATCAAACTCTCATTTGCACCAAAAACACAAACTGTGATCTGCCTACAAAACTCAGTCTTGGTTCGGATGAAGAAAACTCTGGAGCGGTTCAAATGTTTATGTGAATGCCAAACGGACCGGAGATTGCTCCGAAAACAGGAAGTGGACTCTAGCGCAGGAAATTCTGGGTAGATTCAACCAAAACAAACATGCTAGTACAGAGCGAGCAGGAGAATTGGCTCATGGTCTTTAGCAAAGATGAAAGAGAAATCCTACAACGGGATCGGACTCTTGTAGGCTCTTGTAGGAAGTTAGGCTCTTCCGTTTTTGCGTCGTTTCCTTCAGTGTTTCTTGGTGCAGCGTCCCACAGGTAACAGGTTTTGGTATTTAGTTTACTCCAACATTATTGGCCAAACATGCCAACTCTTTTTGGTCTCGTCTGAACAAAGAACATTGTTCCAGAAATTCTGTTGTTCATTCAGATGCAGCAAAACAAAGTCATATTTCCATTTTCCTCTTAAAGAGCCGCTCTGGTTCACTCGTCTCCTTCCTCGTCCTTCAGCGAACTCTAAAACTTAACATGCTGCAGGACAGTAAATTCTGCCAACCTGATTCAAATCACTTTGTTTAATTAACAAAATCCAACATAACTGATGGTATAATAGAAGGATGATTTTATGAAGACAGTTTGTTCCTGCTGGTGTAAATTTGATCAGTCTGGGTTGTTTATGGGAACTTTTTAAAAAATGTTTTAACTTCAAAATGTTCCCGTCTCTCAGTAAACAACCGCTTTATGCTCCTCTACTAGCAGAAATAGATAAAAGTTTGCTTGAAGGCTGATTGTGCAAAAAAGATATAAAGTCTTATGAGGCTAAACAAGGTGAGCGGGTCGAACCCAACACAGCTTCTCCACTACTTTTACCTCATTTTCTTGTTTTGTTTTTTTTGGGGAACATTTTCTAAAATATGTTTATAGTCCTGAGGACCAAAAGAGCAGCAATTCAACTTCTCTTTTCATCTGAAAAACAATAAAACTACCAAGCACACAATTACATGACTATAAGTAGAAAACAACATCCAGAAACATCACGCAAACACACACCGCCAAGTGCAAAAACAGTTGGAGAAAAGAAACAGTTTAGATAAATTTGAACCTTAAGCAACGTCTGAACCCAAAACACAAACAGTGCAGGGGTCACAGACGTTGTGCGTTCATCACATGCCGGCTGTGTAATTTCAGTGTTGCAGTTTTAGCAGCGTAAGGAGACATTCTGTGAATTTTGTTAATGCTCAGAGCAGCTGTGAAACGACTGCAGAGTGATGGATGAGCCGCCGGCGTCACAGAGACGACCCCTAACATCGGGGCACTGCTGCGGGTTTCATCCAGAATGCATCAAGAGAAAAACTCATTCTTCACAGCTGCTTAGTTACATTTACTGAAGTAAAGTTGTTTTTTTTTTATTTACTTTTAGGAGATTTTTTACTACACTGTACTTTTTATTTTTGAGAAATTTTATTATGAAGTATTTCTACTCGAATAAAATTTCTGGATTTTCTACCTGCAGAGTAAAAACAAACATGTTTTAACCAAAACGTCACCAGACTCAGACACACACCTGCAGTTCCTGTTAAAGTTTCATCAGTTTTTTTATTGAAAGAAACTGATTTGGAAAAATGTATTTTTGTTATTTTTGTTACTTATATGAATTATTGTCATTATGGTTCTTAAAATACGAACATTTCCACTTCATATTTTGGTCCGTCTGATGGTGTCATTTCTAAATATTAAATAATTGATCATTTGATCAGTTCCTCAGTACTTGAGTTGACTTTTAACCAAATACTTTTTGACTCTTACTTCAGTAATTTCTTGGACTTTCTCCTTTGCTTGAGTAAAAATAAGTGTCGCTCCTCTTACTTGAGTGCAATTTTAGTTGCTCTTTCCATATGTGGTATTTAGTCATCCATACTTGCTCAGAATAAGGAATTGCTGCAGAATTATTGATCCAATGCCTCTTCAATATGAGGAAGTGCTGAAGTTAACAACTCTGATAAATGGCTGAAAATACAAGTGGAAAATGTCCTGCAAAACCCTCAAGTTTTCTTTTGTGTGTTAAACAGGTAAGCAAACCACGTGTTTCTCTCTCCTACTGTTGCTATGGATACCCAACCTTTGATTTTCACTTTAAACCAATCGATACTGATCTGTAATCAGAGAATAATGCCTAAATAAATCCCCGTTCGTCCTTTAGGAATACCTCGAAAGGTTCTGGATGTGAAGCCAAAGTGGTTTGGTTCTGATCTGGACTGGATGAGACCCACAGCAGAGAAAACTTTATTGCTCCATACGAGTTTTACAGACCCGCCTTCCCTGTGGCCGTTGTGCCATTGTTCTAATTGGGAAAGTTTAGTCTGAGCATGTTGTGTCGATGTTTTTCTTCCCTTCCCGCAGAGGCAAATCATCACATCCGGGTCGTTACGCAACTTCAGAGCGCGGGGAGGCAGCAAGGTTCTGTGTGGACATGCAAAACGGTCCCAGAGGGACGTAAAGTGGGTCCGTAGGCTGGCGTTAGCGTTAACCGCCGTCTCTGAACCAGCAGAGACTGCTTGCTTCTGTCTGCTGGTTTAGAGCCCGTCTGAATCAGGAAGATTCAAACGGTCAGAAACCAGAAAAGGAACAAAAGTAATTAGTTGTTAAAGCAGAGGTGATCCAAAGTTCAGACATCATTTTGTAAATTCTTCATTTTTATTAGTCTTTTTACTTTGATTGTAATTTCATATTACGTTGAAGCACAAACATCCTGCGATATGCATTTATTGTTTATTGATGGTTTTTCTCTTCCTGCAGGTGCAGCAGCTGACTTCTGTGGCGTCATCTTGTATTTTTATCTTTCTTTGCCTTTAAACTTTCTGCCTTTCATTTTGTCTGTTGCAGCTGAAATAAACCCAGAGTAATCCCCAAAATGTTTTTAAAATATACATCGAGCATTGTAGCAAAGGCTGTAACGTTCCACTTGTGAAAGTAAATCTATTCATTAATCTTCAATAGTTTTTCTTGAAGACCCAAGTTGCTTGTTTCTTCATTAAAACGATCCAAGTTTAACTTATTGCTCAGCAGGCAAAGAAAGAAGGTAAAACAGATCATGTTTTATCTTGATCTGTTGCTGTTCCTCTGAAAAGTCAAAACCCAGAAAAAAACCTGAAGAACATCTCCAGGATCAGAGGATTAATGTCTCGGCCAGATCTAGAGAAACTCATCCATGCGTTTATCTTTAGTCGCATTGATTACTGCAACAGGTCTGAATAAAAAAAATGAATCAGCTGGTCCAGAACGCTGCTGCTGGTGTTCTGACTAAAACCAGGAAGCACATAACACCAGTCCTAGAGTCTTTCCTCTGACTCCCTGCAGCTCAGAGAATAGATTCTTTTAGTTTATAAATCATTGAACGGATCAGCACCAAAACACATTGAAGATTAGCTGTTGTCATAGCAACCTTCCAGCCCAATCGGGTCTTCTGGTTCTGCTCTGCACTGCATTCCCAGAACCAGAACCAAGCATGTAGCAGCAGCATTCAGCTTCTATGCGCCACAAATCTGGAACAAACTTCCTGAAAATTGCTGAAACACAGAGTTCCTCTAGATGTAGACTAAAAACCCAGCTGGTTAGTTTCTTTTGAAACATTTTGACGTGCAACAACAGCACTTGACTAAATGTAAAATATTTACTGCTTTTCTCAATTGCTGACTGTGTGATGTCCTCTGACTTTGTATTTTTGTTTTTATAATGTGAAGCACTTTGACCTGCCTTGTCGCTGAAATGTGCTGTGGAAATATTTCTGTCTACTTCCTCCATTGTCCTGATTCATTTCTTTCAAACTGAAAACAAAAGCCTCTTAAAAGATGAGGTGGGAATCTTTCTGCTCAGTACCTTCAAAACTGGATGCTTCAGAAATCAAGGAGTCTGACTTTTTCCCCATTTTAAAACTTTTATCTAGACATCTTAGGGAAAAAAACATTTCTGTTTCAATTTGTCTCTTTATCCAGATCCAAAGACGTTTCAGCAGCTTGAAACTAATGTTGACGTTTTGGATCAAAACCAGACAAATTGGTAATCTTCCTGTTCGTCGTCTGCTCCTGAGAATCCGGCGCTGCGTTCGCATCTCATCTGGGATTGACCGGAGAGGGAAACCGAGTAATGGGATTATCCGGTTTGTCGTGTGCCGAGGGGTTTGTGAAGGAGTGACAGACGGATGAGTAACTTCCAGTGGAAGAAGCTTACGCCAAACCGGACTGTTTACACTGGAACCGTTACGCTTTTTCATGTTCAAAACAAAAACCAAACTCAACAGCAGCAAAATTATAAACTAAGATGTTTCAGGTAGGAATGATTGAAGATTTTAAAATCTGGATTCATTTTGCTTCAACCTGGAAAGTTTCCACAGACACAGAAAACTGATTTTATAAAAACAGATTTATTTACAAAAAAAACAACAAACGTTCGCCCCCGTCCCACAAACCCAAACGTCCACTGATTTTTTTATTCGTTTCATTTTTTTGTTGGAATGTCGTCTGTGGCTGAGGTTGGGAATTTACCACCCGGAGCAGACGGCCAGTGTTTTTCCACCATGACTTTCCTGGTCGTCTAATGACCCAGCAGGACAGAGAAGAGCCACACAAACAGGTGGAGGTGAGGCTGGAACTATGACTAATTAATGCACAGTAAAATAAAACATTTCCTCCGTTCTGCTGGGATCAGTCAGCAGGAAAAACTCCTTTTTTTTCCAGCTTCATGGAGCGGCAAAAAAATCCTCTCCACAGGTTTGTGTTTATGAACGTTTCTGCGTCCGTAAAAAACTAAAGTTCTCTTCAGTGATCTGCGCCTTTCCTGCGCAGGCGTTACCTGACGGTGTGAGTAAAAATGCGGCTCCCTGCTGGGCGGTTAGAAAGCGTAACGGGTGCGAATGTCCTCCAGCTTCTTGGAGACTTCGGGCGGCGTTCGGTCCAGCTCCTCCGCCACGCTCTTCTGCTTGTGCGGATCCATGCTGTTGAACTGCTCACACAGATCGCCGTCGATCACGTTCTGCAAGAACAGAACGAACCAAAGGTTAAAACCTTTCTGGTTTGGACTAAAACCCGATTTCTTTCAACTTTGTGTTCCAGCAAAAAGCTCATCAAAAATCTGAAGAGAGGTTTAATATCTTCAGGGATAGATCGCTGATCCGACGCAAACTCGTGATCGGCTCAGAAATCCTTTAAACTTTTCCGCAATTTATCGCATCACAACCACAAATCTAAACGCATTTCATCGGGAATTTATGACAAACAGAAATGAAGCAAACCGGAGTGTGAACTCAAGTCTAATACCAAATGAAATTCAGCAACTGCTTCACAAGCCGGGTCAACAGTAAACAGATTCCCTGAGGAAGGCGTTAAAGAGAGCAAGAGAAAAAGACAGAGAGAGAAAGAAAGAAAGAAAGAGAAAGATCTAGAGGAAGAAAGAAAACAAGAGAAAAATGGAGAGAAAGACAAAGAACAGAAACAGACATCTTTCTGTTGTTTTGCATCACAAATTAAGCAGACCACTGCCGTTCAACAGAAAATTGGTTTTACAAGGTACTGAAAGGTGTTAAAAGGTGTTTTCCCCTTATTTGTTTGTAAAGTTGCTGGATTATCTCCAGTAAAAACACACCAACCTTCACTGGGAAGTAGTAGGATCTGAAGCTGAGGTGATCTCTGCCGCACAGCGGAGGAAACTCGGAGCGCATGTGCATCTCCAGGTGCTGGAAGAAATCGTGATCCTGGAGAAAAGATGGAAAAACTTTCAACATCTGAGAAACATTTCAGGAAAGGTGGCTGGCAACGTTTAATTAAAACAAAAAAAAATTATTCTTTCCCTCATTTCAGAAACTCAATCATCACAGAGTGGAAAATTCCCACTATTTTTCTAGAGAACTATAAGAATTATTCTTGTAATTCTAGACAACAAGGACTTGTCCTGTAATCCTTGTTGTTCATTCAAGAACTTCAACTGTGATTCTTTAATGGGCCACACAGCTGTCTGTTTAAGGTGGCTACCAAAGCAACAGGAACTTCCTGAACCACAGGCTGATCTTCTCCATGCTACACCGCATTGATGCAGTAGCCGACATTTGAATGCATAGAAGTGACATTCCTGTTAAAAATCTAAATTTTTTATTGATTTCATGTGTTAAAAGATTTTTAAAAAAATTTTCTATCAGCCAAAATCATCAAAATTACAGGAAATAAATAATTTCTTTCTGAAATGAAAGATTAAAAGGGATTATTTCTTCCTCCATATTTTTGCCATGCATCTGTGAGTAGCAGCAGTTTTACCTCGTGTGATGTGAACGGCACCAGGATGCCGATGCCCCCCGACAGCGTGGTGTACACCAGCGACTCCGACCCTCCGGGGATCAGCGTGGTCTTCTGCAGCGACAGCACCGTCTCTCCGATGTGGTAGTTCACCACAACCTCCGCCTGGAGACAGACAGAAAGCCACAGGTGACTGCGCTGCCCCAGAAACCGCCGGCTGAAAAACTACAGAGCACCTGGCTTCAGCCGAGGCTAATCGATGACATCACGACGCCGGTCAGATGCAGCGGCTTTAGGCCTCAGAGGCCTTCAGCGTCTGTGTGATCTGGCCGCACATTAACGGCCGCATCCGAGCCGGGGTTGACCCAGTGTTGGGTTTAATCCGATATTGCTCGCCGCAGATAGTGGAAGATAAGCACTGGGGCACAAAGGTGGCATTGAGCGGCGGCAAAACCTCAGGACTGGGCCGGTCGTAAGTGACGCTGACGCCATGAGACCAGAGGGAGCAAAGCTGATGTTAAAACAGAGCCTGCGGTGAGACACAAATAAGCAGAGACCGCAGATTCCCTCTGATGCCGAACAACGGCGGCTGTGTGTGAAGCCACCCCGTGACACGTAGCGAAGCCCCCCGAGCGGCACGGGAAGACCACGCCGCTGCTTTTTGATGGCAGCGGTCAGAGCGAATGGATACATAAACACGTAAACAAAGCCGCCGCAGAACCCTGCCCCAAAACAGCCAGCTGAATGTGGGGCAAACACGCGGCAGTGATGAGAGGAAATACTCTGCTTTGATGGAAAGATTATTATCTGGTCTAAAAATGAGGCAAATAAAAAAAAAAACAAAGGGCTTAAATAGATAAAATAAATGCAATCCTCTTTACTTTTAAAGGAAATGTAGCAGACAATCTAATTAAATGGCGGTATTGTGTTTTGTCCAGGACGACGCAATTTTATAGCTTTATTTTCATATAATTTCAGCTTTCATATGACTTTTTTTCTTGTACTGCTTCGACTGTATTCTTGTATGTTATGACTTTATTATCGCAAAAAAACAAACAAAAATAAATAAACCTAAGCCTGACACTTATATTGTGTCATAGATTTGACCCGAATTTAAACATGTTCAAAAAACAAAGATGGTGAGTTCTGGGAGTGGAAAAACAAATCCTGATTTTCCAAAAGTAAAATCTTCAAAAAACAAAATTGCAATTGATCAATAAAGATCAATTTATGTTCCAGCTCCAGTTTGATATGAGCAGCATTCTCACGACAACAGAAGATAACATTCGTTTTTTCGTTGAAACTTTTTGTTCATTTTAAACTGTAAATTAATTAAATGAACAAAAATATTTTAAAAAGAGCTGTATTCTTAAAAAACAACAGTAAAAGTTTGCGTTCGGACGACTCGTCTTCGGCTTCACACAGAACATTTGGTGGACAGACAGTCGTCCCTTTCATTTCGCTCTGCGTCCACCTGACTGCGTTTTCTCACAATAAACTAATCAAATGAAAACAGGAATGCTTCTAATTTAATGTAAAACTCTCAGAAAGTCGAGCCGACACACAGCATTCATGGTTATAAATAGAGCCGCAGTACATTTCCAAATGAATCAACAGTGCAGGGGACAAACACTGGAACCAGCTCATCATGTCTCAACTGGAGGGACTTTCCCACCCTGTCTGCTACCTAAACAGATCCTGACCAGCTCCTCAAGTATGCGGCTGAGCGATGCTGCGAGGAGCTTCGACCTGCGGTTGGTGATGAAGAAGAAGCAGTGGAGGTCAGAAACAATGCAGGAAGCAGATCAGAGATTTCAACTCCAGCGGTCAAACAGTTTTCTCTTTGGTTTCTGTGTCCCTCTGAGAGGTTTTGTTCTGTTTAGCTCCAACTTTGGTCTCTAATTTAGCCGTTTGCTGCGGCGCATGAACGGCCGGGCTCCAGACGTCTATCTGTGGTTAGGATCGGACCTTGGAGGCCCAGACCGTCACCGTGTGGGTAAATGGATTCAGAAACGCTCAGTGGACTCGCAACTCGTGAGTCAGCAGATTCTGAGACGCTCTGGATAATATCAGGGTTGAAACAATTAATCACATTAATCATGATTAATCACAATATTCATTAGGAAAATGAAAACCAATTAATCAAAATTCTGATTAATCACAATTTTTCATAATCGCAATTAATCATGATTAATCTGGATTTTTCATAAGGAAAATGAAAATGAACCATGATTAATCGCCAAGTCTGGTGATGTTTAATGAAACAAGTCGAGATCCAGACGTTCTTGTAAGCGACAGTTCTTCAGATTTTCTAAACATTTTTTGTAGATGTTCGACTTTAATCAAAGAACAATTCAGAGAAAAAAAAAGTTTTAAAAAAGTACAAATTTAATTCCAGTTTATTTAACTTTTCAGATCCTTCAACTGTAATTGTCGTCTGCAGATTTGATCCACATCTTATCAGGTTCAATGAAGATGGAACTGTGTGTACTTTCTTTTTATCACATCTGTGAAATCTGCTTTTTTTCCCCCGTTGTAATTTTTCTTCATTCCATTTTAGCCAAACTTACTGACCCAAAAAGTCTGTAATTACTGTGTGAATGTAAATAACTTCAGAGATCAATATTTCCTGTTTTTCTGCATGACAAATGAAACAGATTGTTGTTGACTAATCGTGAATAATCAATTATTGAAATAATCATTATCTAATTTAGTAATTGATTAATCATTAAATAGTAATTAAGCCAAAACCGAACAGAATATATACACATTTTGTATTTAATAAAAACACTTTAATCTGTCAATGTTTTGCCCAAAACTCCTCCTTTCAAATTCACTAACGGGATGATGGATTATTCCATTTTAGGCAATAAAATGCTTATTTTAATATTTAAAAAAGAATGGATTTATTTTCATCTTTTAATGAATTTCTAATATTGTACAAAAGAGGCTAAAATCTACAGAATTTGCAAGTTTTATAAATCTGGTTAATTGCTTAATCTTCGGAATAAACAATAGATTAATCAAATCTCTAAAATAATCTGCAGTTGGCGTCCTAGGTAAAATATTTAGGTCAGCTTGTGCTGGTAATTGTTGTTTATTCCCGTATTATTTAGACATTATTCTCGTAATTTTTTAAATTTTTCTTAGCATGGTCCTAAGACTCCAAAGCATAAAAGAGACTCGGTTGGTGCAGGACTTTTTTTTTTTTTTTACCTTCTGTGATGCTCCATTCAGCAGACCTCGATCCCACAGGGCCTTGTTTCCTGTGGGGTCTTCATCCACATCATCACTGGTGTTGGGAGGAAGACGCACCTGGGAAAACAATCCACAGGATTAAGACGCATTTGTCTTCTCATCTCGTTAAACCCCCACGGGTCTCCAGATGGTTCGGGGTTCTTAGAAGAACTCATGTGAGGGATACATTTCCTATTTGGACTGGGGTTGAATTTAGTACAACATGTTGGATCTACATGTGTTTCTACAGACATCAGGTCTTGAATTACAGTGTGGGAATGTATGGATCACACACGGAAAGTTCAAGAAAAAAGTCCAACTTCGTTAGCTGAACCAAATGCTACAAAGCTGTAACAACAGCTTGATTAATGAGAATTATTACAAAGCACTGTGTTCATACAATCAGCTGTTTGCTTCAGGAAGTGGAAAGAGGAGGGGAAATAAAAACTAGAAGAAGAGCATCCTGTTCCAATATGGACATCCATACTGTTGCACTTACGATGCTGATGTTGCCAAACTTGTCGGCAGAAGCCATGGTGTCGTAGTCGAGCAGACAGGCCGTCGTCACCCAGCGGGGGTACGTATCGTCGGCGAAGATGATTAGTTGGTTCTCGTTGCGCCGGTAACGGACCCAGAACAGGCTCTCCTGAACGTCGGACACGATGACGCGCTGGCCGATGGTGTAGATGCCCGTCACCAGGTTGGGAACGTGCTGCAGGACGAAGCAAGAGCTCATGAGGACTCAAAGTGAACAAAATGCATCTTTCCAAAATTCGATTTAGCCTAGTTTTAATATATTTTATGTTGTTCTACTATGATGCCATATTAGGGCCATTTTAGATAAATTAGGCATTTATTCTTCCTTTTCTCAAATGGAAGAATCGGTTTATAGTAGTTTATTCTACTTCACATTGTCAGATAGGCTCTATATTATTGATTTCTTGATTTTAGAGTTGTAAACTGAACTGAGCTTGTAATTAATCATAATTCATGCTTTAATAGCAAAGCAACTGCATCATTTTATATCAACTGAGATTTGTTTGAAGAGTTACAGACTTCAACTGAAACAAGCTCAATTTGTAAGGCGGGAAATGCTTTCCGCAGCATTGTACAAACTACTAGTCACTGAAATCTACTGTGCAGAGAAACACGCAGGGGAAAAAAATGACCAAAGCACCATAATAATCAGGCAACAGCTAGGATGAAGATTTCAAAGTAAGTGTGAGTTTTTTAATCTCTCTCGATTCTGCAGCAGCTTTGACATTAATGCAAAAGCTGAGTTATTATTCAGAGCGATATGGATCTTCTCACAGACAAATCAATTAGTCCTGGGTGAGCCAAAAGGCAGCTGCACAGAGAGACACCTCAACGTCTCCATCAAGGCCTCCGAGCTCCACCCTCCAAAGAGCTTTCAGTGGGTAGGAGACATCAGAGAAAACCGTAAATCACTTATTTCATCAGGACTTTAAAGAATGAACGTACAGCTGTGGTCAGAAGTTTCCGTCCACATTTCATGTTCAACAACGTAACATTAATTTTGGTCTTTTAAGGATTTACTTCACTTGTTCTTGTTCCAGGTGGGAGCGATCAAACAACACACACCTGCTGAGGTTTTAATAAACAATAAGAGGGATAAAGGTTTGAATTTACTAACGTTGGACATGGAGTTAAAATTAAAACTCATCCTGTAAAAGAAAATAGGTCACACCTTCATCTGCCTCCCTTCTGACTCTGATGAGCAAATCACTGAGCAAGAGAAGAAATCAGTAGAGATGCACCGATCCAGGATCAATATCTGTATCAGTCCTGACATTGGACAAAATTCTAGATTGGATATCTGTAAAAATGTGCCCGGTACATAAGGGCGGATCTGTTAAATCTAATTCTACGCTTAGTGCTGTGAGCAAAGTCACTTTATTGATTTTACATTATATTTTGAATTCCTAATTGCCCTTTCTGAACCATTTGAAAGATGATTTGCTGCAGTTTATCTATACAACTTGTTGTTTTTGTCAGTTTCAGTTTCTTTACCATTTATTTTATGTTGGTTGTTAACCTCCTAATTGCACTGACAAATTAAAGTTGTTTTTAGACGTTCCACTATTGTGACACTATTTGTGTATTTAAGTGTGAGGTATTGGCCCACGGTTATTATATAAATCTGTAATTCAGTACATTTATGTTTGTGTTTAAAAATAAAACATTTTCAGTCAATTTAGCTGTTTTTTTGCACCTGCCGATACTAAAAGAGTGGATCAGACCACATGACATTCTTCCACAGAACCAGCTGAGGTTTAAGACTCAGAATATTTTCATTTATTCATTTTACAGGAAACCGTTTCTTTTCTTACCTTGTTCTCACACTTGCGCAGCAGCTTCTTCTTGCCCATGTCATAAATTCTCAGCAGTTTTCCGACTCCGACCAGGATGCGTCCCTGGAACGGTGCAATGGCCAGCGGCACGTCCTCCACCGGAGTCTGGCAACACACAGTTCAGGGAGAACAAACACTGATATGAGTTCCTTTGTGTCACATGTCCATAATTATGCATTTATTGTCAAGTGTTTTAATTAACTCATAATCATTTTTCAGCACGATATAAGAGCTTGTTTTAGGCCAATGATTCCAAATATTTGTGAAAAATATTCTAGTTCCATTGACGGATTATTTCACTTCACTTGGGTAAAATGTCTTCCTACAAATGAATAATCTGCCAATATAACATGGACTTTTTCACCAATATTAAAAGATTATCGACTTAAAACAAGCTCCCAGGTCTTGCTAAAAAAGTTATTTGTGTATTAGTTTTGTCTTATTTCAAATGCACCAGAAACTAATCCAAAATAACTTTTGTGTTTTTGCAGTGTTACCTTTCAGCAATAAACATTTTCCACTTTTTTGCTTTTTAGCAGTAAAGGACCAAAACTGCAGGATTCTAAAATGTTGCTTTAAAAGAGAAGCTTTTTGTACAGAATTCGTTTTAATAGAAGGTTAAAAATCTGCACCGACAGATTTTGTCACAGGAAGCTTCCCAGATGTGATGTAGACGTGCAAAACAAAACAAAAAGTGAAAATGCTGCAGAGCGGAAAAAACACCTGGATGTTTCTCCTCAGGTTTCATTCGGCACCAGCAGACCGGACGTTATTTGCTTTGCTAGACCACAAATATCCATGAGAGTCTGCTGAAGCGTCTGTCGCCACGTTTCATCCAACTACTTATTTCAGCTCAGAGTTTTCTGGATAAAAGCTGGATCTGTGTGATCGGGCGGAGCGACCGTGGGATCCGGCGAAGTGGTTGGGAAAGTCCTGGAGCTCCGTGAAAAGAAGCGGCCGATGCGGCTCTGAAATACGCTGACTCATCAGTCACATCAGGTGACAAAAGCGCTGATTCACGCCGATCCCCTCCGCCCTGATCTGGTTTCTGGGGAAATGCCCAAATCAGCCAAGATGGTGCGGGCTTCTCTGCCACCAATAAAGGGGCAATGTTATGTAAAATATACTTTTTTGAGCTTTTTATATCATATTATGTTATTCCCTCGTCAAAACCATACCTGGAATGTTGCCCTAATTTTTTATGCATGTTTGAGAAAACCTTTAACCTCCATGGTTACCATTCAGCTGTGGAAAACGGCTGGCTGGACTTTGCTCCGCCGCCTCCTCTGAGCTGCAGCTTTCAAGTTTCTACCTCACAGAGCAGCCTTTCCTACTGCTCCCCCACTCAGCTCCTTCAGACTAGCTGGAAGCAATTAGCAAACACCAAGTGGAACTGCACATGAGCTAATTTTATACAAGCTTCTTGTCAGTGAAACGCTGTTAAAGGATCGATATAGGAGCCATGTTGTGATGACTTCCTGAAGCCGGAGTTTCACAAAGAGTAGGAGTTTCTTAAAGAGACAGAGGCCCAATTTCAAGGCATTAATTTCCAAAGTCAAATTTCTTGTAAGACAAATTTAACATATTGCATTTTTATAACAATTAGAGGTAACAGTTACTTGACTGTAATAAACGATTATTTTAGTAATCGAGCAGTCTATCAATTATTCAGATGGTTAACCGAGTAACTGAATAAAAAATAGCCCCATTCTGTAGTTGCTACTACATTTTATCACCCTGCTAATAGCGCTCCGCATTCATTAACAGCTCATTGGAAGAAGTGACAGCGTTGCACACGGACCTGTAGCAATAAGTAATAAATCAATCACATGATAAATTAAAACAAGCGCTACAATTTCAATTTCCATGATTTAAACTGGATGATAAAAATCTGCAGTGTAGTGATTTGGTCTTAACTCGCCGTTTTTTTGAAGAGCAATTTTATTTACAAAGACTTCATCATTAACCTTATTTGTTGTTTCTTTATTTTGGATATTTAAAATGTCTTCCAGTTCCAATGTTTAATGATGATTAGAGTTTAAAGTTGATTGATCTTTGAGAATGTGTTCTTGCTTTATTATTATGCCATTACTATTATATTACTTGAAAATGGTCTAAAAAACAATGTTATCATTTATTGCAATAAATTCTGGAACAATTTATCACCCAGCAGAACTTAAAAGGCCTACTTGTGCAACACAAATAATCATCCAGGTGCAACACATGACATTAAATAGTAAAACATAATTTAACCTTGAGAAATTTGAATACTCAATGTACTCGAATCATTCGATGAATCATTACGGCTCTAATTGATTGTGCTATAAATGTCACTATGAGACTGGAAAATACATAATACCACCCCTTCAAGACTGAGATGGGAGTAATTTTCCCTTTTCTTCATCCCAAAACACATTGCTCCATCTTTTCCACATGTACAGCTAGCAGACATGATCGGCCTGATGACAGCTGCATCAGAAGCAGCTGCTGCAGACTCGAGGTGACCGGGTCAAACATCAGGAGAGGGGAGAAACTTAACCACATGGTAGGAGATTTGTCATCACAGGCAGAGGGAAGAAATCCCAGATGGAGAGCTAAATTATGGAGGTGAGCACATTCCCAGTTATCAAACCCACCTTGTGCACAAACTCTAGCTTCTCCCCTCCGGCGGTGAGGCGATAGGTGTAGATGAAGCCACCGCCGACAGATCTGGGGTTGAGGATCATGTCTCTGGCGACTCCCACCAGGACGTACCAGTCATCGCTGGTGTTAGGGAAGCGGCACACGGCCACACTGGAAATGGGGAAGAAGAAGAAAACCTGTGAGACGGATTCTGACGGGTGAGGGAAGTGAGATGGGATGAGTTCCATCCTGCTCACCTGAAAGCAGCTTCGTTCTGCTCCAGCTGAACCTGATCCAGAGTGGAGCCCTGGATGGGGTTAACCAGTCGCACCAGTGAAGCCCACTGACCCGCTCCGGCTTTCGGCGCGCCGAAAATGGCTTCAGGGAGGTTCTCGTTCAGGAACGCAGCCGCCATCTCAGCAGCCAGCTCTCGCTCATCCTCACCAGCCGCCTCCACCATCTCCTGCAGGGGAACCAGAGGATTACAGCGTTGCTACAAAAACTTCCAAACATCCGTCAAACCTCCTCACTTTTAACGACATAACAGAAAATGTTACCAGAAATTTTTACAAACCGATTGAAGTTTTCTGGCTGATTGTCAATTACAGATATTTAAAAAGTCTGATTTGCCACTAGCAAATATCAATACGAATTTTGTCTGAAATTTTTTTTTAGTGAAAAAATAAAAGCAAAAAAAGTGATTAAAATTGGATCTGGTATAAAAAGCTCACCCCAGAAAACAGAAAGTTTTGCGCATTTTTTGCTGCTCACTTGGTTCACTTGATGGCAGAGAGATGAAAACTCGAGTCAGAAATAAAAGACTTGACTTCGACTCGCCTCAGTAACAGTTTTTATCTTGTGTTATTGAAAAAGGATGAGCTCGATTATTAGCCAGTGAAGTTTTATGTGATGTTTATAACTCCTAACAATTTGTTAATGTTAGCTGTAGCTTCATAATAATGACCACACGACTTGGTTGGGTCTTATGTTGATGGATTGAGGATAATCTAAGTAGGAAATACAAAATTACAAAAAGAAATCCTGAAGAAGTCAACAGTCGAGTGTTAAATAAATCGGAAACTCTTCGCACCTCAGCCATCTGCTGCTTCCTCTGAGCTTTGGTCGTCTCGGTGTAGGCGTTGTGGTCGGTCTCTATCAGGATGAGGTTGTTGGTTTCCGGGTGAATTACAAATTTCCGGGGCGTATACTGCAGAGGAAACGCCACCTGGTTGAAGACGGCCCCCAGTTTCTCCAGAGCCAAAATCCTGCAGGAAGAAAAATTAACATTTTTAACTGGTTAGATTTACCTCAGCATGAACCAATCAATAATAATAACAATAACCTGTTATTATTGTTACATTATTTAGTAATGGAAATGCATTCAGACTTTGTCCTCAGATTTTATCTTCTTATCATAACAAAGTTAAAAAAAAAAAAAAAAGCAAAAATGTGTTTTCACTTAGCCTGAAGGAGAACCAGAAAGTAAATTACTTAATTTTAGAAATGTTTTATTAATCTCAAAGGTAAATAAAGTAAAGTATTTGAATTCAGAGTAATAACATAAACTAATGGCTAACACGAAAACTAGAAATGCTATCTAAATGTAAGCAGAACATAGATGCTAACTTGTTTAGCACAAGAGCTTAAAAACACCTTAAAATGTAAACACTATTTTGTTGTTGTTTCGAAAAAGTAAAAAACAGTGACGTCTTTCTCTGCTTTTAATAAAATGAACCACTGCACATGGTGGAAGGTTTAGAAGGAAATGTTTTTATATCAAATATTTAGTAAATATTAGAAAGTTAAAGCTGAAGATTGGCCATAATTTCTGATCAGTGCGTCACTGTCAGGGATTATTAAAATGTTATTTGCATTTTTTTGGGTGACAAATAATGGTCAGAGCCTTAGCAGCCATAGAAATTAAACATTAGAATAAGATCCACAACAAATCCAAATGATTTAGCATTTCATGGGTAGTTAGTAAACTTGAATCTTACCTCAAAGTGTTGGTGGAGATGGCCACGATGCCTTCAGGGCATTGCTCTGAGGCAAAGCCGGACGCGTACTCCAGCGTTTCGTAAGAGAGCGGCGTCAGATGGAAGCGGGACTGATAGGAGTAGCTGAGCCACGAGCGGCTGGACATGGCCAGAACCTGCCAGGAAGACCAAACAGCTCACTTTTCCACAGGGACTAAAAAACATTTTCAGCAAAACAAAAATATTCTCATATTTCAGCTCAATATTTCATGGTGATAAATAAAAGTGACATACAGCCTCCTGTCCCTGCATTCGGACTCTAAACAGCTTGACTGGACGGGATCCCAGGTACCGGGTTCTGGTATCCGACAGGTCACCAGTTACCGGGTCCAATACTGTCCTCAGCAGAACACCGTTCTACAGGAAAGAAAATAAAAAACATTTAAACAAATGATCAATCACTACGTTATTCAGATTCAAAACATATGATTCAACATGTCTGCTGAGAATTCTGTTTGAAGTAAACTTAAAAATAGTAAAAAGTAAATAAATAAAATGCATTAAAAATACAAATAATTCAATTCATTTTGGCTTAATTACTGCTCTGAGTGTGTTGTTTCAGCAAGTGGACATTTTTTTGGGTGTGTATGCTCTCCAGTTAATGATTAATCGATTACGTAATTAATTGACGATTACTTAAATAATTGATTCAATTGTTTTATCCCCAGTTAACGGTTTTGAAAGAACAATGTATGTTGGGTTTTATTCCTGGATGTGGGTAAATTAAGAAGGAATACCTGCAGGCCGATGTTGAGGTAGAGGAAGCCGATGGTTCCTTTATCTCCGATTTCATCCTGTTTCTCGACGCCTCCCATCTCGACGATACACAGGCTTTCCGGCTGAGCAGGAAGCGCCTGCATGCTCAGCGGCTGCAGACAGTCCTGAGGTGGTGAAGGTTTACAAGTTAGGACAAATAAAACTGAGGGGGGAAAAAACCGTGGCTACAGTTTACAACAACATCTGCACAGTTCATCTAATTATTTTTCAAAACAAATATGATGTCCTGCATCCAACTGTCAAACTTCAAGCCAGGCCAGTTCCAAAAAGTCTAAAAAGTTCATGTGAATGACAAAAACTGCTCTCTGGAATTGACTTGTAGTAAAATATGCAGCTGGATTGGAATAAAAGTCTTTGTTGATCCCTAAAGTGCTTCTTTTTGGGTCACCAGGGAAGCTTCATGCAACATAAACCTTTTCCTTCTGGGAAGGGAGGAACTGATAAGACAGAAAAACACACTGCTGGCCTGAGAAGACAGAAAAACACAATCCATCCTGCAGGAAACTCAAGCCCAACATTTTGGAACGATTTCTGAAGCCATCCTGATGTTTGGAAAACATCAACACTTTAAACTATCTGAATGAATCATTGGACCTTTTGTCTTTTATCTGCAAACCATCCTTAACTAAGAGGATAATGCAACTTAAGTCACACCTCAATGAACACAGAATAAATCGGCTTTAGAAGCTCCCAGAGCCCGGAGTCGCTCCACAGGATGCTTCACTCGAACCCGGGTGTTTGTGTCGTACCGACGGGTCCAGTGAAATGATCCGGACCGTGTTGTCCACCAGGCCCACAGCCAGGAAGCGGGAGCGCTGCTCGCCAGGCGGTACGTTGGCCAGGCTCATGCAGACCACGTCTGCAGACATCTCCTTCCGCTCCGTGTATTCGTTCAGCTGGCCCGACTGCAGATGAAGCAGAGGCGCGTTATGAGCCCCGAATGCAGGAAGAAGCTCCCAGAGAAACTGGAAGAACCAGCCTGGTGTGGTTCTTCCACACCAAGCTGATCCACTGACAAACAAAAGCTACTAGGCCTGCAACTAACGATTATTTTAATAATCAGTTATTCTGATGATTAATCAGATAAAAAATACACTGGCACATTCAGCAAAGTTTTCAATTAACCACTTAAGCCTTCATATACAATATTAGAAATAAATTAAAAGTTGCAAATAAATTTCTTCAAATAATAAACATTTTATTGCCTAAAATGCAACAACATAGCATTTCTCCAGTAAACGTTTATCACTTGTAGAAAAGGATTCATCTGCAGCTAAATAAATTCGTCTAATAATATATGAGAAGTTCAGCTCTTTCTGCTAGACTTATCAATAAAGCACAGGGCTGGTCTGTTGATTAGTATTTTGGTTAACCAATTAATAAATTTGCAGAATTTATTAATCGGTTAACCAAAATATGCTAAATAAAAATGCTAAAACTGCATCTTGAGGCGTTCAGGGTGGAACATATTTACAGACAAGGAACATTTTTTATGTTAAATGCAAACATGTATATATTTTTGGATTAATTAGAGTCCGAATACTCCAGTTAACAATTACTCGATAACTAAATTAGTTGACGATTATTTTAATAATTGATTCATCGTGATTAATCTGATTAATAGTTTCAGCTCTAAAATTTCCCATTCTGGAAGTTATTCCAGAAACAGGAACATTCTGTATATTAACATATACCACGTGTTCCAGACTGCAGTGTTTTAAATAATTTAATATTTTAAGGCAGGTGATTCATTTATACTGACCCCATCCTGGTCGGACAAATGCAAATAAACACATATCTCATGTTTGGAAGAGGACAAGTAGTTAGAAATATGTTTTTTCACTCAGATTGTGACATGGACTTCAGAAACAGGGAACGGCACCATATATGGGCGTAACATGGTGAGGAATGAAGGTTTTCTGAATGTATGATATACCAAAAGGATGGTGGTGTTTTTCATTCCCCAGTTCTGTTGAAAAATGTTAAAAGATTGTATTGGAGTAGATGAGGGACAAAACTTTCCTACTCTTAATCAAAACAGTCATGAAACAGATTGTCTTGGTTTTACATTATTTAGACACGTTAATAGGAATAAAACCTGGTTTTAGTTCTTCTAAATCTTAAATCTTTCGGTCCAGGACTGTTTGGACTTTCTCGGTACACAGCTATAAGTCTAGCAGCCTTCGCCTCACAACAGCATCATCATCCTTCAGATCATGTTCAGCCCTTATTTTTCTGACACTTAAGAGTTCAAATACTGTCTGAATTTTTCTCTATTCTTTAAATCTGGGTTTTAAAGAATAATTGGTCCATAAACTCAGACACTGTTAGTGCTAAATAAATTGTAAAAATAGAACATTTCTGTTTTCTTACTGGGTCCATCTCGAAGTAGACGAGTTCTCCTCCGGTCAAAGCGATGACGACCTGCCGCTGGTTCACGGCGCAGCGGACAATAGTTTTTTTCCCAGGAGTTTTCCACTCGTTCACACGCTTGTCCGCTCGGATATGACGAATGCCGTCTGGGTAAACCTGGAAGAGGCGGGAAGCGAGAAAAACACAAGATGAAACACTTCCCTCACACCACCATCCCTGAATGCCTACTTCAGGGAAGAAACAGGCCCACCGCAGCTGTTACTGCTCTTCCACTGGTTACTGTAGGCAAAAGTCAGAGGTCAATAAGTAAAAGTATCCTCATGCTGTGTCTGCAGGTCTCCAGTGAACACCCACCTGCACCAGGGCGTCTTCGCCCAGCAGGGAGCAGGACAGCGTGGGCGTCGTTCCCAGAAACCCGGAGTCTGTCACTTCCTCCACGGTTTCTCCGATGGACAGAACCAGCGTGGCGTTGACGAAAGACACGATGATGTAAGCGTCGAACTCATCTGAGGAGCAGAAGGAGATCAAAAACCTGAAGCTTTAAACATTAAACAGCTTCAGGCCTTCTTCAGTTAAAACAACAATTTTCTGTCTCGTTTGTGGCCACCAGAGGTCGCTGTTGGCAGAAATAAAAAATCAAGCACTTTTCAATCTTTTCCATCTACTGTGGAGACAAAAACAATACAAATGAACTAAAATAGAAAGTTTCAATTCACTATTTATTACTGTTAATATATAATGATAATATTCAACATTCTAGGTAATTATAAAGTATAACAGGAGGTTATACATTACGTTTCGATACATGTGACTGGTCTGAGACAGTTACTTAAAAATCTCATTTGGTAAAAAATTATTTTGGTAATTCTAACTGACCTAAAATAAGAGAAATTTGATCTGATTTAACTTCAGACTGTAAGAAAAAAAAATGTGTCTCTCTTTTTCTTATCTTTAAATATCTGGTTTCATTATAACGCTTTCCAAATTAAGACTTAAAATCAAACATTAGATTCAAGTTATTACAAACATTCCAGCTTGAATATCAAGCACTTTACAAACCTTGAAAACACCTAACTGATATTCAAGAATTTTCAAGGATTTTAAGCACCTGTGTGAGCCCTGTGATTGGATAGAACGAAAGAGCGATTCACAAGTCATAGAAGAGTTGAAGGAGAAAAAGAGACGAATGGAGTTTAACTGTAAACTGCCACTCTAGAAAAACAACAAAACACTTGATGTTGAATGTCCTGCATTTATTACTACCTCTAAATGCTCATATTTTACTAGAAACAGCAGTAATTTCTTTATTCTTTGAGAATGCGTTTCTGCTCTGTGCCTGTTTGGTTACCTTCCACGTGTCGGCGTACGGTCCACACGGCGTTGGGGTTACCAGGGAGCTCAGACACAGCCATCTCTGAAACCTGAACACAGGAAAATACACTCAGTTCAACCCATTTCAGTTTTCTTTCACCCACTTTCCAAAATATGACACATAAATTAGACAATAATGAGAGGGGCTAGGCACTTTGATGAGCACACATACCACTACCAGCATTTAAACTGTGAGGATAAGCAGAATTTATCTGTTTAACATCCGTGATGCACAAAAACAGTTTTGAATTATTTGTGTACTTCATTACTTTGATCTCCTCTGATCAAAACCAGGTAAAAACATGTTATTGATCCTACAGCATGGACAGACTGGGAGTGCATAAAAATGAAAGCACCAGTTAGGAAAAGTCCAGGCTTGGCTGAGCTGTGATGCTTCACAGCAGGGAGAAACTCTTTCTTTGGCCAAAGTAACATTTCTGACAACAGAGAGGCTTACTGCGGTTTTCTAAAACTTTTGTTCACAATTTATGATGAATTGCTAACAGACCTTCATATTTTTTATGGGTCTCTCTGAGGATGAGTAGGGAACTGGATACGATTACAGAAATGGAGCAACAGGAGGAAATGTGCTGAACAGTAACAAGTGTGTCTCAATGATTTGGCATCAACAGCCTTTACCAGGATGCAATGTAAAAATAAGGCAGCGAGTAACGATTTATTTAACTAATATCTTAGTAATCGAGTAATTATCAATTATTCTTCCGATTAGCTGACGACTATTTCAATAATTGATTGATCCGATTAATCATTTCAGTCCTAACACAAAACAGAAACACTTTGCCTTCGAGCTGAAATCAGAATATTTCAAAGACTCTTCAGCTTTCATCAGAGAAGAGACATGAAAGCTCATCAGTTCTTCAGCCGGCAGAGTGAGTCAGGGTCTGTACTGATCCGGTAGCTGCTTGGGGTTTACCTCCAGTCCGTGGCGAAGAACCCTCAGTGTGGACCTTGGGCCCCGTCCACAGGACACGTAGAGCTGAGGCGTGTCTTCATTGGCCAAATCAGCAATCTATAGAAAAAACAGATTCCAGATCTATTTTCCTTCATCTTATCGAGCGGACCTGACAAATCTGAGTGAAACTACATGGACTGACCTGACAGGACATGATGGGGGAAAGGTTCTCCTGTTCGTCCACCAGCACCAAGTTTTTGAGCGGCCGAGGTTGAAAGAAGAAGGTGTCTCCCTCCTCCAGTGGCATCGCCGAGGAGAACTCCGGCTCCTCGTCATCGTCGCCCAAGTGAGCGATTTGGTAGAGATAACTGAGGGAATCAGAGGCAGAGTTTCACCGGTTGTGGCGATCCGACTGAAACCAAGGACGATTGAGTTAAACCAGGAGAACTTACTGGTTTCCAAACTCGGAGGCCACAAACAGGAAGCCAGTCTTCAGGACGCACATGGCTGTTGCCACGGGGATCGTGTCGAAGTATTTAAGTCGGATTTCAGTGACCTCAAAATAGAAATGGATGATATTAACTTAAAGTTTAGTCACAATATTTTGTGGTACAGTTACATAACAATAAAAGTGGAGCTAAGAACTGTTACTTTTTTTTTTTTTTTTTAGATAACTGTATGATTGACTGTGTGTCACAGCAATTGTTGCCCCACAAACATAAATAATGAAAAACATTCCCATTATAATGTGTTTCTTTAGGACACCAGTCACATAAAGTGACTGGACACGGTATCTGTATTTTCAAATTTATTGGTATGAATTTATGCTTTTATTGAACAAAACATTGGAGAAAATAAAAGTCTTAAACATGATTAATTGGAATTTATTGTGACAACAACAAATCAACAGTCTTAGAAGAAATTTATCATGACAAATGTCCACCTCTACTTGAAACACAAAAATTAATTTGAAACATTTATTACCAGAAAACCCATCATAAAAGAAAATAAAGCTTTTATTCACCATTTCTTCATCGGTCTCCAGCGTGACCTTGAAAATGTCTCCCTGCTCGGTCTGAGCCAGGAAGAAGAACATGGACTTGGTTTTGTGGGTGGCTGAGCAGACAAAGATCATGCCGCGCTCAGGGTCATCCAGGTCGTTCTGTAGGACAAAAACAAACACATTTTCACATAATCAGCATAAAACCAGCTGCAGTTTTACCAAAGTGGCAGCAGGATGGCTCCTCAGAGGCAGAACAGTCACAGGACAGAACCGTAAGGTCAACGAGGTCACCAGGACTCACCCTGCGGCGGGGGATGGGACAGCGGATGTCGGGCTGATCCCCAAAGTTCTTGTAGGTGATGTAGTTTTCAGAGCAGATCAGAACGCCGCTGGGTCCGTCCGAACCGCCGGGAACTAAACGGAGAGGAAAGAGAAACAGCAACAGGTTGATTTCCACAGGAATCACGGACAAAACGGTGCCGCCATATTTGTTACGGTGAAATCTGTGTTGAGATCAGAGAGTTGAATGTTTCTCCACGTCTTACATCAGAGAAGAGACATGACAAACTCATCACATCGTCAACACTTTGATCAGTCAATAATTTACCCAGTTAATTAATCCATCAATGAAGGTAAGAAGCATTTCTCTGCCAATGTTAATGTCAGGAAAAACACTCGTTCATAAAAGCCATGTTCCAATAAGCCAATTTATTTTTGTAATTCCAAATTGTGCAATTATTTGGTCAGTGGAAACGCAGCTACTGCCTCACAGTAGCTTTACACAAGAAAAGGTTTTTTCTGCTTCTCAAGCATCTTTGTATTTTACAGCGTTTCTGCCGGTTTCACCAACTCAAGATTAAGACTTTTTAAAACCATTATGAATGAAAGTTAAGAGCTATATCTCAACAGAAATTCAACTTCATCCAGCCAACAGGCAATAAATTTGAACTTACCAATGATAGATGCAGAAAGGCTAGCTAATTTGTTGGCTAGCAAGGATATGTTAGCAGTGAGTTACTGGTAGCCTCAACCGCAGATGTAACAAATGTATTTATTTAGTATTTATTTAGTCATGTCTTTGGCCTCAACTGTACAGTAATGTTAAAAGTATAACTCCAGGAATGTTTGGCTAAGTTTTAAACATCCTTACCGGTGATGAGGAAGTTCCCATGCTCCTCCAAAGCCTCGCTGTACTTCCGGACCACGTGGTTCAGACCCAAATCCAGCTCATAAAAGGTCAGAGTCTGCTGTGTGTTTGCAGCAGCTTCTCCTGTCGGGTCGTTGTCGGCTTCCTGGAAATAAAAATGCAAAACGAAAAACATAAATAACAGGATTCCTGACGGATGTGATTATTTTCTAATCAACCTTGAATGTGAGATTTTTCTAAGGTCAGAGAAGGTAAATGTTTCTCCAGTGACAGTCAGAGAAGAGACATGACAAACTCATCACACCAAAGGTTCAGCTGTGTGAATTTATAAACTGGTTTCCACCAGCTCACCTCGTAGTCCATTTCTAAGCAGGCAAACATGGGATTTTCAAAGCCAACGTCGACTCCGACCACGTGATAAACAAGCGTGTTTGCTTTGTGAGCTTCCAGAGGAGACGAGATGGTGAGCCTGGCAGCGGCGTCTCTGTTCAGGATGTAGACCAGCTTCTGTTTCTCTATCGCTCCTGGAAGAAAGAGGGGAAAAGAAACACACACATTAGATCCATGAAGTTTTCCTTTAACTGGGAGAAGGAGAAGGAAATCCACCACTAATAAATTTACACGCGATGCACTGATGCACTTCTTTCACTTCCCATACCAATACAGATACCTAAGATTTAGTAGCAGCTGATACTGAAATGATACAGAAAAACAGCTGAATTGACTTAAAATGGGTTTTTTTAAAACATAAAATTCCAAATTTATTTACTAACTCTACACCAGTACAGCTCACTTAAATACACCTGTCGCTTCACAAACTTGGTCAAAACATGTAAAAAAAAAAAAAAAAAAAAAAAAAAAAGAACTTTAATTTGTTCAGAGTAGAACAGCCAAAGACACTGAAAAAACATAATTTGACCTCGGTCAAACATGTAAAAATAAAGTGCAACAAACCTTTTCTCAAATTCAGAAAGTGCAAATAAGAATTCTAAGAATAAAATAAAACAAAAAATAAAGCATAGAATTAGACTGAATAAAGATCAGGCAAACTGTCTCAAACCCCTCCACCCAACCTGCGTGAAAGGTACAACACCACCCACCGATCATCACAGCTCTTCCTTTTGGGTCGACAGCCAGGAACTGTCCGGGAACGATGCGCCGGCAGCCGCTCTTCCCAAATGTTTCCTGGTGAACTTTCTCAAACTGATTTTTGGACGGATGGTACTCCAGGATGACGATGCGGCCGCTGTCGCTTCCCACAACGATGTAATCTGCAGAAACAAACACAGATCACACAGTTTCACACACACACTGCGGGTCCTTCTCTGACTGGCGAGCCAACTACAGCACCGCTGGGTCTCAATTACAACACTCTTCTGTGTGGATGGTTTTACTGAAGGAAAGAAATTCAAAGTAGCTATTTTCAGTAATGAATTAAGTGACATAAGAATCTGTGTAAAGGGAACTGTTTGAGAAACAAGAAGGCATTTTAAAGTTAAAAACTTTATACCTTTTATTTTGGAATAAATTGTCTCTCAGAGTTTCTTGATAGCTCTCAGTAAGAAGACAGTTATCAACCTGCTTCAGTCAAAAGGCTGGGCTTCATTCGAATTTGTCGTTGATATCTAACTTATAGACACTATCAATACTTCCTCCACATCATAAATTAAATTATTGTATTTATGTAGTAACTCAGTTTTTGACCCATTAATAGTTCAGTAAATGCCATCAAAGTTTTAAGAAAACTTGCTGTTTAGTGAGCGGTATGGATGCAAGACCTCAAGGAATGTTCATTTTTGATAATAAACTGCCTACTCTGTCAAAATTATGAAGTTATCTAAATTGGTGTTGCAAATCAAAATGAAAAACATGTTATTAAATGAAACTACGAACTATTTAATCTAGGATGTGGGATCAAATTTCTGGTTTCTTCAAGCCACAGGTAGTTAGTCGCTTGTTTAATTTCTGCATTTGAGCGAGCGTTTCCATGACGACATACCTTTAGTTCCTCCTGTGAGCCTGAAGGCCATCAGGGACCTGACGATGCCAAACACTTCCATCGTGAGGAGGGTATGCACCTTTCCCGTGTTTGCATCCGGACGCAATAATTCCAGGATCTTTCCCCTGGAAACAACAATCTCCTGCATCTTGGTTCCTACCAAAACACAAACAGATTAAACTTAATCTTCGCTAAGCTTCCTAAAAATCTTAAAATCACTTCTTCTACTTTAAAGAGCAAAGGATGCAAAGGCGGTTTCCAACCAAATAACCCGACTGAAAAGGAAACAAAAATATGCAGAGGAAGCTCACCTGAGAAGTTTCCATGAATGGCATGAGTGATGCCAGTGGCCCGCTGCAGGGTGATGTTGTAAAGAAACATGGTTCCTCACGCTGTTGTCCTGTGACGGCTAACGGAGCACTCAGCCCAGAACTACAAAGAAACAGGAAGAAAAGCAGTGGTGGAAGATGTTTTATGTAGTTAGTAACAAAAACAGCAGGTTAATTATGTTTAGCTAAGAGTCCTGCTGGAAAAAAGAATAAAAATTAAACAGAGTAAATCAAATAAAAATGTCAACGGTTACATAAATTTGTAATTACCTAATGAAACATGGACAGTTTACAAACTTTCTCAGATTTATTCAACGCTAGTTGCACAGATTGTGGCCCAAATTATGAATGCTTCACTATATTCTTCTATCTTCTGACCCTTTACCTGGCATGCTATGGCCCACTGCGGGCCTCGAGCCCAACATTGAGAACCACTCTTGAATACTCCACAAAACAAAACCAGAACGTTCACTTTTACAAACATCTTGACATTTTCATAACTCACGAAACATGTTTAAGTGGTTTTTACTCCAAAAATAATAACGGCTGCTGTTTCTGCAAGCACAAAGAAATGTTACTTTTATATATTTTTAAGTATGTTACTATGGAGTTTAAAATTTACTAATTGAATTTTGCACAACATTTGGGATTTGTAATTTCAGAAACCACGTCTTGCACTACAACTGGCTTATTTTAGCTTCTCCTTTAGCAAACTTTCAGCTCATTGTTAATGTTTAGCTGCCAGAAACTCCACTAATAAAAAGTTAATAAATATTAGCACACACTCCTGCTTTGTAATCAACCTCTGCAGACGAAAACAGTGTTTTTAACAAAAACTCGGCCTGTTTGAATCGAGTTGACCTCCATTTTTACGTTTTTCATACGCAGCGCCACTTTCTGCCAGATGCATCCGCTTCACTGAAAAACAGCTACATTCTGCCGCCATACAACATCTGCTTTGCAACAAACAGACTAAAGATGTGCAAAATAAAATATTTACCGGGGTAGTTAATCAGATGTCTGAGATTTCAACGGATAAAAATCATCCATTCAAAGGTTTCTCTGAAGCTTTCCGGAGCCGGGGTCCGTCTTTCCAACCGTCGCCAAAGATAGGTGGCCCTGAACAATGCCTGACTGAAAGTATTCTCTGCAGTAACGGAATGTGTCCAGCAGATGTCGACAAAGGATAATAAAGTTACGGTACAGTAAATCGTAAAGAGAAAAACCAAGAATTATTTGTTTTGGATGTGTCCGATTAGGAACTGATCAAAGTCAGCTAAGAAAACATTTATTTAAAAAAATCTTTAAAAAAAAAAAGGAAGCACTGAAAGTGAAAAAATATGCAGGTTTGTCTCTGTAATTTGAACTATAAAATTATATTTGAACTATAAAATTGTATTTGTTTCAGTAGTGAAATGGATTGTTTACAAAAAACATTATATAGTTCAAGTATCTTTTTTCTCTTAGGTTAATAGTCAAGTTAAACTGATGGCATGGAGACCATCAGTGACCCTTTTTTCTTCCACTCAACTTTCCATCAATATCCTATAGCAGTGACAATTTGTGGGTGTCACTGACTATCTGCCACACATCTGTGAAATCAGCAGTGTTCCCTGTGACTGCATTTCTTTATTAATAAGCCTTCATATTTGTCTAAAGTTTTTAAGAAACTGAATGTTGGGTTTTCATGAGCAGTCTCAAATCATTAGCATCAAAACAAGCACTTGTGATGTATTATGACTCTAGGTAAAATATAACTTTATCTTTTTTAATAGAGTAATTAGCTATTCTAATGTATTCAGATCAAGATCTAGTAGGATAAAATACAATAAAACACTCAAAAAATACACAACAAATATAATTATTTCTTTCTAAAAGAAAGTGACTTGCTATTACATAAATTGGACAATATTTTTTAATTTAAAATAAGATATTTTTATCATTCATTAGATTTTTATTTATCTTTTACTTATTTAGTTAAAACTTGATTTATTTATTTATTGCCTAGCTGCGTGTCAGTTAAAAAACAGTTTTCTGTATGTCTGATTTATTTAATTATTGCATTATTTAACAAGACTGTTAATCGAACTGGACTGTTAAATGTTTCTTCTCCAGTTCCTCCAGGCCAAAGTGAAGAATATTTTTTTCTTCCTTATTAAAAAATAAATAAATAATTAGATTGTTTATTTCTAATTTAATCCCATTTGAAGTTATTATATTTGTAGTTTTTATGTATATTTTAAGCAATTTACGTGTGTTATATATATATATATATATATATATATATATATATATATATTATTCTTTCTGTAACTTTGCATGCATTTGTATAGTTTTGGCAATTGTATTATTTGTTCTGAGGCGTCTCAGACTTTTTGTTCACCTCTAGTGTTTCATGCTGGTAATTAACACAGTTGTGTTTCCTCAATCCTTCAAACCAAAATCACGTCAGTTTAAAATATTTCTGTACTGGTTCTATAATTGTTTTTTTTGTTTTGTTTTTTTTATTGTAGATTTAAAAGAGAAAAAGTAATTTTCTGCCAAAAATTCAGAAATTTTTAGATTAATCTTCAAAATTTACTAGAAAAAAACATTCTTAGTTTAAAAGGTTAAAAAGTCACACATTTTCAACGTAAAGAGTTCATAGATGTTATTTTTTTTAGAAACATTTTGAAATTAATTCCAAAATTTCTCATTTTTTGGGCAGTAATTCTCCCTTACTTTGTAGTCAAACCATATTTACCTTCGACTATCTCTAGTTTCCTCATTATTACCTTCTGTTTTTATCTCACATTATTTATTATGCAAGAAAACAAATGCTCAAGAAATAAAGACTGATTGATTAATTGTGATTTTTGCCGAGTGGATCGTTTCTTTACGCAAAAAAAAAAAAAAAATCTCTGCTCGGCTTTTTTTGTGAAAGATCACAACCGGAAGTTGTGGTTTCTCGCCGGTCAGTTTTACAGCCGTGGCCGCCGGTGATCGTCCGCGGTTTCTCCGGGACAGACTCCGACCTCGCAGCTCCTCCGGGACATGTCCGCCCGGCCTCGGGGCTGACTCCGGCTCTGCGGACCCCCGCGGTCCTCCACCTGTCCCGGCGTCCTACTCCGATCCGCTCCCAGCCTCCCAGCGGGGTTAGCAGATTTTAGCATCCGCAGCGAGGCAGCGTCTCCTCTGGCTGTTTGCGCGTCTGACCGGGGGGTTCTGGCTCCGGCTCCGGCTCCGGCTCTGGAGGCTTTGGACCCGGAGAATAAACAGACGCATTTACATGCAGACGGCGTGGCTGGCTGCCGGAAGGCTGCGGAGCCTGAACAACCTGCAGCCGCAGATCTGCTGGTGCCACTCGGAGGTAAGGTCGTTAAATCATGTTTTAATTAATGTTTGAGCTTTTCTGCGCACCCAGCTGGTTATCATGAAGAGCCAGTACCTTCCTCCTCATGGAGGCCGTCAGATTTGTTTCTGTTTCTGAGGACATAAACTCCATATTGTCCTCCTCGTGTCGCCTCGCATGTGCAGAAATGAAGCCTGTCTCTTTAAAATCTCCTGCGCACAGATCAGATGGTGACATTTCAAGCCTCCTCTTCATGCTCCATCCTTGCATCCCCACCCTTCCTTCCCTCTTTTTGTCCTTTCGGCCCCTCATCCATCTCTCTGTGGCTCCATTGATCCGGCCGCTGGCGTTGCTAAGAGACGGCAGAGGGCTGTGAAGGGCAGAGAAATGTTGGAGGACAGATTTACCTGCTCAGGGCCAGCAGATGAAGATCAGGTGTTCATGTCTCCGGCTGCTCCTCTGTTTTCTGTGTGAGAAAAATCATTTTTTAATGACGGACGGACAATTTCCACTTGTTTGTTCAGGACCAAATAAGTGGAAATTAATCAGGGAAGTTGTCCTGCTGTGGGTTTCCCAACCCTCCAGATGTTCTGACCTCTGACCCTCCCTGACCCCTGACCCTCCCTGACTCCATCCGTCCCTTTAACCTGTTTGGTTTGTGTTTCTGTGGATGAACCGTCTGCAGCAGCGGCGGCGGCATCCTGGTTCCGGCCCGCTGATCCAATTGTCACATTTCCATCCAGCGGACGGCTGAAGAGCGGCGAGCGTCAATCTGTCAGACTTCAGAGCTGTAAATCTACTCTGTGAATTTTAATTTGGCCGTTAAATAATCCAGAATCGGCTCTTTAATCTGCAGCCGGGGCGTCATCCTCGTGGGGCCTCTTGGAGGACTTTGATTCTGCTTCTTTCTTTATGCCAGAGTGAAGCCGCAGAGCACGACTCGGCTTAAACTGACAGTTTTCTGCTTCGACTTACTGATCAGAAAAATGAAAAGTGTTGTTTTGCCGCCTGCTCTGACTCTTGATTTATGATTTATCACAGTTAAGGCAAGGAGAAGCCAGCAGAACCACATCCATCAGCAACTCAGAGATGCACCGAGAGAAACAGCTGAAGCAGCTTCATGAATTATTACCTCTGTTTAATAGATAATATTTTACTTTTTATCCTATCAATTCAAATGTAAGGAACCCCAAAACACAGCATCACTGTATCCATATATACTTATCTTATTAAATTTCAATTGATTTGAATTTTATTTTAATTAATTGTGTTGTTTATTTAAGTTTTACTTGGACATTGAAGTCTTTTAAAGTACTTTTATTAAGCAAAATATACATAGTTTGTGAGTGACACACCTGTTGGTGTGTACCATCCAGAACTAACATTAATTTAATTTAATTTAATTATCAATTTTATTATTATTATTATTATTATTATATTTTAAACAAATATAATTTTGTTTTCAATATAATTACCTATGTACTTGTACTAAGAAGAAGAAAAAAATCACACTTTGTGTTTGAGTTCTGACTAAAATCAATCAGTTTTGGACTCTAGGAATCTGGATCAATGAAATATATAATAATTAAACCATCACTGCTACTGCTTTTTAAAATTCCTATCATTACGTTGTATCGATTGATAAGTAAAGCAGAACCTTAACTGCCTTTATTACTATATTTATTGAGTAATCTATTGAGTATTGTGATGATTAATCCATTAATTGGATAAAAATAATCGCCACATTCTTCACATTTTTAATTTCTCCACCTAACTTTTTTTATTTATATTAGAAGTACATTAAAAAATGCAAATAAGTCGCCAATATGCCGTTCCTGTGGAGGATTTGAACTGAGTGAAGCTGAAACTGCCACTTGAGGAGTTTTGGTTAAAACATATTTACAGCTAAAAGTGTTTTTATCTTAAAATGTTTATATTTTTTATGCAGTTTTGGCATAGTTGCAGCTCTGAAGGCGAAGCTTTTCCACAAAATGGCTTCATTTTGAGTCTGTATAGTCCAGTTATCAATTAATCGATTACTACATTTGTTGACAATTATTTCAATAATCCAATTAATAGTTTCAACCACAATGGAATTAAATTATATCCTGATAGTTTAGAGCCAAAAGGAAGAGGATGTAGTTACTTTATTTTACCTTCAGACCAACGTTGTCCTCTCTGCTGGACATCGAGCCATCAGGTGACAAACGGATCAAAGGCCAACAGTTTGCTAATTGGATTCCTCCCTTTAAACCGAACGCACGCTCACACAAACAGGCTTTATTATCTGCCTGCTTCGTTCTGAGAAGAACCGATTTGAAATGTAAATCCGTCATGCTGAGCCGCAGCCAGGTCCAACACCGTCCCAGCAAACTGTTTGTGCAACAGATTCTTAGGTTTCCGAATCGGTTGATTCTTCCACGAAAGCAGAAGCCTGTGCTTGGAAAATGGTTCCCAGCTGCCTTCACCGCGTTTTCGCTTCACAAATAACTGAAGGAGAATCAGAACAATCATTCTGTTGCACAGAAAAGGCTTGATTTCCACCTGCAACGCTGCAAAAACACAAAATGTTATCAAGTGTTTTTTCTCTAGTTTCTTGTGCAAATATCTTAGTACACTTCAAATAACACAAAACCAACATAAAAGTAACTTTTCTGCAAAACAGCAGCTTGTTTTAAATGTTTTATTGGCAGATTATTTAACTTATAACAAGACTGTTTTAACCAATATTAAGTAATTATTGATTTACAACAAGCTGCTATATGTAGTTGAAAAATTACTTGTGAGTTAGTTTTGTCTTATTTCAATTGTATTAAGATATTTACACAAAATCTAGGCCAGAAATACTTGGTAAGGGTTTGAGTTTTTGCAGTAAAAGGTGAAAAGATGTAAGATCTGTGCAGATTTTTTTGCACGGCAGTGAAACCTGGCAGAGAATACAGATTAAGGGCTTTAAATAAAAAATCTGTGACTTGTTTCGACTTTTCTGCCTCGAGGCAAAAGGGCCTCCAGTGAAGATGTGCATCGTGACGGAGCTGTTCAGCGGCAGGAATAAAGCCAAAACTCCACTTACACACACACACACACACACACACACACCCAATCCTATCATTTTAAACTACTTACTGTAAATGTATTTCATTTTATTACATCCAATCACTGTAAACTGCTTAGCTTCACACACATTTAACTCGGTTAAACTGGGAACCAAACACATCCTAGAAAATCAAAGAAGGTAAAGCCAGGATGGAAACTGCCAGGTCTTCCTAAACCGGCTCCGCTTCCACGCTGAGCTGTTCTTCCTTTTCCTGAAATGCTAAGCAGCCATCTTGAGTTTTCAGCTCACTGGCTTACCAAGCAGAAAGACGAGTTGCAGTAGAGCTGAAACTAACAGTCAAATTAATCGTTATTGAAATAATTGTCAACTAATTTAGTTATTGATTAATTGTTAACTGGAACATACAAACTAAAAAAAAAAACGTGTTACAACATAGTATATAATCAAAATTGGTGCAGAACATCTAGTTGTATAGGTTGCACTTCAGGAAGTGATTTTTTTTTAACAGACCTTTCACTCGTAATTTCAGTTTTATTGCTGAGTTTTTCTAACTCTGTTGCTGATTTTGCTCAGTTGTCCACTGTGGGGCTTCAGTAGAGCTTAAGCTGTTTACTGATGCATTCTGGGTACAGAATAAACGTGTTGGAGAACATGGGAGGAAAAGGAACCGTCTTCACCCACTTCCAAAGAAGAGCATAAACGTCTAACTACTACTAACAGTCGATAACCAAAACTTCAACAAAGCTGTCGAACTTTATTCAACAAAAAGTTCACAAAGCAGCAACGTAAATCAGAACTTTATAATTTATTCAGAAAAATGTATTTAAGGAAAGCTAAGGGTGCTCAATGTCTTCAAAGCTATAAAAATTAGGTCTGCTACTAGCACTTTACCAACCACTGACGTCTTCCTGTGTGCTTTAGAGCATCAGGGCACCAAACGTCTCGCCTTCATTGAGCTTCTCACTCTGATAACGATCAATTAATCAAAGCGTCGGATCAGCAGGAAGTAGCTGTGGGCTGTGGATGTCTCAGGAGAGAAATTCAGATTATTTTAATGGAAAAATGTCTTCTATTTCATATTTTGAGTCCTGTTTCTAATAAAGGATGCACATATGAGATCGAAGCTGCCTCACCCACTCATATCATCCATCAGTGTCCCGGGGTCCCTTTCATATCCGCCCCCATCCTCTCCTCCTTTGTGCTTTGTAAAAATAGTTCATCTTTGATGCATTAAAGTTGTTTTCAGGACACAGAGAGTAAGAACACCATCATATATTATATTATGTTAAAATTCAACTTCAGTCAGATTCTAGGCCAGAGCAGCATTAAATTATCGTAATCTGAACTTTGCTTTGCTGAGCCAAATCATATAATAATGCATCATTTCTCGACTCACAAACTGAAGTCTAAAACTGCAGCTGATTATCTTTATTATATCATTAGACGTCTGCAGTGGTGGGACTCTGAAGCCTTTTCCAAGCTCCACTAATTACCTAATTAAGAAAAGCTTCAAACAGGTTAATCAGACACCAAGGGAGCGCACAGAGTTTTAATGGAGCCTGACATCTCCAACTGCGTTTCTCCTCACTGGTTGCTACTAAGGCTGAATATTCACTGTTTATAAAGAGCTATTTTATTTTTACCTCACACTGCTTCTCATACACACACAGCTTAGAAGATTAAAACGCAGACACTGATGACAGGGCAGGCAGCACATGGACTGTGTTCAATTCAAGTTTATTCGTATGGCACATTTTAGCAGTTCAAAGTGCTTTACATCTTAAAAACATCACAAATAATAAGCATTACATTTTGTCAAATGCAATTAAAGAAATCAAGCAAATGTTCATCAGAAATGCTGATCAATGTTTCATTTACTGCTAATCAAGAGCAGCTCTAAAGAGGGTTTGATTTAAAGGACCTCACTCAGTGTTTCAGCAGGTTTGCAGTTTTCTGGAAGTTTATTCCAGATAAGAGGAGCACAAAAAGTGAATTCTGTTTTTCCATGTTTGGTTCTGAAGACCTGAGAGGTTCTGAAAGATGTTTAATGTGTTGTGGTGCTAATCTGCTCAGTGATTTATAAACTAACAGCAGTATTTTAAAGTCTGTTCTCTGAGCTACAGGGAGCCAGTGAAGGACTTTAGATCTGTGCTCTAACTTTCTGGTTTTAGTCAGAACACCAGCAGCAGCTGAAGGACTGATTTTTTTCCTAGGCAGACCATTTCTCTAGATCTTGCTGCTACATTAGCCGTTTAATCCTGGAAATGTTCTTCAGGTGATAGAAGGCCGACTTTGTAACCATCTTTATGTGACTCTGAAGGTTCAGGTCTAGTTTCTGGCTGTATTAACTGAACCAGACTGACTCTTTGCATTGAGATCCTGTCCATAAACACAGTAATTGGGACCCAGGCTGAGGAGCTCCACCCTGTACCGTTATGCTGAGAAATAAAACACACCACCTGTTTCACTCATTTTAGTCGTTATTCTTGCTCTGCAGCTGGATTCATTTTTAAAAGCCCTTGCAGGTGCTGCATTAACCATTTAAAGCTTGCATAAATCACAGCCTTTAATCTTTTTTAGATTCAGTGAATTCAGGGCGGTTAAAATTTCTGCGAATTTCATTTCATACAGAAAATGAGTTGGATAAGTAACAGTCCGTTATTACAAAAAAAAAAGCTCCTCTTCCTTCTCCCAGTGTGAACTGGAAACAACCAAACAGAGCCAGGAGGCGGGTCTTAGTGCTGTCAATCATCTCTTCCCATTGACTGCTAACTGTCTGGTAAGATTCAGCTAGCAGAGCTTGTTGTGAATGCTAAAGCTAGTTAGCATGGCCTCCAATGACGACGGACAAGGAATTATGTGAAATGGTTCTTTCTAAGCACATTTAGCAGCGAACACCTGGTTGATTGGCAGCGCTAAGACCCTCCTCCTAGCTCTGATTGGTTGTTTTTGTTTGGGAACGTTTCTTCAGATGGTAATAGTTGCTCAGGGAGGAGGAGGAGATTGATCTTTTCACAGATTATCTGTCTCATAGCAAACTGTCACAATATGGTGAGCGTTTTAACAAACATTTCTTTAAATAAAAGTTACATTCTGCACCTTTAAAACCCGTCAGACAGTAGGAACCTCCATCCAGTCTGGCTACTGGTTGGTGATGTGTGACCCTCAGAAGTCCTCCCAATTGGGACGGTCCGGTTCATTGTCCATTGTTTCAGGATTGTTTCTGATCCTGGATCCTGGAGAACCTGGAGCCATTAGGAATCTCCTCACCTCCAATGATCTGATTTAAAACTTGGACTGAAGCAGCAGACATTCCTGATAACCTCTGCTGATTTTAGCAGCAGCTCTGCAGCCTCTGTCATTACTGAGATGATTCTGCAGAGCGAGCCGAACCGCGGGTTATGTTTCTGTCACAGATCTTCATGCTTCCCTGAGCAGCGTCTCCACACTAATGCGATGTAAGCTGTTGGCTCTGTTCCTGGAGTTTAGACGAAGCGAGTGTCATTTCTTCCTGTTTTATAAATCAGGAGAAGTTCCCAGGGCTGCTGTCTGTCATGCTTTTACCTCATCTATCTGCAAGAAACCGTCTCGTTTCTCCATCTCTGCTCTGCGTGAAGCGTGAAAGAGCTCCCAGGGGAATCCCGTCCCACTCTCCGTTCGTGAAGTTTTAGACCTCCTCGTTAATCGACTCTTCCCCCTGAAACAGCAGAGACGCTGCTCTCTGTGCAGCACCTCAGCATGTACTCATTACTTCACTGTGGTTGAGTGATCTGGAAGCCAGCGCGATAGCCACCATGTTTTTATATAATCGGAAGCAAGGGAAGCCAACTGCAGATTTTCCTGATTCGAATCCCATCTGGGATCGATTCTTTATCGGCTTTTTTACCCCCCACAGAATAAACTTCACTGAACTAAACCTCTTCGGGCTTCAATTAACGATTATTTTAGTAATCTATTATTAGTCAATTAATCTGATTTTTTTAAAATGGGCACATTCTAGAGATTTTATGCACATAAGCGTATGTTATATGACATTAAAATACATAAAAATGCAAATAAATAATTCAATTTCTTTTCTAAATAAGAAAATAAACATGTTCTTGCCTAAAATGCAACAAGTTTTCACTCTAAGCCATTGTTTGTATTATTATTTTATTATTATTATAATAATTATTATTATTACTAAGAAACATAAAAATTACAGTGTTTGAAAAGTTGAACATTTTCTAGAAAAAAAACTCAAAAATTTGAACTTGATTTGAAAAAAATCTGGAAGAAAACAAGTTTCAAAAGTCTTTTTTTTTTACTTTTGAAAAACAGAAATTTCCCAATTTTTTTCTAGAAAATTTCTCAGATTAACAGCAAGATTTCTGGGATTTTTAGTGGAAACGTACAATGGTCCTAATAGGCCGTCGTAGAGTAATACGTCATAATAAATTTACTGAAGTAAAAGTAAAAAATACAGAGTAGCAAAAATACTTCTTTTTTTTCCCCACTGCTGTATTTGACTTGACACCGCCCCTTTAATACTCTGTTATTCTCATTTTAAGACACGTCGAGGATCTACCAACATGTGAACTTTGTATATTAAAAGCAGGACCTACTTTTCGTCTGTGAAAAAACTGAGACTCAAAGGCCTGGGAGTTTTCCATATTATAAAAGCCCTCAGTCATGGAAAGTTGGAGGGACCCTATTTGCTTTAGAGCTCAATACAAGAATGGGAGAATCTACAGTATCCTGCTAAGTGAAACAGGAAGTTGGCAGGATGCCTGTTTATTCGCAGGATACTTGCACCGAAGGGTGATGCAGTTTGGGACGGACAGAGGTTTTAATCTCCATCTGTCTGTTTGTTCTTGCCTCCAGATCGCCTGCTCTCTTTCTTGCTCAGCTGAGTCTGACGGACTAACGGAGGGTAACGCTTCGTTAGCTGGTCTATCAGTGTGGGAGCGAAGGAAGTTTTCTGTGCCGAAGGTTTCAGGTGGACCAGCTGTTGTGCCGAACGTGTCGCATCGCTGCTGTCATCAAGGTTGCCGGCGCAAAAACATAGTAGCAAAGCAAGAAAGCACAAAAGTAGATTCATTAATGTACTGTAAACTTCAATCGATGATGATTTTCATTTCGTGCTCACTGGCTTCTTGCCTCTCATCAAAATAACTGCTTGAAATTTTAGGTGGTCAAATTTTTAAACTTGGTCTTCCTCGTGTTGTTTTATTTTATTTGTCTAGGTTTCTGCAAAGAAGTTAAGAGGAGATTGTGAGAGAATACTGAATTGTATAATAACATACAAAATCCACTTTTGAAGCCCTTAAATTCCCTTTGTTGTGAACTTGGAGTCTTTAGGATTGCAGAAAGGTTGAATGTAGTCTCTTCCGATGCTGTGCAGATATCTTTATATTTACATTTTTCAATCTGTTCTGTTTTCTCTAATCCCTTTTGCATTTTTTGAACTATTACATCACAGTATTTGCTGTGGAGCTGCCCTAGACAGATTCTGCAAATCTGACATTTTTATTCGTCAAATCAATTTTGTAGTTCAAGTTCAAAGATGCCAAAGCAGATAAATCAGAAGGTCCGGTTGCTCTTTACATCCTTCCCCACCAAACCTCTTGGAAATTTCTTTTTATAGTTTATTTTTTCTGTAAATATTCCCTTATCAGTGGGGAAAGTCCTCTTTGTTTGTGCAAAACATTTAAAGGACGAGTGCGTAAGTTTCTCTTGCCTGTGGAAACAACAAACAGCAAAATGGTACACTGCAAATACTGATAAAACGATGCTGATAAAATGTTGATATGACGTCTTGGCCGTTGTTTCGTAGCAGAAGCATTATGCTTATGTTAGCGCTGCGTGCTAGCTGTTAGCTCCTTGACAGAATCGTACTGTCTGTTACCTGAACAGTTTGTTTTTGCCAATTTTGCCTCCTGATCCAAACCCAGGCAATGATTTTCTTAGCGCTAGCATTTGCTAACTTACCAACTGCGTTGATTAATTCATTATGACAGCATTTTCTGTCTCAAATATGTGACGGAGACAGAAATGGACAAGTCTTTCATTGTTGACATTTTTAAGTCAATTTAGGAATAAAACGTTTTAATCAAATCCCTGCTTTATAACTACAAAAATGGCTGACTGTGGTGGAGTGGGACGCTCTGAAAGGGGCGGGGCTTGAAGCGGTGCATTTAAAGAGACAGCACCAAAAAAATAGTTACTTTTCAATATACCCAGAACAGGGGTAAAAGTGGAGCCTCGGGAGCTACAATAATGAAACATTCAGACCAAATCATTGCAGTTCCACTTTATGTAGACCTAAACTGATTGATTCAAATTGGAAAAGGACAGATTTAAAAGCATGATATGTCAACCGTGTGATTTGATGCTCTTTGCACTGGCAGCCTTGGTAATGTGTTATTAACTGGAGAAGAGGCGAGACTTCGTATTATGCATGCAGAGAAAGGACGCATCCAGACTGCCGAAGTTGGCAGACTGTCTTCGTTTGCATCAACCTTCTCTGGGTGTCTGTGGATGGATCGTCTCTGCGGCAGCAGCAGCTGGCACTGGGCCCCAGGACAGAGGGCCGTCCTGCTAGGCTTCACTTTATTATTCCTCTCGCAGGACTCCAGAAAGACGAGGAGGAGAGAGGCTGAAAGCAGGGAGGAGAGGGAAAGTACCACTTTGTGTTTGCATCTTGAAACTGTACATCTGCTCACTTAGAAGGTCTCATTTAAACATACTGCTCAGCGGAGATACCACTGGAGAAATTTGGGAAACAATTTGATAAGATCTGGTACTTTAAAACTTTATGGCAAAGATTTCATTGGATTTAATTAAAATTTTCATTTTTATTGGGGATTCCTGAAAAATCTTTCCACACAATTTTAGGGTGTTTTCTAACCTGGTCGTTGATAGATTTGGTTCTATTGGAGACCAAAATTTAAACATTTGTTACATTTTCAGCTGCTGCGGTTCGGTTCCTCACTGCACTGTCTAACAAACCAAACTTTTTGAGGAAACTGTTCCCCTCCTTGCCTGTGGGGGCGCTGCACCAAGAACCACTGAAGAAAACGACATGAAAACCTCTGAAGACACTGAGTGCAACTTCCGTATTCACCAAATGTAAACAAAAATGGAGTAACATCAGATTTTAGCAGATGTAGGATTTCTCTTTTGTTTCTGGTTAAAGACCACTAGCCGTTACTCCTGCTATCGCTAGGCGCACACGTTTGTTTTGGTTGTATTTACCCATAATGCCCTGCTCTGTAGTTCACTTTCTGCTTTTGGAGCGGTCTCTGGTCCACTTGGTGTTCACATACGAATTCAAACCACACCGAACCAAGACCGAGGTTTGTAAATGGAGCAGAGTTTGCTTTCTTGGTCCAAATCGGAGTTTGATGAACGAACCGGACTTTCTCAGCAAACGAACTGGATTTTGATGGCTGATGTGAATGCATCTCCAGATAATACAAAAATACTGAATGAAACGGTGAAAGAGGGATTGAAAATTATGATTATTTTAGTGATTTAGCAGCTCTGCTCTGCCTCACGTTAAGTGCACTCTGTGCCTCATAAGTGGATAAATACAACAGCGTCTCCAGAGAAAAGAAAAACTAAAAACAAAAGTGACCGAAGAGAAAATGCTTCCTGATCTCACCTGGAGGATAATGTCTCAGTGGTCGAGCAGATTTGCACTCTTTGTTTTGTTCCAGTGCAAACAAAACAGAAGAAAACAAACAACAACAACAAAAAAATCGGAGCCACGTTGAGAAAGCAGGAGAGTGGAGTAAAGTGTAACGTTCTGGGAATTCGTAGGCCACAGTGAGAGGTGGTTATTGATCACTACATTAAAAAAAAAGCAGATGGTGCAGAACTCATGAGTCAAGTGCAATCCAGTAAGCAGAGATAAATGGCAATACTTCTGCAAGGCTAATTGCTGCTGCTCAAAAAATGTGCTTAAAGCTCATTTGGGAATCTGTTAAAATCAGGAGAAATGAGGTGTTTCTCAGTATCAACAAAAATCTAATTGAAAAATAATCGCTTCCTTTAACCCTTTCAGCTCCTGGAGTACAACTAAAATATTTACATGCTATTGTTTTCTCAGAATTGTCTTATAGATGCGTAAAAATAGAAAGAAAATCTAAATAATATTAAGAAAAATAAATGGAATCAAACCCAAGAGGTGAACAATTCAATAAAAATAATAATACAAAACAAAGAAAAGTTGTGTTTCATTAAATTAAAGTTAGCTCAGTGGAAAAGCTGCTGCAGACTGTGGCCATGGCAGAAGATTAATGAAACAATTTAACTGTTCAAAGATTTCTAAAGGTTTTTCCAGGTTACTTAAATTGGGGCAGTAAATACATTGAAACTCACATTACAAAGTGTTTATTGTTATATCTTTGTCACAGTCTTCCCTTTGTTCCTTAACATTAATATATAAAACAGTCTGCACTAAATTTAGTGGCTCAATTGGGAGCATAATAATTGCACTACGTTGTGTAATTTGCTGAAAACGACAGAAGATGTTCTTAAAACTTGAAGGAGAAAACCCAAACCCCTTTTACTGCTCCGTACCTCAGCCGCACTTTCCAGAAAAAACACAACTCAAAGTTTAAACAGTTTGCAGAAAGTTGGATTTTACACCACTGAACTGGGACTTTGATCCTTTTTGCACTTTTTATCACAGTTTAAGTCTCACATATTTTTCAGATTTTACAAAAAGAATATTTAACTTAGAGTGATGATGTCACACCAGATTCTGAACCTGTGTGAAATTTTCAGATTTTTATTTATATAAACTACGTTCATGCCCACATTTTTATCTCAACAGCTACAATTCACACACCAAAACGCAGGTATTTCTGTCAACTTTCACTTAGTGCGTCTCTGACTGCTGTAGGATTTGCAGTTTTCTGTCAAATCAGGTCAGAAAGCAGAGAACTCACATTCAAACTCTCATTCACTCCTATTATATTCCTTCTTATTCCCAAAGCTGAACCGGAGGGTCTCTTTAACCGCTCGCATCTCCTACATAAAACACAGCAGAGACATAAATATTTACATGTGTGGCCACCAGAAGCTTCTGTCTCTCCTGGTACATGAAGGTTTTCAGGACAAGTTGTAGTTTTTCTACTGCGATAGTTTGTGTGATGCTAACGTTTTACTGTGGACAGATAAGACAGCCATCACCATGGAAACAGGTGACTCCACATTTTCTGAGTCTCAGGAGTTTGCTTATTCTGATATTAAGAACAAAAAATTTCAGTATTTTAAGCCCTAAAAGCCTAAAGAAACAGGAAGAGGTCTTGTATGGACTTTCAAAATAATACTCACAGATCTACATAAGAGACGAGTTTTGTCATAAATTTGTTTGAAACCTAACAGACTTAAAAGACAAATGTAAAGCTATGACCTTTTTCTAGTGTTAAATGATTTTTCTTTTTACTGTATCTAACAGTAATCAGTTCGCCACCTGCCTCTGTACTCAGACCTTGCGTAAGTATCAAAGTATTACAGTAGTGCAGCTTAAACTTTCAGGGATGATAAACCAGGCAAAGCAGATGAAGCTAAAAACGTCATCATCTTTGGAGCTGCTTGGTTTTCAAAGTGTCCACATTGTGTAACGTTGCGTTACAGAACCAGAGGAATTTGGGTTAAGCAAAAAATAAAAAAGAAATCCTTGCTGTTTAGTTTAAATTTACTTGCTTTGTGCTGTAATCCTGTTGTATAACTGGTTCTTGTTGTGGAATATAACAGCAGAACATAACGTTTCTCCTTTCTTGCTGTAATTTCACTCGTTCTGCACCCTCCACCCCCCTCCATGCTGCTTGCAATAGACTTCTAAATATGACTCCACGGGTCTGAGTTCAGGAAATTTACCGTTTGGTTGTTGCGATACATATGCATGGTTAAGCCTGTTTATCCCTGCTAATCCTCTCTCGGTATGTCTTCCTAAAATATGCAGCAAAACCGATGCATTATATCTCACAACAAAGCAAGACAGAGAAAGTGGTTGTGGTTGGATGCGTCTGACATTCACGCCATACATAGTGCTCCATGCTTCTGTGAAATTTAATCATCCTCACTTTAAATTGGAGCTTAAATGGATCCACAACCAGCAGAAGAAGTTGCTAATGCAAAGATGCTCCATTAGGTTTGCTGCTGTTTGTCCCTCACTCATTACAATTTTACTTATCGGTGGACGTCAAGTGTATAATATGACCTAAGTAATGTGGGAACTAACTAAATGTGGTGCAGGAGAAGGGCCGTCAGTTTGGTTCTTGTTAGTTTGTTGTTTTCTGATTTCTGAAGTCATGATGTACATTTTGAGATGAAACTGTGGGCATTAATGTAAGTTAAATCTGAAAGTTCCTGAATATTTCACATGTGAGAATCTGAAGTGTGACGTCATCACTCTCAGCTGATTCAGTGGGAAATCTGGAAAAAAAATGACCAAACTTAAACAGTCATGGTGCAAAAACTGCAAATCTTAGAGGACTTCAGTCAGGAAAAGCCTCTTAAATTTGAAATATGGAGCTCCAACGATGCCAAGTTTATACTGCCATCGCCAAATTTCTATTGTCAACAGGCGAAATACCACATCCAACAAATTTTATCGTTTATTGCAATAAACAATAATATTGTTGTTTTTAGACCATTTTCATGTAATATGGTAATGGCAAAATAATTTCTTTAATTTTTAAAGAACATTTAACACTGGAACTAGAAGACATTTTAAATAAACAAAACAACAGAAATAACCAATAAAATGAATTATGAAGTCTCTGTAAACAAAACAGTCTTTAAAAAAAGGGCTAAAAATCACCAGACTGAAGAGATAAAAGTCATCCAAGTTTTGGTAGAAAGAGAGAAAAATGAAAAATAATAAGAAAGGCTGTAATGCTAAAAATGCAAACAACATTTTTAGTATTATTTGGTGAATATCTTTTATGAAATCATTATATTTTTATCTTTCCTGCAGTGAGTCAACAATCCCAGTCAGCCACAATCTTCTCTTTATTCCTGCCAACAGTCGGACTTTATCCTTATTATTATTATTATTATTTCAGTTCAACAAATCTTACAATACAGAACTGCGTGTTTAAACAACACACTGCTCTGATCAGCAAAGGAAAAACACGTCAGTGGCGTTTTAGATACACACGACCTTGAAAGATGATCTATCAGGAACCTCCTGAATCCGATGCAGCTCTCCATCCCGACACAAAAAGATGTTCGCTTTAAATTAAAGCATAACAGAAATAACTTGAGACATAGCGAAAGGGCAGCTCAGCTGGAAGGGAGCTAATGGATGATTTATTGCTGAATTTAAGTGTCTCCGTTTTTATAAAGCTGTCTGCAGAAAGCCCCGCTTCTCGGCTGTATCCATGGAAACTCACGCTCCACATCCTGGGGAAAGAGATAATTCGTTCACTCCTGTCTTCTGCTAATTGTGTCATTTGAATTATATAAAAAAGGACTGAAACTGTGGTGCTCGTTTAAGACATTGGCACGTTGTTCAGCTCGTCTGTCTGTTAAATTAACAGACCACATTGGAATTTCTTGTGTATCTGTGGTAAATAGAAGAAAATATTTTTCAATATTTAATGAAATCCATCAGGTTTCTTCCACTTTTTTCACTTCCGGTGCCGATATCTGAGGCTTAGCATGAGCCGATACCGATCCGATACAGAAAATCATCGCCGAATTGACTTAAAATGTTTCCTTTGCTTTAAAAAAAAAAAGGCATAAATGTACTGAATTATTACACATTTATTTGGTAACTCTGGACACTTAAATACACCAATAGCTTCATAAGCTTGGTCAAACATGTAAAAACAACTTTAATTTGTTCAATCAGTGCAATTAGCGGTAGAACAGACGATGTGAAATATTAATAAAGAAACTGAAACTGACAAAATCAAGAAGTTGACTAACTTGGTCAAACATTCAAAAATAAACTGAATTCTGTGTCATGTAAATAAATAATAAGGCATAATGTTGCTCAGAGCACAAAACATAGAATTAGACTGTATAGATCTGCCCTTATGGATCGGACATGTTGTCACAGACAGAGGAGGGCAGAGGACCCACAAGTTGTACTCAAGTAAAAGTATTTGGTAAAAAGTCGACTCAAGTACAGAGTAACTGATCAAATTATGAATTAATATTTAGAAATTACATAATCAGATGCACCAAAATAAAAAGTTTTGTGAAAATGTTGGTATTTTAAAGATGAAAATTACAAACATTCACATAAGCAACAAAAAATAACAAAATCAAACCAAATAACATTTTTTCCAAATCAGTTTCTTTCAATAAAAAAACTCATGAAACTTTAATAGAAACTGCAGGTGTGTGTCTGGTGAGGTTTTGGTGAAAAAAATGTCTGATTTTCATTCAGTGGGTCGAAATTTTACTCCAGTAAGAGAAAAGATGTGGGAGTGCTGCACCAAGAACCGCTATAAAATTACTCAAGTAAAAGTAAATGTAAAAGGGACAGTATATCATTTCATGATCATTTACCATGGTGATTTATTCATGAGTTAGGGGTAATAAAATGCTCCTGAAATTAATTATGTTCTGCGAACAGAACTGTGGAGCGTAACCTTCATCAGAAACTGTCAGAGGGAAAGTAGAGCCAGATGGGAATTAGCATGTGGAAGGAAAGAAAAGCATCACAAGTGGAGCGGTGGAGACGTTCAGGAGTGAGAGTTCAGAGGATGGATGGATGGACGGACGGACGGACGGACAGATGGATGGATGGATGGATGGATGGACAGATGGATGGATGTTCTGACGGACAGATGTTCTGATGGACGGACAGCCGGACGGACGGATGCTATAATTATTTGGTTTTTGTTTTTGATCATTTTCTTGTTTATTCGGTTCGAAATGTCTTGCCATACTCAGCTGTTATTATTGCCGTTGGGGTGTTGCCATATCACTTCATTCCTTTCTGTTAAATCTTTCCTCTGATTATTTTATCTTATCCTCCCCTGTCGGTTCCAGGCCTATTCAGATTTAACCTTTAGAACATGTTGAGTTCGGTTTATTAGTTTTTCTCCATCAGACTCACATCTCTCTCACTGCTGCAGCTGCTCCACATCTCCTCTGATTAACCGCTCCGTCTCTGCAGCATGTGGGTCTGGTGAAATGAAGGAAGCATGAGCTGAATCTGGGAGCAGCAGAAGCAAATGCTCTGCTCAGGTTTATCTTTAGCATCACAAAGCGTCACAGCTGGAAGAGGCGGGAGCAGCGAGGCGGCCGGCGGAGGAGCAGATGGCGACAGGTTATTGGGAAACTGATGAGCAGCTGCTGGCCGCTGCTTCAGGATCTCACTCATCCCAGAAGCAGAAAACGGGAGGATATCCCTGGCAGGTTAATGACAGATTGGAAACGTGTGTGCTGCTTACCGGCAGCAACAGGCAAAAAAATCAAAGATGGTAATTAAATCTGGACAGGAACTCACGCAGACGGTTCTACAAAACCGTCTGCAGAGATTAAAAGCTGGAGTGGAAAACTTGGAGCCAGTTTTCCTGTTTCAGTCTGTAAAGACTGATCAGTTCAAGCCAGGGGCTCCAAAGTGCAAATGCAGACTTTACATTTTTAATCAGGGTAAAATAATATTTTTACCATAGAAAATATTAAGTACAGCACAAAGTATTTGTCTTTTTATAACCAAGCGCTTATAGCAGTAAGTACAGCACTAACAGTAGGACTTCAATGTAAGTTTATCTATTTATTTTGCATTTTTTACCCAGATAAATAAGAAATATATGGATACACCTGAACTTTGTGTCGTTGCAGCAGTTTAACCTTTGAAAAAAAGACCTGTAGCCTTGTTTAACTAGAAAGGTGTTGAAATGCATTTTTTCTGTTTGTGTTTGTAAAACGTTTTATTCTCTAAACTGAGTAATGTGTCCAATAAAGGATCCTCTGCATTTTGCATTAGACCTAAAGGGGCAGAGGACAACTGCAAGCTCGCATTAATTAATGAATGGGAGAAACGCTAAAAAAGCATTTCCATAGAGTCTTTAAACCGACTGGAAAAAGGAGCGTCGGAGCTGGAAAAACGGGTCATGTTTTAAACCTTAATACGTTAAAAAAGCTCCGCCAGCTCCACAGATTATCATATGCTTTCCTGTGAGGTGTTTGGTTCGCTGCTTTGGAAAAAGATCCAGTAAATCAAACCTGCAGAATGTCCTCTGGGTTTGCTCTGGAAACATAAAAATGAGACAGAAACTGTCTGAACTGCAGGCAGTCTGTCCTCTTCTTCTTTTCATTTTTTTCCAGCATCGATTAGTTGGGTCAAGGTTGGAGACTCTGCGGTTCGTGTTGCTGTAACAACCCAGCTTCGCTTTGCTGGCTGCCATGGCAATGCAACAAAAATAGGGTTGGACTGATGGGTCTGACGTTTCTATATTTGAACGTTTAATTAATTTTATTGCTTTTTATGCTGAATATTCACCATTAATTTTGTTATTTAATGGAATTTTCCTCCATGGTGTGATTAGTCTGCAGATTATCTCATCTCTGTTAATCCACTTAAGCCATTGTTTATAAAATAATGGAAAAGCTGTTGAGTTCATTTTAAATGCATGCAAAAGGGTGAAAATTACAAATATTAAATACATTTTTCCAGTTTTTGCATTTTGATTTTTTTAAGTTTAAGTTATTCAATATATTTTAAGTCACTCGCATCTAGAATGCAAAACTCCAGGTAAAATCAATCAATAAATGTGTCAGATTTAGGGCTGCAACTAACTATTATTCTAACAATCAATTACACTGATGATTAATAGATTAAAATGATAATGATAATTCACACATTCTGCAGATTTTTCACTTAGCCTCCCCCAAGCATTTTATACAATATTTAAAATACATTAAAAGATCGAAATGAACAAATAACTAAATTTCCTTTTTAAATAAGAAAATAAACATTTTATTGCCAAAAATGCAACAACGTGGAATTGTTTAGTAAAAACTTGATTATTTGCATCTGCAGCAAAAAGATATACTTGGCATTAATACAGTTGACGGCCAGTCTGTTGATTTGGTGTTGGATTAATAATTGGAAAGCTTAAAAAACTCTTATCAGAGTTTTTTTTTGTTTGTTTGTTTTTGCAGACTTTTAACCAGGTGAATCTAAAACTGCAATTTGAGACGTTCTGGGTGAAAATATTTACAGAAAAAGAAGGGTTTTTTTATGTTAAATGTAAAAATGTACATATTTTAGAGTGTGTATACTTAAACGATTAATCAATTACCAAATTAGTTGGCGATTATTTCAACAATTGATTCATCCCGATCAATCCGATTAATCACAAATAATGCCTGATAAGTTTTAGTTGTTGGATTTGTTTCATATCATCAGAAAGAAAGTTTTTTTTAAGAAACTATCCCACAGAATTCAATAGCATTCAAGGTTAAAAATAAAAGTTGTAAAGACAAATTTCCCAACAGAAACGCCTTTAAAAGTTCAAACAGATCACAGAAAGTTGCGCTTCAGCTTTATTCATTTTACACTTTTTACTAAATCAGTTCGGGTTTGATTAACTCTTTTAATGGATTTTTTCTCTAAATTCTGAAATATTTAGAAATGAATTGATTGAAACTATTTTCATGCCCACAGCCTGACCTCCACATGTGAACTTTGGATTTGACAGCTTCACACGTTTGCAGTAGATCTGTTTTCTGCACATCCATGAAGGGAATCTCTCACTAACATGATGCGACATTCAGACATACTTAAATCCTCTTCCTCTCTTCAAGTGAGAGAGACACATATATATATATATGCGCATTTTGTTCCCGTTAACAAGCATTTGAACTGGGACCATAAAGATTTTATTTGATAAACCACTCGGATGGTGTGGAAAGCGTTTGCTAAATTGACAGTTTCAGTTTTTCTGTCTTTAAACTCTATTATTTGTGATTTAAAAAAGGCTTTTTCAAGATTTTCTCCAGTGAGGAATTATGTTGTTTATCCGTTTACAGCAAGAATTTACCACAAGATTTAAGAGCTTTGCAAAAAATCTCCCAGCTGATCGCTCTTTTTTTTTAATTATTTTCTCTCAGCTTGTAATATTGATGTAGTTAAACTTATTTTTGTCATCAAGCAGCAGCAGAAGAGACACTTTAAAACCTGTGACAAAACTTTATTAGCAAGCAGCTTCCTTTGTGACACATTTCTGCAGAGCGTGTCACCGAACGCTTAGTAAAAAATAACAGATGAATTTCCTGCAACAGCCAGAAGAGCCCAAAAGTGACAGGAATTTGTTTGGAAGTTCGGCGTCCCTGTTTGGTATTCCACACGGTTTTTATCTGTCTGCACGCCGTCAGTCAACATTCCCAGTTCAGCACTGTGACATTTTTTAGTTGCATTCAGCAGACAGGCATCCAAACTGAGACCCACTGATCCTTCTCTGAAAGATGAGCAGAGCAGCACAGAAAGACAAGAAGAACCGGTGGAAAATCTGATGGGGAAACGCGAGAACAAAGTAAAAAAAGAAACAAACCGGAAACATGTAAGCTGTGTTGGAGTGCGATGGGATCTAAGTAGGTTAACAAAACGAGATTAAACATAGCAGCATGAAATTTGGCTAAAAAACAGCCTGAATATCACCATCTCCTCTTCATCATGGAGTTCCTCATGGCTCCATCTTCGATCCGTAGACTTTGCTTCCCAAACAAGATGTAGAAATAGGATTGAAAAGCACATCTGTGTTTATTTAAAGGTTCTGCTTTTATGGTTTTGGTTTTTGAGATTCCAACTGAATCCTCAGATAAATCTAAAGTCATTTAGAAATAAAATAAATGTCCTGATTGTTGGTTTAGTGTTTTAACAGGTTTTTTCTACACGATGATATCACAGATTAAAATGGGCTTTAGAAAATCTGTTTTTCGTGCAGAATAATCTGGTGCAGATTGATCAAAATTGGTCTATATTCCCAAAAATGGATCTCATTACACATCTATTGAATCATCATCTATTACAAAGCTAATCAACAGAACATGTCATCCTGATTTTATGTTCTTTTAGGATGAACCAAGTTTCTAGGATGAACTAGACTGTCGCATTTGTTTTGGTTATTTTCACCCAGATGATTGGTTGGTACTGTGGTCCGCTTCCTGCTTTTGGAGCGGTTTCCGGACCACTTGATGTTCACATTTAAACTGCACCAGAATTCACTTCAAGCTCTAGGTTTCAGGCAGTGTGAAAAAGTTACATATTTGAGCTTTAAGGGGACCAAACGGCTGGGTGAAGAGCTAAAGTTGCACCTTACTAAAGTTGCACAAGCTGAGCTTGTTTTTATGATGCTTTAGTAAGGAAAACTGGGTTTTTTATTCTGCTTTTTCTTTGTCTCTACAGGTTTTCTGGAACAGCTGATCTTCAGCATTCCTGGAAAGATTCACAAACACCCACATGGATGTCTGATAATCGATCTCCTGACTTTACTGGAAGCCTTGTGGAGATTCAGCGTCTGGGGCGGCGGTGTGTTACTGCCAGTCGACCTGCGTCTGCACAGGCGAGTTGGGCAAAGTGGACACTCACAGATTTCTAACATCACCGCTGCTCAACGTGAACTCCAGGCACAGCTGGAGAAAACAATTAAATTAGTGCATCAAATGAAGCTTAGCACACATAAAACCAGACGCACGCAGTCCCGCTGAAGGACAGATGCTGCCCCCGCCCCGCCTCGCATCATCCTCTCAAATCCAGCCGCAGGGAAGATGAGATCTGGATCCGACCGATTTGTTCGCTCACTCGCTGCTTTGTTCCTGGCCAAAACGTCAGAAGCGTCGCTCTGAGGCGCCGCTGCAGTGAGCATGTTCTGCTGCTACCACTGTGCTTTCCAGTTTTTCCCCCCATGGGGACAAAGATGAAGAGAATCTGAACTGCTTTGGATCTACGTCAGGAGATTTGAGCTAAAAAATACTAAGAATATCAGTCGAGAAAACCCCAACATTATACCCAAATAAAAGTAAAAGTAAATATTTGGTAAAAAGTCTACTCAAGTACTGAGAAACTGATAAAAATAATTTAGTGTAAAGAAGATCATCAAAAATGTTGATATCGTAAAAATCTAAATAATAATTTAGATGAATAGGTACAAAATGAGGTAGAAGAAATATGTTATGTTTAATAGAAAACTTAAACCTGCAGGTCTGTGTCTGGTAAAATTGAATTAAAACAAGTTTTCTCTTCATCCAGTGAGAATCCAGATATTTTACTCAAGTAAAAGTAAAAAGTGGCAAAAAAAAAAAAAGTAACTCGAGTAAAAAATGGTAAAATGTTACCAAATAACTGGTCAAAACAACCAAAAAATTACATAATCAGACATATCAAAAATATTCTGCTATTTTAGAGCTCAAAAGGAAAATAATAACCTTATAAATCTTTAACAGTTGTGCATTTTGTTGTTTTTGGTTTTGGTCTAAATAAGCTTCTTTTTCATTCGGTAAAGTATCCAGATATTTTACTCAAGTAGGCAAAGTGATAATTCATAATAAAGCTACTCAAATAAAAGCAAAATAATAATAAAACGTAGTAAAAGTATTTTTCCCAAAAAAAGCTACTGAAGTAAATGTAGCACAACTGAATTGTCATGTAGTTAAAAAAAACTGCATTTAACTTGACTCTGATCATCAGTTTTTAAAAGTAAGGAGTGAAAAAAAGAAAACAGTAGAAGAAGAAGAGGAGGAAGGCCATCCTCCCCTCCGCTGCTCCTCCCTCTCTCCTCTGATCCAGCAGCTCTCCTTTGCTCCAGTGCAGAGAGACGAGCGGAGCGGAGCGGAGCTCAGCATGCAGCCCGGACAGACTCTGTGCATCCGTCCGCCGGCTGTCCCTGCAGCCGCACGCTGCCGGTAACCCCGCAGCGCACCGCACCGCCCGCGGGATGAAGACTGAAACCCCAACGAGTTTAAACCGGAAATTAAGGGGTGTAGAGGGATAAAGCCGCGTCTGGACGGACTTTGGAGGCAGTCGGGTTGCAGCTGCCTGACATTCAGCGGAGACGGAGCATCTGGGGGCGCGTAGAGGCAGGTTGTGATATGGGCGCTTGCCCAGGGCGGCATCAGACAGGGGCGGCACAACCAAGAATTTGAAAATAAAATATCTGTCAGTCGTCCCTGAGAAACAGCTTCTATGTATGTTTTGTGACATTAGCTTGTCTTAGGCGATTCATTATCTGCTTTCTGGTTTAAAAATAAAAACACTATTTGGAGTGTGGCAGGAAGAGGGGCTTGCCAAAGAACCACAGCTGGTTGTCGGACGGGTTACAGTGGCAGGCCCAGGGGTGGGGGCATGGCCGTGGGGGGGCCGCATCCCGTCCTCCACGCTTCACCGTGACAGAGGCTTCGGTTGGGGGTCGTGGAGCTGGGGCTCACCCCGGGGGAACCCCAGACTCTCAGAGCTCCGCCCCTGGATGAGCGGCGGGGCGGCGGCGGCGGCCGGTAGCGGCGCGGACAAACCAGGCAAAGTGAAATGCTCCCGCAGACTGTGGCTCCTCCTGGGATCGCTGGCGCTCATCTTCCTCACCTCGCTGTTCCTGTCCGTGTCGCTGCGCGGCGGCGTCAGCTTCAGCTACCTGGAGCCGCCCGGGTGGGAGGAGTCCAGGCGGGTGAAGCTGGTGCCCAGCTACGTGGGCGCCCACCGGCTGTCGCCCCCCGAAACGCCCCAGCAGAAAACATGTGCCTGCAACAGCTGCGTGGGAGACCCCGGAGTCTCGGATTGGTTTGACGAAAACTACGACCCGGATATCTCTCCGGTCTGGACCAGGGACAACATCCAGCTGCCGCCGGACGTCTACTACTGGTGGGTGGTAAGTAACAACATTTATTACTTCATTTAAAACTTAAATCTGAAGATTTACACTGCAAAAACACAACATCTTATCTAGTATCTGTGGGCCAATTTCACTGGCAGACTTTTTCACCTAGTTAAATAATCTGACAGTGAAACAAGAACGTTTTCATCAATATTAAAGAATTATTGACTTAAAACAAACTCCAATATCTGCAAAGTTAGTTTTATCTTATTATACTAAGACAAAAATACTTGGTAAAATTGTGTTTGCTTGAAAATCCATCAAACTTTAGCTTTTTTTGTTGTTGTTTTTTCTTCAACAAGTCCAGAAATTAAAAAAACACAAAATATCACCAAGAATTTTGGGTTTAATTTATGGAGAACATATCTCAGTACATTTTAAATAAGAGAAAACTCATTTGCAAACAACTTTTCAACCAGTTTTTAGTAAATAATTACTTTGTGTGTTTTTAAATACCAGTTCTGCTGGCAGATTATTTAACTTATAACAAAAGATTTTTCACAAAAGTGAAACTACTGATTTTTTTATGAATATTAAAAAAATATTTACTTTTTAAAGCTCCTACATTTTGCTGAAAAGTTACTTTTTAGTTCGTTTTGTCATAGTTCATGTGTACGAACATATTTGCACTAGGAACTAAACTAAAAATACTAAATATCTTAGCTTTGCTTTCCTAAGGAAGTGCAGATAGCGTAAATGTAAAAACAACATTTTACCAAGTATTTTTGTTCTAGTTTCTAGTGCAAGTATCTTTAAGTAAAACTAAACTAACTTACAAGTAACTTCTCAGCAATACATAAGAGCTTGTTTTATGTCAATAATTCACTATTATTTATTTTAAAAAGTACTACTGGCACTGGCAGATTTTTTTTTCCAATAACATGAAAACATTTTTGTTATAAAATAATTAATGTGCCAGTCGATCTCAGACTTTTGATGATGATAAGACAGATTAGATTTTCCTGGATGTATTAATTCAGCTGATGTAAAGAAAAATCTGCTAATTGATGCAGAGACTCAGAAAACGCTGAGTCACCGTTTATATCTGGAGGTCAGGGAGAGACGGGAGCGCTGGGTATCTGCTGGGACGTACGGCTGAGTTATGGAGCTGCAAACTGTGCTGAGGTTTTTACTGAGTTATAAAAACAACATTTTGTGAATTTTGCCTACAAAAGCCATAAAACTCTTTCCCAAAAAAGAAACATGGAGATTTCGGCTCCGCTGTTGAGAGTTGAACAGAATTAAAAGCATTTCTGGGTTTGGAAACGCTTCGGCTGGATTTAAAACCATAACAGTGACGTTGTTGCAGTTTTTTCTTTGTCTTTGAGTCTGATGGTTTTATTAATATGGGTTTCCGTTTGTAAAGTTACAAAACAAAAAATTAACAACAATAATTTGAGTTATTTAGCTTGTCATGGGAGAGAAAAATTATGGATAATTAAATAACTCAGATTATTGCTGTTAATTTTTGTGCATCTTTACAAATGGAACATACATAGATTAACACGGAGATGTCCAAGCTGTGGCTTGGGGGCCATTTTAGACCCTCTGGATGATTTTGTTTGGCCCCTCTATCCTGAAGAATGTAGAGAATTTGCAATTATTTTGAGATTTTTATAAATAAAATGTTCTTAGAACAAGACAAAACATTTTTTTCTATAATTAACTTTTTTTGATGAAGACAATAAACCCCCAAAACTTTGTAAAAAAATATTCACCTGCTGTTTTAAATGAAACTGCAGTTGCTGTTCAGCACCGTGCTTTATTGAAATGTCTCTTATTAGACGGCAACTAATAAGAGATTGGTTGCCATCAATGTGCTAAGAAATAAATGCATTTTTCAGCTTTAAAGTAAAATTAAATTGGCCCTAATGGTACAAAATTTGCATGAACACTTTAGATGAGCCACTTTTTGTTTCTGTACAAGCACATAAAAAATAATAAACATCTCACAAAAGAGAAACAGCTGATAAACAAAAATAAATGTTAAAACAGGTCGTAAATGCCAGAGTGAAGGATTTGAAATGAGTTAAAGTGCCTTAACTTTGTCCACCATCCAGCACAGACACTGCAGGCGCAGGAAATGGCATGCCTGAGTCTGTCTAAAGATAACAAAATCTTCTTAGCAGCTCCTTTAAAGCTCACCGATTAACAGCTTTCACTATGTTTGTTTGTTTGCCACCGGCTGAGCACTGCACATAATCCCACATAAAACTATTACAGACTAAACATGCAACATAGAACATGGAAAACCTGCCAGCCTTTGAAATGCAGCGAGGTGGACTCCCGAACTCTGAACAGCTTTCAGATTCTTCCAGTCATTATGTGGAGCTCAGCAGATCAAGTCTCGGCTTTTCCTCCGTCCCCGTCACGCTCTCACCAGCTCCAGTCGCAGTTTTTAATGTAACAAAAACATCCTTACACACTGAACAAACAAATTACTGACTTTAAAAACTCGTACTGTGTGGTTCAGACCGTCAGAGAGACCCGACGTTTGCACCGGGAAAACACGCAGAAAGTTCTGACGCTTCAAACCGGACTTTCTTCCAAACTTTTCAATAAATAAATAATTTTTTAATGTTTTGTTGTTGTTTGTGTGTTAATTTAATTTTTGTTGCTGTTATTAATTCTCTTATCTGATTATTTATTTTGTAGATCAATACATCTTTTTGTTATTCTGTAATGTTTGTTCTATATACATTAATTGGTGAATAAACCAATTTATTGGTGAATAACAGGCAAATTAAAAAAAATACTAAAATATTTAGTTTGCTAGCTACTTATGTAAAATATTTTTACCTAAATATTTGACCTATATCACAATATTATGTTGATATTTATTTAGCAAAAGAGAGAAAAAAAACGCATTCTGAGCAAAAAAGAAAAAAAGCTTGTTGGGTTGGAAATAATTTTACTTTTTTATTTTAGTAACTGGTATGTTTACTGTTAACTCAAAGAAAGAAAACAAGTTCATATTAATTTAGAAACAACAACATTAATGTTTTAACTCAGGAAGAGTTCAGAAATCAGTATTTGGTGGAAAACCAGGAGGTTTTCAATGGGGTTCATTGCAGCAGGCTCTTCATCTGAGAACTCACTTTTTAAGTGTAGAATCAGCCGCTGCGCCATAAATACCGTCTCTGACACCTTAAAGCTCCTCTGAGCGCGTCATGTTAGCGAGTTTGGCCCGCGGCAGCGCGGCCGTCTCCATGAGGGATGAAGCTTCATCAGGACTCCAGCTTAAAGGGACGAGGACGACATCATAATCACCTCCTCATCTTCACTCGCTGCCGAGCCAAGCAACCCGTCTGACGAGGACGACATGCTCCACTTGTGCTCCTGCCAGTGGATGGAGGGAGAAAAACATGGAGGAACGCTGGGAACAGACATGAAGCAGGAGGACATCCCAACCGGCTATGGAGGACCAAAACTGACATAATTACAAATGAGAGCAAAAATTTTTATTTTTTGTTTCCCCTTTTCCTTATACATGGGTTGTTGTGAAGAAATTTATTTATTTTCTTTTGCATTTTCCTTATACAATTATTTGTTCTTTTAAACAAGCATGTTTAAGGGAAACGCAAAAATATATATATACATTTCTTGGCAAAATTGCATGAATAAGGAAAAGGGAAAACAAGAAAAAAGAAAATCAAAGTACATACATTTCTTGTTGAAAACGAATGAGTAAGGAAAAGGGAAATACATTTTTTTCTCCTTTGTTTGTAATTATGTCAAGGTTGGTGCTCCATAACCATTGAACAAGATAAAAAAATGTGAGGCTGAATAGATGCAGAGGAAAAGCTGGAACAAAAATAATTTTTGAATTTTTACATTGTAAAAACACAAAATCCTACTAATTGTTTGTGTCCAGTTATAGTGCAAACATCTTAACACACACAGAATTAACTTAACTTTTCAGGAAGATTTAAAAGCTCTTTTTAGGTTAATACTGATGAAATGATACTGGTTCCACTGGCAGTAACAAAACAAAATCTACTGATTTGTTTTTATTTTATCAATATTAAGGAATTACTGACTGAACTGTAGGATTAGTCAAACATGCATGAGAGAATCATGCAGGTGTGTTTGATGACATGATGTAAAGCTCAAAAAGGTAAATTTTACATAAATACTGCCCACTTAAGGGATCTAAATCTAAATATTTTATCTGTATTTCTAATGACAAAAATGAAATGAACAAAATTAAATTTCACCACCTATAAACTGCAAAAACACAAAATCTTACCAAGTCACTTTCTTTCAGTTGCTAGTCCAAATATCCTAGTGCACTGAGACAAAATGAACTTAGCCAAATATATGAGCTCGTTTTAGGTAAATAATTTCTTAATATTAATGAAAAAGTATTAGTTCCTAATACTAATACTATTAGTACTGGCAGATTATTTCACTTATAACTTGGGAAAAATGACCTGATACAAGTGCAATTATGTGCCAGTGGAATGAGTAATTTTTCATCAATATTAAGGAGTTATTGTAGCTAAAATGTCACTTCTGAGTTAATTTTTCTTATTTCAAGTTATTGGAAGTAGAAACTAAAATTACTTTTTTTGTTTTTGCAGTGTGCAGAGCAGTTCTCCAAACGCCACAGTTCAAATCTAAATCCACTTATTTTCTTTTATCTCTATTTGTATAACCTGCTGTGAATCAAACCCTGTTTCCCAAATTATCTACTTATACTTCAGCTTTTTGGGTGAGGATTTATGGGCCCTTTTCTGTTCAACGGTGACCCGAACCGCCGCAGTCAGCAGATCGCCACCGCTTCGATCAATAAATCCATTTTGACTTAACTGGAGTTAATGGATGGCTGGGAGGGAGAACTGGTTAGAGACCTAAAATGAAAAATGAACTGGCTCCTGCTCCGCGTTTCTGCTGCAGCCTGACAGACAGCAGAGGAGGAGGACAAACGTTTGAAGATTTAAACGTCTTCCAGTTAAAGCTGCATTACGTAACTCCTATAAAAATATGTTTAACTGTCACCATGTCAAGACCAGAGGTGGGCAGAGGACTCGAAACTCCTGTAAGAGGAGCAACACTTCAACATGTCTTTATTCTAGTAAAAGTAAAAATTAGCCGTCCAAGTAAATTTGGTATTTCGTAAAAATACTCGAGTAATTATCAATCATTTAATATCTTAAAATTACATAATCAGAACCAAAATATAAAGTTATGGAGAATTTTAGTATTTTAAGGACAAACATGACAATAATTTATATAAATAGCCAAAAATAACAAAACCAGGCAAAACAAAATTTTTCTAAATATTTTTTTTCTCAATAAAAAACTTATTAAACTGAAACAAAACCTGCAGGTGTGTCTGTCTGGTGAAATCTGGTTAAAACATGTTTGTTTTTCATTTAGTGGGAAGAAAATCCAGAAGTTTTCCTCAAGTAAGAGTAGAAATACCTCATTATAAAATTACTCGCGTACATTCCCAACTTCCCAACTCTGGCTGTGACACTGTAATTATGAGACGCCTCCTCCTTGAGCTACTATCTGAAGAAATGCACCGCTCCCGATCAAAAACAACCAATCAGAGCCAGGAGGAGGGCCTTAGTGCTGTCAATCAACCTCGTGAACATGTCATTCCAGTGGCCATGCTAACTACAACAGGCTCTGCTATCAGGAACAAGCAGTAGCATAGCAGAGGGTGATTGGCAGCGCTAAGACCCGCCTCCTGGCTCTGATTGGTTGTTTCTAATTAGAATTGGAAGCATTCAGAGGACCTCTATTTTTTTTGTTGTTGTTTGTTTATTTTACAGCTTACTGTCAGAACATCCTGACAGTTTCAAGAAATATGTAAAAGAAAAATATTTATTTTCATAAAGGTTACATACATGCAGCTTTTATTATTTTATTTTTTCCTAAAATTGTTGTTCTGAAATAAATAATCATCTCTCAACCATCAGTCCTAAGGCTGGAATTTTCTCCCTTCATCACTTCATTTTGTCTTCATCCAGGAGTTTATCCAGCAGCTCTAAACAACAACAAACAATCAGCAGGTTAAATGAGTCAATTTAATCAAACATTAACTAGCCGTTTGGTTAAATTGACTCATTTATTTCAAAAGTCTTTGCTAAAATGCAAAAACAGTGAAAGAAAACTAAAAATAATAGGCTGCATGGTCGCTCTCCAGCCATCCAAAAGTCTGAAACATTTTTCACTGAATCAGGAAGACAAGGAAAACAAAGCAACAGGGAGCAGAATAAAGATTACCAGTCACTGATGAGCTGCATGGCGCGTTTACATCCCAGAGAGACGACAAAGAGCAAGAGGAGGAGGAGGAACAAAGAGGAAGCAAGGGAAATTAAGGACAAGGAATTAGACTTGAGTGCTGGGAGACCGACGGAGAGGATGCAAACCTTAGTGAAAGAGATCTGTGCTGGGAGAATTGAGGCCAATGGTGGGTGCAAAGGAAGTAGTGACAAAAGAGTGTGAAATGAAATGAAGATTTCTGTGTGGGAGAAAAGGAGGCGACCGTCATGGAGACGATGAGCAGCGAAGAAAGTACATCCTCTACATCCTGAGGTTCTTAAGGTGCCTCAATGAGATAAGAAAAATATCCGCTCCTCTCCAGGGCTTCATGTAAAACCAGCACAAAACACATCCTGTCATTTATTTAATTAAAATATAAATGCTGAAGGAGTGAAAAACTAAGTGCATCATCCAGCAGATTGTCAAACCAGTTTTAACTGGAATTAATCTTTTCTATATGTTGGTTTATTAGGGCTTTGGAGATGAAACAAACAAAAAAAAAGAGTTTTCTGCAAACATGTGGAAACTTTAAAAATAATCTCAGCAATTTCCTAGAAAAACAAGGAAATTTCTGAGCTTCAAAAGTCGGCAATTTACAAGAAAGAAAAACCTCAGAAACATTTTTGAGTTTCTAAAAGTAGCTGAAAGTAGTCGGAAAATAATGTTTTTAGTGACTTATCACAGGAATAAAGTTATTCATGTGTGATTTTAATAAAATATTTATTCTGGAAACTGTTTTGTGTTTTTGCAGCGCAATTAAGGATTAAGTGAGAAACTTTGCAGAGTTCAGTATTTACAGCCTTCTAAAATGTTGAATTTTCAAAATAAAGCTCACAGATAAAGAGCCTTGGTTTCCATAGAAGTCTAGATTTTGTCCCTAATTTATCTCCGTATATTTACTCTAACCAAAGCCTTTGGATGTTTCTGCAGATGTTGCAGCCGCAGTTTAAACCCCACAACATCCAGCAGGTGCTGCTGAGACTCTTCCAGGTATTTTTATCTTATTTTGTTCCTTAATTAGGAAGCACCACGATGTGGAGAGGATGTGTTAGAGATCAGTTGTGTGTCCTGCCAGCCTTGTGATGGATGCGATCATGACCGTCTGCCTCAGGTGATTCCCGGACGGTCGCCGTACGGCTCCTGGGATCCGGGGCGCTGCCTGCGTTGTGCCGTGGTGGGAAACTCCGGAAACCTCCGCGGCGCTGGATATGGGGCCGCCATCGACGGGCACGACTACGTCATGAGGTGAGGCGCTTTAGATCAGAAGCCAAAAGAAGGAAGATGGAGAGGAAAACAGACAGGAGTCATTAATATCCCAAGTGTTTTCAGGGAAAGTGTACAAAGTGTATTAATTGTACTACAGGGAGAGCAGCACTACTTCAATGTATTGTTTGTCTTGAGTAAAAGTAAAAATTAGCCACTCCAGTAAAAAAGTATTTGGTAAAAAGACGACACAAGTACTGAGAAACTGATTAAAAACATCAATCATTTCATATTTAAACAGACCAAATTATAAATTTATGTGGAAATGTTGATATGTTAAAGACTAAAATCAGAAATAACATAAATACAAAGTAATAAAATCAGGCAAAAAAAAAGTTTTTCCAAATCAATTTCTTTCAATTTAAAACGCATAAAACTTTAAAGGGGCAGTATTATGTATCTTCCAGGTACAAAATGCCATTTTAAAGCACAATCAAGTAATAACGTTAACTTCAGTTTCTTAAAAAAAATGCTACATGTATCAAACGTGACTTAAAAGAAGATTGTCTTTGTAATTTAACACCTTAAAATTGGGTCTCTGTCTCTTTAAAAGTCCTGCTCTTTCTGAAACTCTGATTTCAGGTTTGTGTCGATCTGGTGAATATTTGGTTTGTTTTACTCAAGTAAAAGTAGAGATACTTCATAATAAAATCCATCCATCCATCCATTTTCTTTCACCCTTGTCCCTATTGGGGTCGGGAGTTGCTGGCGCCGATCTCCAGCTGCGTAATCTGTAATCTGATTACTTGAGTAATACCACTCAGCGTAGTAAAAATACTCCTTAAAGTACATTTTTTCCAAAAAGTTACTTCAGTAAATAGTTAGCTAGTTACTACCAAACTCAGCTGAGCTGCAGGCAGCTCATGTTTCTATCTGATGTTCAGTTCAGTCTCACTGTTTTGACGCTGCCCTGCTCTCAGCGCTCTGATTGGCTGACAGTGGTCACCTGACCTGCATGGTTGCCACAAAGAGCGTTATGTCCTGAAAGCATTCATTCATATGTGCAAACTGAGGCACAGAAGGCTTTCTGTTGCACTGATTGTTCTGGAAAATCAGACTCTAATTCATGGTGTTTCCTGCTGCTTGAATTAATAACACGTTAAAAATGCAAGATCAGTCCTTTTAAAGAAAACTTCCACTCCAACAGCTGTAGAAATGGCAATTTTTAAAGTTGACCTAAAATGCTTCCTCTAACAGGAGGACATAGGTCATAAATAAAACATGTTCATTAATTTTTATGCACAAAATGATTCTTAGATAATGAGATTTTATTCTGATTTAGTTCTGCCTTCTTTGAGCTCCTTTCAGAATGAGCTGCTTTCGGACCACTGTCACTTTAAATCCGAATCAGCCTCTGCTGGCCACGCCCCCAAGTCAACGTTTACATTCGCAGGTGAAAATGACTGCAAACAGATGCACAATTATTCAACTGTACATCTTTGAAAAACATTAGTAGAGCCTCCTACACAACCAACAAGAATGCAGTAAGTCAACAAAACTCTTATCTTTTCCAGCAGCCATTGTACAACACATACAGCAGTAAAACCAGCTGACCAAACATGCTGGAGCCCCTTTTGGGTTTCTCTGTAATGGCGCAGTGTCATTCAATATTCAGGAAGTTTTTGAAATGGCTCATTTTCCAGACACCAAAAAACATTAACTTATTGCCAAAAAACATCTGGCTCTTTTTTGGGTTTTTTTTGTGCTTGAGTTGTTTTTAGAAGCAGTAGGAACCCGAAAGAAAGTGTGAAAACATACAAAATGTACATTTTGCATAACAGCTTCCTGCACCACGTTGGTAAAACATTTGAGCATTAGCTTCCGATAAATACATAGTATTGTGTTAGACCAACGTTCTAACAGTTAGCTTCTACTTAGTACCATGTTGGTTTGATGCTTTTGCGCTAGCTTCTGCTAAATGTCATGATTGCATAATGCTTCAGCTAATCCCATGTTGGTTTAACGCTTCAGCATTAGCTTCTGCTGTACACTATGTTGGTATAAGTGAGCAATGCCCTCACCCTCTCATATATAGACTGACCTTTGACCCAGTGGTGTTATTCCAGCTATTTCCAGCTGAATGGTATTTCTACCAAGAACACAATGGTTGTTCTTCTATTGGTGCCAGTTGCCAACTGGAGCATCAAACAGTAGGAATGGGAGTCTAAACATGCAAATTAGTGTTTGGTTAACCTTCTGAATCTCCTCAAGAAGCTTGTCTCACAGAGAGTGAGGTCAAACACAACGGTTTTTTACATCAGCTGGGTCTGAAAGCACTCAGTTAGACAGAGGAAGATATGAAGATGCCATTTTAATTTGCTCTGGGCTTAAATAACAGCACAAGCAGCTGGTATTTTGTGTTATTAGGATCAATTACAGCTGGATTCTCTCTGGAGCTGCGTGGGCAGCTTTCATCTTTTCTCTTCGCTGGTTGGGATTTGTTGTTCACTTGTTGTCTGAGCTTCAGCTCGGCCACAGCAATCCACCAACCACACGCCTCAGTTCGCTCCAGCTCTCTGCACAATCATCTCTTTTGTTCCAAGTATATCTGCGAGTGCAAGCTTTATATTCCTAACTTTAGCTCCCTCCGCTCAGACAAAAATATTCTTCCTGCAGACAGTGACTCACATCCAGGGCTTTGTGAACGCCGTCTCATGTCAGCAGACAGAGCGGAGCGACTCGGAGGCAGACAGATGTCATGCTGTGGGAAAATATTCCTGTTTCTGTGGATCTACTGTTGGAAAACAGTGACAGCTCTAAAACTAACAGTAACTCAGTCAGGACTCTCTGCAGAGGAGTTTGGACGTTTCTGTACAGTTTGTGGTATTTAATAAATGTTCACTGTTTCTTTCCTTCCCCTTAAAGTTTCATATTCCTGTTTAGAGATGCTAAGTTATTTTTAGAAATGTCTATTTCAGAAAATTTGTTTGTAATTTTAACATAAAGAAATCATAAAACCTTTGCAGAAAAGAAGATGGATATGTTTCCTTCTGTGGGATGACAAAACAAAATACATCTAAACGATTCTGTCATGGGATATAAGTTTAAAAAAAACAGTTTAGACCATAATTATTAAAGCATTATCAAATTTATATTTAAAAACCCAAATCAGTTTTTTTTTCACACCAGTCTGACTTTTCAGCCCCAAATATTCACATTTTTCTCTCTTTATATATGTGAGACTAAATAGGTTATCAGATTGTTTTCAAGGGGTCTGCTGTCTGAACGCTTGAGTCGCATTTTGACCAGTGTTTACGTCATCGACACGAGATATGCGTCATAATTCTGCACCAGAAGGAGCCAGACTCAGTAAATCTGGATGGAAACACACATCACATCATTTTTCGATTTAACATTTTTTTGCGCTAGGCTAGGTGGTTTGTCAGCCATATTGAAACACTATTTTCGCGTCACACGAGTCACGTGATCCACAGCCGGTTGTTATGGTTACTACTGGGGGAAACGATAAATAAGACGACAGGAAGTGGTAGGAGGATGATGGTTTGTTTTTGTTCTGAACTCTCACAGCATCGCAGAGTTCATAACAAGTTGTGTGTAATTCCAATGTGTTCTGTAAAATCGTATTTTACCATTTTATTTTGTCGGTCACCGTCGTCTTCTCTGATTGGCTGATAGATGATGAGCGCGAGCGCCATGGCTGAATTATGAATATAAGTTGCAACTGTTTACATCCGTCGCTGCTTTGATTTTTAGTAACTCATTAGGTGAACAAGCTTATTCTAATGTGATTTTAATTTTATTTTTGATTTAATGGAAACACTGCAATTACAAAACTCTATTTTTTAGACATCAGCTGAGTACCAAACAAAGATTTGCGCACATTTGTAATAGAAACTCAGCTACTGAAGCATAATGTAAGCGAAAATGAGACTAATATTCCCTGTAACCAGCATAAATGTGTGTGCAGCTGTGAGTGAAAGCCTGCTGATGCCTGCAGGAGCTTTAGTTAATTTTGCACTTCTAGATTTTTAGCTGTGATTACATATTTGCACTGCAGTTAAACATCTCTTCTTCTATTTTTACACTCTGCATGACAAGCAGTTTTATTGTTTTGTGGTAGCAGGTGCAGAAAGATGTCATCAATGATAAATACCTTTAAAACACAGCCAGATGGAGCAGCACACATCTCAGACTTATTGCTGTTTTTCTCAGCAGAACAAATTTAGCTTAGGTTTGCTTACATGCACATTTCCTCCACTACGCATCCGGTTGAACACTGCAACATATTTTCACGTAGTTTCCTAATTTTTGTAAACCACTTATTTGTTTTTATTATTTTTCATTCTTTGTGTGGATCTTACTTTACTGCTGAAAATATGTCTTCATAGAGACTCATGAAGAATTTGTTTTTATGCTCTGCTAACCTTGCGAGGGCTTACATGACTGCAAAAAAAAGCGCAACATGTCAGGTTTTTTTTGTTTGTTTTCATCAGAAAGTGGATAAGTGGGACCTAATGTGCAAAATTCTTACTTCAATTTTGGTCTGAATTACTTCGAAAAACAACCTGAGCTCTTAAAAAAACAAACAAAAGCAATAAGTTAATGCTTTTTGGTGTCTGAAAAATTAATCGTTTCAAATGTTATTTCACAATTCAGCAAGTATAGCAACAAACCTAGCAACCCCAGCAGAGTTCCGCCATTACCGAGCAACCACAGTAGAGTTCCGCCGTTACCTAGCAACCCAAGCAGAGCTCCAGCACGTTTGGCCAGCTGGTTTTACTGCCTTATGCGCTGCATGGTGGCTGCTGGAAAAGAGAAGTACTTTGCTGTTGAGCTATTGTCCAGAAACCACTTGCTGCATTCTTCTTGGTTGTGCAGGAGGCTCAGCTTATGCCTTTCAAAGATGTACGGTTGTATAATTACGTATCTGTTTGCAGCCATTTTCACATGTGATTTCAAATGTTGAGCAGAGGGGGTGTGGCCAGCAGCAGCTTATTTGGATTTAAAGTGACAATAGGCCCTAAAACAGCCAAAGTCTCATTACCTAAGAATGATTTTGTGTATAAAATGTATGTATATTTTGTGGAACCCATAGATCCATCCCAACCTGTTCAAGGAAGCATAAAAGCCACCTTTAAAGCCAAAGGTGGCTTGAGAAACTCCCCTAATGCTCCTCTTTTCCTCTCTCTCCCCCAGGATAAATCTGGCCCCCACTGTGGGCTACGAGGACGACGCCGGCAGACGCACCACGCACCACTTCATGTACCCGGAGAGCGCCAAAAACCTGGCGACCAACGTCAGCTTTGTCCTGGTTCCCTTCAAAACGCTGGACCTGGTCTGGATCACCAGCGCTCTGTCCACTGGCCAGATCCGATTGTAAGCATCACAGATGTGCTTGAGCCTGGATTAATAAAACAAACAGGAATGTAGTTCATACGGCCTCCATTAGCCGTCGGGGCGCAGTAAACACAGACACACGTTCTGTTTGCACTGAGAGGCTGTGAAGAGGCTGAGGGATTAACAATCTGTCAATCATCCAGTAATCAAATAAAGTTTATCTCTCTGTGTGGTTTCTCTCTGTGCAGCACTTACGCTCCAGTGAAGCAATTCCTCCGTGTGGATAAAGACAAGGTTCGTCTGGCCATTTCGACAAAGTGACCCTGCTCCAGCGATAAACCCCCTTCCCCATTGTCGACGAGGGATTACAAACGCTGCCTTTGTTGTCACTAATCTCCAGCTCGCGGCTTAATCTGTAAAATAAATAAACAAACTCCTGTTTGCATGGAAGAGCTGAGGCATCTTCGCCCCGGTCAGACTCGCAGCATCTTTGAGAGTGACCTAGAAATGAAGAATTTGAGGATTTACTCCTGCACTGTGCAGCTCTGAGCAGTCTAAAGCTCCTTCTGCTGGGACTCAGCATCACCAGGAGGCAGCAGAATATTTTATAATCACCTTTTATCTGGGGCCTTTTAATCACCAGTTAAATTAGCAATCAATTATTTATATGATTAATCGATTAATCGGATTAAAAAAATGACACATTCTGCAACTTTTTCATTTATCCATGTAAGCGTATTAGAAATACACAAATATGTAAAGAAATTATTAAATTACTTTCGTCAATAAGAAAATAAAAATGTTATTGCCCAAAATGCAATAGCAGAAAATTATTTTTTGCATTAATAATAAGAGAGGAAAATATGCTTAACAGGAAGTTGTTTTTTTTACAGGATTCAAACCAGGTGAAACTAAAACTATGCAGCTTTTGAAGAAAATATTTATTTTTATTATCTTAAATTCAAAATCTCTGTATTTTTGCAGTTTTTGCTTTATTACAGGTCAGAATATTTCAACAATTGGCCTTTTTTGAGTCTGTGTGCTCCTGTTAACGATTAATCGATCACTAAATGAGTTGACAATTATTTCAATAATCGATTAATCATGATTAATGCAATTAATCGTTCCAACCCTACTTTTATTCCATTTACTTTTATTTTAATTGTGTCACATTTATCCATTAGCTCTTTTTCAAATTTATTTGTGTTTAGCTAGCTTAGCTTTGTCTAGCTTATTTCAGCTTTAGAGCACTTTAGTCTATCTTTTTTCAACATTTTTTATGACATTGAAAGTTCAACCTGATTTAATCACCTCTTTTAACCCCATATGTATTTTTATTTATCATGGGGCTTTTCTGTCTGCCAAACGTTTGAGTTGTAAACAGACAGTTTCATTGTGTTGCTAGCGGCTAATATATCCGAGTTAGCTCGCTAGCTAGCTAGCTTTTTTCCGTCCATCATGGGTAAGTCCAAACTGATCCCCAATCATTCTCTGTATTAGTAATGTTTTGATTCAAAGGGGAATGAAAAAGGTCTTAAATGTGATTTGTGGAAACATGCAGATGTTGTGGTTTAAGAAAGTTTCAATCGATTAAAGTCACAGGAAGCAAAACAGTCAGAAATGAGAACTGGATCAGGATTTTCAAAGTGGACTGTTTACATATTTCAGGTCCAGATCTTCAATCCGGCTTTCTTTAAATACATCCATGACCGCTGGACCCGGCATCACGGCCGATACCCTTCCACTGGGATGCTGGTCCTGTTTTTCGCTCTTCACGTCTGCGACGAGGTCAGTTCTTTTTCTCATAGCATTCATCCAGGTCCAACATTTTTCTATTCTGATCCTGACGTTGCACTTCCAGGTGAACGTGTTTGGCTTCGGCGCCGACAGCCGAGGAAACTGGCACCACTACTGGGAGCAGAACCGGTACTCCGGAGAGTTCAGGAAGACGGGCGTCCACGACGCGGACTTTGAAGCTCAGATCATCAAGCAGCTGGCCAAGGCCGGAAAAATCACAGTGTTCACTGGGAAATGACCGGTGAAACGCTGATGGGAATAAATAACGGACGCCCATTTGGATTCAAGTTGGAATAAAAGCAAACTGGAAGGGAGCACGGTTTTACAGATGGGGTTTGACGAGTGAAACAGTCAAGATCCCAATGAGTCTGAAAGGTAAAAAATCTTTCACCTTTATTGAGGAACAGCAGGATCAATTAGAAACAGATGATTAAACCCTGGCACCAACTATCTTTCACACCCATTCTGCATCTTGAGGCCGTCGTGTGACTTTGTTTTCCAGCCGTGTGGGAATATTTTGCTGACAAAGAGCTGTCCTTTAGAATCAAGATCGTCTTTGATTTGCCTTAAATTCTCTTTGAGGTGAAACATCCCTGGCATCACCACACAGCGAAGCTCCCTCACAGAAACACCTTCAGGATTTCAGCTTCCTGGGACTCTGCTAGAGGAGGCCGTCCTGGTTCCGATCCGGTCCGTCAGGGTTTCATTTGGAAGATCTTTGCTCAAATGTTGCTTGCAGACCAGATTATGACCCTAAAAAAAACCTGTCGCCTTCATTGACCGCTCGACCCAGTCCGGCTCGGCCCTTTTGGAGGCATCAGCCAGCGCCTTAGCCTTCACCTCTGATGGCGACGTTTGTTTGATTTCTTAGATTTACGCTCAAACTGGATTTTCTTTACACTTCTTCCATCGTCATTATGTGTGTTTTACCCATCATCATGAAGAAAACAACAAAAATAAGAAGATTGGTGTTTGAATGTCAGGATCCTGAAAGAGAAATGCGTTTTGAAATTCCACCATAAACATAAAGTTTTGTTTTTATACAGGCTTCTTTAGGTTTCAGTTTTTTTAATCAGACAAGTGTCAGTAGATATGACTAAAGTAAATACAAGAAGCAGTTTTGAAACAATGTTTTTATTTATTAAAGAAAAGATCTCTAAAACCACCTGGTTGTAACCCGAACCTGATTGTTTGTGGCAACGACGTCAGGATTTAAATTCAGAAACATTGGAGGGTTTTAAGCATGTTGCTATGGTAATAAGATATGTTTTTTAGTAAATGTGAGATGTGCTGCGTTTGGTCAGCAGTAGTTTGGGCCTTACAGGTTTCTCACAGATGCAGTTTTTGCCTGGTTTCTCTTTCATTAGTTGCGTTTCCATTAAACCTGCAATAGGAATTGCATAAATAAGTTTGCTTCATGCAGACACGCCAATTTTGATAAAAGGTTTTTCAGTTAGTATTAGATGTTTTGTTTGGCTCCATTGAAATGAGATAAAACCAACTTATTAGTAACTATTTAGCAAGATATAACAGCTTGTTTTAAGTCAATAATTCCTTAATAGTGGTGAAAAAGTACTTGTTGCATAGGCAGTTTGTTTCTCTTATGAGATGAGGAAATTTACTTTTAAAAAGTGAAATAATCTGTCAGTTGAACTCGTACTTTTTCAACAATACTGAAGAATTATTGACTTAAAACAAGCTGTTATATCTTGCTGAAAAGCTACTAATAAGTTGGTTTTGTCTTTATTCAAGTGTGATAAAATATTTGCACTTGAAACTACCCCAAAATCAATTGGTAGGATTTTGTTTTTGCAGTGTAGGAAGGTTCTACTTTCATTTTTCTTTTCTTTATTCTAGTGATATCTACCAAAGTTGGGCCTAGATATTTGTTTTTCCTCTTTAATAATGAAATTGTCATTTGGAAAACTGCATTTTGTATTGACTCATATCTTCAATACAAAAATTTGTGGGGAAAAAAAGAAGAAATCTGTAAAGTTTTAGACAAAGAAAGGAAAAGGAACAGTGTGGCTTTCATTTCCCAAAACATCTGATTTCTGTTTGTGTGACTGTGAGATGAAGGATTAAACTTTGTAATATGTTTTTGTTCTGTTTCCTGCATTGTGCAGGTACTTTAAGGTGAGCTCACACGGACAGATGAAAGCTGCCGTGCAGTTTTGTTGTATTTTACTGTAACTCAACGTCCTGCTGGTGTTTTTTTCCTCCACACCAGGTTTTCTTATAGGCTTCGTGTTAGCAGCTGAATCTCATCATATTGTTTGTGTTTCCTGCGTCTTGTCACTCGCTTTCGTGCCTTGTTCGGCCGCCGCCCGCAGCCGCTTCATCACCTGCTACCTTTCTGTTGTTGTTAGTCTCGCTCACACACACGTCCAGCTGAGAGCTGTGCCTTCCGAGCTCAACAATTACACGCGAACGCACCACATGACGTCACACTCTGCCTTCTACTCTCGCTGTTGTTGTTGCTAATGGAGACGGTGTGAACTCATATAACGGTCCGTACAAAACTCCTGATTCGGTCTCCGATCTTTCCTTCCAGGCTGCCAGACTTTATTTATTAAAATTTCCAGGATTTAAAAAAAACAAAAAGACTTAAAAACTCAAGGGTGTCATTTAAGTTATGTCGCTCTTATAATAAAAACACAATTATATGTCATTCTGCAATACTTACTCATGACAAAAAAGGAAAGATACATTTAATCTTATCACTTAATTTTGCTTCTCCTTCTGGGGTAACATTGACTAACCTGCGTACATCTAGCAGAGCTACCTGTGCCTGTTTTTTTAATGTTAGCTTAGCTTAGTTTGGGTTAGTTTAGTTTTGTTTAACTTACCACTGGTGAAGTTGTGCTTACATAAACCTAACTCAGTTAAGTTTGGCTTGTTTATATAAGACTTTAGCATAATGTAGCTATGCTTTACTTAGCTCAACATGGGAAGATTGTTTACTGCACCAATGCTAACTTTAGCTTAGGCTAGCCTAGTTTTGCTCAACCCACCTGTGCCCCATGTCTAAATAGCGTAGCATTGGTTAGCTTGTTTAGCCCAACTAATATTCACTATTAAGAGCCAATTTAAGCATACTCCACTTTATTTTTATTGAGTTAGAATAGTATAGCCTACCTATGCTTTCTTAGCTAGCTTAGCTTGTTTTGCCCAACTATGTTTTATTAAATAGTTTTTGCTTAGCTTAGCTGGCAAAGTGCTTAGCCAAGGTTTTCTACATTTACCTTAGCTTAGCGATAAGCTCACTGTATTATTGAATTGTCATGATTAGCTACAATGAAACAGCAAAAAGCAGCTAAAACCTGTAAGAAAAACATTGAAAAACCTTCAAAAAGTCTGGAAAATTATTGATCAGAACTGATTTTGGAAGAATCAAAGGAAGGAAATCAAGGGTCGAATCAGGATTTTTAAAATTGACTCTGTGTTGTTTTTTTGTTTGTTTTTTGTTGTGATGCAGTATATTAAGATACTGCAGCTGAGATGGTCTTATTTCTGTGACATTGTAAAAATAAGACCATTGTAGATAGAAAAAAAGAGTAAATTTCCACCCAAAATAAATTGATTTGAAATTTTTATATAAATTTCAAATCTTATTGCAAAACACCATGGAAGTTTGAGCTTGAAAAGTCAAAAATGAAAATAAAAAAACAAACTTCGGTTTGAAGAGTCAAAAAATTTTGACCTTTGGAAATATTCTGACTTTCGATGTTTAAAAATTTTTCAAATTTGCAAGTTTTTTCTAATACATTTATGAATGCAAAATTTTAGTTTTCCCTTGCAAATGTTAAACGTTTTTTCTTCTAGAAAATTCCTGTTTTGTCTTGAAATTTTTAAATTTTGGAGCTTTCATCTTTCTTTTACTTCTGGAGCTCAAAAATGTGATTTTTTTTTTCTCGAAATTTTCTGAGATTAATCTGAAAATTTGTGAGTTTTACTCTTCTTTTCCATTTGTAACGGTCCCAATATGCCGTCGTACATGTCTGTCCATCAGTAGGGACTTTAGATTCAAATGGAAACCTCTGAACTCAGTGTTAGCTCTCATTCAGCTTCATAATGAAAGTGTTAATTATTCATGACCTTCATGCAGACTTTGAACAACAGAACTCGTTTCTCTGCTAAGGAAGCATCTTGAGCTGCGGCCCAGGATGCGGCCCAGATGGGGGGAGGAGAGCAGCAGGGTCCCTTCAGTCCAAATCAGGTTCCTCCCTCCCACCGACAGAACATGACACAGATCTGATTCTTCCACGCAGACGACCCAAAGTAGGTCTTCCCTCCTGCTGTTGGAGTCGACCCACATTTCTCCCTGCAGAAGAGATTCTTCTGGCTGCAAAGAACCACAGCGGTGACTAAAAGCTGTGCCACTTCCCGCAGTTTGGGACAACGTTATTTAAACTTAAACTGATTTATATTTGAAAATCCTCTTTGTCCTCGGCGTCAGTGAAACTCGGCACTGCGATATGTGCGAGGTTATTTATACTCTGCTTCGTCTGGCACATTACGTTCCGAAGGGGATGTCAGGGATCGCCTCGGAGTCTGAAATCTACATTTTCCTGACCTGAAAAAAATCCCACTGAGGTCATTAATATTCATACTTACACTGGAAAAGCAGAGTGGAGCGTGGAATAACCTGCTCAGTGAGGGCAAAGATGAGATTTTTAAAAATTAAAATAAGAAAATTGCCAAAATATCAAACTGACGGTGTATTAGGGATATTTTAGATTAAAAAAAAAATAATTTCTGCCAAAACTCAGAAATTTTTAGATTAATCTCAGACATTTCCTAGAAAAAAAAAAGACATTTTTGAGATTGAAAAGTCAAAAAACTTTCTATAAAATCTGACATTTTGAGATTTTTTTTTTCTTTTTCAGAAAAGACATGGACTTTTTCTGAGTTTCAAAAGTCCAAAAACTTTCAAAGAAACCTGAAGTTTCCATGTTTTTTCCAAATTTAAAGATAAATCTAGCGGTTCTGCTCACCGTGGAAACCAGGCCCGGTCCGATCCTTTAACATGTTGGAAACGTCAGCACTCGTGTATTAACCACTGGAACATCTGTAACGTGACTCCGTTTTGTTTTTTCTGCTGTTGTGCAAATAAAAGCTTCATGAAACTCAAACGAAGCGTCTGGGAATTTCATCCTGCAAAATCCGAGACGCATTTTTACTCCGTCCTTTACAGCCAATTTAGATGATAAAATATTAAAAACACATTTATAGCAGATATGTAAATAATGAGCAGGTTTTAAGTTTAAAATGAGGAAAAACAAAGAATGAAGGACAAAGGAAGGAAGTAGGACACAAGAACAGAAAGGAAGGAATTAAAATGTTAAAGGAAGGAAGGACACAGGGAAGTAGGACACAAAAAAAGACAATGGAACAGCACAACAAAGGAAAGAATGAAATACAAGGAGGAAAAGAAGACAAAAAGACAGGAAGGGTACAAGGAAGAAAGGAAGGACAGAAAAGACAGCAAATGTATAAGGAAGGAATTCAAATGTTAAAAAGGAAGGAATGAAATATAGAAGGAAGGACATGAAGAAGTAGAAAAAAAGGACACAGGGAAGGGAAGGAAGGAATTAAAACATGGAAGAAAAGAATGAAATAAACAAGGAATGGAGGAACAAAGACGATAGAGGAAGGGTACAAGGAATGAATGAGACAAGAAAGGAAGGACCAAAGGAGGGAAGTAGACAAAAAAGGACACAAATCTTTAAAGAACAATTAGGAAGGACACCTGGAAGGAAAGGAAGAAGGATACAAGGAAGAAATTAAAAGAATTGAAGAAAAAGGACAGAATAAGGACCTAATCAAGTGACGAAGGAAGCGAGTTTATGAGCAGGAAACGAGTCGCCATCCTGAGATCATCTGATGTTGTTTTAATAACGTCGATCTGCGTCAGGAGAGGCCGGCGGCTCATTAACCGCCGTCCATCTCATTAAAGTTCAAACGGTTTTTTGCTCGTCGATCCGCAGCGAGCGATCCGAGGCCGACCTTCACATCGACGGATCTGAAATGAATCGCACAGGAAGCGGACGCTTTTCGCCAGGCAGCTTTATTCCATCATTATCGACACGAAGCAGCAACGTCGATTAGAAACTCTAAATGTCAGTGGGAAGTTTACACAGACATCAATTTACAGACATCATTAATCATTTTACAGCAAAATCATAAAAAAAAGATGCTTTTTTTTTTTTTTTTAATGTTAAATCAATTTCTACCTGGTTTGGATCATATTAAGCTTCAGATGATGCACAGAATAAACCCAAAACTTGTCGATGGTGTAAAGACTCAAAAGGAGGAAGTACAAGAACGGGCAGATTATCAGGAGCTGAAGTGGAGCTTCATGGAGCTAGCAAGACGCTAACGCTAGCATTTCTTTTCCCTTCTCACTTAAACATGCAATTAAGTAGCAAACGAATCCCCTTCCAGGTAAAAGTGCATTGGAAGATGCTTCATATTCAAGCTACATCCAGACTCAATAAATATGAGTGGCTCATTTTCTTCTGGTGGTTTAGTTTTCTGTCTGACCTACAGGGGGGAGAAGAAACGAAAGGAAAACAAAGATGGAGTATTTCCCGTCAGTTTTCTCCCAGTTTGAGTCGAGCGAACTCGTTAGCCATCTGTAGCGCCTCCTGCAGGCACTGCGTGTTTCTGCCCGTCGCCTGTGCCGACATGTCTTTGCCGCCGCCTTTCCCGTCCAGCAGAGGGCACAATTCCTGAACCCACTCGCTGGCCTTCAGGCCGCGGTTTGCCACGTCCTGCAGAGGAAGAGGGAAGGGATTCAGTGGGAGAACTGGTCAAAAACAAAACATTCCTGAAATGTTTCAAAGTATCTGCCATCAACATTTCTAAAGCAGCTTTCATGTTTCCATGGATTTTCTTTAAAACTGTTTGCACAGGGACATGCTAACATTAGCAAAACAAGCATAGATAGGCTAAACTAAGACAATGTAAGATTATGATACATTTGCTTAATTTGGGCTGAACTGATCTAAACAAATACAAACAACCAAGCTAAAATTAGATAAAGGTTAAGATAGCAAGCTAAGCTAGGCTAAATGAAGCCTAGGTGGGAAAAATTAAACGAAAAAAATTAAATTAAGATTGACAAAGCTAACGCTGATTTACCTGAGACAAAACAGAAAACTAAGATAGGGCAAGCAAAGCTTTTTAACCAAAGGTGGATTTAGCAAGGCTAGGCTACACTACATTTAATTAAGCTAGAGCTTTGCTAGAATAAAAGACAAAAAAATCAGCTAATACACCAAATTGAGTAGTTTGATTAAGGCTACAATAAGCTAAGCTAAACTATAAGTTAAAGACGTAAGGCTAAGATAATTTTAGCAAAGCTAAATAATAAATAAAAACTATGTGGTAAATTAAGGCAAGCTAAAAAAACAAAGATGACAAAAGATAACATGATGTAGCTTCACATGTACTAAAGTGAATTAGCATGAATCCACATCAACTAAGAAACAATAAAAGCTAATATAGACCAACCTGAACTATACCTGGGTGAGTTTATGGATTCTAAACAAAACTAAGATAAACTAAAGTAATCTAAACTAAATTTAGATTTGGCAGGAAAATAGATTAAGGCAATTTGTTAGTTACTAACTTTTTGGAAAATTAAAATTGTTGGTCTATATGTCAAACTTTTGTCTTTGACATCATACGATCCTGTTTATCTGATGCCAAATAGCCTAAAAGTCCAGTTTTAAGTAAGTAAGTTGATTTGTGAAAAAGAATATAAAGAATAACTAGTATGGACGAGTGTCATACCTGAGGAACTTGACACAGACAGGTGATTTTACCAGCTTCAGGGTCAACAGTGAACAACATGGCGGCCGTCTGCGGCGACTGGCTCTTCAGCAGCTTCAGCGACTCATTTAGAGCCTGAAATAAAAAAATAAAACATTGGATGTTGTTCTTTACATCTGGATAAAAGGCAACAAGGCGATTCTTTTACACAGCACTTCTACATGTGACGTTTGTCATAGTCAAGCTAGCATAACTGAACTACTTCTCTGTCCTTTGTTATATTTTTTTAATTAAAACTTTTTTCTGACCTTGTTTTCTGGTTGACAATTAGTAGTAAAGCATTGTGTCCGTTTTTCTTTCACACATTTAAGATTTATGTTGTGAACTTAACAGCTAAAACCAATGCTAGTCCTAGTTAGCGAGCAGCTTTTTGCCCTCCAGCAGGGCGACGCTGCAACGCGTCGATACAGCGATCAGGCAGTTCTCAAACCTCAAAAACACCAAACTGAACTTCATGTAATTTAAGTATTTTATGGACCCTGTGCGTGTTATAATCCAGCCGCTTACCTTTGCTGAGGCTCCGGTTTCCATTTCCATGATGAGCAGCGGCTGGTTGGGCTTGTTCTCGATCTCCTCCTTCGTCTTCTCCAGGACTCTCTTCTGGATGTCGGCCTTGTAGCTGCGGTCCAGGTCGTCCATGGTCTTCTTCAGAGCCTTCAGCGTCTCCCTCATCTCGTCCTTCTGCCACTGAGAGATCAGGGCCGTGCCTATGGACTGCAGGCGACACCGAAACGTTAAAACGGAAACGCAAAGAGCGGCGCTGAAACGCAGAGACTCCGCCCACCTCGGTCATGTCGGCGATTTCTTTCTGCACGTCTTTGTTCGGGGACGTCTGCTGCTTCACTTTGTCTGCCAGAGCGGACAGGGACAGACACAGGGCGTCGGCTTTCCGATGGGCCTGCAGGGAAACGAGGAGGGAAAGTTAAAGGAGGAGAAAAAACAAGAAAAAAGCAAAATCCATTGAGGAAGATCAAAGACAATAAAAATAAAATGTCTTCAGGGTCGGTGGAGATTTGGAAAAACTTTTCCTTTCAACTCCAATTTCAATCACACTAAAGTTTCACCAGCAAATCTTAGAAATTAGACCTTTTTCCTACTTTTGTGTTCAATTCTTTTGTTGTTAAATTCAGAAAGAAATTGCCAATCAGCAACCGAAATAAGAATATCATTAATTGATACATTGGTTGGACTCAAGTACAAATTTTAAACTGACTTCTTTGCAGGATCTGTAATTAATTAATCACCTTTTGACTGAAAACTAAATTAAAAATTGACAAAAAAAAAAAAAAGCAACATTTTCAATTCAAACACTTTTTTCTGGTAAATTATTGACAAAAAAAACAAAACAAAAAAGACAAAAATCAATAATGATTTAGATCAAAAAAACAAATAAAATCACCAACTATTTTTCTTAAAAGGTTATTTAAGCTAAATACATTTTTTGTCCTAAAAAATATTTTGGCAGAAAACAAAAAAAAAAAAAATCATGACCTTTTTTCCTAAAAGAAAATTTAGTCAAACAAAAAAAAGGAAGGCGCATTACTTTAATATTTTTAATTTGATTTGTGTGAGTCTCCGACCTTCTGGGCTTCAGCTCCCGTCACGGCGACGATGCGGCGGATGCCCTTAGCGATGGCCTCCTCTGAAACGATGACGAACGGCGCAGCGTGGCCCGAGTTCTGCAGATGGCTGCGGATAACGGAGACAGAGGCGCATTACTGACCGAGCTGCAGATGAGGGAGCAGGAAGCAGCAGCAGGAAGACAGAGGAGGAGAGGCGGCAGATTCAGAGCGACAGCAGGAGGCATGGCAGCAGGAATTTAATACTTTAATAACAGAAATACTGCAGCAATCATCAGCTTTTATAGAAGCTGCTGGTTGGGCGGGCCACCAGGGGGCGCCGTGGGGCCTCAGACAGTAGGAGAAACTGAGGAAAAACATGCAACGTTTTTAATTCTTCCATCTTAGTTACTTTCTTTCTGACTCCTTTTCCACTTGTACCCAAAATATCCTAAGTTAATCAATGAATATTAGGGAATTGGAAAATAATGATGCAAGTCAGAAAAATCTGCCAATATTAAAAGTAAAAACTTCATTCAAACCCTCAAAATGTTAGAACATTTTCATTGTTTCTGTCGTGGGACCATCTGATTATACTCTGGATGTAAACCTCGTTGTTTGGTTTGTTTATTATGTTATTTGTTCTTACCTAAACCTCTTTTTTAAAGTCTGTAATGTTTGTTTTCCAAAAACTAATCAGTGAATAAAAGAAGTAAAAAATAAAATTCAAGTTATTATTTCTGATTGTCTGCCAGTCGATTATTTATTTTACAGAATCTGAACCAGGTGCAGCTGAAGCTGCCATTTGAGCTGTGAGTGGATCATATTTACAAAGAATGCTCTTTTCTCATCTTAAATACAAAATGTTTCTTTTGCTTTTACAGCTGTGGCTTTATTATTTCTCTGCATATGCTGCTTTCTCAGCTTATGGTTTTGTTTTGAGTCTCTATACTCCAGTTAACGAATAAATTAGTTGACAAACATCGATTAATCCGATTCATTGTTTGAGCCTTACTGTCAAATTTATCTGATGATGAGTGTGTTTTTGGAGAATATTTACTTTTGACCCTCACTGCGGTTTTTTCCTGTTGGAAGTATTGAAGTATTCAAATTCAAAAATACTTTATTGCTACTAAAGATAATTAAATGTCCTGTAGCTCATTTAATTAAAGAGTTACTGCAGATGGTGATGGCTGGCTGTGGGAAGTAAAGATCTCTTGGTTTTCTGTAATTTGCAGGTTGAAATGTGTGAATCTTGAGCATTTATGAAGTTCAACTTGAACAACGCCGCCACCTGCTGTACAAAACTGGTAAAGCTTGTTTTTCTTCTATTTATAAAAAAAAACTATTTCCATCCCTTCATCAATTTTCTACTGGAAAAACCTCATTTAGTGATTTATTGTGACAAAATCGTCAGAAACTTTCGTTAAATCAAAATGAGAGATTTCGTCTTTAAACTGAGGATTTTATCAAAACTCAAATAAAAATATTTTATTCAAGTAAAAGAAAAAAAGTACAGCAAAGTAAAAATACTCTTAAAAGCAATTTTTAAAAAAATAGTTGCTGAAGTAAATGTAACTAGTTACTACCCAGATCTGTCAATAAATGATGGAATAAATTAAAACATTAAATCTCAACTGAGCTTCCAGAAACAACTAGTCATTTATTCTGGAAAGAAATAAAAACTTTATAATTAAATAATTTTATATTATTTCTTGTTTTCATGGTAAGAATATTAACACATTATCATTATTATAGTTGACAAATTTCATATTTAAAAGAGTAAATTTTCATCATCTTCAGCCTTTTTACAGAATTAAGGAAACTGAACTGAAGAAGCTGTGAAACCATCTGGATGCTGCAGGTTTTTGAATATTTATTTCCATTTTTATTGATGAATTTTGACATAAATAAAAACACAGGAACAAGTGTTATTTACCAAGAATACAAAACAGCCCAACCCCAGACAAAAATAAAACAAAAACCAAAACAAAACAGAAATAAAAATATTAAAAAAAACAAACGTGGTACTTATATTTAGTCTGGTGTAGATTATTGAATATTTTTAATTGGTCGTTTTTGTTTTGTACTAATGTATTTATTGTTGAAGCGCCTGCCAAATTTTTCTTAAAGACAGAGATATATTTAATTAAAAAAAAAAAAAAAAAGTGTACATTGTGAATTATTGATCAAACCGAATCACGCTCTCTACTCACGTTCCGCCGCAGAACTCGATGGAGGTGAGGGACCCGGCGGGACTGTTGGGGTCGTCCAGCAGCTCCTGCACCGGCGTGCCGATGGAGACGACTCGGACCGGGTCGGGGTAAGTCTCATCGAACACGGCGCGCAGACCCTGGATGGCCTTGGCCGCAGCCAGCGGGGCCTCCATGGCGTAAACCGGCTGCAGAGCGACCAGCGGGTAAATCTCATCACAAAATTACAATTTTAGAACTACTGACTCGGTTTTTCCTGTTCGCAATCCAGACTGATTAAAGAAATCTGGTTACAGAACTTCAGAGGGTTTGTTTTAGACTTTCATATTCAGATGTTTTAATTTTGTTTGTTCATTCTGCTAATCCAGTGTTTCCCAACCCTGGTAATCAAGGCTCACTGCCCTGCATGTTTTAGGTATTTCCTTGCTTCTGTCCAGCTGATTTCAATTGATGACTGATCAACAGGTTGAACGGCAATCAGATGAATCAGGCACATTAAAGCAGGGAAACCTCTAAAACATGTAGGACAGTGTCCCTGGAGGACCAGGGTTGGGAAACACCGTACGAATCAAAAGCGACCTAAATGCGCAGAAGAAGAACGTCGATGTCGCACAGCGGCGCTGTAATAATAAACAGGTGACGCCGTTTATGGATTGATTTTAATCAAATTTATTAATATTCTATCAAATTTAAGACTTTTAAAGCATCACAGCAGAGATGTACAGGAGACATTCAGGAGACAAAATGGTGAAATTTCTGGGGTTTGTTTTTGTGGTTGTGGGAATTATTTTTCACAAGGAATATTTTTCATCTTAAATGCAAAATGTTTATATTTTTGGCTTAATTACTTCTCTGACTGTGTTGTTCTTCCACCAAATGGAGTCTGTATGCTCCCTGTTAAAGACTAATTGATTAATAATTTAGATTACGATTATTTCAGTAATCGATTCATCATGATTAATCCCTGGTTTAGATTATCTTAACTTGGATTTTACAGAAAAATCAAAGCTTAAATTTGAATCGTTTCACCAACCTTTGCATCTTTTATCATGGCACAAGCGATCTCCTCGGTCCGCCGGATCTCCCCGGTGCTCAGAGCTCCTTTAGCTGTGAAGTCGAAGCGCAGGCGATCCGGAGCGACCAGGGAGCCCCTCTGGTCCGCCTCGCCCAAAACGCAGCGCAGAGCGAAGTTTAAGATGTGCGTGGCCGTGTGGTTGCTCATGATCGGCCGCCTGCGAGCCTGGAAACACGAATGTTTGTCGTTTTTAGCTGCAGAGTCGGAGAAGTCAGAACGAATGAGAAAACCAAGACTTTCCACCTCGTCGATGTGCAGAGTGACCCGGTCTCCGACTTTCAGGGTTCCGTAGACGGTTCCGATGTGGAGAACGTAACCGCCCCGAACCTGCGTGTTCTTCACGGTGAACTCCATCCGCTACAGAGAAACAAAGAACCTGTGGTCAGAACCGGAACCAGCAGAGAACCGAACAAAACGACGGGTCAGAGATCAGAATCGGACTATTTTCTGTCAAATAAAACTTCTGCCTGTATAAAATTTAATTCAAAAACTTTCAACTAAAAATGTCGTTTAAAGCTGCAGAAGTTACATGAGCCCCTGAAATAAAAAACAGCTTTTAGTTTTCAATAAATATCTCCTCGAGGAAAAGTGTTTTTTAAAGAACCATCATTTTATTTCTGCCATTTCTAATATTTAAAATAAAGTTGATTAAAAATAAAGGAAAGGTTGTTTGCAAAATGAGGATGTGTACAGTTTTATCGCAATAAACTCTGGGACAATTTATCATCCAGGAAAATTTGTTGTTGTAGTTCAGCTCCAATACTGCATCGTACAACTCAAAAAACACTTTTTGAAAATATTTATGCCGTAATTTCGTTTATAGAAAAAAAAGTGAATAAATGTATTAAACTGGAATTTAAAAAATTTTTAAGCCAAATATTTCCAGCATAATGAACGGTCCATGTTTAACCTACATCCTCAGAGCTGTCGTCCTCCCGCAGCATGTAGCCCTCGTCGAACGTCTGGCCCCCCTGCTCCGCGTAGAAGGACGTCTGGTCCAGCAGCACGCCGCACTCCTGACCCGTGGTCACCTCCTGGCAGAAGGCGCGGTCCCGCCGCAGAGCCAGCACCGTGGCGGAGGTCGCCTGAAACTCTTAAGGCGACAGAAACAGTTAGCATCTGCAGCCGGAGCGCGCAGGCGGAGCGCGCAGGCGCAGCGTCACCAACCGTAGTTCCCGTTCTCCTCTGAGGCGTATCTGTATTTGGGAGAGTCGTCTGTGGCCGGAACCTGCTGGTTCCTCAGCTCCTCGATGGCGTAGATGTCCAGCATGATGTGGTCCTCGCCTCCAGCTCCTTTGCCCTGAGACTTCAGCTGAGAAAACACAACAAGTTACAGGTTTGAACTGGAAACTGACAGAATAATCAGGCAGGGAGTCTGAGCACAAAGACAAAACAAATCATTTGCTCCAAAGGGTTTAAATCCAGAGTTGGGTAGTAAATAGTTACATTTACTTGAGTAACTTTTTTGGAAAAAAATATATATATACTGTTACTTGCGTAATTTCTTGAACGTTTTACTTCAGTAAAAATATGTTGGAGTAGATGGCGGCTGAACTAAGACAACGTTAAACGTTTAATTGGAACTGATTTTAATTTAATAAACCATTAACTGTGTGTATTATTTTTTATTTCTGCTTCCTTCTCACCTGTGCGGCTTTTTTCTCCTCCTCGAATGCAGCCAGGTTGACCTCCATGCCCTTCTCCTCGGCGATGAGCGAGGTCAGGTCCAGAGGGAAGCCGTACGTGTCGTACAGCAGCCAAGCAGTGTCACCTGGGGAAACATGGCGGCTGGTTAAAGACAAGCACACCTGGAGCTACCTTCATTACGCAGCAAAGCATTCAACCACAGGACTGCTGTGTTATTACCTGGATTATGAATGTTTGCACACAGTAATCAGTGTTAAAACCTTTTCTTAATGTGAAACAACTGACTGAAACACTCAGTAAGAGATCAGAGTTGAGGTTCGGCCCGTTCCAGCAGCGCTGGGTTTAAACTTTAGCTGCCGATATGGCTGTAAAATAAAACCTCCCTTTATTTTTCAAACAGAAAATATTTCCAAAAAGTGGCTTTTATTTTGATCATCCCTTCTGAGAGTTGCACAACAAACTATCAGGGCCGGGCTACCAGAATTTGTATTTAATTACAAGAATATAATTATAATATTCACAGAGAAAGACAAAATTATGAGAAAAAAAAGTTGTTTTAATAAACAAAAAAGCTTGGATAATTGAGTTTCTTTGTGTTGGATTTGTCATAAAATTCTCCCAACTCTATTCTGGACTTTATACTTGTATTATTTTGACTTTATTGCCATATTACTAAGACTGTATTCTTGTTATGAAAAATTTAAATGTCTTAGCCAAACCGCTATATCTTGTCACAAAGTTGACCTGAATTCAAAGTCCAAATAAGCAGAAACAAGATGGCAGCTCTGGCTGTGGTGACATCACTCCGAACCACTCATGGAGAGAATTTGTGAAAAAAAAAACAACAACAAAAAAAACAGATTTCCCAAATATTAAATTTAATTGGTAAAATCCTCCAGAAACTTCCAGATTAAAAAAGAGGAGAGACGGGGCAGCGAAGTCCAAGTTTTGACATCTAAACTCAAACTCACCCGGGATCGTCTTGCAGTCTCCCAGGCTCATGATCTTCCTGTCCAGGATGCGGCGCCCTCTGCTGAGCGTTTTGAGGAACTGCGTCTCCTCCTCGTTTATGACGTCCTTCACCATTTCTGGGTCTTTCCTCAACTCTGGGAAAGCGTCGCCCTGCAGATTTATAGCACATTTATCATAAATTTATTGCAAATTACCGCAAAGTAAAAAAAAAAAAAAGAGAGAAAAAAAAACTGAAAGAAAGATAGACATGGTGTTGATTTCAGTTGAGCAAGTCCATTATTTTCCAGCATTGTTTTTCATCTACACCTGTACTATATGTACTTGATATAAAAAAATAAGATTAAACAAAGATATGAGGCCAAACTCTCACCAGAGAATCAACCACCACATCCACCAGAGAGGCGAAGAATCCCCTCTGAGCGCCGAGCTTCTCATGGGAATAACGAACCGCACGACGCAGGATCCTCCTCAACACGTAGCTGGACAGAAACCCAGACAGGAAGGTTAAAAGTTTAAAACAATTAAAACACTACAAACTATTGTTGAGTCCCAAAAAAAATCCAGGTCACCAACTGCGTGAAAACAAAGACTAGAAATGGTGTATATGTTGGGAAAATGCGTCTTTGTAAATAAAAATTGATCTTTTTTAATCAGAGCTGCACTGATACCAATACAGATATTTATTTATTCTGTATTGGCCTCAATATTGAAAAAAAAATCGGTAATTCTATGCTTTTATCATTAATTTACTTTATATTTAGCTGTTCTAACTGCACTTTTTGAACCTTTAGAAAGGTTTGTTGCAGTTTCTTTTTACTTTTGACCAAGTTAGTCAACCTATTGTTTTTTGTCAGTGTCTGTTTCTTTATCATTTATTTTTGCACTGACTGAACAAATTAAAGTTGTTTTTACATGTTTGACCAAGTTTGTGAAGCCATCGGTGTATTTAAGTGAGTTGCACTGACGTAAAGTTATGAAATACATTTGTAATTCTGTACATTTATGTCCTTGTTCAATAAAAAGAAATGTTTTTATTCAATTATGTTTTTCTGTATCGGATCGGCCGATACTGAACCTGAGATATCGGTATCAGATTTGGAAAAAGTGGATCGGTGCATCTCTAGATGGAACATGGTGAAAGTCTTTAAGGTATATAGTTTATAGATAATTTTGTAAATTAATCAGTTTTTTCTTTGCTCCTTTGTTAGTTTTTTTTAATCACTGGTCTTTGTTAAAGTCCTAAAAAGAGTTACATTTTTTAAAAATGGTTCCGGCTCACCCTCTGCCTGTGTTGTCGGGCCGCCCGCCGTCCGACAGAGAGATGGTGATGGTGCGGGCGTGGTCGGCGAGGACGCGGTACGCCATGTCGATGCCGTCAACGTCATCAGCGCCAACTTTGCCGGTGTAAGGTCGAGCCCCCGTACCCTGAGGAAAAAATCGTTTCAATTTATTCTGCAGAACAATCTGATGTCAAAAACACGTCTATGGACAATTTGTTGTCCTAGAGCGACAATATTTATCTTCAGACATCCTCAAGTAATACAATGATAATGACATAATAATGCATGTTTGCTCTCTTAAAATTGAACTAGAAGATATTTTAAATGTCCAAAAAACAAAGAAAATAAAAGAACCATAATTCCTTCATTCCTGCTTTGGTTGCGTTTGTTTTTATTTTGAACTTATTTATTGTTCTATTATTATTTTATGGATGTAAACAAAATTGCTCTTCAAAAAAAATTACATTTTAGTTTATAGTGCCATTAATTGATTAATTGGTTACTGCAACAGGTTTAGTTCCTTTCTTTCTGTAGGAATGGCATTTTGTATCTTTTAAAACCTAAAATCTGTTTTTCCACATCCTGATTTTTGGATCTGATGTTTGTTAAAAGTTGCAGTTTGTGTCTTCGGTGAGGAATAATCCAGGTTTTTTTCCTCGTACCTTCTGGATGGCCTCAAAATACGGGACGAAGAGGTCGGTGTCGTAGTTGGACATTTTGTTCTGGAGGACGGAGACGAGGCGCTCCAGACCCATCCCGGTGTCGATGCTCTTCTTCGGTAGAGGCTTCAGCTCCGTCTCCGACTCTCTGCAAACAGAAAGGATTTTAGTGACTCCAACAGACCTAAAACAAGAAAAGTTTAGTCTGACTAATTTTCAGACAACGAGAACTGGAGTCTGTCTTTTTATTGAGGTTTCTAGCAAACATCAGATTGCAGTTTGAGTATCAAGGACTTTCAAGGACTTTGGAAAGAAATCCAGCACTTTCCAAACCTTTAAAACGCCAAATTGAAATTCAAGCAATTTCAATCATTTCTAGCAGGAACCCAGCTGCTCGGTACGTCTGACCGGACCTACCTGTTGAACTGGATGAACACCAGGTTCCAGATCTCCAGCACGTTGGGGTCGTCCATGTTCACCAGGTGAGACGCGTCCCTCCCTCCGATGCGGTCGTAATGGATCTCGCTGCAGGGGCCGCAGGGGCCGGTGTCGCCCATCTCCCAGAAGTTATCCTTCATGCTTCCCGGCAGGATGCGAGCCTCGTCCACACTGCAGCAACATCGCACGACAAAATGGATTTTATCACGAAGGCGAGACTTAAAGAGTGCGTTTATATTTCTGAACAGAACTGCATAAAGTGCATTTTGAATCCCACTACAGATTCAAAACGGTTTGGACTGTTTCTCCTTCCTGTTCTGGGATGGTCCCGCCATCTTTATTTCGGTATCAACTGGTTCCACTTAAAACACAACTAACCCCAACAAATCTATTTTTGGTGCTGATAAACTGTCTAATATGTTTTTTTAGGGTTCTATCTTTATATTTCAGTGTGAATTTTGCCATTTCCATATACATTTCTTTAGTTAGAGTGGAAACCTCTCATCTAAAATATCACAGCAAGTTAAAAATCAAACTCACCCCAAATCCATCCAGATCTGTTTGCACTCCAGGTCGGGATCCAGGCCTGCGTCGGCGTTTCCCCCAAAGTAGGTGACATACAGCCGATCGATGGGAATCCCGAACTCCTCAGTCAGCAGCTCCAGAGCCATCTTACAGGCCAGTTGCTGAGGGCAGAAAGAGGAAAACGTTGAGGACTTTGCATCTTCAGTCCGTCTCATTTCTGACAGACTAACAAAGCGTCCGTACCTTAAAGTAGTCCCCGAAGGACCAAGACCCCAGCATCTCAAAGAAGGTGTGGTGGTAGACATCTTTTCCGACGTCGTCCAGGTCGTTGTGTTTTCCTCCGGCACGGATGCATTTCTGAGTGTTGGCCGCGCGCCGCAGCTTGGCCATGGGATGAGACGGGTCGATGGTGTTCAGGAAGATCGGCTTGAACTATCAGAAAGAATAAATGACAAAATAAAACACCTCTGAGCTCTGCTCTCCTTTCAGTTTAATAATAATCTGAAGAAAAGCTTGGAAATCTCCCGGGTTCTACCTGATTCATGCCGGCGTTGGCGAACAGCAGCGTGGGATCGTCCAGAGGAATCGTGGACGAGGAGTGAACGTACTGGTGCTCATAACGGATGAAAAAGTCGATAAACTTTTGCCGAATTTGAGCTGCACTCAAAGACGAATCCATTCTGAATCAGCTTTCTGAAGAACAAAAAAGGAAGGCAACGAGGTCAGTGGCCTATACAAAACATGTTCATTACATTTTTTGCACAAAATGATTCTTAGACAATAAGATTTCATTCTGCTCACTTCTGCCTGCTTTGAGCTCCTTTCAGAATGAGCTGTTTTAGGAAGTCTTGTCACTTTAAATCCAAATAAGTTGCTGGGTTTGCATTCACACACAAAAAGTGGCTGCAAACAGATGCATAAATACATAACTGTACGTCTTTGAAAAGCATTAATAGAGCCTCCTGCACAACCAACAAGAATGCGGCAAGAAGTTTCTGGATGGTAAGTTCACAACAAAACACTTGTCTTTTCCAGTAGCCATTGTAGAGCGCATACAGCGGTAAAACCAGCTGTCCAAACATGCTGCAGCTCAGCTTAGGTTGCTAGTTAACGGGCCAGGCTCGGCTGGGGTTGCTAGGTAACGGTACAGTGCCAGTCAAAACAATTTATTGCCACAAAATGTCTGGATGTTTTTTTTAAGTGCCTCTATTGTTTACAGAAGCAGTAAAGACCCAAATGTAAAATGGGTAAAATATGAATTTTGCGTAATCTGTCCCTTTTAACGATGAACCTCAGACCAGGATTTTAAGGTGGCTTCGTGTTTTTCCATGTCAGGGACAGAAAAAAAACAGTTGTGGTCTTTTCACAGAGGTTATCTGCCAAACAACAATTAGGAGGAGAATGTAGCAGAAAAAATACCAGTCTTCTGCTTTCCGTCGTTCTTCTTCTTCTTGTAGGATTTCAGTTAATGCTTTCCTCAGACACAATCATTCTCCTCGTGATGCTGAGGAAGTTCTGCATTGGTGGCCACATGGTTCTTCAGAGCTTTCTGGACCCTATCACACATCCTGAAGCTTTCTTCTCTGCAGCTGAACCTTCAGCTGCTCCTTTAGCTGTAATATTCTCAGCTGCAGCTTCCTGCATCTGGTGCAAAATGATTTTCTAACACAAGAAGACAATAATCCCAAGAGACTCTCTTGTCCTTCATAGCTGATTAGATTTACTTAAGCTGTTTCACAGCTTCACCTGTGCTGACAGGATGTTAGCTCGTCAGTTTGGGCTAAAATACTGATGAGAATGCAGTTGTTATTTGCTGCAGAGCTGTTTCACTGCTAAACAGACCAAACATAAAGGGATGTTAGGCGATAAAGAGAGAAACCAGGCACTTTAAGTACAGCTTCCCTCTACTACTGTTAATTTCTAAGGTGTGAATCTCGACCTTCAGCCTCATGTTTTTTTCTTTTGGCATCGACCGACAGCAGCTTGGTAATCCTGACAGACAGCAGAGTTTTAACATGCAATTAGCTGCACCCTTCATTCAGCAGAACAAACCACACCTTTAAATTCACAACGTTTTCACACAGCAAAGTTGTGAGTTAAACAGTATTTAATAAAAAGGTTTTTGCAAAATGCATCAGAAACTTAAGTAAAACAAGATGATTTATTGATTGTGTCCTATTTTTATCCAATTAGATGAAAAATGTATTCGTATATCAAATGTTTTGGCTTTTTCCACAGTAAATAAAAAGATTTGTGGCTATGCAAGTGTAGCTTGCATAGCCACAATGCAAGCTACAGGACAGGGACAGTCTGCTGTCCCTGTCCTGACTACAGGGTCTGTTTATGATGGGATGGAAATACCAACCCCACTGTGGTTTACTGCAGGATGTAGCTTGTTGGAGCACATCAGGGATTTGACCTGCTAATAAATATAATAGCTGTTGGTGTAGATACTGAGTGATTCTTGGGAATAATCACTCAGAATCAGCCAAACAGCATCTCAATTATTAACAGGCCTAAATACGTCCTATGATATAATGAATTACATTTATTATATTGTTCATTAGTTTTATAAAAGTTCACTGCAGCACCTCTTTGTATTCTAAAAACATGTTGTGAGTTTTACATAAAGTAGGATTTTATGATCATACCAAGCTATAAATGGCAGCAGCCATACAACTTACAAAGAAATGGAAACCTCTAATTTCTAAATAATATTATTTCTTTTTTTCCTTTCTGTATTTTAGTACATTTGTTTTTGTCTTCTGAAGTGTAAAGAAATCACCTAAAATCGTACAGTACCTAATTTGTTTTCTGGCTTTGAATAAACAAACAAGCTGCACAGCTGCTGATTGATTTATTAAAACTGTTTTTTAAGCTTAATTGTAATCAAGTGTTTTAATTCTTCGGACAGAAATAGAAACCAACAATAGAACCCATAAACTTTATTTATACGACAACACGAATAGAGAAAATGACACTAAGCTGGTTTAACTGCTTGTTTTTTCACTCTTAGCCAAAGAGAAACAAGCTGACCTGACATTAGCAAGCTAACATGTTAGTTAGCCTTGAAGGGCTAACTCTATTTTCCCAGGCTAAATTCAATAACTCGGAGCATATGTATCACAGGTAACATGCGCAGACAAACTGGTTATTGCCGTGTATTTACACAGAGGGTCATGATAATACTCACAGAAGTCGCTGTTATCACAGAATGAATCGGTTTCTGCTCCCAGAATCACCGCCTCGATCCACGCTGCTCGGCCAAAAGGGAAGCCTGACTCCAAGGAATACGCCCATGAAGACCGCTGATTGGTCTGAGGGCAGCGCTACGTCAGCAGTCCTTGATTCCCATTGGACAATGGCGCTGTCAGTTTTAGCCCATCCCGCCACATCAGTGGTACAAACTTCAGCGGCTCGGCTGATGCAATGGAGGAGACGCAGGTGTCAACGTCTGCACCTAACTCCTGAACCAGCTTTGATTTATTCATTTATAGCTTTCTCTATGTTTTTAAATACAATTTTATAATTAGTTATTTAGATGTAGTTATTTTATTTACAACTGCATTATATTTTCTTTTTAAATTATTTTTTTAAATGTAAGAATTCCTTCTTATCTTAATCTTCCACATTGAGTTTATTGGATTTTTAAAAAACTTTCTTTTCCTCCTTGCTAATCATCTCCATGCCCATTTTCGTTTGCTTAGCTTTTCATTCAGATCTCACAGCATTTAAAAAAAAAAAAAAAAAAAATATATATATATATATATATATATATATATATATATATATATACTTTTTAGATCATTTAACCGGGAAACAAATGTTCAGAAGCTGCATTAAAATGGAGTAAAACTGATGTGTTGTCCCATCACATTAATGTTAAAAAATACATTGATGTTCGTGGTTGTAACATCATAAATGTGTAAAAAAAACAAGTCCTGAGATATAAATACTTTAGCAAATAAATAAATTAACCAATTGACATTAAATAAATTAATATTCAGCAGTGTTTCATGCATATAACATAGTGGTTGAAAATAAAATCTTAACAATGTTGTTTTTTACTTTGTGAAAAACAACAAAGTAAACATAAACCATGGAAGACTAAAGTGTTTCCCATGGATAATTTGGTTTGGGCCCATTTAAGAACGGAGTGACTTTGTGATTAATTTGAGATTTTTACAAAGAAGATATTCTTAAACATTTATTTAGGTACAAGAGAAAGCATTTTTATTTTATAAAATTTTATTTTTCTCTTTTCATCTATTACACTTTGCTAATCCAGAAAGCGTTGGGCAATGCTTGTCAGAAAAATATTTAAAACAACAGAAAACTGAGGATAATATAATCCTCCAAAATGTTTTGGAAAATATCTAATTGTCATTTAATACAGCAACTGTTTCTTGAAAAATTAGACTATTTTGCTTTTTTTTTTTAAATATTGTCAATTTAGTACATTATTGTAGAGATAAAGGTAAATCGTTTTAGTTTTAATAAAAAATAAAAATAAAAAAAAGTCTCCCTCCTGTTCTCTCAGCTTAACATTTCTGCCCCATTAGCAAAAAGTTTGGACATCACTGGCATAAACATTTAAAAAGGCAATATTGGTCAACAGCCCCCCGGAACGTTTCTCCGCTAGCTGTAGTTCACCGGGGACCGTTTTGTCCAGCGGTTCATTTCAGCGAGTCATGCCGACCGATACGAAGCGAGTTCGCGGGCCTGAGGCGTCTCAGAGTCCGCTCTTGTTCTGGTCCCGACCCTCAGAGGTTCTCCCTTCTCATGGACCCAGAGAGGACGGTCGCCAGCGGGATCAGGTTGACGTGCGGCCGCTGTTTGTCCGCTGCGGCTTGGTGAGTCAAGCTAAAGGTTCCGCTTACATCGAGGCTGGAAACACCAAGGTGCTGTGTTGCGTTTACGGACCGCGGGAGACGGAGCGGAAATATGAGACTGACATGAAATCTGGACGGTAAGGGCTGTTTATTAACCATGTTAATTATTCTCAGTCGTCTACCTCACAGAAAGTAGGATTGAAATAAAAAAAAGCTCTTTTAGAAAATATTTTCTGTTTGTAATTTCTCTTTTAGAAAAAATAAACTTTAAAAAAATCTAAATTGAATTTAGATTTTTTTTTATAGGGAAAAAAATCGTATATTTTATTTTCAAGCTGTATCGCCCACCCCTGTGGTTTGTTTTCTGACTTCAGTCTGAAAACAGTCCTCGTTTGTTTTGAGTCACTCTCTCTGTGTGTGTGTTTCTATATTTTCAGACTGACCACTGACATGCGCTTCGCTCCGTTTTCCTGCCCGGAGCGCGGCTCCTGGATCCAGGGCAGCCAGGACAAGGACTTCTCCCTGATGCTGCAGGAGAGCTTGCAGCCGGCCGTCTGCCTCCACAAGTATCCGCGCTCTCAGATCGAGGTCAACGTCATGGTTCTGGAGAACAGCGGCTCGGTTCTGGCTCACGCCGTCACCTGCGCCTCCATGGCGTTGGCGGACGCCGCGATTGAGATGTACGACTTGGTGCTGGGCTGCTCCCTGCGCCAGGACGGCGGCTCCTACGTGGTCGACCCGACGTACCCAGAAGAGAACAGCTGGAGGTCGGGCAGCGGGGAGAAGCAGGGCGGGCTGACGGTGGCGTTCCTGCCCAGTCTGAACCAGGTGTCTGGGCTGCAGTCGGACGGTGAGATGGTGGAGGAGACGCTGACGGCGGGGATTCGGACCTGCATTGAGGGATGTTATAAACTGTATCCTGTTATCCAGCAGGCTCTGATCAAGGCGGTTCGCAGGGCGGCTCTGCCACCAGCAGAGAGCTGAGAGACACTCTGGACTCACTTCTTCTCTTCTGTCTTCATGTTCATTAACATCACTTGTTTTCTATCTGCAGTGTTACAAAAAATAAACTATTCATTCCTCAATAGTGAAACATGCAAAACTGTTTTTATGCACCAGTTGGAGCGTTGCTTCCTGATTCAGTTTACTACACTGCAAAAAGACAAAATCTTACCAAGTGTTTTTGATCTAGTTTCTACTTCAATTCAAATGAGACAAAACAAACAAACATACAAGTAGCTTTTCAGCAAGACATAGCAGCATTGATTCTCTAATGTTGATGAGAAAATACTAGTTCTGCTTGCAGATTATTTCACTAATAATATGGTTGAAAATGTCTTAAATTAAATAATCTGCAAGAAATTATTTATTTAAAACAAGCTCCTATACTTCACTGAAATATATGGATATTTGGACTAGAAACTAGCCCAAAATTACTTTGTAAGATTTTGTGTTTTTACAGTGTAGTACAGCGAATATAAAATATACTATCAGGCATGGTGGTGGAGGAGTTATGATTTTGGTCTGTTCTTTTTGCAGCCTTTGGATTCAACAGAAAATAAAAGCTGCTGACAAGAGTTGTGTAGTTGTTGGATAATTCGTGACTTGGAAACTCAAAACTATTTTTGAGTACTAGTTCAAGTAAAAAGTACTAGTTCACCTGGCAGTTTTTTTTTATTTACATGGGAATAATATCTTTTCATAAGTGAAATAATCTGCCGGTGTATATAACATTTATATATTTTATAAGTATAAGGAACTACTGACCTAAACAAAGCTCCTATAGCTTGGTGAAAATTTACTTTTAAGTTAGTTTTGTCTTATTTCAAGTATACTACAATATTTGCTCTTAGAAGTAGATAAAAAAAAATACCTGGTAAGATTTTGTGTTTTTGCAGTGTAGTGGTGCAAACATAAAATAATAGATATTTCTGGAAATTACTTGTTGCTTTCTCTCAGATATATTCCAGATTTTTCCAGAACTCAACCTGTAACTTTCTAGTTCCTTTCCCAAAACTTACAAGGTACATTCAGAGACCAGCTTTACTAAATTGTGACTTACTAAAAGTTGTAATGTAGAACTTTCCAGAACTTACTGGATATTTTCCTGGAATTTACTGGTAACTTCACAACCTAAAGTTTACTTTATGGAATCTGTAAACTCCAGAAAGCAACTGGCAATTTCCAGAACCTGCAGAAAGTCACTCAGTGTCTCTATGGATCTTAAATGTGTTGTGAAGGATTAAAATATCAGATCCTGAATTCTTCAGCTCTCATCTCATCCTTGCATGTTAGTTTAGTTTAATTGTCTAATGAATCACCGTCTGCTGAGAGAGAAACAGCAAACTTCAGAGTTTATTCACCAAAAAGCTCTGAATCCCTAATGTAAGCAGTGTCCAGCTGGGCCCACTTGGGAAGTTGTTATAATCCTCCTCTGACCTATAAACAGGAAAATACAGAATATAAAGCACCATGCTCCCATCTCCAAATAATACACCGACTGTGTTGTCCTTGTAAGGGAATCCACCTCTGCAGCAACTCTGGAAAATTCAAACTTTGGATCCGAATATTTTTCTTTGACACAGAAATATCCACATAATTATCTGAACACTGAGCTGAATGTAACTTTTCCACCATTTTTTTTTTTTTTTACATTTTAGCTCTTAGTTGGAATGTTTTGCTATAAACAAACAATAACAGCAGTTTTTTTTTTTCACAGTTTTTTTTTAGTACCACATAAGTAATCTGATGTTTTGTAAAAACAATTCATATTTTTTATGCACTTTATGAAATGTATTTTTAAACCTTTGTCATGTTCATATATATATATATATATATATATATATATATATATATATATATATATATTTTAAAACAAAGAAAAGACCAAAACTATTGCAAAAAAAAGGATGGATACATGTCATTCTGCAATGCTAAAATTTGCAGAGAAATCACGAAGATGGGAGGAAGCTCAGTTTTGCTAAAAAAAAAAAAAAAGCAAGAATAAAACTATAGGCACTTTTAGTCTCTTTCAACGTATATGCACTACCAGTGTGTCTTAAATTCCGGTGTCTGAAATTAAGGCCTTACAATTAATTAATTTCTCTTTTTTATTGATAAATTTGCCTTAAATTTTTTTCTGTGGAATGACCATTTAATATTGTATATTTTATTTATTTATCTATTTATTTTACTCACTTATCTTTTCTGTCAGGCAAAAGTTTGAGCCACCCGCAGACATTGCGCTCGAGACGGTTGCGGCTACCGGTAACTAGCTGCTGACTGACTAGCTAGCAAAATCCCACAACCGTTACCTATATTTATTTATGTATTTGTCTTAAACTTAAATAAAATTGTCATTAAAACGGTTTTTAAAGTTCCTGAATTTGACTTGCAGATATCCTGAATACAATTACTCTATCAAAATAGCTAAAAACAGCATTTGTTGTCCGATCTGATCACAAAGACGAGCTGGTTCTTTATTATTTTTAGCCCAAATTATGAAGAGCAGTTATGGAAGACTCAAAGAGTAAGTTGAGTATTGGAGAGGCAAACTATCTTCCCAAATATTTTAGTCTGATCTTAGTACACTTGAATTAAGACTAAACTAATATATCTTGTTTTAAATAAATAATTACTTAATATTGATGAAAAAGTAGACGTTTTCGGTCAACGATTTTTCTCATATGAAATAATTTGTTAGTGCAATTAGTATTATTCAAAATGAGTATTAAGGAGTTATTGACCTAAAACAACCGCTATCACGCTAAAAAGTTTCTTTTCAGTTCGTTTTGTCTCATTTCAAGTCTACTAAAATATTTGCACTGGAATAAAACACTTGTGTGTTTTGCAGTGCAGACCTCTGTCACTTCTGCTCAGTTTTTCTCTGAATTAACACAGAAGTTAATCCCTGGATTTTATTACGAGGCTCATAAATAAGTGAACAGAAACTGTTGGAAGTCATTTTCTTTTTGTTTTTAATTGTGTGACCCCCTCCCGGTTTGCTTGTCCTCCCTCTGTGGAGCTGCAGATCTGTGCGCAGGGCTGGACCTGCAGATTTCAAACAGCACATCAGCGCGTTTCTGGAAATGCTGCCCGGAAATTTGTCCAAATAAACACAGCTTGATTCGGCCTGGGTGGGCAGACTTATCAAGCACTAATTCTGTAAACATATGAGGGGAATGAGCGGGCCCCTCATTGGCTGCGGGCCGGAGGTAGAAGAAGAGGGAGGAGGAGTGGAGAGAGGGGGGGCAGGGGGTGAAATTTGAATGAATGTGGGTGGGCTGGGAACACAGACTGGTTCTGATGGACAGTTTATTTCCCATTTCAGTGTCAACATAACGCAACAAACCTCCAACAGCTCTGGACAGTTTTCTGGGGCCCCATGAGTGTGAGGAGTCAGTCGGTTAAGCAGAGGCTCCCCTCATGGCTCTGTTCCCCGGCCGCCTGCCGCCGCTCGCTGTCTCCCCGTCGGCTCTAAGCCTCTCCGGAACCCCGCTGATCTACCTGTACGGAGGGGACAGCACACTGAGCCTGGTTCCGGGATCCCAGGAGCCCCCCCAGAAGCCTCCTTACAGCTACATTGCGCTCATCGCCATGGCCATCAGGAGCGCGCCCGGGCAGCGCGCCACGCTCAGCGGCATCTACCAGTTCATCATGGATCGGTTCCCTTTCTACCAGGACAACAAGCAGGGCTGGCAGAACTCCATCCGGCACAACCTGTCGCTGAACGACTGCTTCATCAAGCTGCCCAGAGAGAAGGGCCGGCCGGGGAAGGGAAGCTACTGGACCCTGGACTCCAGCTGTTTGGATATGTTTGAAAACGGAAACTATCGCCGCAGGAAGAGGAGGGCCAAGAGCCAGCAGGACGCGCCAGACTCCAAAGATCCTGGGTCGAGACGCGCAAAGATCGCCGTGTCGTCCAGGGGAACTCTGAACTCTGATTGGGGGGCAGCACCGGCGCCAAATAAAGAGCCGAACACAGGACCGGTTCTTTTAAAGTTCACCCAGCAGAATCCAGTCGCACAGAGACAAAAAGCGCATATTTCCACGGAACCCCACGCTGATCCAGGATCGGCTTCGCGCGCCAACCTGCCCGCTGCAGCACAGCAAACACCGAGAGCGAACGAACAGAGGACGGACAGGTCCAAAGGGTTCACCATCGAGAGCATCTTATCCAAAAATCAAGACGAAGCACGCGGCCGCGTCCTGGACGTTTCAGCGGAGAGTCTCTGCGCGCCCCCGCTCATCAGTGCGCATCCCCATCACCTGGTCCAGGTGGGACTCCCCTTCTGCTCCTACCTGTCTCTCACCTGCTCGGACTCAGCGCTGCGCTTCCACTGAAGGGGAGCGGGAAAAAAACAGTCAAGCATTTTTACGCACAGATGCGTAAAAGTTTGCTAATCAAAGCTGTATTTACCCAGAAACCACAAGATCTGCGCTATTTTTATTACGTTCATCACGATGATGGTCATCGGCATTAAAACAATACGGCAGAACAACAGGGAGAATTGCAGGCGTAATTACTAAATGATTTTGTTCATGTGTGTTCTTGTTTTCTTGATTGTTGCAGACAAACACGTTTAAATGCATTTTTTTTATTGCTGTAATTTAACACGACAGGGCATGGAGATGCCAAACAACGTGAGGGTTAACTTTACTGAACGCTGTAACCAAAACATATAAACTGGTCAGCTCTGCGTTGGAATGTTGCAAAAATAAAGTTCAGGTAGAGATCAAACTGTTGCGTTGCTGTTATTGGTTTATTTTAACAGAAGAAAATCAGAAAATATCAAGCAGATTCCAGGTCACTGCACTGCAAAAACACAATATTGTCAAGCATTTCTGGTCGAGTTTCTTTAAGACAAAAGTAACTTACAAGTAACTTCAACAAGATAGGAGCTTTTTTTTTAAGTCAATAAGTTAATATTGATGAAAAAAGTGTTAGTTGCTCTATTATTCCACAACATAGGAAAAAAATGTCTTGTACTAATTGATCTACCAGGGGAATTGTCCTTCTTTAATCAATATGAAGGAATTATTGACTTAAAACAAACTCTTATTTTCCTAAAAAGTTACTTACAAGTTACTTTTTCTGTAAGACTTTATTTGAAGGGATGTTTGAATAAGACGTGACATGACAGTTGCATTGAAAGTCCATTAAACTTGTCCTTCAAATAAAGTGTTAGCGTTCTGTCTTATTTCCAGTGTACTAAGATATTTGTACTAGAAGATCAAAAGTACTTTGTAAGATTTTTGCAGTGCGTTTGTGCATCACCCTGCTGATGGAGGCAGGATTGAACCAGGATGTTTCTGCTGTTTTCTCTGCATCAAGCTACAGCTAGTTGTCAGTATTTAGCATTTTGGGTGTCAAAAATGCTACAAATAGATGTTAAAATTTTTTGCAGAAAACAAAAAACTTTGTCTCCTGAATATTTATTGCTCAATTTGCAGCAGATCATAATGCTGCAGAAATCCTAAAATAAGTCAAACAGAGATGAATAAAGAGAAAATTACTGATAATGAAAGTGAATCCAATTTGCTGCAATTCTCTAATTATTTTTTACAATGTACAGACAAACAAATTTAGAATTTAACTAAACAAACTAAGCAAAACAAAATTTCAGATTTTATAATTGTTTTGAACCAAACTCCCCGGTTTATGCTGCCCTGTTCAAAGAGCCGATCAGCAACCGAAGCAGCCATTCCCCCCTTCTGATCTCCATTAATTAAGTTTTATGAACATCTGCTGCATAAATTATGTTTTATTGCACTAGAATTAGATGTTTATATAAAACGTTATGTTTTAAAACAAAGTAAAATGTCAAACCTTTACAAGAAGACAATAAAATTATTTTCTTGGATGAAACAATCCAGATGTCTTAGTTCCTAATGAGATTTTATGCAAATGTAACATTTAAAAACGTAGAAAATATGCTGAGAAACAAAATGAAAATGACCAAAAAAAAAACTGAAAAATGAAGGTCAAAGTAAAAATGGAGAAAGAAAAAAACATTTAAAAAACATTTTAAAAAATTTGTTAAAACTTTTATTTTTTTCTTATGTTTAAAAATATTTCTCAGGTTTTATGAACAATCGGTTTGGAGGACATAACGTAACTCTGGAACCTCAGATTGCAGACCCCTGGTCAAATCCAGACAGCAGAAAATTATGGCCTAGTCAAAGTCCAGCCCTCCACCTCATCTAAATCCTGCAGAAGAAGCAACTGAGGAGGCCTGGAAAGAAAAAAACTCCTCAACATCGACGTGACAGGCTGATAAAATGAGAGAAAAAGTCAACATTGTTACAATAAAACCTTAAAACAACAAACGAGGCTTCATTAAGTTTCCAACCTGCAACCTGTCACCTGCATGAAATCAGAGCGCCGCATCGCCATCAGGTCTAAATATAGAGCCACAGAGGAGCTGCGCGGCCGACGCTCAGCAAATCAGGAATGTTTGTTTGAAATAAATAAACTTCCCTCACAATCACAAGCATTTCCTGTGTATAGGATTCCTTGGGCAGATGTGTAAATAAAACATGATGAAAAATAAAACATGATGAAAACAGAGGAGAGGAGAGGAGAGGAGAGGAGAGGAGAGGAGAGGAGAGGAGAGGAGAGGAGAGGAGAGGAGAGGAGAGGAGAGGAGAGGAGAGGAGAGAGAGAGGAGAGGAGAGGAGAGGAGAGGAGAGGAGAGGAGAGGAGAGGAGAGGAGAGGAGAGGAGAGGAGAGGAGAGGAGAGGAGAGGAGAGGAGAGGAGAGGAGAGGATTATTAATAACTGTTGGTTTGTGTTTGAACGGTAACAGATCCTCCTGTGAAAAAGCCTCAGACGGTGAGGAAATCCTGTCAGATTTACTTATTGTGAGAGGAAACAAACTGGGTCGTCCAGCACCGGACACTTTACTGGATCCTATGGAACATCATCAGAGCGTCTTCTGACGGTCCTAAATGTACTTCATCCTGACAGTTAATATATTTTTCCAGCTTTAATTCATCCACAAAAACCTGAGAAATGAACTACATTGTAAAACACAAAGTCTTACCAAGTATTTTTGGTCTAATTTCTAGTCAAAATAAGACAAAACTAACAATTAGCTTTTCAACAAGATAGAGGATCTTGGTTTAAATAAATAATTCCTGAATATTATATAAATAATATTAGGCAGACCATTTCCTTTATAACAAGGTATTTTATACATATGTATATATGTTTTACAAGTTTGTTGAAACTGTCACCATGTCTTGACAGTATAATATGAGACAGATAATCAGTGAAAAAATGGAGCTCCTCAGCCTGGCTCAACCAATCAGAACAAAGAGGCGTGTCTTAGCGCTGTCAATCCATCCTCATGGACCCGCCTCCTGGCTCTGTTTGGTTGAGGCAGGCAGAGGAGATCAATCTTTCACAGATTATCTGTTTAAAAAGAAACCTGTGGCGACACGGTGAATTATTGACCCAAAAGAAACTCCTATGTTGCTGAAAAGTTACTTATAAGTTTGAAGCATCTGCCTGATGGCTTCAGATTTAATTTCCTATAATATGTGAAAAAAAAGAGCTCCTCTGCTCTCCCAGTTCTCCCACTCACTGACCTCTCTGTTAGAAACAATCAATCAGAGACAGGAGGAGGGTCTTACCGCTGTCAGTCACTCTCATGTATGTGCCGCTCACAAACTCCCCTTTGATCTTTGCTACGCCACTGCTGCACTAACTGCAAGTTAGTGATGAAAGACTGTTTTCCTGGAACAGTACATCGTTTCTTCGGCATCAATACGTTTCGCACAAGGTACACAAGCCTGATTGTCAGCACTAAGACCCGCCTCCTGGCCCTGATAGGTCAGGAGTGGAGTGTCTTTTCCTCAGACATGGAGGAGCTTGATCTTTTCACACTTTATCTTTCTCATACTTATCACAACATGGTGAACATTTTAGCAAATATGGAAGAAAAAAATTTATGTTTTTGTAAAGGTTACTGCAGCTTTAAAGACAGGGGTGGGCAATCCTGGTCCTCGAGGGCCGGTGTCCTGCAACTCTTGGACGTCTCCCTGGTCCAACACAGCTGAATCAGCTCCTAAGAACAGTCAAGTTATCCAGAGTCCTGCTAATGACCTCATGACTTGACTCAGCTGTGTGGAAGTGGAGACACATCTAAAAGTTGCAGGAGACCGGCCCTCAAGGCCTGGAGTTGCCCACCCCTGTTTAAAGAGGAGCAGCAAAAGCAAAAGAGGCGGATTAGCAGTGGTTGCCGACAACTGATGATGTCATCCATGACATGTTGCTACTGAACATTGTTTCTGCGGAGTATTGAGCTGCTAGCATGTTCAGACCATCATGCAGCAACAGTCTTCAGTCAGAGGCTTCTTTAGATTCGCTGGAAGATTGACTGCTACCAGGACGTGAGTTATGACTTTTTACTTTCCTCTGGGATTAAAGAAGTGTTTTCAGTCTGAACTGATCTGAATTTAATGTGCAGGAAATCTCAGTGAACCGCAGCTCATAGTCAGTCGTGTCGCTGTTAGAAATCCCAGCGGATCCCAGCGGATCCCAGCGGATCAGCTCAGAGCGTTTTGCACCCGATGTTGTCTCATGTCTCAGAGTTCGGCCCGGTTTCTGAGACAAACACGAGAGGAGTCATTAACTTCCTCCCATGTGGAATCGAGCTCTAAATATCACCGTCTGGAGTTTTCTGGATCAAAAGCGCTTCTAATCCTGGTGTTTATTATAAGTTTTCACTCCCTGCATAAACCACCTCCACTTGTCCAAATACACACTCAGCACCAGGCGGGAGGGCGGGGCGCTGATGAAGACGGATGGACCCGGTTCGGGACACATTAGCCGCTAATCACGTCAGGTTTACTTGGTTCAATAAGTCACATTGTCCGCCAGAGAGACACTGATGCTGTTTACAACCCGGACCCAAACACAGCAGGAGTTCTGATGGAACCTCAGGAGACCCGAACCTGGTTCCGATGTTCTGAGACTCACAGCGGCCGCAAAAAAACCAAACAAATCAACCCATTTTCTCCTCCTGAAATACAGCAAGAATGCAGAAACATAAATAAATAAATACATTTAATTCAAACAACAGATACTTTGATTCTAGGTAGAAATAAAAATGAGAAATTTCAGATTTAAACATTTCATGTTGCAAAATTCACAATTAAAACTAAATCAAAATAAAATATTAATTTTTTATTAGTTTTAAAATGAATAATAAAAAGCTAAAAGTTCAATCTAAACATTTTTACATTAAATTGAAATCTGTTTTGAGTGAAAGGAATTATAACAAAATACAAAAAAATCTAAATAAAATAAATTTGTCATTTATATTAAAATGGTCAAAACGAGAATATAAGTAGGCTACAACTTAAACGGGAGATTTAATTGGCATTTAGCCTATTTAAGCATTTTATTTTGTAAAATAGACAAAATTAGTATTGAACATGGAATTAAATTTGCTGGGAATCATTTGTTTTATACTTTAATTTAATTGTCATTATCTTGTAAAAATCAGTCTTTTAAATGTTTTTAAATTGTTTAGTAAAACCAGTAAAATTATATGAATACTTTTTTAATAACATGTTCATCCCGTGTTTTCTCTCCTTTAAGCATCAGTTTCATTTAAGTTTTTACGACTTTCAATAAAACTACCTGTTTTTTAAGGAATCTGAATTTAAGAAGTAAAATGCACAGAACGTTCTCACATTCTGCTGTCGTTCCTCTCAGCCTAAACATGGCGGTGATTCCTGCATGCAGCTCTGCAGCGCTGCGACGCGCAGGAACAAATATTTATTGTATGTTTAACATTTGGATCTTGCTGCTGAAGCTCCACAAACTGAAGTTCTGAAGGAAAACATCCTGGACCCTCGGCTCCGAAACGAGACGCAGAAAATGTTTCAACATCTCTGCAGCTTTGCTTTCTCCAACTGTAAACAAACACTCACGATCCCACGGGGAGTGTGTGTGCGTGGGGGGTGTGTGTGTGAAGGCTTGTACGCGGCAGCAGGATTACCACCCTCGGATCGGGACCACCCTGACTTTAACACTTAATCCAGCCGGAAGTGGAGCGACGTCACGCATCTCCTTGAAGAACCGAGCTCGGTTTGTCTCCACACAAACTGAAAGCCAAACAAACTGCTGAGGACTTATGCTGCACAGCTGCTCTCTCGCAAACCCACCGTGTTTGTTGAAGCTGGCGTTTCCAGAGAGCCTCTGAACGCATCGGAGTTTGTCATGAAGGGAGAAAAACCGGATGTTGGAAGGTTGGGAATGTTGGTCCATACCTCCACCTGGAAGTTTGGGATCTATGTTGAGCTTTGCTACATTCACACATTTTTTAGTTGTTGTCCTTTTTGGTGAAATATGATTTTTTTTGGCGAGGTCGTTCACATTTCCAAATTTCTGCTCCTCCAATGTGATATGTGTGAACTGAAAACGTCCCGCATGCGCAGTAGAGAGCGCAATAACGTCACATGTAGAGAGCATGCTGAGTGGTTTACCAACCGCCATTAGCATAAAAGAAGAAGAAGTTCAGTGCGGAAGTAATCGTGGATGCTAACGGTTTAGTATATCTTACAGTTTTTGAGTTGTTCGACCAGAACCAGAATATTAATAACTTAACCCTCATTCCGCCAATAATTATTGTTTTTCTTCTCACTTGCTCGTATCGGGATGCAGAACAGTGACGTTTGTTGACGATCAGGTCGCATGAATGCGACCTTAAAGCATAAAACTCAGGTCACATTTGATAAGATCCGATACTATCAGATTTAGAACCACATGTCCAAGAGGCCTGGGACGGAAAATATCCAATCGGTTACAAAGTCGCCCTTCAATGAACATTTCCAGGGTTAGAGGACAAATGTCTCAGCAAGATCTAGAGAAACTGATCCATGCATTTGTCTTTAGGTGCACTGATTACTGCAACAGTGTCTTCACAGATCTGCCTAAAAACATAAAGAACGCTGCTGCTGGTTTCTGACTAAAACCAGGGAGACAGAGCACATCTCCCAGGTCTAAAGTCCTTCCAGGCTCCCTGCAGCTCAGAGGATAGACTTTAAGATACTGCTGCTAGTTTATAAATCACTGAACGGTTCAGCACCACAACACATTAAAGATCTGCTGTTATCAACCTTCCAGAACCTCTCGGCTCGTCTGGTTCTTCTCTGCACCACAAATCTTCCCTAAAACTGTAAAACAGACGACAATCGACTAAAAACCTACCAGTTGCTTTAGAACCATAATAAATGACCAACACTCTGATGTGTGAAGACAGAACTTAATGTTTCAGCTGCTCTCTGTGTTTTTATGACTTTGAACTGCCTGGTTGACTGATTGTGTTTAAATTGGGTCTCATTTGTAAAGTTTTCTGTAAATCCTTTTTGTGACTGAAGAGGCTTAATGTGACTTAATGTTCTCCTTCAGATGCGGAACCAGCAGCCGAACATCCACGACACTAAGCGGACCTGCGCTCATATTTCTGGTCTGAATCTGGGTTTGCATGACTGTGCCGAGGCCTGGCATTAATTAGCCGGAGCAGGCAGCTCATAGTGTGACACCGCTGACGGGCCTTTCACAGCTCATTGCATGGCATCCAATCAGAGCTCAGCTGGCGTGACTGCTGTTTATTTATCCACGGAGCTGGAAATGGCGTGGAGATGGAGCCTGGACCTCTGGAGCACATTGTCTCCATCAACACGGAGCAGAGGAACCGAACTGCACAGGAACACGTTCCGGGTTTTTCTGTCACATCTGTTTCTGCTCAAATGTTTCTCCTTTAGGATCACTGTCACGGCCGGGGTTTATTTAAATTGTGTCAAATAATCAAAGTCGATGTTTGGGACGCAAGAACAAATAAACCCGGCTGCATTTTCTCATGCTTAAAAAATTATTTGGGTTACAGTATTAACCCTCTGAGGTCCTTCCAGGAAAACTCACACTTCAGACCCAAACGGAAAAGAAGAAAAAAAGCTCAAAAAATAATTTTAATTAAAAAAAAACAACATAAAGTGACCTCTGGATGCTTATAGCATCTTCTGGTGGCTTATAAAAGTGTACAAATTAAAATTAAAAAATTTCTGATGGATATAGGAAAACTATTTTGAATCATTTCAGATTTTTTCCAAACATAATGTGACATTTATCCTGTATTTGAAAAACAAATATATTGCCAAATAATAGCGGATAAGGAAAAGTGTACGGATTTTTTCTGTGAAAATACTTTAAACTCATTTTGTCTGATTAAATTTAGTCAAAGGAGATTTTAGAGAAACTTCGAGGGCTGAAGGTTTCAGAGTTTTACTTAAAGTGAAGAAGAAAGGATACAAAAAAGATAGAAACAAAACTTATTTCTCATTAATGAGATGTTGGATCTCAATGAGAAAACCTGTATAAATAAAGGTGAAATAAAGAAGGAAGGAAGGATACATGGAAGGAAACAGAAGGAAGGAAACATGAAATAAAACAACCCGGAAAAACGGAAAGGCACAAAAGAAGAGAAAAATGCATAAGAAGAAAGCAGTAAAGTAAGGACAAATGGAAAGGAAGGAAGAAGGGGAGGAAAGACATGTGCACAGAAGAAAGGAAGGAAACAAAGGAAGGAAAGAAGACACACCAAAGGAAAAAAACAAAGGAAGGAAGAAAATGGGATGAAAGAAGGATGAAGGACACAAGGGATTAAATATAAATTTGCAAAAGTCAGAGAAACCCATTTACGTCCACCTGAGTTGGACATTTTTAATTTTTTGTTTTTAGTTTGTTTTGGTTCTAGTAAGAGAAACTTTCTTCTCTGCATTCAAATAGTAAAACTGACAAATAAAATGTTTTATTTTCTCGTACTTGAGTTCCCCACCCCTTTCTAATACCGCCCTGGGCATCTGCCCTCACTGATCCGATGAAAAGGCGTCATTCTCTGCTACATTTTTAAATCAGGATGTAATAAACTTGCTTTGGTTTCTCCATATTTTGTATTTTTTCAATATGTAAATAATCAGCCTCCACAGAACCTGGAAGAAACATCACACTGAGAGAAAATATTTGTTTTTTTTTAAACATAATCACCATTTAATCACTTTGTTTTTAAACATTATGACATTAATTTAACATTGAACACATTGGACAGCTGCACTTGGAATCCAGAAAGATCTTGGATGGACATGAAGACCGTAAATTTAGTGCAAATGGTTTATAGAAAGTCGACAAATACAACAGATACAGTTACATTACTCTGAATGGGTCGATCCTTCTTCAGGGAATCAATGGGGAACAAAAAAGCTTTCACTTCACAGAAGAACCACATGGGGGCGCCATAGATGATTCTTTTCATATTTAGCATCATATTTACACCAGAAATATCAACGGTTCTGACGCGATGCTGCCCCCTAGTGGCAAGATAACGTAACAGCAGCGACCTCCACAGTTCAGTCAGTGGGTTTGGACATGCAGCATGCAGCGGGATCGGGCGGATGGGCCGGACACGACACTCACAGCCTCCTGGAGGAGGACGGGAAGAGCGGCGAGGTTCGGGAGTAACGATCCACAGAAGGCACTTAGCAGGCGGGGAAATCTGTGTGTGTGTGAGGCGACTAAAGCAGCTAAAAACAGAACAAAATGTCATCATTTCACATCGTAATCCTCCCTTTTTTTGTTTTTTTGTTGTTTGGTTTGCAGAATGTGAACCTTTAAAAGACTGCACTGCAAAAACGCAAAAATAGTTTTGGCGCAAATATCTTAGTAAGTTGAAATAAAACAAAACTCACTTAAAATAAACTATTCAGCAAAACGTTAGAGCTTGTTTTAAGTAAATAATTTCTTAATATTTATTAAAAAATACTTATTTCACAAGACATTTAAATAATCTGCCAATGGAACAAATACTTTTTCATCAATATTAAGGAATTAATTCCAATATCTTGTTGAAAAGTTACTTATAATTTGGTCTTAAGATATTGAAACACTAAAATTACAAAGACTTTATGTTTTTGCAGTGCAGACTGAAGCTTAAATTTCTAAATTATGTCAACATCTTGTCAGTTTAAGAAGGAAATCCACAGAACAGGAATAAAATAAAACAAAATAAACGTCTGAACATCAGATCACAGCACGCTGAAACCTTAACGAGACATTTCAAAACACCAAACGAGTCTGACAGGGATACGTGACACCCTCACATGAACAGTGGATGCAGACTTTATGGTGTATTTAATATAATATTGCTCATATTCCAGCAGTTTGCAGATGGCATTTCTCAGCAGTGGACCACATAAACACAGAAGAGACGTCGAACTGGAAGGAAACCGGCGCTGATCCCCGACTCACTCCGCCGTCATCTTCTTGATATGGTCGCTCAGCAGCTGGTATTGCTCTGCAGGTGGAAACAAAATGTGCATTTTGTTTTAAATCTTCAGACAAAAACCGATGATTAAAGTTCTGCACGAGTGAAAAGTGAAAAGATGGGCAAGGAAAAGCAGGAAGACGTAGAAATGAATGATAAAATAGGCAGGAAGCCAGAGAAAAAAGATTATATGGCCTAAAAATAAAATCAGATTTTTTCATACCAGGTCCAATTTTAATCTTGTTTTTTTTTTTTTTTACACTTTGGTTTCTAAAAAAGAAATGACAAAAGGCAGAAAACATTTCCAAAGAGTTGGAAAGAGTTGGCTTTTCTTCCAATCATCCATTCTGTGACTTTTACGCCAAAGTATTAGGGCCAAATAATTGATTAATTATGAGAACATAGTCATAATATAGGCAGAATCTTACTGGTGCATCTTAAAATCAGGAGATGGAAAAGCAATTTTAATAAGGAAATTATCTGATATTTAATTATTTGTCATTTTTTTGTGTTGAACATCATAAAATTTGTATTTTACTCTCCCAAAGTTTCGGCTTCTTTAAGACTTCATTTTTTCTCTTATTACTACTACTATTAATACTACTACGTATCTTGTAATATTATAATTATTCGTGTTATAAAATTTTTTTATCTTAGCCTGACTACGACACTTCGTTACACAGTTGACCTGAATGCAAAGTCCAAATAGATAGAAACAAGATGGCCGCCCTGGGTGCCATCTTGTTTGGGCGCCATCACGCCGAACTATGGAAACCCACGGAGTTGATTGGAGGGAAAAAAAATCCAGATGTTCCAAATATAAAATCTTCAAAAACAAAAAATTTGTTTAAATAACAAAATTTATTTTAGCTTTTTTCTCTGATTTATCGCCCAGCCCTACAGAAAGATCACACAGACGCTAGATGAGACATTTAAGAGGGTAAAGATTTATCTGAATGTGTAACGAGGGTTTCTGTGGAAATGAAAAACTTTTTTATTTCTAAAAATGGAACTAATTTGGACCAAACACAGATCCCTGTGGAACGCTGACAATCCTAAAATCTGCAGCAAATCTAGACATTTTTATGTGTTTTAAAAAACAAAAATACAATGAACTTAAGTGGTTAACTGTGCTTATCAATTCTGATCAATTGTCAGAATAATCAATAGAATCATTACTGAATAAAATAAATAAATTATAATAATTAATTAATTAAATAGATATCAATAAAATAAAAATGAACAAAGAAAAATAAAATAATATAAATAATTACTAAAGTAGTTGTCGGCTGTAGCCCTATTTGAAAACACAGACAACATGCAATGGAATAGTCAAAGTCCAGACCTGTGCAGAAATAACTGATACAAGCTGCTGGGTCATGTAAAATTAAAAAAAAAACGAGTGGAGCTCGACCTTCGTTCAGGTTCCCGATGACGGCCTGCTTCTTCAGGAAGTCGTTACAGAGTTTTTTACTCAGACCGAACGCCAGCATGTTGTGGGTGAAAGTCCTGAAAACACAAACACACATGCTGCAAAAACAACTTCAGTCTGAATCAAGTTTCAATACTTTCGTCAAAGTTAAGGAATTATTTACAAAAGCTCATATTTAGTCTTAGTCCAATTTTACTAAGATTTTTTGCACCAGAAACTAAACTTGGGAAGGTTTTGTTTTTGCAGCGTTCCTCACCCCAGCTGGCCAAAAGTGATGTTCTCATCGATTTTCAAGCTTTCTTCTCTCTCCTTCGGGGTGAAGTGATGCCACTTCTCCCTGCAGATCACAGAGCCGCAATCAGCCTTGACCTCTGACCCGCCCCTTTGGCTTCGCCGCGGCAGCAGCTCAGGGCTGGGTGTCAAAGCAGGACCGAGCGAAAAATGATCGAGCGCTGCCTGCGTGGCGTCAAACCGCAGGCGGTGGCGTGAGCGCGTAGCAACAGGATGTTTGACACGTTGCAAACAAAAAACACAACTCAGAAACGGAGCTGCAGACGTTAACGATGACATCCAACCCTGGAACTGTAAACTGCTGCGGTTGATACACGTGAAATGAGTCAGCCATCAGCGGCAGGAGCAGCACAACAAATGATTCCTCCACCCGGAATCATCCGTCACAAGCAGATGAGGAGCAAAAACTGAAAACAGCAGCAGGAAAGGTTTTCATGCCTGCACACAGCAACAGCAGAGACATGAAACGTTGCTACAAACGCAGATCAATCACAAAAATAATAGTGTGTAATGACATACGGGATTGGTGAACTAGAACTGCTCCAGAGCTGCTACACTTTCCAGCAGAAACAACACTCAAAGTTTAAGCTGTTCGCAGAAAGCTGCACTTTATCCGACTGAAATTACTTTTTTATACTTTTTACAGAATTTTGCACAATTGCAGCTTAACTTGATGATTTCTTTTCAGATTTCCCAGATAATGTCCCACACACTAGATTCCAATTCACACACAATTTCATGTTACGCATAAAATTGTAGGGATTTCTGTCAACTTTCATCTAGTGTGTCTAACAAATAAGCCCAGAGTGAGGAGAAAACACATCTAAACTCTCATTTACTCCCGTTATATTTCAGCTCGGCTCTCTTTAACCTCGCAGAACTTGTAAAATATTAAACATAAAAATGTACATGTGTGGCCACCAGAGGGTCCTGCCTGCCACCATTAAATCATTTTATATAAAGTATAATAGCGACCACACAATTACTGTTTATTTGAGGTTTGTGTTGTTGTCTGCCTCTCTGATAAAAAAGGAAGGAGGGAATCGCCATGGCAACCAGTAAACTCTCTCTTCTGATTAGAAATGATTATTATCTGTATTTCTAGTGTTAAAAGACTCAAAGGGCAAACAGAAAGTGATTTAGTTTGGAGATTCAAAGAACTACTAAAGGAAAAAAAATGATAAATTCAGTTGGGATCAAATTATTTTTTCAAATTTAATTATAAGCTGTATGCACCTAAAACAGTGGTGTTCAAAGTGTGGTCCGAGGGCCTTTTGAGGCCCGCTTGATAATTTTATGCAGTCCTTGATCACGATTCAAGAATGGAGCAAATCTGGCCTCATGCTCCATTTTTTTTTTTTTTTTTTTAAATAGTCGGATTTTTAATAATCAAATATTAAAATAGAAATATTTCAGATTTGTTAACCAGATTTCTTCATTCTACTTACTGATGCAGGCAGAGAAACACAAACATCCGTCAACTTGGACGCCTCCGGCTGTTTATATTAATACAGCAAAATGTTTTAGAAGACTTAGCTTCTATTTTTATCCTTAGTTTGGACTAAAAAAAAAAAAACATTTTTTATTATTGAGCAGATAAATTAAAAAGATACAAAACATTCTTTAATTTTCTTTCCTAAAAAATAAATCTATATTTTGTGATTCCAGAAGTGCCTTCCCTAAATGTCACTGCTGGAAAATTCAAAGCTGTTGCATGTTTTGACCTTTAAGAACTGAAACAGATGTGATTTGATTTCCTCAAGGCAATTATGAAATGCCGTTGACCGGAATGGGACACGTGTGGAGCACAAAATCTCTTTAGCTGCTCAGGTTCAGACCAAAAACGCAAAATAAAGCAAGTAAATGTTCATCTTTTATTATGATTTTTTTTTAAAATAAATCCTGGAGCCTACATTTCAATCAAATAATCTGCTTTAATCCCAACATTACATCAGTCCATGTGGTGGAAATTTCCTGCAGCGGAAAGCACAGAGCCGAGCAGAAGGAGCATGCAGATGGAGAAGACGTCTCATTTTCAGGCAGATCGTTGGTGTGAACATGCAGTGAGCTGTGAAGAAGCAGAGAGCACCTTCAGAGTCGACTGCTCCCCATTAAAATATATCTATCGCTGCAGTCATTTGTCTGTGCACTCTGTGGTTGCGATGCGTTTGCTCACCAGGGGGCGACACAAGAATCACAAAGGCAGCGGGACAACAGCATGCCAAGAGACGAAGACGGCACAGAAATATCGAGAGCAAAACTAGAGACTGCTAAACAAACCTTAAAATACTAAATCTAGTTAGTTAAAACAAGAACGACATGCTGATCTCTGATTAAAATATTTAATTTGTGTCTCATATCTGCTCTCATTTCGTCCGGAAGTTTAACGATTGATCCACAGATGAGAAATCCTAAAGATTAAACTTCATAACAATCCAGTTATTTCTGACTGAATCCTCTAAAAAAGGCCCAAACTGCACAGAGTCAAACGAGCCAGTGGGGGCGCTGCACCAAGAACCACTGAAGGAAACGACATGAAAGCCACTGAGGAAGATGCTTAACGCAACTTACTTGTATTTACCCAGAATGCCTTGCATTATAGTCTGTTTCCTGCTTTTGGAGCGGTCTACAGTTGACGCCAAAGTTCGTTTAGATCGAACTGAGACCGAGGTTTGTAGGTGAACCTGTTCGCTTGTTCACACCTCCCCAAACAAACCGGACTTTCAAGACAAATGAACTGGAGTTCGATTAAGGCGGACTAAACGAGGCTGGTGTGAATGCAGCCTAAATGTTCAACAACAGGAGTCCATAGTGAAGCACGGTGGTGGGAGCATGGTGTTGGAAGTTGTTTTTTAAAGCTTTTGTTGGCTCTAGTGGCCTTTATCTGAAAGTAGCCAGACAGGAAAGAGGCAATGAGAGACGGGGAAGACGCACAGCAAATGTCGTCAGGCCGGGAATCGAACCTGCGACCACCGCCATGAAGATAATGGCCTCAATGCGTGGGCCGTGCTTTGTCCCTGCGCCACCACAGCACCCCAAGGTGTGGGAAGTTTTTATAGGGAAATTTAAAAAGATAAAAAAACAGCTAAGTATTATTCAAGAAGCCCACTTTTCCAGAATGATAAACATCAAAATGTTAAAGTTTTGACTGTTTGTGTTGGTCAGATGCCACCAAGCCAACAAATAACGGGGCGTGTTGCATTGCTGCTCTCTGAGTTATAACAATAACTGCACCGTGGTTCTCTGCCTACTTAAATCTAATATTTTCTCTCATTTATGCCTTGGTTAGAGCCTAAAGGAAGGACAGACCTCTTGTCTTTCTCTGCATCCTGCGCTCCACTGCCCGGTAGCCAGGCACAAGGAAACAAAGAGTCAACAAGCAGAAAGAGTCAGAAACGGCGTTTTAGTCAGAGAGGCAGAGACAGAAGACAAAAAAGCGTCACTCCAGACCCTCAAAACTTCCTCAAACAGAGTCAGAAACATTCCCGCGCTTCTCGTCCCGACTCACCTGGTGGTGGGAGACCTCTTCGTCCGCTCACAGTGGACGGCGTCGAAGAACGCCGCGTTCCAGAACCTCAGCGTGTGCCTGAAGCAGAGCGAGCGTTCACATGTTTTCCTTCCACCACAGCAACAGCATGAGCTCCACTCGCAATAATCAATTAATCAATTAATCACAGGATAAACTAAAACAAGCTCAATCATTTCCATTCTTATGATTTATTGTTTTTCTCTTTTCACTCTTTCTACCAAAAGCTGGAATAAAAGAAATGATTGCAGCAACTCCAGCTAACCTAAAACAACAGAAGTTTAGTGTGAAGGTGAGAAAAAAATTTGTGTTTTTTTTCCATTTTGTTAGGTGTATAAAAATATCTGGTTTCAAGTGTAAACATTTTCCAAATTTAGGTTTTTAATCAAGCGTTACGTTGAGTATTAGTGACTTTATACAGAATTCAAGCACTTTCCAGACCTTGAAAAAAAACAAACACCTAATTGAAATTCAATTATTTTCAAGGAAAAGTATGAATCCTGTTTTTATATAAAACATTTTGTAGCTCTGTTCCTTCTCACCAGATGGGCTGCTGTTTCAGGTGAGTGTACAGATAAACCTTTTCTCCCTTCTTCTCTTCTGGTGCCTTTGATCCTGGAAAAAAATCATTACAGACAAAGAAGAGTTTATTTTTATATACATATTCATTAACTAAAAGTGGAGCCTGATTTCTGCTGCATTTTACCTGGTGACTTGGGTTTCATTTCAACGGAGCCTTCACTGTCATCAGAAAACGCAGGAATGGAGACACGTGAGAAAGTTTTAAAGGAATGAGCTTAAAAGCAAGACGTGTTGCTGTCACTCACTCAGACCTGGGAGCCTTTGAGCTCCTTAGTTTGCTCTCCAGGCCTCCGAAGAAGCCTTTGACGTCAGTTTTCGATGTGTTTTTCAGAAGGCGCTCTGCAGCGTCTTTCTTCCCCGACAGCCAGGAGTTCGCCTTGTTCAGGTACGAGTCCAGGCCCGCCTGTGGGTTACCGCGGTCCAGCAGGTCGGAGGGAGACAGCGGGCACTTTCCTGCACGCAGACGGAGACTTCAGTCGTTACGGTAACGATCTGAGAAAATACATTTATTCTATTGGCCGTTTGCACGCGACGAATCTTCAAAGTCTGTCAGAAGTCTTTTATTTTGTTGATTTCAATTCAAAAACGGTCACAAGGTGCTGCGCGGTCGGCCGCATAAACAGACAAGGATAGAAACAAACTTATTATTTTATTTTATAAGTTTTAACAGGAAAAGGATAACAGCCGCCAATAATGATGACTGTCGGCACTCGGTCAAATCATGGCTTTGCAGAAAACACTTTTTACAAGATAAGAAGATTATTGTTCATATACTTTATAAGTAAGTATGATTGGAAAGATATCAAATATTGCTTTATGGAGAAGGTCCGCCTCTAACCCTTAGTAATTGTGGTTAGTACTGGTCTTATATAAATAAGAAAGAAAAAATACAGCAAATAATGGGAGGATATTTCTGCTGTTTAAGTTGTAACTCTATTGCAGACTGAAAAAAATAAACAAAAAAAGCTGCCTTTGAGGATTTACCATCAGCTGTCTGTGGTTCGGTTTTTGCAGACAGGTTCATCTCGCGGGTCATTACAGAACAGCAGCTCGCTGTGAAAACGCCTCAACAGTATTTGGCAACACCTGGACCAGCTGCAGCTCAGTGGGCAGGAAATGAAAACAGTTTTTAATCCATCAGCTCAAAGAGCCTTTAAACAAACAGCCGGCTGCTTTTCTTTGGATCGAGTTTCGTTCTTGTTCTCGTGCGTCTGAGCGAAGCTTCCTGCTGCAGGTTCACCACCGGATGAAGCAGAAACGCCTGGGTGGAGCAACCTGGAGAGTCAGCTGCGTGTTGATGCAACGCTGTGTGTCACTAGCGCACTAATCACACAAGGCCTCCTGCTTGCATAAGCATAAATGTGGCTTTTATTTGTGGTGTTGCTGCAAGAGAGCAAACCAGAGGTGGTAACCATCTGAATCAGCACAGAGTGATGCAAACAGCTGGCTGCCGTTCCTGCTGCAGTTTGAGACGCAGCCGTCTTTAACTCGGCAAGATCATGGAGATCCAGGGTGTCCAAACTGTGGCGCCGGAGCCATTTGTGGACCTTGGTGTGATTTTAGTCACTCAAGATTGATACAAATTTGTCCTGTGCAGTAAACGTGTTAATGCAAACTTTGTATTTTAATCAGGGTAAAATTGTAACCAAGATTACTTTCATATAATAGAAAATTATGTTGTTAACGCGACGTATGTGTTTTTATGACCACTTTTTAAACAATAAGTAGAAACTCATCAGTTTGCTGAAAAGTTGCTAAATCAGATTTTATTGAATTAATAAAACTTGGTGAAATATAATAAGCACTTTGACTCAAATCTTATTCTTATAACAGAATAAATTTGTTCAATAAAGCCCAAATGGAAACTAGATGAAACAATGAATTACAAACAACAAAATCAAACAACTTTAATTGCTTGATTTTATTTTAAACTTTCCAAAAATGTTTTTTCTTATTTTAAAATATCTTTTGGCCCAGAAGCTTTTTTGACTTGTCGAGTTTTGCCTGCATGAGAAACTGATCAAATTATTAATTAACATTTAATAATTACATCATCAGATGGACCAAAATATAAAGTTAAGTGGAAAATTTGGTATTTAAAGGTCAAAAAAGAAAATTTATATAAGTAACAAAAAATATATATATTTTTTCAAATCAGTTTCTTTTAATGAGAAACTGCAACAAAAACTGCAGATGTGTGTCTGTCTGGTGAATTATTGGGTAGAAAATCCAGAAATTTTACTAAAGTAAAAGTAGAAATACTTAAAAATTAAATTACTCAAGTAACAGTAAAAAGTACAGCACCATATAAGTACTCCTAGAAGTACATTTGTTTTCCAAAAGGTTACTCAAGTAAATGTAACTGAGTAGATGTAACTAGTTACTCCTCAGCTCTGCTGGTTCACTGAAGCCAGTCCAAAGAGAAACAAAGATGGCGGCGGTTACATCTCCGAACAGGAAAGGGACACGACTCAGAGTCCAGTGTGGGATGCAAAATACTCTTTATGTGGTTCTGTTTAGAAACATGCAAGTTACATAAGTTCAGTTTCACATTAGCCTAAAATAAGGTGAAAGTTTTTCTTTGGAAGTGTTTGTAATTAAACCGACAGAAACTTTTAAAAAGTGATCAATATTTTAGCAATACATCAGCAGAAAGGAGGAGTGTTTCCAGGTGGAAGCGGATCTTACCGATGTAGTAATACGTGAAGCACATGGTCATGAGGTTTTTCGCCGGGCTGTAGTCGTCCATCTGGTAACATCTGTAAAAACAGAAGTTTTTATGAATGTTCTCCTCTGGAGCTGCAATATCTCATCTCATGTAAACCAAACAAGGCAGGAAAATGTTTTAACTGTTTAGTAATTCAGTAGAAACACTGAATTATTCAGATTATTTGAAATCAGATGCAGGTCTTCCTCGCCGTTTCCATGAAACGACTTTATTTTCCCCCATCAGGACCTCCAGGACTCATCGATCATTCTGAGGTATCTCTTATTACACCACCTGCTTCATTATTTCCTGTGAAAGCACGCTGAATACAGACATACTCACTCAAACAGAACTACGGCAAACGACTGGACCAGCCTGTAGAACGTGGCTTCGCACACACATTTGCAGTGGCAGCGCTGCAAAAACAGAATAACAGAGTTACGTCTTTCTGCTGCACACCTTTAAACGCCTTAAAGATGTTATTTTTACCAAATAAAGATTAAAAACAAAATATTTTAAGGCTGTGATTGAGGTCCAGCTAGATAAAGAAACAATGTTTCACCATTTTCAGAGAAAGCAAAATAATCTAACATCTACCTGAACATTAAGATTATTATGGTGAAGGAAACTAAAAACAAAATCTAGAGGAATTTTGATGATTCCTTGAACATATGCAACCTTTTCACTTGCAAACTCATCGATAATTTTTATTTGTTTTAAACAGTTTTAGCTACGAGCTAAAGCAATTAGCTGGATTATACTTTTTTAAATGTCTTTTTGGCTACAGAGACTTTATAATCCATTTTAATTATTGATGTTTCAGTTGTTTGGTTTATTTTAATTTTCAATATTTAAAATCTTTTTCAGTTTCACTGTTAAATATTATTAAGAAGCTCAAGTCTGACACGGTGTACTTGCATTGATATTCCATTATTACTTGTATATTAGTTGAAAATAGTCTCAAAATGACAATATTATCATTTAACTGCAATAATTTATGTTCTCAGTCTTATTGTTAAGCTTGTCAGTAAAAATACAAAAACCCTTAAACTCATTTCCTCGAAAGGGAAAGTAAAATTATCATTGCCTTAGATAATGCTGAGTTTTAAATAAATGGTTGCTATGGCGATTCCCTTTGTTGCTATAATGAGAGCGAATGAGAGCTTTGGGGATACGCTCGCTGCACTCTGGACTGATTTGACCAAAAACTGTAAGTCCTGCAGCAGTGGGAGATGCACCGGGTGAAACTAGAGAGAAATACCTACGTTTTGATTTATAAACTGCATATGTGGAAATGAAACTATGGACATAAAAGCAGTTTGAATTAAATAAAAAAAAAATCTGAATATTACACATGTTCAGAATATAGAGAGTGTGACATCGTCATTCTTGGCTGAACTTTCTGTAAGAAAATCTTAATATGTGACAAATGTGTGAAAACCATTTAGCAAAATATGAGTTCAGTGAAGTAAAGTCAAACTTTCTGTAAGATGATTAGATTTTAAATGAAGCTTTAAACAGGCTGGGTTTCCTCACTGCTTTTACTAGCATCACATTTTGTTAATGTGGCAAATTTTGGTGTTTTTTTAAAAAAAAGAAATGTAAATTTATCACTTCAAAAGGTCACAGCACATTCCCACAATGAGTTTTACTGGCACTGTTAGAAAAGTTCAGAGGGAAACAGACAAAATGAAATACAAGGTAAAGAAATTATTAATCTTTTTAATTTTCTAGTCTTAACGTAAAACCAATCTGTGACTAAAAAGAACAATTAAATACATTGTGAAGAAATATTCTTGAGGTTTGAGCTCTAATAAAGCTTTTCGTCCCTGTGTTACGTCTTCTCTCTTAAAGCTGTTTTTTTTTTTAAGCGGTCAGCCATGACGTCTGGACGCACTCACCTGGGCGCTGACGTATTTGGCAAACCATTCCCTGCCTTTTCCGTTCTCTCCGCTGCACAGCTCTCCAAACTTCGCCTTCTCTTCCTGGTCAAAGTCCTCCCTGCAAAACAAACAGCTCAGCTGCAATTCATCAAATCTGTGGGAAACATTTGGTGTGGCTCGTTTCCACACACACGGCCTGTGGGGTGCTTTCTCACCCCACAGTGTGTCTGATTATTTCCAAAATTCAACATCGTTCAGTCCTGCAGATTTAACTTCTCTTTTTCAGATTCTGTAAAAATATGCAGATAATTATGACTTGTTTATCACTAATAGCAGGTCAATTCGATGATGTTGATGCATGTAATCCTGTGAGCGCAGCAGACCAGCAGGACACTGGGTTTGGTCCACAGATGATTATTAATCTGGTCAGGACTGGCAGCAGAAAACGAAAAGGAAAAGTCTGAAATGCGAAACAAAAAGTGACGTGGTATTTGGAGAAGCTCGTTTCAACTCTTCACCCTGACAGTCATCGCCCCGGGGGCATCAGATGGCGTGTCATGAGTTTTTAAAGAGATTCGATGTTTCTGGTTATTGTGGGAGATAAAACAAGGACAACGAACCGGCAAAAGCAGAGAAGATGTTCAGAGAAATCCTCCTGTTGGCTTTTATTAGCATCTGTATCGACGCCGATATTGGAAACAATTATAGATTGGTTATTGGTGACAATGCGCCGGATCCATAACGACAGATCTATTCGGTCTATTTCTGTACTTTGTGCTCTGCGCACTTTATTATTTATTTTACATTATATTAAAGATTTTCTAATTACACTTTCTGAGCCATTTTAAAGGTTTATTGCATTTTTTTTTTAAACATTTGACTGAGGTAGTCAGCATATTGGTGTATTGTTTTCACAGCCTGTGAAGCAATTGGTGTATCCAAGTGTGCTGTACTGTTACAGAGATAGCAAATAAATTTGTCTGTGTTTTTAAAAAACCCAAACATTCAGCTCTGTTTTTCTAAATTGGACTGGTGTTGATTGATGGTAAACCTCAGACACCTGCATCAGCACTGGAAGTGTAAAAGATGGATCCCAACCAGTTACACCAGTTCTTTCAGGAGAAATCAGCCAAAATTTCAGGAAACTCTTGTGAGAAGAAACTTAAAACATTTGACTCGAACCCTACTGGGCTGATTTGAGGCTACGGATCGGATTGCTCTTTGCCAGTCACATGGATCTTACTTGTTTAATTAATTTTCCTTAGGGATCAATAAGATATTTTTGATACAAAGAACTACAAATCTTCTTGTAAAATCTACACCATAGATCCAACATCAGCTTCGTTTCCCCAAGAAACGAAGCTGATGCTTTAATGATGTCAGAAGGTGAGATATGGAATAAAGGTTGTCATTCCTTACTTTCCGTGAAACACCTTCTCCACGTAGGCCTTCATGAACTGCCTCCTCTCTATCGTCTCGGTGTCTGCGTCCTCGCCGCTGTGAGCCGACGAGGACGACGACCGCCTCAGTTCCCAGTCAAGAGACGGCGGGTCCATGTCATTCTCGCTGTCCGCAGACTCCGTGGCGTCGCTGTCCTCGTGTCCATCCGCTCGCTGGGAGCCGGCTTTGGTTGGAGCCAGGGGTTCCGGCAGGACCTGATGAACAGACGACCGCGGCTCAGGGGAGAAAATGTCCGAGTGGGCCTGGTGATGAGGTTCCACGCAGAGAGACGAGGCCGCTGACGGGTGATCAAAGTCTATCAGGTTGTCCATGTTGGAGGTTTGTCTCTTTGTATGAAGTCAGAAAGATGTTTTTATAGAAACATGTGGATGGAGGACCAGCTGAGGGGAACCGTCTCACTGGGTCTGGATGGTTCTATCGCTGCTTGAGGACTCCAACCTCAAGAGAAGTCATGAAACAAACACATCTGTGGACAAAATGAAGCACAAATATTTCAAAAAGCAACTTAAATCTCTGTCAGGACACATGGACCGTTCAGCAAACAAAGACTCAACAAATGATCCGTAAAACTGAAAAATCTCCAACTGTTTGATCTGCAGAAACCAGCTGGGAAGTCCAGACATCACCTGAAGTTAATGAAACATTTCTCTGTGGTTTCTAGCTGGTTTCTGCCAGAAGCAGGTGTCTGAAATGGCAAAAGGTTTCTGCACATCTGCAAGATGAATTCTGGATGTTTGGTTGATATAAACAGAATCTTTCAGCAAGAACTCAAAGAAAAACACAAACTGGCAGAAATTCATTTTTCATTTATCACCCATTTCTCTTCTTTTCATCTTCCACTGTCTTCCTTCTTTCCATTATTTCTTTTCCTTCATTTGTTCTTTCACTCCTCCCTTATTGTCCCTGTCATGTTTTGGTCTCTAATTCCTCCCTTTAGTCATTCTAGGATTCCCTCTTTTGTTTGTTCCCTTCATTGTTTGTTAGTTTCTGTCTTTGCTTTTTTTTATTTGTTAGTTTGTTTCTTCGACTGTTTGTTAGTGTCTGTTAATTTCTTCCTTTGTTAGTTTTTCTTTTTTTTCTTTGTCAGTTATTTTAATAGTTTTTCTTTTTGTCAGTTTCTTTATTTGTGATTCTGGTTCGTTCCTTATTCCTCCTTATTCCTTATTTTCTTGTAAATTTTCTTCAGTTCAATTAATTTCATTCAAAATTACTTGATTCATCCCAAATGGAAATCAAATGCGGACAAAACTCATCATCCAAGCATCTCTAGTGTCATTGTGGACAGAGATGCTGTGGGCAGGAAGGATCTCCAGTAGCAGTCAGTGTTGAAGCCTCTGACTGAAGACCGTTTCTTCCCTAATCTCTTGTTTCTTTCTTTTCTTTTTTCCTCCTGACTTTTAAAACAGCATCGATGGATGCTGGAAGAAACTACATGACAAATGAAGGTTTATTAAAACAAATTTCCTTCCACCTATAAATAAAACTTTCATCTTATAAAAATTTAAAGACATGTAATCCTGAAAGTGTTTTTATTAAGCTATGAAAGTAAAAATGTATTTTATCTGTGCAGGTCATCAAAAACCACCAAAGAAGAAAAAAAGGTTTTAAACCAGAAAAGATGCAAAAGATCCAGGATGACATTTAGCCTCAGTTTTAAATCTGAACGTCGTAAAACTGAAACACTGATGGTTCTGCTTCTCGTTAGAGATTTAAGAAAAAAAACCCAAAAAAAACAGGAAACCGTTAACAGAAAAAGCAAAGTCAGAGCAGTCAAATCTGAACTTCTCATCTGCGCAGCAGTTTTCTGCAGAGCTCTGGTTGAAAATAAAGCAGCAGTGTCACCATGATCGTTTCCCTCCCAGCTCAGTGAAAAAGAACCAAACTGAACCGTTTTATTGGCTGAACTAATCGGTTTTAGCTGCCCTTTGGTCCGAAGCGGTAATGTCGTTACTCTGGACACAGACTGGAGCCGTGGGGTTTGTTTGATCTGCAGGTCTGAGGATGACGTGGTTACATAATTCACTGTAACACCCGGGGGAAAACATCCAGACAATCAGCAAAAAAATAAACAAAATAAAAAAGAAAAGATCAGCATGCTGGCGTGGAAATGTTTCTGCAGAGACGCAAATTCTGCATTGTCTTTTTTAATTATTAGACACAATAATCTCATTAATTCATCACAATATTTTTACAATTTCTTCTGTATTTTAGCTCTAAATGATGAGCTAACCTCCTGTCATCTTATCAGCTCCGGCCTTCAGCCGGAACTGATCCAATCTACAAATTGAATGCCGTAAAAGAGGAGCAGATGTGTTGAAATTACATCTTCTGGCCTCAGCAATGGCTTCCTGCGAAGAAAAGCTGCAGCATCAGCACTCTGCATCACATGCAGGAAACGACTGCTGAGAACGTTGCATCACGAAGACGTTTTCTGGATCATCAAGAACTTCAGGTGCAGAGATCTAGCTGCAGAACTGAAGGTTCAAAAGCTGCTTTTCTCCAACAAAACCATCAAGAAGTGTAATAAAATCAGGCTTTAAGAATAACAAAACATTAAAACCACATTTTGTAGCAATCGAGGCAAAATTTAATGAAATCCTTGAATGTATTTTGAATCGTTTTGTTGACAGTTCTGGTTATGAGTCTAAAAATGTGACTAAATGACCAAAAGTTTGGCATTTATTGACCAAAGTTTCAATTTAAATGTAAGCAGAATGTAAAACATGATTTCTTTGGACATAAACATTATAACATTATTATTTCTATAAAAGAGCTACCTCTGCGTTTTGTAATAATCAGTGAAAAGTGTAGTGATATATGCAGCAGAAAGTATTGCAAAAATCATTGAAAGATTTTATTCCATTAAAATCAGTTTTAATGATGTTTTCTTGCATCTTGAAGCTCGATTTTATTACATTATTACATAATGCAGCGTCACTGGGACGACGCAAAGGTAATTCATCAGATGAATCCTCGTTGTTCCTGATTGTTTGGGAAAACCAAACGACAATATGTGGGTTAAAACTTCCTCCCGCTTCTGCAGTTTTATGCAAGAAAAAATGTCCATCAAGACCAACATATTTCTGCAATCCAGGAAGGGCTTGGCGGTGATGTGTGGATGTTTCAACATGATGGATGAATGAGTCAAAACAGAGGGTCAAAGGTCAGAAGACTGAACCAGACTGAGAGCCAGTGGTCTGTTTTTGCAAAGCTGAACAAACTGGGATCATCTCCAAGCTGGGGCTGGCCAATGAAAAGATTTTATCAATTAATCTAATTTTTGTTTTTTTCACCAATGGATTATTTTGTTTTGTTTAGCTTAGTGCTTAGTACACTGGAAATAAGACAAAACTAACAAATTCTCGCAGCAAAAGATATTAACCTTAATTTTTTTTAAAATGGAACTGGTACTTTTTAAAATCAATATTCAAGAATTACTGACTTAAAACAAGCTTTTATATCTTGCTGAAAAGATATAGAGTTAGTTGTAAGTTAGTTTTAGATATTTGCACTAAAAACTTGACAAAAATCTTCAGTAAGATTTTGTGTTTTTACAGGGTGAAAGTTATTTCTGTCATTTTTGTTCAGTTTTCACAGAATATCCTCTGTTTGAGCCATTGATGTCAGCAGAATAACTAAAACAGAACTCTACTTTTTTATTTATTTACACATTTATATAAGCAAAGAACTGAATATTTTCACTCTTCCAAAAGGCGAAGCTGCAAGGAGCTCATTGGTATGAAGTGCTACAAGGAAAGGAGACGGTGATCTGCTCGGAAACTGACTCAGATGTTGCTGTTTGTGCTGGAAATCTGTCAGGAAGATGCACAAAAACAGATCTCAGATGCTGCTTGGAGGAAATGGAAATACAACCAGGAAGTACTGCCACATGCAAAGATAAACCCTCTGAATTTATAGGAGCCGCTCATTTGCAATTAAAAATACTCTGTTGTAAAATCATAAACAGGAAAAACTGGATGTTTGGTTTCTTCTGTCATCACACAGCAGCATAAAAACAAACTACAAACTACAACGAACATGCAGTTCAAACTGTTGTATTTGTTATGGACGGATACATTTTCTCTCAATTCAATCATTAGAATCAGAAGAAAAAACTAAAAAATATATTTATCAGACCTTTTATACCAGCTCAACAATAAACTAAGCATCCAATAGTTTAATTAAACAAGTAAAATAGTCCTATTATTTTCATATAACTCACTTATAACAAGTTATATTCCCCTTCTTATAATTTGTTAAAACTCTGCCAATGGAAATAGTGCTTTTTTATAAAATCAATTTTAAAAAGGCAATATTTATGTAAAATTCACTTTGTTGAGATATAAATCAATCATGTTATTCCCTCATCCAAAACGAGCGTTTCTTTGATTCTTTCATGCATGTTTGAGAAATCATTTTGTCTCCATGGCAACCATTCAGGTGAGCAAAACGCCTGGGTGGACCTAGCCCCGCCTTCGAGTCGCAGCCCCTCCTAAGAGGGGGGCGACTCAGCTCCTTCAGACTAGCCAGCAGCAATTAGCAAACACCTGGCGAAACTGAGCATCAGCTAATTTCATATGAGCTAATATTGCTTTTAAAGGGCTAATAGAGGAGCGGAGCTGTGAGTTTCAGAAAGAGCAGGAGTTTTTAAAGAGACATACGTCCAATTTCAAGACGTTAAATGATGAAGTAAATTTTCTTTTAATACATATAGCTTTTATTAACAACACAAGGCAACGTAATTACTTGATTTTACTATAAAATAGCACCATGTGGCTGGAAAACACAAAATACTGCCCTTTAGAACAAGCTCCCATATCCTGCTGAACATTTAATTGCAAGTTGCAATTATTTCAAGTGAATTAAGATATTTGCTGTAGAAACTAGAAAAAATATACATTGTAAGATTTTCTATTTTTGCAGTTAATCTTCAGTTTAACATACAGTACATATATATATATATATATATATATATATATATAGCCAGTATTGGTGAGTGTGTGTGTGTGTCAGTGAGTGTGTGTGTGTGAGTGGGTGCGTGTGAGTGTGTCAGTGGGTGTGAGTGTGTGTGTGTGCGTGGGTGTGCGTGTGTGTGTGTGCGTGTGGGTGTGAGTGGGTGTGTGTGTGCGTGTGGGTGTGAGTGGGTGTGTGTGTAGGCCTGCTCCAATAAGCAATAAATCAATTAATCGCATGATAAATTAAAACAAGCTCAATAGTTTCCATTTGTATGACTTATGGATTTTCTCTTTTCTCTTTCTTCCAAAAACTGGATGATAAAAGTCTTTGGTCTCAACTAAAACTTTCCTTGAAGAACAGAGACTTCATAATTAATTTTATTTGTTGTTTCTCTTGTTTTGTTTATTTATTTTGGATTTAAAATGTCTTCCAGTTCCAGTGTTAAATATGCAGTAGAATTTAAAGTTTATTGATCTTTTAGAATCTGTTATTGCGTTATTATTATGCAATTAACATTACATTACCTGAAAATGGTCTCAAAACAACAATATTATTGTTTACCACAATAACTACTGGGACAATTTATCATCCAGCAACATATATTATAATGACCGGCCTCTGTATGTCTCTGCAGGCTTTTCTTTCTTGTTGCAGACTGAATATAGATGTAAAGATGATGCGGAGGCAGAGCGAACATCAGGCAATGCAGTCAAACAGCTTTACTGAAGGTGTGAGACGCTGCTAGTCACGACTTTCCCCTCCACGCTCCAGCCTGACGGCTGCAGAGCTCCTGCTCAGCAGTCAGTCGTGATTTCCCGCTGAGGAGGGACAGCAGCACCTGCCGGTCTGCGTCCTTTCCTTCCTGCCCTGCAGCACAGCAACGCTGGCTGGAGACGCTGCGGCGTTTCTGCTTCCATGAGCAGAAACAGGAGCTTCCCACCCCCCCGTCAACATGATCGGACACTCAGTGTTAGGAAAATTATCTAAGTTCATTTACTTATGAGTTTATTTGAAAGGTTATGTTTTCATATTATTCTGTATGCTGTTTTATACTATTGACTCCTTTCTTTTGTTTTATACTCTTAACTGTTTTTCAGATGTTTTCTTGGGGGTTAGAAATGTTTTCACATGTGTGTTACCAACTGCTTTTGTCATTAGTTGCTTTGACCATCCATTGTCTGTGTTAGCAGCTACCTGTGAAACTGATAATGGTCAGTCTCCTGTCCTGGTAAGGGCATGTCGTCAGACGATTCCAGAACGTCTCCTGGGAATGTTTATTGGTCAACTGTTTGTGTGACTGTGTGAAAAAGCCGATCTCTTTGTTGTTAACATAATAAAAGGCAGTTGGGGACTGAGAGCCGGCGGAGTTGATCCCAGAGAGTGTTTAACGGTGGTTCTCTGCGTCTGGCTCTCCCCTCTTCTGTAGAAGAGTAGTTTGTGTCTCTGGTTGATTCTTGCAGGTTGGGAAACGAAATAAACCCAACACTCAGCGACATCGAGGGCCACCCTGTTTCTCCTGACAAGCTTGAGTGATGCTTCAAGGGAGCGTCAGACCTGCACTGGATGATCGCAAGTCTCTAAAAACCAGCAGGAAACATTAAAAACAGGAGCACACTGCAAAAACACAAAATCCAACCAAGACTATTTAAGTTACCTTTAGAAATAATAAAGTATTTTTGAATTTGAATTAAATTGGGAAGTATTTTTGCTTAGTTAATAGTGCAAATATCTTATACTTGGATTAGGACAAAATCAACTTACAAGTAACTTTTCAGAAGCCTGTTTGAGTAAATAAAAAAGTAATTCTACTGGCAGATTATTTTACTGATAACAACAAGGCCTACCACAATAACAAATGTTGCTGGACAATTAAATGTCCCAGAATTTATTGCAATAAACAATAAATTTGATGTTTAAAGACAATTTCCAAGTGATATAATGGTAATGGCATAATAATTATACAAGAACTGGATGTCTTCTGAAACTGGAAGATATTTTAAATAACCAAATTAAATAAACTAAACAACAGAAACAACAAATTAAATTAATTATGAAGTTGCTATAAACAAAATTGTCCTTAATAAAAGGAGCTAGTTGAGATAAAATCACCAGACTGAAACTTTTGTCATCCAGTTTTTGGTAGAAAGAGAGAAAAGAGAAAAATAAATAGTCATGCGAATTGAAATTATCGAGCTTGTTTTAATTTATTATGCAATAAATTTTTTTATTGCTTATTGCGACCGGCCTAAAACAAATAATCTTCCAGTGGAACAAGCACTTTTTCATCAATACTGAGGAATTATTTATTTAAAACAAGCTGTTATATCTTGCTGTAAAGTTACTCGTAGGTTAGTTCAAGTGTTCTAAGAAATTTGCATTAATCTCTTAGTACTAAAAAATATTTAGTAGGATTTTGTGTTTTTGCAGTGCAAAGCCCAGCAGCTCTGCACCCTTTCTGTCACCTCTGCTTTATGAATCGTATGCAGCAAATGCAAAAGAATAAATCAGCCGCTCTGCCCTGCCACTGGTGCATGATGGGATATCGCTTCAGCGTAGCTGCGCTGTCCCTTCCCGGAGCCATCACTGAACAAAGCTCATCCTCAGGAGAGCAGGAACCGATTCCTGACCCACAATCCTTCAGTGTCCTTCTGCAATCTGATAGTTTTTAGAAAGCTTCCCATTATGGCGTCTCCCAATCGCCGAAGCAGCACCGGTGAAAGCCGCCTTTGTTTGTAAAAGAGCATTTTCCTCTTTGCTTCTTGTTTACACCAACACCTGACATGTGACACGTTTCTATTGTTTAACAAAATGGATCCATTTCAGGTCTTCTGTCCAACAATATCAACTCGCATCTTTACGGTGATCCAGAAGATTTCTAAGCGATTCATTAAACTTTTCCACAACAGAATCAATCAATCCGTGTACGGCGTTTTCAGTCTGAATCACCCAATTCTGACCTTTTCACCCCCAAAAATCACATTTTTCCACCTCCCACTTGTCAAACTTGTTTTCAGCATCTGAGCGGTCATGTCGCATTTTATCCAATTTTTTGTCGTTGACGTGAGACACGGATCATGACTCCGCGCCAGAAGAAGCCAGACACGGCAAATCTGGATGTAAACACAGCTAAACCACAAAATCTTTAAGAAAATGTAATAACTTTCTGGGTGAATGTAGACTTAGAGAAGCAATTCTTACTACCAATCAATCTGGGAAGGATTTACAAGACAATTTCCAAACTGTTTGATCTCCATAATCCAACAGAGAGAAACATTTAAGACAGCAGTCGAATTTTTGGTCCATTTTTTAGTTTAAATATCTTAGCACATTTGAAAAAATAATTTACAAGTAACTTTTTGGCAAGCTATATGAGCTTGTTTTAAGTAAAAAAAAAAAAAAAAAAAGAATATTGATGAAGAAGTAGCAGTTCCACCAGAAAATTTATAATTTATAATAGGACATTTTTCCATGTTATAAGTGAAATAATCTGCCAATAAATAAATGACTGTAAATTAGTTTTGTGTCATTTCAAGTGTACTAAGATTTTTACACTAGAAACTGTCTAGATATTTTGTGTTTTTGCAGTGCAGTGATGTGAAAGGGAGCGTTAGGATGACTGCTGTTGGTGTTGCAGCGTGAAGAATGTTGAGTCCTGGATGAACAGGACGTGTTTGGCTGATTATCGCCGCCTCTCGCTGGCGGTGATAACTTTTTATCAGCTCCTTTCGCCGGTGAGAGGGAGCGACATTTCTCTGAGACACCTCTGTGTTACTGTCAGCTGAAATACGATCAAAGGCTCAGACTGCAGAGATCCGCTCAAACGCTCCTGGTTTACTGCAGCTCAAATGGATTCACTCCGATTGTGTTGCGCAATTAGACTTTAAGTCAAACATGGAGCTGAAGCAAAAAAAGGAGAAGTGTTTGACGGCATATGAGTTATTGCTTGAGTTTACAGGTGAGGTTAGAAACTTATTCAGAACTGAAAAAAAAAAAAAATGAAGAGCCCACTGCCCATTGAAAACCTCCTGGTTATTCCACCAAATATTGATTTCTGAACCATTCCTGAGTTAAAACATTAGTATTGTTGTTTCTAAATCAATATGAACGTGTTTTCTTTGCATTATTTGAGGTCTGAAAGCTCTGCATCTTTGGTAGATTATTTTACTTATACAATAATCTGCTAATGGAACTAGCACTAGTTTGTCAATTTTAAGGAAACATTTACTTAAAACAAGCTCTTATATCTTGCAGAAAAGATATTTGTAAGTTTTGTCTTATTTCAAGTGTACTAATAGAAACTAGACCAGAAATACTTGGTAAAATTTTGTGTTTTTTGCAGTGTAAGGAGGCTGTGCATGCTGGGAAAAACGCTAAGAGGAAATCATGCTCAATGTGCAAGTCAAGATAAGCAGAGTTTCTGCCAGTCAAGCCGGCAAAGTGCATTCCTAGAAACATGCTGGATGAATTTCTTACATGGCGGAAGGTTAACACGGACTTCCAAACCTGAGGAATGGGTTTATAGACTTTCTGATTGAAGAAAGCAACATTTTATTTAAAGTCTGTTTTGTTTTAGTCAAAATAAGTTTTAAAAAATCCATCCGTCCATTATCCGAACCTGCTTGTCCTTGCAGGGTCACGCGCAGAAAGACGAACCCAGAAACAGAACTACTACTGCTACTAGCTACTTTTATGATTAAATAAATCAATAAAGAAAAAATAAAATAGTATTTAAAAAATGTCGCAAAAATAAATAATCTGCACTTGCAAAAATCATTATTTGAACCAAATATTTCCCAAGCAGGCAGGTGAGTTTGCATTGTGATTTCTGCTAATTTTCTATAAGTGCAACATAAAATGGAAATTAATAAGAAAACAAAACATCCAGTCCCCACAACCCTTTACCATTTGCAGTCTTAATAAAAATTATTAATTAAATTGCTTGACAGAAATATAAACTGTTTCAAGTTAATCATCTGCAGTTGATGCACCTTGAGTCATTTTCTTGTGATGGTTTCTACAGCTACATTGTGTAACACTGAAAAAATTAGTTTTTTGTTTTCAGATCAGAATTAGATTTCCACATCATTTCTCCAGTAACTTTACCAATTCTGCATAATATTTTCACCCAAATATGTACAAATTATTATCTTCCTGAGAGCCTAATCTCCAGTTGCATTCTGACTTCAGAACCATGGGAATAATAAATAAAAAATAATTTTCTACTCAAATTAAATGCACCTACATCACTTAATACAAAGCCATGTGTAAAAACAAATTAACCCTGTGTAAGAGAATGCAGGTCAGAACGATTCGGCTTACTTAGCAAAACACAAAACCTTTACTGTTTACCCTAAACTAAACAATTTTTAAACCAATTCAATGAATGAAAAAAGGAATGAAGTCCCAATCTGATACAAATAAAACGAGCTTAGTGGGTGAAATACCAGCCGAACTCAGTTGTTTATACAGACTGTTAAAATACAATGTTGAGTCTGGTGGTACCTGGACTGGATTTGGGTCAGAGAGCTATAAGAGCACAAATTGGAGCATTTCTGAATGAGGCTCGGTTCCTGCAGGAAGCGGTAGAGAGTAAACACAAACAGCTGACGTTTCCTGGAGAACCGAGTCGTGCTGTGACCACGGCATGTCCGTGGGGGCCTTTTCGGGGTCATGGGGGGTCACCCAAGGAGACACGAAACCATAGCAACCCACAGCAGAGGTCAAAGAACCAGAACCGAAATCCTCTGTGACCCCAGGGCCATTCAGACTGACAGACGGGATGAAACGTGACTTCCTGTTTAGTTAAACAGGAGGAATTCAAAATAAAACAACAGCGTGACAGACAGACAGACAGCCGTACCTGAACGAACCGTCCCACGGAGTCCGGACACAACAGCAAGCCCACTCTCCGTGTCTCTGCGGATCAACCTCCTCCACTGTGAGACTGTACTCTGCTGCGCATGCGCCAGTAGATGCGAGGACGAAGAGAGGGGGGACCCAATGACGTCAGGAGGCACAGCAGCCAATCAGCGCTGCGAACACGTTATCAACGGTATTTCTAGGTTGAAAAATAACAAACAAACCAAAATAATATACTTATCTTTAACCAGAGAATATAAGCAACAACAAAAGACAATCCCAACAAAATAGAACGCAATTTAAAAGATTTATTTTGGTAATTCGATAGACAATCTGTTAAAATTTGACATGATTTTGTACAATATATGTCAACATTTTTCTAATAAACAATAAAAAGATATTTGAAGAAGAGGAAAAAAGTGAAACCAGAAGTTCCAGACAATTTTAAACGAAGCAATAACTTACCAGAGTTTAAAAGGGAATTAAAAAAGAGAATGAGGACTACCAAGATTTTGAAAAATACCTATCTCTACCAAGAAGGGGCCAACTGGGTATCTTCGAGAGAGGGCCAACTGGGTTATTAGCATCCCAATGTGGCCAAACTGACGACTCTGAAGGGTCTAATTAGCAACCCTGTAAATGTGTAAATAGCCTGAGGGACCAACAGGGGGGAGGAGAGCCAAACTCACTGGGCCAGTTTTTGTGAGAAGGCATACAAGAAGAAACTGCTTCTGCCAACCCAGCCCAGACACAAATACTTCTGGTACCTGTCTGTAAAATTTCTAATTCTCCATTTAAAATAACTACTTCTGGTGGTTTGAAGCTGGCACTAAGTCTAAAAATTGTGTGTAAAGAAATTTCAGTAAGAGACCAAAAACGCTTTATCTCAGCGAAAGAAGTGAAAAATGCAGCACTACATCAATTGTCAGAGTTATTGTACTTGAAACAGCATAAAAATGTTGAAAATATCAAGTTCTGGTGGTTCCTGAGTGTGGGGAGGGGTGAGAAACCTGGAAACCCAATGATCATTTCAACTATGGCCCGAAACCGCTTCCAAAACATCATGCAACACCTACGCTTTGACGACATGTCTACACGCCGTGAGCGAGCGGAGACCAACAGATTCGCTGCAATCTCTGATCTTTGGGAATCGTTTGCCGTTAACTGCATCTCATCCTACAGCCCTGGTCGACACATCACTGTTGATGAACAGCTTTTCCCCACAAAAACCCGCTGCTGTTTCCTTCAATACATAGCAACAAAACTGGACAAGTTTGGCATCAAGTGTTGGGTGGCTTGCGACTTGAAATCAAAGTACATCTGCAATGTCTTCCCATATCTTGGCAAGGACCCCAGTCGTCCCAGCGGGGAGAGACTGTCCGAGAATGTAGTAATGAGGCTGATGGAACCGTTCATGGACAAGGGCAGAACTGTAACCACGGACAATTTCTACACATCACTGTCACTTGCGCAACGACTGCGTAGCCGGAAAACCGCCATCCTTGGCACAGTCAACAAGTGTCGCAGGGAAATTCCACAATCCACTAAACGGAAGGATCACACTGAATTCACCACTCAGGTGTTTTCAACCTCTGATGCCACGCTGACTATGTATGTGCCCAAATGGAAGAAGGTCGTTTACATTCTCAGCAGCATGCACAGCGTGGTTGAGACTGAGGATACCACCAGAAGAAAGCCAAACATCATCACACAATATAACAAAGCAACGTGCGGTGTGGATATGATGGACAAAATGGTGCAGCAGTACAGCGTGCGTGCAGGAACACGGAGGTGGCCAGTTGCCGTGTTCTACAACATGATTGACATGGCAGCACTGAATGCGCATGTGCTGTATCAGGGATGCACTGGGGTGCAGGAGAGACGGGTGGACTTCCTGGTGGAGCTCGCAAAAGAGTTGGCTAACTCTCATGTGAGTGAGAAGAAGGCGAGCAAGGAGCAACTGCTTCGACAACAACCTGCCACACCGGCCCAGGCAAAAGGGCGAAGTGCCAAATCAACCATCGATGCATTAAAAACAGTACAAATATGAGATGCGTTGACTGCTTCAGATACACATGTGGCAAATGCACCAAGTCCATGCCCTTGCAGTGCCAGATGTGTGCCGACAGTGCGCAGAGTGAGGGCTGAAATGCCACTCACAAACACACACACACACACACACACGCAGCACAAATATGTGCCTATTGCAAATATTTGTGGAATTGTTTTATTTCTTGTATTTTTTGTATTGTTTTTAATGACAAAAATAAAAAGCATTCAAACAAATAACAGTTGTTCTTTTGTATATTTTTTTGTATATCTTCTGTATATCTTCTCCATCTCGTTTCCTGCAAACCAAAAAGCCTCTTGACCTCTTGGCTTAGACACAAATGCATCTGGTACCTGTCTGTAAAATTTCTAATTCTCCATTTAAAATATTAAAAATAATTCATTGTGCTTTTTTGCTAAAATAAAACTAAGCTAAATATAATATATATAATCTTTATATTGTATAAGCAGGGAAATTACTTTGCTGTTGCAGCATAGAGAATAGAACAAGACACAGTAATAACCAAGTTGAAGTTGTAGATAAAATAAAGTAAAAAAATAACATAAAATTTAAAATGCTATAAATTGTAAAATTGTAAATATAAAATGCAACTTAAGAGCAGTCCTTGCAATGATTCAAAATATGCAGATATGTATATGTTAATATATGTACCGCAAATGTGCAGTTGTGCAAAATTGTGCTGATTAGTGCAGAACAATGATTTAACTTTTATTGCAGAGTGAGATGGCATGAGGCAGGAAAGATTTCCTGTATCCGTCCCTACCACAGCAGAGTTCAACTTTGACCCCTCTTGTGGTGCGTCAGTAATGGCCTTATTTACAGAACAAAAGCGCCTCTTCACACCCTCTCTTGGAGGGTCCACTTGGCCCCTCTCTGGTACTTAGAGGATGAATCCCATTTGGGACCTCTCTGGTAGTTATGAAGAAAGTTTCTGCACAAAGTTTCTTTCAAACTTTGTTTGAAAGAAACTGTTATAAAAGAACTGGAATGTTTGAAATCTGAATGAAATCTTCGTTATAATGAATTAGCCACTTTTGCCATCTTTAAGTTTTTTTTTCGTCACCAATTGGAACTATTTTGATAGCCACATTTTTAACCTTTCTTGACTTGTGGTCACAGACCAAACAAAGTCATTTTGAGGACCAGAAATGGCCCCCAAGCCACACTTTGGACATCCCTGTTTCATAGCAATTGTTTGGAGCTACCGTTTCTGTGCTGGAAGTCACTATCAATCTAATCGGCAGGAGTTTGAAAGAAACTTTGTGCAGAAACTTTCTTCATGAATCAAGCAACTCTGATAAAGATATTATGTTTTTATTCATGCATCCTGCTTTAATCTAATGTAGAAAAATAAGAGTGAAACAACAATTACATGACATGAATGAAGACATTTGATTTAATTACATCCAGTTTGCAAAAAAAAAAAAAAAAAGGAGTCCAGATATTGCAGGCAGTGATCAGCATTAAGTGAATTATAAGTATTTTTAAAAACCTGAACTAAAAATAAAACAACTCGATACTCAGTTTGCAGCTTTAGCGACTGCTGCTTCCATCTGCAGCAGCCTCTGAGGAAGGGTGGCAGTGATAAAATGGACCCTGTCCTTCTTCAGTTTATGCTTCACAGTCTGGGTTGGACCCAGCTCCATGTACTCCTGCTTCTGCCTGTCGTACAGCGGCCAGTTCACCAGACCAGGACCATTAGGAGAGCTGGGGACAAATATTAACAAGGCAGACATGAACAATCTGGATAATTACATGTGAAACAATAAAGAAGCTTTCAAATTTATTGTTTTATTTTCTGCAGAACACATGGCTTTTCTTCCATTAAATGTGCAAATCTTCTTCCACTTCTTTTGGTTACTTAGGACGCCCTCTAGTGACTGTTGCGGGTACAGTTCACTACCAAAAACCCGCAGCTTTTTTCAGTTTGATGCGTTGATTATGTCGTCATATTATTGGGATCGTTGAAGAAAGGGGAAAGAAACAGGAATAAATTCCCGCCAAAAAACAAAAAAATTTCGAGATAAATTAGAAAGATTTTCTAGAAAAAAACAATTAAGTTTCTGTGTTTGAAAAGTCTCAAATTTGCTAGAAAAAAAATCGGAAATTTTGAGAATAACCTTGGTCTATAAAAAAAGTAAAAGGAAATTTATGTTTCAAAAATGTAACATTTTCCATTTTTGAACTCTGGCGTTTCCAAGTCTTTTCCAGAAAATTTATTTTTCCCCCAAAATTTGGGGGTTTTTTTTCTAGTATTTTTTTTTAAACTAAGAAATTTTAAAGTTTTTTTTCTAGAAAATTTCTATGATTAATGTAAAAATGTATCATTTTTTTCGAGCAAATTTTTCTAGAAAGTTTAGTTGTTGTTTTGTTTTTTTTAGCAGAAATTTACTCATTTTAATCAAATAACTGAATAAATATGTATAAATACTAAAATATTCATAAAGTATTCATGAAGTTGATGAGCATTAGTTAAGTGCTCAGTTTTTTTTTTTTTTAGATTGGAGGAGATATTACACAAAACATGCACTAAAGCTGCAAAAGTCTGAATTTCTCAGCAAAATGCAAACACAGTACTTATATATCTACAGAAGTGATCTTTATTCAGATTTAATCTCAAAATCCAGCTGTATGCAAACCCCCGAGACAACAATCTTTCTGCATCTTCAGAATTATTGATGTTCTTTATTTACTTGGCCAAATGTTCACTTCTTACCCAGTTCTGGCGAAACTGCCCCAGTAAGACATCATGGTCCTGGAAAACCTCTCATCCTCCTCGGTGCAGTTGGCTGAAGATGAAAAAAGAAGCATTTTAGCCACAGAATGAAGTTAGTTTTTTTGATTATTTCAAGTGTACTAAGATATTTGTTCTAGAAATCAGACACCAACTGGAAATGAAGCAATCTGGCGGTTCACTGGACGTTCGATGTGATGATCGTCATTGTGAAGCTTGTATACTAACCATTAATTCTGATGTGCCCATTCCAGAAACATGCTCCGAACATGAAGCCAACGTCATCAGCGTGGTCCGCCTTCACAAAGCTCGGCCTGTTGGGTGTGGGTCTATCCGTAACATACACAAACTCATACATGTACACCGGAGCGCCCGCGTCTAGAGCCAGGAGAAACAGGTGTGAGCAGAGATGCAGACCACAGTGGGTCAACCATCTGGTTTCTGACCTGTGTGGTATCCAGCCACCTTGATGGTGGGCAGCGCCATCAACAGGTCTCCGATGACCTCTGTGAATGCGTCTCGGATATCCTCTGGGGTTTTTGCGTCTTTCAGATACTCATCCGTGATGAGACTGTTGGCTGCGGAGGCGGCCTGGCACACAGACATGGGTTCATAAATCAGTAAAAATCTGAGGCAAGGCTTGTTTCCATATCTAGAGAGCTTTGGATCCCCCAATTTGGGGTTTTCTACTTATAATGAGACATTTTCCAATGTCATTGGTGAAATAATCTGACAGTGGTCCAGGACTTTTTCATCAATATTATATCTGGCTGAAAAGTTACATGTAGACTGTTTTATACAGAAAAGGATTAGGGCCAATGAAAAATGTAAGAATTTTAACTGAAATTTCAGAATTTTGACGCTAATTTTCTGAGATCAGAATTATGAGATTAAAGTTGAAATTCTGAGATTAAAGTCAGAATTCTGAGACTAAAGTTGAAATTCTGAGATTAAAGTCAGAATTCTGAGACTAAAGTTGAAATTCTGAGATTTAGGTCAGAAATCTGAGATTACAGTTGAAATTCTGAGAATAAAGTCAAAATTCTGAGATTAAAGTTGAAATTCTGAGAATAAAGTCAAAATTCTGAGATTAAAGTTGAAATTCTGAGATTAAAGTCAGAATTCTGAGACTAAAGTTGAAATTCTGAGAATAAAGTCAAAATTCTGAGACTAAAGTTGAAATTCTGAGATTTAAGTCAGAAATCTGAGATTAAAGTTGAAATTCTGAGATTAAAGTCAGAATTCTAAAAACAAAGTCTTAATTCTCTTCTCTTTTTTCAATGGTCTTAATATTATTTAAGTGTACTAATATATTTGCAGTAGAAACTAGACTAAATGTTCTAGTTGTTTATGAGTTTGGTCATCAAACTAAAAAAAAATCTCTGATTCTAGCTTCATTTAAACAGTTCTCGCAATCTCACCCCTTTAGGATTAAACAAGTTGACCACCGCCAGCACCTCCTCCCTGTTCATGCCTTTTTCCCAACCAGGAGGCGCGAAGTTCTGCGATCCACCGAAAGAGAACAAACCAATCCAGAAAACGTCAACATCAAACAGAGACACCTGGAACGTGTCATCGCTCAAACTTTAACGCCACCAGAGGTAAAATCCAGCCAAACTCATGGTTGGTGACGCCCATCATCACTGGGATGTTCAGAACTTCTTTCCTCTGCAGAAGAACATCAGCTGTGCCGGTAAGGAATTCGCCGTCGACAGTGGCTCCGAGTATAATTTTGCTCTGCACAGAAAACACAAAACATTGTGCATGTGAAGGCTACAGATGCAAGAAAAAAGACTCCCAACACAAAACCCAACAATTTCTCACAGCCAGAAATTGAACCACTGAACCACCAGTGCAAAGCATACTTAAATCAGCTTTGAAAAAGAAAGTATACTGACACTCTTGACCAGAGGTGGGAAGAATACCCCAAAACTGTACTCAAGTAAGAGTAGCAGTACTTCAACATACTTTTACTGAAGTAAAAGTAAAAAGTACAGTGTTGTAAAAATACTTTTAATAGTAAATTTTTTCCCAAAAAAGTCGCTCAAGTTAATGTAACTAGTTACCACCCAATTCTGCTCTTGACCAATGCGCAAGAGAAAGACTCTTGTGCATTGTTGTCATAGTAACTACATTGCAGCTGTCCTGGCAGTTTGTTACAGACGCCTACCAAGATGGCGGTCAGCTACAAAGTTCCCTACAATCAATATACTCTGAACCGGGTGTCTTCAATATTTCTACCTCTTCCTCAAAGTAGAGGTGCTTTCCTCAAAAACCTACCACAAGAAATCCTCCTGACTTCCGCCATCTGGTGGAAGACGTAAGTATTACAGTTAACAGGTTGTTCAGTCAGGTTTTATAAGAATGGAGATTACAGGAAGGGAAATGTGAAAGTAATACTTAATCACATAATGTAGTGCGAATATAAAATAAATTAACTAAATAAATGGAAATAAGAACAAGTATTTATTTGTTTACGATCCCTAAAATAACCACATTACAGAACACAGTTGGACAGTCACAGTGTCTTTGAAGGTTATTTTACCTGTTTGGCTAAAGAAATGAATTCATCTTGAGTTTTCCCTCGGAGACACCGGACCAGTTCTTCTGTGCTACAGATGCAACATCCAGTAAGGTTGGCAGCAATCTGGCAATAAGACAGAAAATGAGGTCATTAAAAACACAGAGAAGCGTAGAGTCACACTGGACCAACATTAGGCAAATTCCAGAGAAGTGTGTAAAAGTCTTGAGCCATTTCTAATTTATTTATTTAGAAAAATGGGTCCAGATCAAAATGGATGGAAGGATGGAAATGTGAGACCATCAGTCCTTCCGTCTGTCCATCCATCCATCCATCCATCCATCCATCCATCCATCCAGATTAAGTAACTCAAATTAGATTCTGATGTTTGACCTGATTATATCTTAAAGCTACAGGACTCTCCTTTCTTCCCTTGTGAGTTTTTCCTCTGCCATTGTTTCCTGCCAGACATGCAGAGAGCAAATCCAAAGGAACAAATCATGGAGATATCCACCAAAGGAATGAGTACAAACACATTCAAACTTACATGGGCCTGAAGAAGAGGCTGATCAGAAGTATAGGCCCCAAGAGTTGCAACTCCACTTTGAAAGATTGCCTTGTGGAAGAGTCCTTTCGACAGGGGAGACAGAGTCTGTGCAGAAAAACACTTTTGGTAAGTTATCAGGAGGAATGGAGTGATAAATATCCAACATAAAGCAGTTTTAAAAAGTGTATGATCTCTTCCATTCCCCAGGAATTAGTTTTCTTTACCAGTATGGATGCGCTGATGCCACCTGCAGACTCCCCAGCGATGGTGACAGATTGTGGATCGCCGCCAAAGGCCTCAATGTTTTCCTGGACCCACCTGAGAGCAGCCAGCTGATCCAACAAACCCCAGTTTCCCTTGGCATGTTCATCTGCAGTGCTTCAAAAAAAAAAAGGAAAGTTCTTGCTTTAGGCAATCGTTTGGACAACATCTGGACATCAGAACTTTCTTACCTCAAGAATCCCAGGATGCCGAGACGGTACTGGATAATGACCGTCACAATGTTTTCGTATGCAGTCAACGAGGAACCATCGTACTGGGAGGCAGCACCCATAACCAGACCACCTCCGTGGATCCACACTATCACCTGAATCACAACACAAGAACCTGACGGTGTCAGCTGACCTTTGGATATAGGAACTACAGCTTATCGCAGCATGCAGTGACGCCCACACTGTACACACAGACTCAGCCCAGACTGATGTCGATATTTATGTTTACACATCCACCTCAGTTGCGCTCACTGAAAATGTAATTGCATCATCATTATTTACACACCACACAAACATTGAAAGGTCTAAAGCAACAGAAAGCTAGCTATATGCTAATTTCCCTTGTTTTTCTTTCCTTAGAAAATTCTCAATGTCCACAGATTCTGTGTTCAGCTGAGAGTAGATTAATTCATATAAGATATGAAGTTATCCAATGAATGCATGGCAACTCCATGTGTTAATTAGCTTTTCTTAAGTAGTTCTGGATCAGTGTTTCCTTTGTTTAGCCATGTCTCTATCCTGAATAATCATTGACAGAGGATTAACTATGTGTCCTCTCTCCCTTTGTGTGTTTAGCCATGATTTGTCCCGGATGGAGTCACTGTGTATGGAGTCAGGGTTTCGTTCCATTGATTTTTGTATACTCTCTATCTTTCCTATAGAAAGTACTCTTCACTCAGTCCTATCTGTGTTTAGCTGGGTCTCTTAATTAGATTTAGGCAATGACAAATGTTTTCTTGACATCTGCTTTGTGTACTTTCCTTTCTGAGCTACAGAAAGTAATCTTTGCTCAATTCTTTACCTCTAGTTGTGTGTTTTGGGCATGTTTTAACAAAGAAACAAAGAAACACCTGAGCGTTTCTTTGTTTAGCCACGTCTCTGTCCAGGATAGTCATTGACAGAGGGTGTCCCACCATTAACTGTGTGTACTCTCTTTCCTTTCCTATAGAAAGTACACTTTGGTTCTCCATGTCTCTTACAAGGGCATTCTAACAAAATACTCCAGCCTCAGTGTTTCTGTGTTTAGTTGTGTCTCTATTCTGGATGGAGGCATCAGCATTTTCTTTAAACTTTGTGCACTCTCCTTTACAGAAAGTACTCTTTGCGAAAGTCTTCTCTAGCTGGGTCTCGAGAGATAGAGACCCTATCTACCAGGAGTACCTGGTACCAGGAGTACCTGGTATACCAGGAGTACCTTGTACATTTTAACAAGGTACTCCTGGTTCACTGTCTCTTTCTTTATCTCTGTTGATCTCTGCAGCTGTTCAACTCACCGGCACCTTAACGTCTGGCGTGGCTTCAGCTGGAGTGTAGACGTTTAGATACAGACAGTCCTCTGAAACCTCTGGCACCGTGTAGACCATAGACATGGCTATGGAAAAATTCATGACTACTTCTCTATCCTGGACGCACCTGAGAACAGATGGACAGCAGGAAGCAGAGGCAGATATGAACAGGTGTCTATGGGATAAAGCTGATTTGTTTGGTGGTTTGGGGTTGTTACATGGGGGGCTGCTGTGTGCCGTCTCTTTCCCCCTCCCAGGGCTCTGGGCCCTCTGGGGCAGCCATCCGGAGGGGGCCTACAGGCGGCTTGGCGAAGGGAATCCCCAGGTACCGCTTCACCCTCCTCTCTGTGCCTTTTACAGTCACATATTCTCCTCTGATTTGGCCACTTTTCAGAGAAACCACAAGTTCGCTGCTCCCTAATGAGAACAGAGACAGGATGTGATTTTTATTCTTTATTGAATCAGTTACTCTTTTCAAACATGTAAAATTTGGTTTGGTAAAGTATCACAGAGAAAATGGCCTCCAAGAAGTTTTAAAATGACCAATTTCAGTTTAAATATATAATTTCTTTCTACTGAAAAATAAATTGCTACCAGACAGTAATGTAAATTGTACATGCTAATTTATTTTACGGGTGTTTCAGTCCAGGTACGAGAATGTTCTAGTAATTTAAAAGTATTACCTGACTATACTAGGCTGTTGCAGGGTTATTATTTTAGGCTCTTTATTGTTGTTTGTGCAAGTATGGTCAAATGTATCTGATCATCCAACTGTGAAACTGAATAATGTTGTTTGTTCCCACTATGTTTCCCCTCTGAGCTGTTAAGAGTTCATTTTTATTAGTTTTCTTCTGCAGGATAAAGACCGAAAACGTCTCCAAGCTGACTCAGAATTGGTTCATCAGATTCAAAATGGCCGCCTTTTACCCTATAACTAAATCCTACAGGAGAGGCATGTTCCAAAAGTGCACAAGTTCCAACTCTAAAATATTATGAGATGAAGCAAAATGTTGAACATTAATAAACAAAAAATATTTTTTTAAATATCAAAACTACGTTTTAGATTTGAGTTTTTTTTTTTTCCAATTTCAAAACTTTTTTGGGATAAACTTTATTGTTTGTTTGTAATCTATATTTATGATCTTGCTTTCAAGAGACTCCTGCTCAAAAACAGCAGCAAATCATCAGACCACATCTATTAAAATGCAACTAAAATAATGGAATATGAATAATGAAGGAATAAAAACAACAAACACACCCATGGGACTAAAATACAACTCGATATTATTCAAAGCCTTTCAAAAGAAATACCTTCAAGGTATCTTTATTATTCCCAGGAAATGACGTGTTGTGCCGCCAGCAGAAAAATTATTCACCAACACGTAAAACAGTAAAATAAGATAAAAATAATCACAGTAAAGACATAAATATATAACTATTAACTGACACAACAGTCAGCAAGTTGTATTTAAAATGATGGTAGCAGATAAAAATAAATTTCTATGTTTGTTGGTTCTGCAGCTTTTTTCCTTATTTTAAATATTTTATATTCACAGTGGCCTTAAATACAGTAAAAGCTCCATAGGAACTTTTCTTCCTTAAGTTGATACCAATATGCTTTGAGGGAACTTTTACGCTTTAAAAATTATTTAGTTGTAAAAGTTTCTCTCAACTTATTGCATTTTTTTAACTGCAGGCCTCCAGCTTCCAGAGGCCGTTCTCATTTTCAGGTTTCAAAAATCTTTTTATCCAGTGGCAAAAACAACATCTCTGACTTTACAGAGTGAGAAAAGCGGCACAATTAAAAGTTAATATACTTTTCCTACCTGGTGCTGGATGTGCCATCACCATCAGCACAGGCAGCAGGAAAACAACGAACAGCACTGTTCTCATCTTGTGCAGCCAGGAACAAAAGACAAAGGCTTACAGTCGGCGTTCAGAGAAATAAGCCTGCTGTTTTGCCCCTCCCCTCTGGTACCTTCACTCTGCACAATCTGCACATACAACAAACAAAGTCCAGTAACAGTCGGGTCTCTGCATAAAGGATGTACTTCACTATTGATTTAACCTCTATGCATACAAACAACCCATCCTGCTCTCTGAACCCAACAAACCCAACGATATTTGCATGATCGCCCACATGGACAGATTTGAGGCACAAACAGTTAACAGTCACGTGTCTTGGGAGACCAGATACAGAAATCTTAGGTTTGAGCTGCTGAGTCATGCTGATCGGAGGTGGTCCAGTTTATTTGGACAGCCGGGAGAATCTCTTGTTTTTGATCCCCATTCCAGAAGAATGAGCTCTGAGGGTTTGTTTTGTCTTTTACATACATTCAGACATTTTGGAGTCAAGATAGCAGGTTGATTTCAATAATTATCAGAGTTTTCAGTTGGAAAATTTTACACTTCTTCACATCACAATTGTTTATGGAGAGCCTCAAGGTTCACTTCTTGGGCTATTATGTTTTTCTGGACTTTTAAATCTTATTAGATCATATAAATTGCATCTCTATACTACAATGTCATGTGGGAGTCATTGGATTTTTATATTAAACTTTGAAATGTTTATTAGAAAAAACTTTCAAATGTCTGAACTTGAAATGGGAAAACCTTCCAAGAAAAAAAAAAAACTCAGAAATTTTGAGAATAATCTAAACAAAAATTCAGAAAAAAAAAGAAATTTTTGAGCTTTATAAACTGAGAATTTTCGACTTTTTGAATTTTTCAGTTACTCATGCCTTTGCAATTTTGCAAATATTTTTGTGGTTTAAATAGTTTCTTAAATTGTCTACCTTTTCTCACACTGATGTATTTTTTTATGCACCTTTTCTGTGCTTGTTCTTTGTTTTTTGTCTATTACCAGTTGGATTTTTCCAAGTATAAGCTGAGGAATAATCAGATTAAAAGTATCTGAGCCCATGCAGCTTTTAAAAACACGGGGATCGGTTTAGGGAACGCCATGTGTTTGCCCTACAAGCAGGAGAAAACACTTTGTTCCATCAGGCTGAACAAACATGATGGGCTCTTTGGACCTGTTTGGATTCAGCCTGCCTTGGCTACATCCCGGACAGTGGAGGATTATCAGCTAAATGTTGCAGAACGATGGCAAGAGGGGCATGTTTGACTCAGAACGTCAGCTGACTTATGTTTTTGTTGCTTCATACTGAGATCTGAAACTGTTTCCTGCAGGAAGAATAAAGATGTTAAACCTGAAACATGAAGATCCAGATGAAGGCAGGAGAGAAAATGGCTTTTATTGGACATTGTTCATGTCTGGCACATGAACAATGAGGCAACTGCAGGGGCGGTTCTTAGATGAACAGCACCCTGGGTTCGTCCTTCCTCCATGTGCACCCACTCCTCAGATGAAGCATAGCATGAATCCGCTTGGTTCTGACAGATCCATATGATGAAATTAAGATTTGGTGCCCACTGCCATCTTTGTGCAAATTTCACCATGTTAACAAAAGTGTATTTATCAATGTCGGTGCATTAGGGCCACTGTTGATAGAAAAATAAAAGGAAGAAGTACATTTCCATAGCGACCTGTCCACTGGGTTTCTGGTAGACTGGACTAGATGGTTCTTGTTGAGAAGATGCCATGTACTGCCACATGGGGTATCCACCTTCATCATCATCTGACGAGAAACTAGTTTGAGTTAGTAACATCAAGGTTCTTGCAGCAGTTTTATTGGTACCAACTTACCAGGTGATGCTGCTAATCAGCAGGAGAGAAAACTGCAACATCCTGCAGATACAAGGAGAATCAGCTCATGGAGTTCTTTAAACATGAACAAAGTAGATTATAATATGAGCATTTAAGCCATTATTGCACTAAAGCGGGCTCTCAGTTGTGCGATATCAACTGTTTGGGATTCCCCTCCGTGCTTACATCATCGCACTTTCTGATTGGCTACCTGTCACATTCAACAGTTTGCGTTCTCAGTCATGGAATAACCCACAGCCTGCGATAATCTGGCCAAGACAATCCAACATTTTGAATATGCCCGATTTCAGATCGGATGGCCCCGACATAATAAAAAGTCTGGGGACCATTGCTCTAAGCTCTTTATTAGCATCTGTTGATTTATTACCACATAAATTGAACTACAATAAGAAAACTTGTTCCAGAGTGCTTTCTTGTGCAATAATTTTTCAGACTTTTATCATTTACAGACCCAGAATGAAGCAACAAGTGGCTCTCTTGGTCTTCCACTGCCTCTCTTAATAATAACTTTAGTTAAATGTTATTAAACATATTTCATAACCAGTGCAGATTTTATGAAATATTTGCATTCACGTTTTTTTTCTTTTCTTCCAAAGACCTTATTTATAAATGTAAATATTTTCACGTGGTGATGTTTAAGAAATGTCCACTAGATGGCAGCAATTAACTTTGGTGGTAGAAACAAACTCAGACTTCTTTTGTTTTTAAATTAACTTTGCAGCAAACACGGAAAGTTTTTGTTTAGTTTCTCTGCACTATCTGTGTGTCTGTCTTAAGTTTTATTTTGTAATTGTTTTCACAGGGTCAATTTTTAAATTGTCCCTAAAATAAATGATAAACCACTTTTTAAAACTTACTTAACAAAATATCTAACCATTTTTTTGTTGTTGCTTTATTTTATTGTGAATTGAATCATACATAGTTGTAGTATTCATATGTTGCATTTCGACAGATTTTTCAGATTTTTATATAAATTATATATTTCACTTGATTTAACTTGAAGTGAAAATGCTTTAAATTAAACTTTTTGTTTTTAGCATTTTAATGTAATTATTTGACTATACATTTAATTATTAATAATGTATTATTTTATTCTGACTGCTTGAAAACAACATATTTTATTTTAACTGTAATTTTTATTAATATATTATTTTATTTTGACGGCTTGAAAACAACGCCTGTGCGTGGACCAATAGGAGTTGAGTGCGTCTTGCTACGTCAGACGTAGGGGATGACGTAGCTCCTCCTCTCGTGCTCCGCCTCTGTAGCCGCACATTTCAGCTGTACTAGCGCTGCGGCTCCACTGGAAGCGGCTCTCCGGCTCAGACTCCCCGCAGGAGAACCAGTGGGCGGACCGGCGAGAGGAAAGTTGGCAGAACCCAGCAGCAGGAACCCGCCGAACTCCGCGGAACCGACGCTTTCTGACGGTAACCAGCTCCCCGACAGCCGCTAACGGAATAAAAGGAACCGCGAAGACGGAGGAGAAGGTGCGGACTCAGCGGCTACAGGTAGCCCCGGCTGTCTGGAGGGTCATGCGGATCTCCGAGCTGTGAACCGCCGCAGACGAAGAGAACTAAGCCGCCAGCAGAGGGAGGACCGACGGACGGACGGACGGAGGAGGAGAGCCAGCATGTCCCGGAGAAAGCAGAGCAAACCCCGGCAGATTAAACGTAAGGAACCGACAACTTTATTCCTCCTTCGTGCTGTTTTTTTTTTCTTTTTCATGGGAATGTTCCCAGAGAAACGGAATACTAGGAATTCAACCGAGAAACCACGGCGCTGAAGCTGGTGTCTGATGTGTAGCTAAAGGGATAGTCCACTAAATATTTAAAACCGAACCCAAATAGGAAAAACTTTAACTCGTGAAACCTGGATTGGCTTATTCTAAGTACAAATCATAATCTGTAAAAGTTTTATTTCAATTTTTAAAATCTAAATGATGCAGTATAATCAAATCTTTGCGTAAAATGCCATTTAAAAAAATACATATATTACACAAATTGTTGAGCGTTTTCAAATAATTACTAAAGCTGGATCAAAATGTAAAGATTATAAATGCTTAATAAAAGCCATGAAATCACGTTTTTTGGGGGATTTTATATCCAGGATTGAGGTTTCAGATCACAAATCCAGATTATTCTGCCCACATTTGAGATTAGATTAAACATTCCAATCAATATCGAATTTTAAACAGATAGTTTTGGCTATCTAAATAAAAGTTCACTTGCATTTTAAGACCACAAATAGTGTTTTAATGAATTAATCTTCACTTTTAGGTTAATCTGGTCCGGTTTGAAGAACCGAATCGGAGCCTAACTTCAGTAAATCTGATCTAAAACCATTTCTGAGGCAGAACCGTTAAACTGAGCTCAGCTGTGGAGTTTTTTCCTCCCGGTTTCATCCCTTTTAGAGCCTCCCTGTCGGTGCAGGAAACTTTTCATTCCTTCCTCTCTCTCTCTTTCTGTCTGTGCTCAGCCTGTTTTTCTGTGTTTTTGTCCATCGGCAGCTGAGCTGAATGTGTCGCCGCGGCTTCCTGTTTAATTCTGTTGTGGAAACGTCAGTGTTCTCTGAAAAAGCCGATGTGAGGAGAGATAAGGCAGCGATCCGATGTGAGCTCAGATAAAGATTAAAATTGGATCTTTTTTTTATTTGTTTTCAGTTTCAGGCTGCACCCCCCCTCACCATCCCTTCCCAGAGATGGGGGCTGCAGATAGGCCTGCATGGCTGATCTCAGCCGCTGATAGCAGCTCACAATCGGATCTTTTTTTTTTTTTTTTTTTTTCCATCTATCCTTTTAACTCAATAATGCATCTGGGGACCGTTTGAAAGGGGCCCTTTTTCTGGTTCTGGTCTTCGAGCTTTTCCTGTTTATAAGACCTGCGAAGCTTTATCAGGTGGTAACTGATGTTCAGAGTTGATAGAAGAAGAAGAAGAAACGCGCATTTAAAGGCTTGTTGCGCATGGAGTTTTAATGAGTTGAGGAACAGTTAGGAGGCTGCAGCTGGAAGGTGTCTTATCTGTCTGTTTGGCTTTTTTGCATCGTTGATTGTGTCACCCTGTCCTCAGAAACCTCCTGTCTGCTGGCAACACTTTGGAAGTTTAGTCTGCATGATATCACCTCGTAGAAATGCCTTCATGTTTGCAGCCGTAGAGCTCTGATCAGATCCTGCATGCAGCAGGTGCATTTCGCCACGCAGGAGTTTGTTTTCTCATGAACTCTTCAGCATTTAGTCACCTTTACTTTTCATCTGTTTTTTTTTTGCACAACTTTACACACAGATTTCATTTTTCTCCCTTTTACAAATAATCTCAAACGTGTGGAGTGCTTGTGTAATTCACCTTCTCTACTCAAACCTTTTGATGAAATCTGTGCAGATCTTATAAACAGAAAATTCAGGATGTTTTTTTTTTTTAGTCTTTGTTCACACATTTTTTTGTTGCTCATGCTACTAATTAAATGCAACCGCAATCAGACTCTGACGTCACTCAGCAGCGCCCTGTTTACGGAAGTAATAACAGACGCCGCCTTCTTTGGATTGATTTTAAAGTTTATTCAGCAGTGAGAGCCAAAAGTATTGTCTAAACAATAACAAGAGGAAAGAAGCTAATAAAATGTAATGACAACTAATAGAAATAACCTAACACATTTTCTAATTTCATGATTATAATTTTCAGCCAGTCCAGATTAATCTGGCTTCTTCTGGTGCAGAATTATGACATATTTCTTCTGCTAATGACATACAAGTCATTAGCAGAGAATTAAATACATCATTGAGTTAATCATTGAGTTATTGTCATGTATGAAAGTGGAAAAAGTTATAGTTTTGGGGGGTGAAAGGATTGGAATTTGATCGTTCAGACTGTCATGAAAAAGTTGGAAATCAGATTTGGGTCATATTTGCATGATGTTTGAGCGTAGCCATAGTTGAGCGCTCAATAAAAATGTTTTTTTTTTTTGGCAAGGTGGTTAGAAGAAAAATAATTGAAATAAGAAAGTATTCAGTTTGCATTTTGCAAGTAGAGAACACTTCAAAAAATGTAAAGAAGTCGGTTTGCTCGGATGAGACCCAAAATTCAGCTTGCACTCCAAATTATCCTGAAAATACCACTGCTGCTATGAAACATGGTGGTGGCAGCATCATGCTTTCCTTCATGAGAGGAAAGGAAGCTGCTCAGAGTTAATTGAAAGATGACAGAATACCTGAGGTGGTGCAGGTTCACTTTAAATCAGCACAATAACCCAAAAAAAATGCTCCTAAGTGGAGCTACAAGCATAGAATGGCCTAGTCAAAGTCCCAACCTAAATAGACTTGGGGGAATTTAGAAGATTGCTGCTTGCAGATGCTCTCCATCTGATCTGAAAGAGTTTAGGCTGATTTATAAACAGGAATAGACAATTTACGTTAAGCTATGGAAACTGAATACAAAGGCACTCCACACTTTTCAGATTTTTGACTGTAAAAAAATGCAGAAAACCATAAATAGTTCTCATTCACCTTCACTTCAAAATAAAAGAGCATTGAGGTTTGAAATGTGGCAGAAGGGAGGCGCAGAGATGAAATTCTCTTCTTCTTCATATTTCAGAATAAATGCCTCCTTTCATTATTGATTCATTTTGTTGTCAGAACATGCTGATGGTTGTCTGTTAAACTTTCCCAGACCCTCGTGACCTTTGCTGATATCTGCCTTTATCTCTGTAGATCCTGAAGATGTTCAGCTTCCTGTCACATAAGCAACAAATCTGAGAAAGTAAATATTTGACTCAAATCGCTTTTAGCTGCTCACAGGATCTGCAGATGTGTTCGTAATCAGATTCAGTGTTTTTAAACGTTGTTTTTCATATCCGACTGTTTGGGAATCAACTCGCCTGTGACTGTGCTGCTGCTTAATGCTGGTGGAAATAAATATTTGAATTTTAAGTAAAAAGCAAGAAAGATTTGGTTTGATTTTTGATGAATTATTTCGATGTGAAGTAGTTTGAATTGTTGTTTTCCTTTTGGTTTGAACAAAGGTTTTCTAAATTGAAGCTTGGTTTTATCCTTTTTGTCTTGTTCTTAGAGGTTGTTGCTCTAAAAATGCTTAAAATCAGCAGGATTTCACCTCTCAGTGTTTACAGTTGTTGCTTTGCAGATGGAGACTTTTTCTGTTTACTTTGCATAAGATTTTAAATAACAAATTTATATCTTAATAAATTTTAGATATAAATGTTTTTCTTTTATTAGCCGTGTTTTTTTTGTTTTTTTTCTGTTTTGTTTTGCTTTTCACTTTAATGTTATCGTGGATAAAACATAGTTTGTCGTACCCAATAATTAAAACGGACTAAATAAAGTTAAGGGTTTTCAAAGGTTGTTTGTTGCTGGTAATAAATTAAAACTGATGTCTTGACCAGAAAGTTGGGAAACTGTGCAGCTTTGAAACTCATTTCTGTACATTTTCAATAGGGAAATGCTAAGAAAAAAATAAATAAAAAATAAAATTATGAGAAAAAAGTTTAAATAATCCAATCATAAAGTTGTAACATTATGACTTTATTCTCGTATTAAGACTTTTTTATAAAAGCATTTTGACTTTATTCTCATGTTATTGTGACTTCATTATTTGGCATTATTAACTTAAAAAAATGTAAATAAATTGTTGCCTCTGAGTGCTTCAACTTGTAGATTTTTGACCCAGGATTCAAAAAGTCGTGACAGCGCTGCGTTAGTTTAACCTAACACCATAAATCACAAAGATTTTAACATTTTTTTTATTCTTACATGCAAATTTTTTTTAATTTTTGTACAGTTTTGGATTAATTATTGCTCTGAAAATATTCTTTCAACAACTGGCCTTTTTTAGAGTCTGCAGACTCTAGTGAACGATTAATCGATTATTAAATTAATAAAAAATTATTTCAATAATCGATTTATCACCATTAAACTGATTATTTCAGCCATAATTAACCTTCTTTTATCCTAAAGTGTATTCATACTGCAAACAGGTTTTTGCATCTTCATTTTTAAGCTTTCCGGTGACTGTAGATGCTAAAGCGAGTCGGGTTCTCATCCAGCTCAAGTCCAGGCTTGATCCCGTCTCCAACCCCTGCGAGGATTAAGTAGGTGGACAAAATTAAAGTCGACGTTCTCATGCCAGAGGGGATATAAAGTCCCTAAAAGGAGGTCTGGACACGATTTCAGTAGCAGAGCTCATCAGATCCCTCAGACAAAACCAGGAAAACTTCCAGACGAGGTTCAGTTTGTTGGATCTCGTTTCCCAAAGCCGATCCAGAACCATTCAGCCTTCAGATTCACAGAACGAGCCACTGATTTCTGCTGCAACCTGCTCCGTGTCACTTCCTGTTTTCTCATATCTATTTCCATGTAGGGCAGCAACTAACGATTATGTTAGTAATCGGTTATCCTGTTATCGGTTACTCTGACGATTAATCGGTTAAAAAATTGGCACATTCTGCAGCTTTTTCTTTTAAATGCAAATAAACAAATTACATTATTTTTTTAAAATAAGAAAATAAATATTTTATTGCCTAAAAGCGCAGCATTACTTTACTCTGCCACATGAGGAGCTCTGGGTACATTTACAAACCAAAATTGTTTTTTTTTTTAACGATAAATGCAAAATGTATATATTTTTGTACAGTTTTGGCTTAATTACAGCTGTGAGTGTGTTGTTCTTTCAGCAAATGGCCTTTTTTGAGTCTGTTTACTCCACTTAATGATAAATTGATAATTTAGTTAATGAATACTTCAATAATTGATTAATCGTTTCAGTCCTATTTCCATTCAAAGTTTGAAACTCCCAGCAAACACAGAGACCCGCGGTTGTATTCCAGACCCAGAGGCCGATAAACTCGGCCCAGACTCGTTGAGCGTGAGAGAGCATGGCTTTCCAGGGTGTCATGGCCGCCTTTGTCAGCTGCCTCGGTCCTCCTTCACACACCGGGCCCGGGCTGAGATCGGACATGCTCTCAGCCCTGTGACTCTCTTGTGATTCGGCTGACATTTTGATAGGACGGAGCGGGGAGCGATAAGCGCTCTGTTCGGCTGGGATATGTTGGAGGTGAGGGGGTTAGCCTCTGGTGCTACTTCCACCTTTGCTGCTCTTACTGCTGTAGCCAAAGTCCCACCATTTTCAACAAAGAGTGGATACTTTAAGGGTGGAAAATTAGAAACTGAAGATGAGAGAGACTTTATTGGTTTAGTTCAACCATTTAAATACAATTTAGGCTTAGATAAAATAAACTCAATCCAGATTAGCCCATTATACTTGTGTGGTGTTTGAGAAAAACCAAACGTAGAGTACTGAGAGTAACTTCTTAAATTTGTTTTCAAGCAGCCAGACCTTTATTTTATTATTGGAGATTTAAGACATTCTTTTCTTTCTGCATATTTTTAGTCCAGTTTGTACCTGACCTCGACAGAACGATGTGCACTGTGTGCTCAAACAATAAGGATAATGGACAAGTTGATCACTATACAAGTGTCACGGCTAAAGAAATTCACTTCAGTCGTGTTTCAAACTCATGTTGACTTTAAAAAACACAGATATCATGTTTAAAGCACAATGATTATAGCATGGCACCTGGTTAACTTAAAAAAAGATATTTACAAGATATTTATTGATTAGATTTACTTTTGTAAATCTAATCAAAGTAAGTTAACGAGGCTGATGAAAACCTAAGGTATGATGAGGCAGTTTAAGCTAAGGTAGACTAAGTTAGACTAAGAAAAGATAAGCCATCTTTAGATGGGCTAACATGATCTAGGGAACCGTTAGCTAGGGCAAGCTAACGTGAGATAAGCTAAGATGACCAAAGCTGTTTTATTTTAGCTTTTACCTTAGGCTAAAGTAAAATGGGGAAAGCTAAGATTGGGTAATTTTTAAATATAATCAAAGCTAAACCAAACTAGCAGCGCTAATGTCCGACAAGCTAGGAAAACCCAGGTAAACCAGGCTAAACTCAGATAAACTAACCCACAATAATTTAGGTTAAGCTAACATAAGGTGAACTAAGTGTAGATAGGAGTACAACCCAGAGTACAGTAAGTTAATGCAAACTAATGTAAGGTTAGCTAAATATGACAGCCCAAAATGTGTACACTAAAAAAAAACTAAGACAAGCTGAGATAAAATTAGCAGAACTGATCTAAGATAACTAACACAAGACGTGTCACACAAAGCTAAGTTAAACTTAGCTTTAAGTTTAACTTGGCTAAGGAAGGTAAAATAAGCTATTAAAGTATGTTTAGATTGGATAAACTAAGGTAACCTAAGCTAATTATGAGCAGTTTTATCAATATTTTTTTTTCTTCTGTCTTTGTGTTGTGTGAAGTTTATCACATTGTTACTACGAAGCAGAAAAACATCAATAATCTGATGGTCATCTGCTGTTTGTCAACATTTTTTTACATAACTAATTTGGGAATCTTTTTTTGGAGCTAAAATCATTTTTTTTACAGATGCAACCAAATAAATGATAAACAAACAGGTCAAAAGGAGCCTGGACATCCAGTTTAAAGTTGACTCAGTGATAATCTTTTTTTTAAATTAATGTTCATTTACTCAACTCTTCCTGAACAACAACTTGCAGGAGGTAATAACAGAACAGGAAGGAAAAAAAAATCTAATCTTGTAAAGTAAATGTAAGCATTTTTTGGCCTTGGTACCGAACAGCTGCACTTTCACCAAATGCTTGTAAATAACTTGGGAAAAAATAATGTAAATATGTGGCTCAAGGACAAATAAGCAAATTACACAACAAGCCAAAACATAAAGCTTATTGGACTGGATCTAAATGCTGCCTCTTGTGGCCGTCGTAGGAACTGCAGCTGCTTTGCTTGGGGGTTTTGTTTTTACCTCTAGAAGCTTTTTGCAATTTTTTTCTTTCAGTGAAAACTAAAAGCTGACAGCTGGTAAAGCTCCAAATTAGTCCCAATTTTAAACTTTTTAAGCTGACATAACTTCAAAAAAGACAACATGAAGACAGCTGAGTATTTATATCGCTTTGAACAGTTTTTCTCTCCAATGACAATGGATTAATTCCAGGGGCTTTCTGGAGGCTGAGAGTGAGGAGGAGAAGGAGTTGTTTGTGTAGCAGATAGATATTTGTCTATGTCTCTTTGTGCGTCATCCTCCCTAACGGTTGGCGATCTTTCAGCCTGATACGGCTCCTCTCCTCGATGGGGGAGATAGCATGCAGGCGGCCCACTGAGGCTGGATTCCCCGAGCTTATATTTTGGCGGTTGAGATGGGAGACGTGATAAAAGTTGGCGGCGATCACTGCAGCTGATAAGGCGGGAAGGTGGAGGGGGAGGCAGGCGGAGGGAGAGTAATTACATCTGGATGCTGCATGTTGACGGGCTGCCGTCTGTGCGGATGAATGAATAGACTGAAATAAAAAGAGAAAAGCAGCAGGAAGTGGAAGTAAGCAGAATGCATAGCTGTGTGTGTGTGTGTGTGTGTGTGTGCGTGCGTGTTTTTAATGGCAGCCCAGCCAGCCATGCCGCTCCCCCACCCTCTGAGAAAGATGTTTGAGGCAGATAAGGAGGCCTGCTGATGGTAGATAGATAACCAGCTGCTGATCCTCTCTGCTGATTGGGCGCCGCTTTGTGACATCACCCTTCCAGCTCAGAGGTCAGCGTGAATAATAACGCTGCCTCCCACGACTGAGAGCAAACCAGGACGTCTGCAGAGGCCAGACGAGGAAGCTGACCTCCTCCTCTTTTTTTCTTCCTCTTGAATTAACACCAGCTCAAAAGTTAATAAAAAAATTATTTGTTGTTTTAAAAGCTTCACAGATTCACAGCATAGAGATTAATTTGTTGGTTTTGTGAACTCTGAATTCCACACACCCACCCGGCCGCCTCACACAGCGCGGCGGCGGCGGCTCTCCCCTCCTGCGTGTGTTTTTTTTTTAACTCCGGCTTTGTTCTGCTTTTAGCTCGATGTGAACTTTAGATAAGCCGCGGGGCCTGATCTCCGGTGCAGATACAGATCTCCCGGCGTGATTAGAGTTGTTATCGGGCCGGAGCAGGCGGGAGCAGAGGCTCCGCTGCAGCGGCGGCGACGGGAGCAGCCGGGGTCCGGACCCTGGCAATCAGTTCCAGCCCTAATGGGATTAATGTTGTTGTATAATTAGATGATAGGTGTGAATGCATTGCTTTCTCCTCCTCCAACTCCCCTCCACTCACGCTTACAAGCATTGTCATTGATTAATTTAATTAGAATTAATGCCACGTATTACTCATTCCTGATTGTGTGTAAGATAGCGCAGACATGTTAGGAAATTCTGATGTTAGTTGATTTTTATCACTGGGTTTTTCTCTTTTTTTTTTTTTTTTTTAACTGTTCTCTGAAAGGCGTGAAGATTGTAGCGTAAACTGAAGGGGAAGAAGAAGAGGAAAGTGGCAGCATCAGCAGGATGACTCGCTCTTGGTTGATGCCACTGACAGATATTAATGATGGCGACTGATTGGGTATCACGCAGGCAACGAGTCTCATGCTGGAGATCAGATATCTTTGTGGGGAGCTGCATCAGGCTGCAGCCGTGCACATGTTTAACTTTCACACGCTACCTGGGGGGGGCAGAATGCAGCCAGCGGCGCTCCAGCTGAAATTCTGCTTCCTGTGCAGGAGAAATCAGGTGTTTACCATCTGATGTTTTCAAATACTTTAAAAGAAATCTCACTTTCAGGTGCCTGATGGATTGTGGGTTTGTTTGCAAGCATGTCTTGGTTTGTATTGTAGCTGTTTTCACTCCTGATAGTCTGGTAAACTTGCAAGTTGTAAGATTTGTTACGTTTCCAGCTGGTGTGGTTCATTTTCACACTGCTCTGTGTCAAATACAACAAACCCTTTGGAAAAACCTGTTCCCCTCCTCGCCTGTGGGGGCGCTGCACCAAGAACCACTGAAGGAAACGACACAAAAACCTCAAAAGAAGACGCTGAACGCATCTTCCTTCTTCACGAAATGCAAGCAAAAATGGAGTGTCGTCAGATTTTAGCCGTTTCGTATTTTGGCAAAATTAGCGGTAATTTTGTTTTACCCAGAATGCCTTGCTCTCCAGTCTGCTTCTTCCAAAAATTGAGTGGCGTCAGATTTTAGACGCTGTAGGATTTCTATTTTCCCATTTCTCCCACTACTAGGGCTGGACTTGCACATTTTTTGTGATGGTATTTACCCACAACGCTGTGCGCTAGCGTCCACTTCTTCACAAAATGTAAACAAAAATCGAGTGGCGTCAGATTTTAGCTTTTGTAAGATTTCTCTTTTGTTCGTAAAAGACCATGAGCCATTTCTCACGCTAACGCTAAACTTGTACATTTGTTTTGATTGTATTTACCCAGAATGCCCTGCGCTGTAGTCCATTTCCTGCTCCGATCCGCTTATCGTTCACATATGCATTGAAACTGCACCAGAATTCACTTCAACCGAACCGAGTCTGGTTTGTAAGTAGACCAGAGTTTACGTTTTTAGTCCGATTACGGATCTCCCTTTCCAAAGGAATGAACCAGAGTTGGATTAAAGCGGACCAATCAGGGCTGGTGTGAATGAGCCCATGCGTGCGCATGCGTGTGTGTGTGTGTGTATGACCAGACTCAGTAAAAGAGGGAAGTTGGCAGGAAGCACGGTTTGCGTTCGGTGTGTGGATGAGTTATTACTTTTTCCTGCTGTTTACCCATGAGACGGCTCTGTTGGCGCTTCACGCTTCGCCTGCTCGCTGCAGCTGTAAACGCTTTCACCTTTGACCCCTGCTCTTGCGGCTACACGCAGGAGGGAGGGAGATCAACGGTAGCGTAATCGCTGTCCAAACTGTTTGCTTAAGCAGTAATTACCTCTTCGCTCGCTCGTTTCAGGGAGCCATCTGAGAGCTTAACTCACTGCCGGTGTTGTTTACCTAACTGGGAGAGACCGCAGAGTCCAAACCTACCGGAACAAAGGACTGAGGCTCGGTTCTGCTGGTTCTGTTTGTGGGGAAACCATGAGCCACGTGGCGCTGATGTTTCTCGGCAGAAACTCCTGATCCAGCCCTCCTTTCTTTCTGATTTCCTTCCTGTGATCCAGACTTTCCTGTTTTCTTTTAAAATGGTCATGATCAGTGGTTCTGAGTTTGCTTCCTCTGGACTTTGGCTGGTTTTTATTCATATATAAAAACAATAAAATGGAGCAACTCCACCTGGCGAGCTTCAAAGCTTTGCAGAAGTTGGAAACTCGAGCATAATAATAACAATAAACTCCTGCAGATGAATAAATCTAAAAGTTATGTTCAAAAACACAGTCAAATTGTTCAGTTGTGCCATCTATAAGTTTATTTATCAGTATATTTCACATTAATATATATTTACTATGGGGCTGTAACTTTAAAGTGCTAATTTTCATTAAATAATTGGATCTTACTGCTAACCATGTAGCAGCAGCAGCATGTTTTCATGCTGATGCCAGTATTTTCAAAAAAGCCAAAACTGTTTCTAAAACTCTCAAAACCTGAATGGGTTTATTAGCACTTTGCACCAACCTGATGGTTGAATTATCCAAATAACGGATTAAAAACAATAAATATCTTTGTTGTTAAGCTCACGTAAATTCATTCAACAATTCAGCAGCAAAAGGAGCTTTTGAATTGAAAATGTTGCTTATTTTGTCTGTATATAGCTTGCGATTAAAATGCAATTAATTGCAGTTAATTAATTACAGACCCTGCAATTAACTCAATTAATTTTTTAATGGAATCCCACTTCTAATTTACATGTAAATTTGCCCGGTTTGAGCTGAAGCTAATTTACGTCTGTTGACATTCCAGGTATTAACCCTAGAGCTGCAGAAACTCCTGCCAAGCTGCATAAACACACACAGGCTTCTAGATACTGAAATATCCATAACAGAACAATCAGAAATGGAGAAAATCACATATGTGTTGCATGTGAGGTGTTTAACATGCTAACATGTTAACCTAATGACTCTAAAGGAAAATAACTTCTCATTAAATGCAACAGTTTAAACAAGGAAATAATATAGAGATGGTGATATGAATAGATTTTATTCTCAAAACGTTTAGTGCTTCCTTATATTCACATTATTATTATTATTATTGGGTGTACGAACAGTCAGATGTTTTGCAGTTGTGGAGATTGAAAGCAACATTTTCTAAGTTTTCTATGAGGCTTTTAAATAAATGAAAGCATCTTGTCATGTTTGGACATGTGGTTCTAGATCCCACCTGAATCTGAACCTCCAGGTCGCATTAATTCGTCATTAATACTCGACAGACGTCGCTATTCTGCGAAGAAAAGCAACAATCATGGCGGTCGATAATGAGGATTAAGTTATTAATGTCCTGCCTCCTGCAGGACAAAAACCTCAAAATCCACCGTTAGCATCCATGTTTACAAACACTGAGCTTTTCTTCTTCTTCTTCTTCTTTGTTATGGCAGTTGGTAAAACACTGAGCACGCTCTCTGTGTGTGACGTTATTGTGCCCTTTGTATGGGAGACACTTTCAGGTCATTTAAACCGATTTCCTTAACTTTGGGAGATTAGAGATCAGCCGATACTTACATGTGAAGCCGATCATTTCCACTGATGTTATTTACCCCGGCAACTGTCGTCTAAAAATCAGCCACTGTCCTCTTCTGCTCTCCCATTAGAAAGATCTGACTGATGGTCCAGCCCACCAGGTGAATCATGGACATTTGTAGTTAACTATATTCATCCCACTGTTACCAATCCACCAACTTTCTTGCTATATTGAGCAACATTTCAGACAAAAAGAAAATTGGTATAGGCCAAAATTGGAATCAGCAGGTTTTTAAAAGATTGGTAATTGGCGATCGGCCAGAAAACTGCAATCGGTGCACCCCTGTCTGAAAATGTGAACAACCGCGCAAAAAATCTGGATTTCTCAAAAAATCTGAGTTGAATGTGAGCGATCCCATCCAGTTTAAAATATCACATAAAAGTCAATTAAACATAGAGAAGAGAGCTGTGGGTTGGGATTCATTCACAGGACTGTATCTGTGTTTGTTTCTGGGAGAAGGAGTCAACCGGTGTTATGACAAGCCCCCTCCTGCTCCTCCTGGCAGCGATAAGGCGGCCCATTTGCTCCTACTGTGCTGAGCGCCGTTTTCCGGAGTGTTAAGGCAACCTGGACAAACAAAACCACCTGACCTGCTTTTACAGCCACATGGCCTCACAGACAGACACAGACAGTAACAGCCGCTGCACATCCACAGGCCTCACATACTAAATCAGGCAGGTTCAGAGGTCAGAGATGAAGGAAACGTCCGGTTTCAGGAGCTGATAACACGATTTTCTGGACGGTAAATTGTCCCAGAAATGAAATAAACGATATTGTCATTTTGAGGCACTTTTCAAATAATATAACAATAATGCACATTTTTGTATCTCAAAGATACAAAAATGTCAGTTTCTGCAGAACATTTAACACTGAAACCAGAAAACATTTTAAATGTCCAAAATAAAGAAGTGATGTAACTGAAACAACGATAATTAAAATAAATTATGAAATCTCTGTAACCAAAGTTGCATTTAAGAAATTATTAATCATTCAGCTTCGACAGGGGAGACACAGAAGTGTCAAACGTTTGCAGCGTTTTCAAAATGCCGGCTTTTCAACAATAATATCAAAGGGAAACGTTTATTTGATGATTTTTGTCCAGATGGAAATGAAAATGTTCATTTGGATTTATTATGCTAATAGATTTATTCTTTACTGTGACAGGCTTAGTCATGATTTCTTGATGTTTGGCTTTTATAAAACTATTTTATTGACCTACATATGAACTACTTTGTTAACATTACAACAGCAATAATAATAGATTTATATTTTTAAATCTTGAGATCTCAAAGGGATTTAGAGGAAACGTTTTCAGAGTTTTTGTGCTTCTTCCAGAAGTAACTTTGCAAATTTATCTCCTGCTATTTTCTCCTTCAACTTTTTAAAACAACCTGGTTCTGTATTTTTCCGTCATAAGATGTAACCTGCTAACAGTAGTTTCTCCAATTGTTGACCTGGAGGTGAACATTTTTTACTTTCATTAGTTTTTAATGTAGAATGATAAACTTGAGAGATAATTTTGTTGATGTTTTTTTTGTTTTGTTGATGTTTTTCTGTCTCAGCATTGTGACAATCTGGTCACAAAACGTTGATTCTCTACCCAGATGGATTTAACTTTTTCCTTCTGCATTAAAACGTTAGATGAACTTGATTCTAACTTTAATGGATATTTTGTAATTAACTCATCAATCTTAGTTTGAAGGTGATAGATGCATAATTTCCTTGACACAAATCTCAATTTATTTTTCTGATTATTAATGGCATAGCGATTTAAAAAAAAAAAAAGAAAAAGAGCAAAATTCAGTTTAATTGCGCCATAAAAAGCAGCAAATATTCACATGCCGGAGCTTTGAAGCTGCAAATGTTTGCAGGAGACAAACTGATTAGTTGTTGCAGAAACAATTACATCTGGATAAGAAACTGCAATCGAACAGCCCAGTTGTTTCGTAGTGGCTTTATAAGCTGAAATATTATTTTCTAGAGCATTCAGATGAATTTTAAGTCTGCAGAGAGTTATTAAATATTTAAGGTTTAATTCAAATGAAGCAGCTGACGTATCAGGTGAATTCAGGAGATTTAAGCTGCTTGGGAAGAGAAACGAGTGGACCAGAGTAATGAAGACGAGGAGAAAGAGAAGATGATGAAGGGAACGAGGAAGTCGCGGAGAGGACGTGAGGCGAGGCGGCGATAAGGGCGAGCCGGCGACCGGGACAAAGCGAGCAGAAAGAGGAGAAGCTGGAAGAGCCTCCTGGGAGCCCCTTTAACAGAAGAGGTCTAGACTGATGGCTCCTCTCACTGTCTGAACACACACACACTCACACACACTGATTGTGAGATGACAAAACATAAAATTTGCACAAGTCTTTCTGACCTTCAGGCACTTAAAACCTGGGAAAAGCCCTGCAGAAGTTTCCACTGAGGACAATACGTAATAAACAAAATATTTCCATGTCTGTCAGATCTTAAAGCTTTGCGGTGCAGATAGATTTACACCTACAATGACATATTTAAAAAGTAAAATAAGTCCTGAGTGGGTGTGTTTGCATCAAGAGGCAAAACTGACTCATCAAGCAGGAGGATGACTTTTTGAACCTTAAACTTGTTCTGTTTTCTCACCACAACTCCCACTGATGACACCACAAAACATGAAGAGTAAATATTAGAAAGTCATCACTTTCTAAACTTAGTTTGCCACATTTTCTAAGTAACTATTTCTATTCCCAGATGTTTTGTCTTTGGCCACAGTGCGATTTGAGTCCAGCTCTGTTTGGAGCTCCGCCGCTCAGCTACACTTTCCAGTAGAAACACTGTTCAAAGTTTAAACGGCTCATAGAAAGTGAAACTTTTTCTGACTGAATTGGCATTTTCAGATCTTTTACGGTTTTTACACAGCCACCGCTTAAGTTTGATATACTTTAGATTTTCTGGAATCTTCAGCTCAGACGACGATGATGTCACACTCTAGATTCTGAGCTGATGAAATATTCAGAAACTGTTTGAGTCAAACCTCATTCACGGCCATAGTTTCACTCCCACATGTGGAATTTATACATCGAAACAAAGATATTTTCGTCTACTTTCACCCAGTGTGTCTCCCATTGCTGTAGGACTTGGAGTTTTTTCCAAATCAGCCCAGAGAGCAGGGAGCACACACCCAACCTCTGTGTTATTTTTCAGCTGTTTCTTTCCAACCTGGAACCGAAGGCTCTTTTCAATCTGTCGTATTTTCTCCGTAAAACACTGCAGGAACATGAAAAGTTCAACAAACGACCATCAGAAGCTCGTGATGCTGGAGGGTAAAAATCTTTTTAATACGACTTGTAGTTTTCACTCAGTCATTGCTTGCTTGAGGCTTAAATGTTTATCCGTTTTCCCATTTCCTTGACAGTTTCTCTGTCAGGTGTTCAGAAAAGGCGGGAATAACCATAGCAACCAGTGACTCAGCATTCTGTGGTTGCATCGCTTAGCAACCTTTTGTTTTTTTTTAAAATATCAATCCGTTATTGCATAAGTTCCAGATTGCCAAAGAGGCCTAAAAGGAGGAATTTGATGTATGTTGGATTTTTCAGGCAGGAGCTTCTTTAGTAAAAAATTTTTTATATTGTTTACTAAAATTTGTTTTGGTTTATAAAATTAAATTAATTTGTTTGTCGGTGCTACTGAGACTCCAATTGGTGAACTGCCTCAACAAAAAAGTGGAATCTTTTCTGTTGTCTTAGTACGACAGACATTTTGCACTATTTGCAAAACCCGTGCCATTTATTCCTAAGCAGAATAAATGTGGACTTTGTGGTTCCAGACCTTTTCAGTGACGCCTGTAAACCCAGAGAGGTGGAGTCTGACCTGAGACCTGAGCGACATCAGATCCAGGTGAGACTATTCAGACGTGCGTTTTTATGTCGGGATTGAATTACGACAGCGGCTCCGTCTGTTGCCTTCTCTGCGCGTCTCACCGTGTACGTTATGAGTCATGTGAGCCAGCGGCGTCGCAGCCATCCGGCCCTCTGGATGGCTTTGTGCTCGCCTAAACCGCGCTGCTCCGTCTCTCCCTGACTGATAAGTGAGCTGCCAATCACACCGACTCTGTCTGTGTGGGTGTCAGCAGGATCAGCATTACTGAAATGACTGCAGATCTGCTGCAGATGGTTTCCTATTGGAAGATATAATTCACTAATTCGGGGTTATGCAAATATTTTCCTGAAGAGAAGAGTTATTTCTGTTTTAGTAGTTGAAACTAAACAGGAGAGTCTAAGCCTGCATATTAAAATGTTTCCAGCTAATTTAAAGAAGTTGATTTCATGTATTAATTGTGATCTTTTAAAGTAATTTTTAGAATAGGGTTGAATACTTTAAAAATTTCCACACTATATTTGTGCCTTTTCTATTTTGGATGCTGAAATACCTTAGCACAATGCTACTTTAGATGCTGCTGGCTGTTAAGACGGTTTCCACATCGTGTGTTTTATTAGGTGCATTGAACGTTATATTGGACATATTTTCTATTGATATTGATCATGTGTCTATTGCAGTATAAGTTGATATTGCTTTATTTCCCAGCCCTAATTTCAGATATTTGAAACCAAAAATGAATCGAAAATTATCAATATTGACAGATAAGGATCCCTGAAATCACGAGCACTGTTCAGGCATACAGTCCTGCCCTAATTTCAGATATTTAACACAAAAAAAAACAATTAGTAATTTTCTATATCAACTGATATAAATACTTACATCACAATACAATTTTCAACCATTTCTTCCAGGCCCAATTTAAGATGATTAAGACAAAAATTAATACAATTTATCAACGTCGTCTCATATAAAATGCTTAAGTTATGATATGATTTTCAGCCATATCGATCAGCTCTAATCTCATATATTTAAAACAAAAACTAATCAATAATCATCAATATTGACTGATGTGAAATGTTTATATCGCAATATGATTTTCAGCTATGTTGTCTAACTCTAATTTCATACAATTAAAACAAAAAAACATCAATAATTATTGATACAAACTGAAATGAAATGTTGTGACATTTTTCCAAACATATTGTTGTCCAGCTCTATTTTCATATATTTATAACCTAATCAATAATTATTGATATCAACCGATATAATCCTTTATATCGTGATAATTTTCCTGCCGTATCGTCCAACAGCCACAGCCGGTTTTCTGAACACCTCTTTGTGCGTCCTGCCGTCCTGCTTTTGAAATTCCCCTCGACCCTCATCTTTCCTCTATCTCCACCCTTCCACCTCCACTCCTCTATCGCCCCCTCTTTCATCCCACCTATCTGCGCGCGCCCCTCCCCGGGCTGCGCAGACCCGTGGCCTCGGCCAGCCAGGTCCTGGCGCTATGATAATGTGGAAAGTTGAACTGGCCCCATTACAGCGAGGCTGATGGGAGGGCCGATAACGCCGTTGATAATGGGTGCAGATAGCGCTGACACAGCGGTCCAATAGCCTGGCCTCCCCCCACCGTTCACCCACCCCCACTCCACCCATTATCATTCCTGCCCACCGATGGGCTCCCAGAACGCTATCTCCTCTCCATTTCCACTCCTGCGACAGATAAGAATGGAAATACTGACTTCATAGCTGACTGATTAAAGTGTCTGCCTTTCTTGATAATACACAGATAAATTATGTTTTTTTTCTTCCTCTTCTTCTCCTTCCTTTCTCTATCTGGAAAAGGGTGGGGCCAAGTGGCGAGGACAAGAGCCCCCTCCCCTGCTGGTTTCTCGGCTCTTTTTAAGGAGTTTTTCTCCGTTTCTGGTTGACCCAGGACGGTTTATCGTGTTTAAACGTCCGGGTCCAAGGAGAACTTGTGGTGCTGGTTCTGAAGGAGGGTGAAGTGTGGGTCGGTTGGTTGGGGTGGGGGTGGTTAACATCCAGATGGACAGAGATTAGGAGCAGCTGAACTCCCACTGCAGCTGCAGCCGTTTCCAGGTTGACTTTTATTTTTTTATCAGCGATCGCTCCAGTTTGATACCGGCGAAGATCCCCGATGGATACGCTTCCTGCATCCGAATCCCCATCTGCTTTTCATCCCCCTCCCAAACAAAAACCCACCCCTTCCACCCCTGTTTCTTATCTCCAGCTCTCCAGCTCTCTGTTCGTCCAACTGAACTTCTGTCCTCCTTCATCCTTTCACTTCCCTCCTCCTCCTCTTCCTCAGGATCATATCTGCTTTCCTTCACTACCTGCCAACCTGGCTGGGATTAAAGGAGAAGTGTTCAAACTTCTGGCACAGAGGGCCAAAATCAACAAGTTCAAAACACTCAGGGGCCACAAATTATTTTTATTTCGTTCAGTTAAAAATTTATGATTAAGGTTGAACTAAGAAAATATGTTAAAAATAAAATAAAATTATGAGAATAAAATAAAATAAAGTTGTAATAATTTGAGAATTTAGTCATAATATCTCAAAGTCACACGAGAATAAAGTGAGAACATGAGAATAAAGTCATAGTATCATAAAAATAATGTTGAAAAAATACAATAATAAAGTTGTAATAATAGGAGAATAAAGTTATTATGAGAATAAAGTTATAATAAAGTTGTGATAATAGGAGAATAGTCATAATATCGAAAGATTAAAGTCGTACGAAAATAGAGTTGAAATAATAAGAATAATATCAAAACATTTTCAGAATAGTCATATAAAGTAATAGTGGTTTGTCCTCTTGTACAAATTAACTTGCAATTTAATTAAAAAGATCCTAAAATTGCTCTCAAAGTTGTACGGTTTCCTGGCTTCTTCGTGAAGACATTCATTTTAGTTTAGTTCTTCAACCAAAAATAAGAACTGTCTTTAAAAACCTCTGATTATTATTAGTGAGCAACACCTTAAATGCATTTCAAGAAACACAAACCCTTCTTGCCACGCTGGCTTATCAGATACTGCATGCTTTTATTTTAAAAAGCTTTCAGATCCTTCTGATCCTCCCGTTTCTGCTGGAGCATCCGTGATAAAGTTGTCGACGCCTGTTTGCTTTGCAACCAGCTCCCACCTGTGCTGTAACACGTGCCTGCTGGGGAGTAATTTAATCCTTCAAACAGTCGATAAACAGTAAATATTCCTCGAGGGTAAAAAAAACTGAAGTGTGTGTATATCGAGGACCAGCTGGTTCTGGAGGCTCAGCTTGGTTTGGATCAGAAACTGGACCTGAGACATGCTTACATCTGTCTAAATTTTTATCCTTTCTGTTGTTTTTGTTGTTGATATTTGCACTAGAAACGAGATCGTTTGTTTTTGCATATTTTTTTCAATTTTAACAAGACACTTGTCTTCTCCAGCAGCCATTGTACAGCACTTACAGCGGTAAAACCAGCTGACCTAATGTGCTGGAACTCCGTTTGGGTTGCTAGGTAACGGGCAGAACTCTGTCGTGGTTGCCAGGTAACGGCACAGTGCCTGTTGATTTGTGACATTCCAGACGCTTTTGAAAAATATTAAGTTATTGCCAAAACCCAGCTGTGTGGTTTGTTTTTAAGCGCTTGTGATGTTTTCAGAAGCATTTGAGACCCAAATAGAAATATAAAACGTGCAAAATGTGAATTTTCCAAAGTAATTCCCTTGAACACGCTGTAGGAGCAACAGCAGTCTTATGTAATGTGTTGTGAAATTAAGTCATCTTTACTTTTAGCTGCATTAAGTGATGAGTTGAAAACTTTCACCACTGGTGTTCTTCTTTGGCCGATCAAAAACGATCAGAAAAGAGTTTCTCCTGTTTTCTTTTCACAATATAACAAAAGCCATAATTGATCCTCCAGTAGATTTTAACAAAAATATCATTTATTCCAGATTTTGATTGACTTTGACTGATCGCTATCAGACTTTGTTGTTCCCCAGCCTCCACCTGATGCGCCTCGCCCGCCTGGCGTTGCCACGGCGTCGCTCAGACATCCCTACGGCGAGCCCAGCCGAGCAGGAGTTGTTTCCCCCTGCAGGAAGCAGCGGGACGGAACAACACGGTGTTCGGCGGGGCCACACGAGCTGACCTTGATAGATTAGACCCGGAGAGGCTTTTCTGTCTGACACAGAGCGATGATAAGTCTGCGAGAGAAATAGTTTTTCCTTTTCTCAAAAATATGGCTGCTTTGCAGGCCGGGAAGAGATTGTGAGCGTTTTATGTGAGTCTGCCTCAACCAGCCAATCTTCCTGTCTGTGTCTGCTAATAAGCAACCACCCTCCTCCCTCCTCACCAGATCACTTATCTAAATATATTTTTCCTTTTTCCTAACCCCTCGCTCTGCCCGGCTCATATGTTACCGGTTCTATCGCAGCGTTTCACGCATTAACCGGACCGAGGATGCACAGAAATCACCATAAAGGTTAATTCGATACCGAAACAGGCGAGTTTAGCAGTGTTTTTAAGGGCAGCGCTCCTTTTTTTGTTGTTTTTTTGTCCTGTGAGTCCACAGAGGGCTGGGAGTGCAAGGCTTGAGAAAGAAAAGAAAGAAGAAGAAAAAACAGAAACTGTGATAAAAAGCCGAGATAAGAGAGTGACCGTGTTGTGTAGGAGTTGATATCAATGTTATCTATCTGTCTTTTTTCACTCTGCGAGCCCTTCTCTTGTTTTTTCAGCCCTTATCTTGCTCCACCAAAATGCCAGGAACAAAAAGGGGAGAAAGAAAGAAATTACCGTGCAGATTATTCATGGGGTAGGCTGATAAAGTGTTGACGCTGAAATTAAGACCAGTGTTCGGCCGTGGCTTTTTTTTTTCTCCTCAGCGTCTGTTTTTCATACCGTTGTTTGTATTTTTTATTTCTGTCTGAAGGTTTCTGCTTCATGTGCAAGCTGTGCAGTGATAATTTCCTGCCGTTGGTTGCTATTAGCAGATTAGACTTCATTTAACTCTTTGTGCCCTCCCTGACACCAATTCATTACATGCACACCCTCCGTCTACACACACACACACACACTCACTCTCTCTCTCTGCTGGACTCAGATAAGCTCTGTTCTCAATCTGCTGCTAATAGAAAGGCTCAAACCAACATTGGACAGGTTCTGGTTTCCACAATGACGGGCCCAAGCGGGGCGGGGTGACACCGCGCCGTCCGGCGGCGTCCCGACTGAAGACACGGAGACAGGCGGGTCAGCAGCTTGACCCCACTTTACATCTGAATCCATGATTGCTGCGGAGAGTTTTCTCCCCTGCTGGAATCATCTGGCTGCAAACAGGTTGATTCGGATGAAGCAAGCAGATGGATAAAGCGGAGAATAATTAAAATAGTTTCTTCTAGGACGTCAGAAACATTAGTCTCCTTCAGGTTTTCATAGTCAGAATCCGATCAAACAAGCCGAAATCCTCCAATCAGTGAAGTCACACGTCCTCGAAAGAGAAAGAAAATCTTAGTCAAAAAAGGATTTTTAAAGCAACTTATTTCATAGTTATTTATTATAAAAATTGACAATAAAATGAGCCGACCTCAGTGAAGTCATGAGTCGTCAAAAGGGAAATAACATCTTACAGTTAAGAAAAGAACAAAAAAAAATGTATTATAGAAACTTATTTTATACTTATGTGTTATAAAAATTGGCAAGAAATATAGATTTTCAGACTAATTTTTATAGCTCAAAATAAAAGGTAACATCAAAAGCTACAAAAATCCTCAAAAAAAACAAAACAATCGAGTTTTATTTAGGACTGGACAATGTGGCTGAAAAACTTCTCACAATATAAACAAAAACAATTATAATAGTAATAGAAGTGTTTCATATCGGTCAATAACTCTGGATTATTTTTTTGTTATAAATCTCTGAAATACTGACAAACTGGTGGCATTTTATCCAGTTTTTGTTTTTTATTTTTTTAAACTTTTATGCAGTTAAGAGGCGAAACCTTAAACTGCTGCTGCGCAAGTTGTTGCTAGGTAACCAAAGAGTGAGTGAGTTGCTAGGTAACCAAAGAGTGAGTGAGTTGCTAGGTAACCAAAGAGTGAGTGAGTTAGTTGGTTCCACCAACTTTAGCTCGTTTCAGCAGCTAAAGTCTTTCCTCTTCCTAGTCGTAATGTTACTTGATGTAAATAAGGAAGACTGTAGATGTTAGTTTCTGTAGCCGTGCTAAGATGGTTTCTGTTGTGCTTATTGATTCATTTTAAAGATTGTTTTGTGCTTTAGCTATTAATTTAGGCAGTTTGAAGTGTTTTCATAGGAATTCTTGGTATTCTCAGGCCACTGTCGTCCTTAACTCCTGCCCACTTTACTCACTCAGCCTTTGGTTTTTCATTAGCACTATGACTCATAAAACATTATTTCTGAAAATAAACAGGCTTGCTCGTCTTTAAGTTGTTTTATTTTGTCAAAGCTATCAAAGACTTAGACATCTGGCCCATCACAAAGCTCCATGCTTCCTCCTCTTCCTGTGGACATGTTTATGCTCGGCATTAACAACCGCCTCGGATGTTTGACGAAGTGAAATGGACGTAAAATAACAGCAAAACAAACTTTATGTCCAGGGTATTGCCTGCCTTTACTTCCACACTTCCCTCTGCGATATTTAATCGTAATTTCATACAATAATGGGTCTGTTTTTATCATGATGGAGTGTACCTGTAGACTGGAAAAATCCATAACTGAAATGAAAGAATATTGTTGGAAGATTAATGAATCGAAGGAGAAATGATGATTTAATTTCTCTGGAAGAGATTGTATTTCTGTCTTTCTTTTTTTGTCTCTGATTGTGATCTCACATTTAAATAAAAAAAAGGTTTTATTAGGTACTAAAAGGCCTTTCTGAGAGGAAAGTTGGCCCTGTTATCGCCCAGAGGTCACCTGGTGAGCTCAGGTTCCCCCTGGAAGTCCGTCTGATCGCCGTCTCCTCTCAGTTTAATCTGAAGTGGCGCATTATTCCCTCATTGTTTTAATAACATCAACAGGTTTTCACCAAGAGGAAGACGTATCGGACATCGGCTGTAATTTCCTTCGCCTCGTTGCAGCTTCCTCACCCTCACCTCTTCCATCAGCGCTGAGTCTTCTTGTCGGTGTATTAGTATTAGCAGCAGCAGCAGCAGCAGCAGCAGCAGTGTCCCCTGAAGTAAAACAATCTGCTGTAATCTATCAGTGGCTTATCGGCCCTATCTGAGAGCCGAGAAAGCCGGGGCCGGGGCTGTGGCGCCGCTCTCCGGAGCTGATAAAGTTTCAGAGTTCAGCGATGATGAATGTTAAGAAACTACACCCTCGTTACCAGCCATGTGGACTCGGCGGGGCTATGCGATAGGGAGGGCTGAGGAGGTGGAAAGTGGAGAAAAAGGGCAGACAAAAAACAAAAACAGGCTTTATTGGCATCGGTTGTAGCTCTGTTTTAGCTTCTTTTTTTTCTTCTTTTTTCTCTGCTATCACCTTGTGATTTTTGACCCTGTTCAGTCAGAGGGTGACAAAGATGCTGAGTCAACTTTTTATCCATCTTAATCAGAGCTGAACTTTAGAGCTGGATCAATCAATAACAATATATTTATCACAATAGACATGGTCAATAACAATAGATAATCAATAACAATAGATAGTATGTCTGATAGAATATCAACTGCACAGCATTTTGGGGGATGTAGGCAGAGGAAAGACTTCATCCACTCAACTTCTCACGGCTAGCTAACCAAGTCAAGTGGAATCAACTAACTCACTAACGATGCTAACCCTTAAGCGCTAATCATAAACATTAGTTCTGCTAACGCTAAATCCCTAAAACAAACCACCCTCTTTAGCAGAGGTTAATGCTGAAGCGCTAACTTGAGTTCAGATTACATTTTCTCTTGAAAGACTGCAACCTTTGAGCAACAATTTAACTTTTTAATTTGAAAATGCTCCTGAATATTGCATTTATTTTTCTATCTTTGCATCTCTACTGTTTGTTTTATTTTGTTCCTGACTGTTTGTTTCTTGTTTAAACAAAATAAAAAGCTAGATAATTTCACAAGAGGAAATGGAACCGCTGCGTAAATAGCCTTCACTCACTTCAAAATAAGAGCATGAAAATAAATGTCCAACTACTCGAAGAATTCTTAACAGTATTTAACGAAAACTTTGACACAGATGTCAACACTTTGTTTTTGTAAAGCTGAAACTTTACAAAAAACAGCCCAGCAACTTTAGCAACTCGCTCGCTCTTTGGTTACCTAGCAACAGCTTGCAGAGCAACTTGCGCAGCAGCAGTTTAAAGTTTCGCCACCGTGACACTAGGTCTGTCACAATAAGCAATAAATTAACGAATCGCATATTAAATCAAAATGAGCTCAATAGTTTTCATTCGAATGATTTGTTTTTCTCTCTTCTCTCGTTTTGCCAAAACCTGGATGGTAAAAGTCTTTCCTGGACCAAAAAATGTCCCCAAAGTTATTGCAATCAACGATAATGTTGTCGTTTTGAGACCATTTTCAAGTAATACAATGCTAATTATCGTAACGCAAGAACACATTCTCAAAGATCAATGAACTTTAAATTCTAAGGAACATTTGAGTAAAACAAGTAAAAAATAATTAAACAAAACAACAGAAACGACAAATAAAATTGCTTCTGTAAACAGTGCTGTCCTTCAAAAAAGTAGAAAGAGAAAAGCAATAAATCATGCATGTGGAAATTTTTTAGCTTGTTTTAATGTATCATGCGATTAATTTATTTATTGCTTATTGCGACAGATCCAATCACAGCTTTATGTATCAAGAAATTCTTCCCAAAACAGAAACGCATTTGGTGAATTTCTTTAGACTTTTTTCGTGACGGAGGCAAAAAAAAAGAAAAAGACGGAAAACGCAGGGGCCAATTGTGATTGTGACAAAGTTCATGAGCGTATAATGTCGGTTAATGCGTGGCGGGGCGCGGGCAGCTTTGTTCGCCAGGCTGTGGAGCTCTTAATAGAATCTGATAGACGGCCGTCTCCTCGGACTCCCAGCTCCCTCTGGCTCCTCTCCTTGTCTTACTGTCATTCTGTGAGGGAATAATTTGTCAATAATCAGCCGTGTCCCTCTCGTCAGGATGGTTTTGATAAAGCGGCCTCTCTTCGGGGGCCGGAGAATATCTCTTCCTCCTTTTTTTTTATTATTATTATTTTTTTTATTTTAATAATTTTAAAAAACGCGGAGCCGGCAGCATGTGGCAGCAGATCGGAGGGAACGATAGGGCCATTAAGCGCTTTAGAAGTATTTTAGCTGAACTCACACAAAGCAGAAATAGATAAATAAATAATGAAAGGGGGGAAAAAGTGGAACGTCAACTGTCAGAGAAGTGATACAGACTTTAAGAAATCATTTGGGAGGAGGAAAAGATAAAAGATTATCCCTCTTTTCTGCCAACTTATTGCCTCCTCAGCCGCCGCCGAGGCTAATTCGCTTACTGCAGCAGTCATGTGGACACACTTTGTGTTGCTGCTGCTTATACCAGCACCAGTTTATATAAATATATATATGTATGTGTGTGTGCTGTGAATCTGATCCTGCCTCTGTCCACATCACTCAGCAGTGTTTGGCATCCATTATCTGCTCCACTGTAAGGGGCAGGAATTTTCCACAGATATCCCAGAATGCTTATTATCTCTAAAATATCTGTGGATGGGCCGACACTCATCTGATTGGCTAAATCCGCCGGGGCAAACACATTCCTCTGACCCCCACCTTCACCCGTCACTGCAGTCCCGCAGAGGGAGGGGGAGAGAAAGCCATTCTGCAGATTAAACCTGAGAAACAATAAGAGGATGGGGGCTGAATTAATCCCGTCATCATATAAGGGAATATCCTGGCTACTGTGGAGAAAAAGAAACACCTAAAGTGATCAGCAAATGTAGGATCAGCACACAGAAAATCTCCGGAGAGGGATGGACTCGATCCAAACATCACATAATGTGTCAATAATTTTTAACAGAGAAAATTATTCCCCTTATTAAAAACAACAACAAAAAAACTTCTTCAGGAGGTACTGCTAACTGAAAAGTTAGCTATGCTAACCCTAAAGCGCTAACAACAAACATTAGTTCCGCTAACTCTAAAGCGCTACACAAACCGGGTATTTAGCAGAAGCAAATGCTAACGCATTGATTAAATTAAAATTATATCTGCCCTGGAATGACTATAACAATCACCAAATACATTTTAATTTACATATTCTGTAACACTCATAGATATTTATGTCTCTTCTGTTTGTTTTATTTTGTTCATGTTTGTTTCTTGTTTTAAATAAAGGGGAAAGAGGAAGTGCTGCATAAACATTCATCCACTTCAAAATAAGAGCATGAAAATAAAAGTCTTGCGACAATAATATTTTTTAAAAAATAAGTGAATATTTAAAAATACTTTGTGGTAGAGTTGTGTGGACTGGAACTTAAAGGTGGGAAATATGGACTTAGAACTTTATCACAGTATTTTTTTGTGATGATAATGATAAAAATGATAAAAAAAACTATTCACTACTACTTTTTAAGGTAATTGCATGCTACAGCACAAACATATCTTGAAACACATTCCCATTTAAAACGCCACTTCCTGAAAGAAATATAATTTATATCAATAAGCTGCACACAGTGACCGGATTTAATCTCATTTTACTCTCACTGATACTCTTTTGGAACAAACAGTAGAGAAAATCATAAAAATGACATGTTTCAGTAGCACATAATGTGTATTAATCCGATTTAACATGATGAACATGAAGGAGTCTGACGCATCATTTGGTAAATAATCACACTTTTAATGGCAGTTTTAATGCAGTTATTTATCAAATAATGAGAAGTTGACACTTTTAATGCAACTTTTAGTTAAACTTTGCATTAAAAGTGGCATTATTTACCAAATGACGCTTCGGTTACAATCTTCTTCATGTTAATAACAGCGTCATGTCATATAAAGTTTTTTTTTTTCTTCTGTTTTTAATGTAACATCATTAAATGGATTAATCAAGAAAAATCTAAATTCGTGTTATGATAAAAGTCTGATCTCTGTGACGGATTAATGACCATGATTTATTTTCTTATTGCTCCAGTTTGCAGCAGCTCAGCAGGTAAAATTCAGATTTCCCTTTTTTAGTAGAAGGAAGGAGCGTTTCCCTTCCTCCTCCCGTTCTGCCGTTATCTCCTTGCGGATCTCGCCTGATAACGGTCAGGCAGGTTCTGCTCGGTGTTTTTCTTCAGCAAACCCACAGTGACCTTTCAGTCAACTGGCCCCACTTTGCATACCCACTCGCTGTTTCCCTGCCATGCAAATGCAACGAGATACAGAGCGGGCTTCGTAGGAGCCCGGAGGCTGATGATTAACTGGACGGTGATCAGATGTGCAGGTTTAGTTTTAGTCTGGAAACATCGAAACTTCTCACATCCAACTCTGATGAAATTCTGACTTTTGGATTTTCCTTAAACCAGATGAAGTTGTTTCGAATTTCAGATGATCTTCAGCTTTTGAAACAATTATGCTTCGAACTAAACTCTCTAAAATTAATTTTTGCTCTTTTCCAGGTCTAAAGGAGTAAAAAAATGTTTCCAACCTTTATTTCTTTCATGATTAAATATTAGAAAGCCCCAGGATTAGCTAATCCAATGTGACTGCTGGACTTATGCATTGTGTGATTTTGTGTGATTCGACAAACTACAACCAATCAATCAAGTTTATTTGTGTTTCATATTTCAGCAACAAGGCAGTTCAAAACGCTTTAAAAATACAAAATCATAAAACTACACAGTAAAGCAGTAAACATTACATTTTGTCACGTTCCATCGTTACACATCAAAATGTTGATTAAAGTTTAATTTATTATGATTCTAAATCAGCTCTAACCATTTGGGTTTTTAGCTTTGACTTAAACGAACTCAGTGTTTCGGCTGATTTGCAGTTTCCTGGAGGTTTGTTCCAGATTTGTGGTGCATAGATGTTGAATGCTGCTTCTCCATGTTTGGTTCTGGTTCTGAATGCAGAGCAGAACCAGAAGACCCGAGGGGACTGGAAGGTTGCCATGACAACAGCAGATCTTTAACGCGTTTACTGCTGGGCCATTCAGCGATTTATAAACGAACAACAGTATTTCATGAACATGTTTTCTCAAGATTCCTCAAATTACATACTTTTAGCTTCACTTGGTTCAAACTGTATGAGCAGTTAATCCAATAAACTCAATCGATTGATTGAAAGGGTTACTTTCATTATCTTAAGTGCGAAATGTTTATTTTTACTCCAAAAACACAAAATCTTACAGAGTAACTTTGGTCTAGTTTCTAGTACGAATATCTCAGTACACTTGAATTAAGACAAAACTAACTTATTAGTGACTTTTCAGCAAGATATAGGAGCTTGTTTTTGGCCAATAATTCCTTCATATTGATGGAAAAGGTCTGGTTCTATTGGCAGATTATTTAACTTATAACAAGACATTTTTCACATGATGTAAATTAAATAATCTGCCAATGGAACCAGAACTTTTCATTCATATTAAGGAATTGTTGACCTAAAAGATGTTCCTGTATCTTGATACTAAAAGTTATTTGTAATTTGGTTTTGTCTTATTTCAAGTGCACTAAGATATTTGCACTAGAAACTAGGCCAAAAATACTTGGTAAGTATTTTACTTTTCTTAAAATACTGTTGTTCCAGCAACTGGCCTTTTTTGAATCCGCATACTCCAGACTCAAAATTAATCACTTACTAAATTAGTTGACAATTATTTTAATAATCTCGATCAATCCGATTAATCGCTCTACTTCAGTTATATTTATCGGTAGTATACGTTTTTGTAAAGTCAAAGCTCTAATTATGATGTTTTGTTCAGCAAATGGCATTTTTTTGCTGTGTACTTCTGTCAACGATGAATCGATTTCTAAATTAGTTGACGATTATTCCAGCTACCAATTAATACGATTAGTAATTTCAACCTACTGAAAAACATTTACATTTTCAAAGTTGCGTCTTTAGTGAACGATTTGTAGCAAAGGATGCATCTGCAGCTAAAACACATTTGCAGACACAGGTTTTTTTTTAAGTCTCTAAAAGCAAAAGGTATTTTGAAGTTTTTGCTTAAATCCTGCTCTGAATGTGTCGCAGTAGTAATACTCTTACTTGAGTATAATTTTCGGGTACTTTACTCCCCTCTGGTGATGGACTCTGAGGAAGAGTAACTCCTGGTCCGATGGAGAGCTTTCTGAAACCGCAGCGCGGCGTTTTGAAGTGGGAACGCGGTAACCCTGGAGTCCCACATTCATTATTCATCAGCGATAGCACTTTAAGGTCTGAGAGGGTGTGGGAGAGCCGCCGCGTCCTTATTAACTCTCCTCTGGGAGGGACGCTTGTCCTGCTCTCTTTTATTTCACTTTCAGCTCATCTTAAATTTCCATTATTCACCAGGAACAAAAAAAAAAAAAGGCGAGTCGAGGCGACTCTTTTGACACGAACGGGCCCCTCCTCTTCTTCACGGCGCCGTGTGGAGGGCCATTATTAATCACGCTTCTATCAGATCCACACATCTTCGCTGCTATTTGCTGTTTAATCACTAAAATAATACGGAGGGGAGGGGCGGCCGGGTCCGGCTGGGTGGGAGGGGGTTTCGGGTTTCCATGGTGACCGAATGGAAAAGGTCAGGCGTAGTTTATCTTATCAGCGATAGGGAATGGTTACTAATTACAGATAGCTCGGTCCACCGGGGCATTGCCTTAAAACACTATCAGCAATCCACACCGGCACCCGTATTAAAATTATCTCTGGAGTCGTCCCGCAAGAACCCGCTCGGACGGCGCCGGGTGGTGGTCCCGAAAGGCTGCGGTCCGGGTCGGGGAAGACATGGCGGATCGTCCGGACCTGGAGAGAGTCTTTAACCTTTGACCGGAGGAGCTGACCTGCTGTCCGGCCGCCGGGTGAACGTTTGTGTTTGAGCCTTTGGTTCAGTTGGGATAAAAATTAGAAATTTAGAGGGAAGAAAAAGTTTAAGCAGGGAAAATAATTTCAGATTCATTTATTATCCTTCAGTTGATCTGAAGAGCTGGAAAAAAAAAAAAATAGGAGCAGAAATAAAAATATAAAAAACTTACAGATGTGAAAGAATGCAAGCAAAACAGACTGATAATCCGTCAGTATATCCATCCATCCGACCAACCGTCCGTCCGTCAGTATTTCCGTTCATTCTTCCGTCCGTCCGTCAGCCCATCCATCCATCCATCCATCCATCCGTCCGTCCGTCAGTATCTCCTTTCATTCTTCCGTCCGTCCGTCAGCCCATCCTTCCATCCATCCATCCATCCGTCCGTCCGTCCGTCCGTCCGTCCGTCTGGAAATGTCTGAGTCATATGTGGTACTTTATAATATTTCTTTTGTTAATTTTTTTAACTCAGTCTAATAGGAATGTGTCAATAATAAAATATTCACTATATACTTTAACATACGTTTTAGTCAGCAGTCTATTCATCACAGGTTTGAAACACGTTATTTTCTACGAATAATGACTCAGAAGGAAGACGGTAAAAAGTAAAAGAAAAAGAAAGAGCGAGTCGGTCTGCCGTCACAACGTGACTAAATGTTGCTGCTTGGATCTAAACTCTTCGGTTGGTTCAAAGTTGCAGCAGCTGAAGTTGTTTTTTAATGTGGCAGGTTGAATTTCATGATTTTATTCACAATGTTTTTACTTTCTCTGATTCATATCGTCTCCTCCAATCTGATGAAACGATCACTGAGAACCCCGAGAAAATGTTTCACCTCTTACAGTCGCACTCGGATTAAATCAGTGAAACGCGATCACCGGTTCCAGTCCCAGGCAGCGATCTTCGTGGAAGACGTCAGGTGGTCGAGTTTAATGGGGCCAAACAAAGAAAGCATTCTGAGAGAAGACTTGATAAATTCCTGAGAAGCACCTGCTCTGACAGGAAGTTCCTGCCTCTATGATTTTATACGGCAGGCGGTGAAGTTACTCACACGAGCAGCGAAGCATGCAGCTTGTATAATGTGGGCTCAGTAATCTGCAGACAGTTGGAGATGGTGACGGGTTTGATGCAGATAACGACGACCGCAATTTATTTGCATGTGCAACTTAAAGCAGAATGCGACTTTTTTCCTAACGGAATCGTTGCCATTTTTTTGTATCTTTTCTGCAATTTTTTTGCCACCTTCCTAAAATTGTGTCTTAAATTATTTTTTTTGGCAAAAAAAAAAAAAAATCACTCAAGTCGTTATATAAACAAAGACAAACCTCAACTGAAACTTCTACCACTTCTTAACAGTGAGTAACCATGGTAACAGGGTAGCTGCTTACATACAGGACGAGGTGAAACGAGCCTCAAATGGACACGGTAGCGCGACTTTAAGCTTTAGCTTTTTACACTGTCGGATTCAGAACCTTCTGGTTGTGAAATATGTACATTTTTATATCATTTCAGTGTTTTTTATAGGCGATGCGACTGGTTAAAAAGAGCCTTCGAGTTCAGATTTAAGGGGAGGTTAGGTGTGAGCTCTCTGCTTTCAGAGGAGCTTTGATGGAAAACCGTAAGCTCTGTAGTGGTGGGAGACACGCTGGCTGGACGGAGACAAAAATACGCACTTTTTGATGTATAAATTTTACACGTTGAGTCGAAACTATGATTGGGAAAGTTGTTCAAATAAAAAATGTTTCTGAATACTTCACAGGATGTGTGACATCATCACTCTATGGAGAACATTGTGTGGTAAAAATCTAAAATAAAAAGAAAACATCACACTTAAACTGTGTGAAAGCTGTAGGTGGTGTTAAAAAGATAATTCAGTGAGTTGAAGTCCAACTTTCTGCTTAAACTTTGAACGGTTTCTCTACTTTAAACTGATATTTAACTCCAAAGTGGGATGGGATTTCTTCCTCATTTCACCCAAAAAGTCATGACTGTTAACGTTACTTTGTGACTCTTATGCATTTTAGAAATAAGTCAGACCAAAATTCAAAGCACAATGGTTCTGTTTGAACTACAGATTTTCTAGCAAACTCTAGATTTTGAAAGAAACCATAAAAAAAGTAGGGGAAGAGAGCAGAAAATTAATGTTTTAATATTATCACTTTCCTTAAAAAAGTTATTTTTTGCTTAAAACATCTTTTGGAAAGAGGTGGTGATTATTCAAATACTTTTGATGTGTAAAAAATAATAATTAACCTGCAGGGTTAGGCGATTAAAATATGCACATTTCATCTGTGTTTTAGCTTTAACCATAAATGTGTTCTGTGTTAATTTCAGCTTGTTTTGAATTGATTTAATGCTTTCTTGAAATGCTGAAGTGACAACAGCAGTGCTGTTTGTGTGAAGAAGAGTATTTTCTCTTCAGTGTGTGTGTGTGTGTGTGTGTGATCTTGTCTCTGCACTCCTTCCATTTATCATCTGTGACATTTGGCTGTACTCCCCCGTCTATCTGACCATCATCTGAGGGAAGCACATTTTTCCCATCAGAAATCCCGTTGTGACTTTTTGCGTCGGAGGGGTGGGCCGCTGGGGTCGCCGATGCTTCCTTTGGTGGGGCGGAGAGATACATAGATGTGAGCGAGCGCATCTTTTCTTGGCTCTGTTTCCTCACACTGTGTGTGTGTGTGTGTGTGTGTGGGTTCGATCTGAGGAGTAATTATGGATATGTCTTTTGCACACACACTCTCTCTGTTAACGTGGATGTTATCTGGGCAGTGAGGGCTCCACTGATGCCCTGCCTCTTGAAAATACCCCCTTTCTTTGGTGCTGCCAGCCATGCAGCGGGTTATATTTAACCAGTTATCTCCTTTACATCCCCTCTCCATGCTCCACGGGGCTATCGCACCAACACTGCTGCCACCATCTCACTTTATTTTTATTTTTATTTTAAGCCTTGTGACAGGAGGCGCTGATAACAGATGCAAAGCCAACTTGTGAGTGGCACCCCCGCCACTCCTCCCCCCTTCAGCTCTCTCCAACAAAAAGACTGCCCACCCCATCGTTCCATCTCTCTTTCCTCTTGTTTTTCTCCTCTGCTCTGCTTGTCTGTCTCTTTATCTTTATCATTTCTCGGGCCTTTTATCTCCCCTCTGCAGCCCTCCTCTCCCTCTCGTGGTATTTCTCTCGACTTCTCAGAAAGGTTTTCCTGCTCGAAGCTTCCTCTTCTTGGCGGCAGCACAGACAGACGCGCGCTTCTTGATCGCTCAGATGTGCAACACCAGGAGTCTGTCATGTGGAACTGTGGCATATTGAATGTTTTTTCTGACTTCTTCTCTCATTATGTTACTGTATATGTTGACCTTGCGTACTGTGGGGCGTGTAAAACGCACGGCTCCAGACGGGAGGCACAGGACTAAAACGTTTACACCTTGAATTGAGTGAAAACTCCCACTAGCAGGGAATCAACCAATCACGTGGCAGCAACTCGCCGCGTGTGGACGCGGTGAAGACTGAAGTTCAAACCGAGGATCAGAATAGAGTAGAGAGGGGTCGTAAGGTGACGATGACAGCGACATGGTTTTAGCTGAAACAATCACGATTAATCGATTGTTTAAATAATCGTCAACTATTTTAGCCTTTGATTAATCGTTACCTGGTGCATACAGACTGAAATAAGTAATTTTCTGAAGGAAAAACACACTCAGAGCAGTAATTAAGCAAAAAAATTATATATATATAGATACATTTTGCATTTAGGACACACAAAAAAAATGTTTGCCTTTAAATGTGTTTTACCCAAAACTCCTCAAAATCCATGGTTTTACGTTCACTTGGTTCAAGTTATGTAAAACATTATTTTTCTGTCCTAAGTATTAATGAGTTAATCCAAAATTGATCACCAGATCAGCTCTACACCTTACTGATGTTGAATCAAGCAGAAATCTTGCCCTAGAAAATGCTCCACATGTTGATGCTACAGGTCAGTTTTAGCTGCAGATGCCTCAACTTTGAAATCAGTAATCAGATTAATCATGATTAATTGATTGTTTATTCAGTTACCAATCAATCATTAAGTGGAAAAACTCTGAAAAAAAGGCTATTTGCTGAAAAACAACACACTTAGAGCAGTAATTAAGCCAAAACTGTACAAAATATATGAATATTTTAGATTTAAGATAAAAAATAACGTCATTGTCTGTAGATATGTTCGACCCAGAACGTCTCAAGTGGCAGTTTTAGCTTAATATGGTTCAAATTCTGTAAAATTCTCCTATTTACCATCTTTTGTTAACCTGATTATCAATCATTAATCCCAAAAACAGATTATCTCTACACTGTACTGATGCTAAGTCTTGCAGAAAAGACGGAGCTTTTCACATGTTGATGTTACAAGTATTTTTTTATTTTTGCTGCAGATGCATCATCATCAAATCATTGCACTATGGAATGCTCTGTTGTTGCATTTTAGCCAATAAAATGTTTGATTTTATATTTAAAACGGAATTTAACTGTTTATTTACATTTTTTAAATGTATTTCTAATATTGTATAAGATGTATTTCAATCTGATTACCCAACCAGATCTTAGACCACATTCTCTATTTCGATGATTTTGTCTTTAATTAGCGAGAAAATATCAGCCGTTTATTTTCTGGCGAGATCTGAGGACCTTTGAGCTGTTTTGAATTCTTCGTTGCAGTCTGGGGATATTTTCAAGTCTCAGGGCAAACGGCAGATAAAATCCGAGACAAGAACCAGCCGCTGTGATAAAAACTTACTGAAGCATCAGTACAAATAACTGACTCGCCAAAAAAGCATCTGATAGAGGTGCTGCTTTAATGAGAGTATTTGTGTGATTTTTACTGATGCAGCTTACAGATGACGGATTCACGTCGCATTTTGGTGAACCGGATGTAGTTTTGGATTAGTTTTCTTTTTTTGTTTTTTTGCTATATTTATATTTCTTTTGACTCGATAACCTCATTTATACTTGAACAATAGATGGAAATGCAGTTGCGGTAGTAATGTTGATCATTTTAGTTAAGCCACAGTTTCCTAACTCTTTGTTCGCCTTCGTGACGTTCCCACCACTGTTCGAGTTTTAGCACCTTTGCAGCTGAAAGGCATCAAGGCCAGTGAGATTCCAGTGGTTGGATGTTATATCTGTTAACAGAGTGTGAATGCATCTCTCCTGAACTATAATTATCTTTCAGAGGTTGCAGTTATGAAGATAAAATGTCACATATTTACAGAAAAAGAAGGTTTTCCATCTTAAATGTGAAACGTCTATTTTGTTTGTACAGTTTTGCTTAATTACTGCTCTGACTGTGTTGCTCTCTGGATTTTTTTGGAGCATTTTTGGGATGAATAATTTTTCCTGTCATTCTCAGAACCCAAAGGGGTCTGGTTCTGAAGTCAGCATCTCCAAACCTGTAGGAGGAATTAATAAAAGACCAAAGTGTTTTATTATCCGGTATAAAAAGACGGAAAATGTCCAAAAACCTTCAGATGTTATGTGAGACAAAGTTCTGAATATACTCCAATTAATGATTAATCAATTTCTAAATTAGTTGAGGATTGTTTCAATCATTGATTAATCATAATTAATCATTTTTACCTCATTGCTGTCTGGAGATCATGGCTGCTCACTGAAATTCCTCCAGATTATTTAGTTTCATGTCACGCTGCTCTGTAGAGGCAGGAAAACGCTTCTGTCCATTTCTGCCTTTATTTGAGAAACTTTAATTTTCTCTCATTTATGTCCAAATAGAGATTGTCTTTGCTGTTCAAAGACATTTATAGCTTCAGCTTTTGGACCAAACGTGAATTGCAATTAAGTGTCGACAATAATTAAAATAAAGCCAGCATATTTATTCTTTAGTCCAGTGGTGTCCAAAGTGCGGCTCAGGGGCCATGTGTGGCCATTGGAATTGTTTTGTGGGGCCCAAAACTACAATTAAAAATTATACAAATTTGGCCCGTTGATGGAGATTCAGACTTTTAATTTGTAATCAGGGTAAAAATTGTCACCAACATAATTTTCTTACACTGGAAAATGTAAATACAACACAAAGTTTTTTTGTTAAAACTTTTTATAACCAGGTTTTTACAAAAAGGAAAACCAAGACACTTTTCATAAAAAATCAACTTTGCTGCATCTAAATCTGCTTTTATTTTTCTTAGTCTTGGCTAAATATAGCAGCCCTTTTCAAAGAAAATATTTCTTTGAAATACTTTCAAAGAAATACTGCTTATTATTTCTGCTCTTATTTCTGAAAATAAATTTATTCAATCGAGCCCAAAGGAAAGTTTAATGCAGCAAACGTGCAAAATCTGCCACGGCACATGAGGACAGAAAGTAGTACATTTCTGCCAAAAAAGCGCCGAAATTCTGGAGAATTTCTGACATTTTACAGAATCTCAGAAATTCTCCGAACATTTTTAGATTCTAAAAATCTATTTTTTTTAGATTAATATCAGAACTTTTCTAGAAAACTCTTGACAGTTTCTGCATTTTCAAACAAAAATTTTCACTTGAATTTTTTTCTAGAAGATTTCAGAGATTAATCACAAAATTTCTGACATTTTGGTGGAAATTTGCTCCTTTTTTGTGTCCTGGTACACTGTTGCAAAAATCCCTTGCAAGTATTGGATCAACATTAAATACCAAGCTACTTTATTTGCTTGACTTTAGGATGTTTTTTGGGGTTTTGTGACCTGCAAACTACTTTTGAGTCTACAATTTTGGTCCAATTTTGTGGATCTATCATTAAGTGGCAGTTTGTGTATTGATTATGGTCAGACAAACATGAGAGCAGAAGCAGCATCGCAGAGCGAGGGGCGCCCATTAGCTCCTCTGCTCAGACAGTAACAATCCCTCAGGGCAGTTTGTGTTGCTCTCGCCGTCATGTTTGTGTCTCTTTTAGTCAGAGCTGTTTTCCTTCTTCTCTTGGAGTGTTTGGTCTCTGTGACTGGCAGAAACATGCGTGTGTGTAGCAATACGGTTACCATGAAGATAAAAAGTAAAAGCGAAGGCCGACGGAAGAAATAATGAAATGAGGCTGAAGACGGAGATGATAAGGAGTCAATGAAAGACGGGGAAGGAGGAGTGAACTCCAGATCTGCTGCTTCATGTCAGAGCCGGTGGAGGGGAGGGACGGATGCTCAGACAGGGAGGACCAGTCACTCCGTTCCTCCTTAGTCCTGCTGTAGTTTCTCATCTTCACCCCACCTATACCAGAGGAAGGACTAAAATCTGGCTTTCCTGTTTTTCATTTGGGAAAATTTTTGTTGAGGTCATGGTTGTTACTCAGAGGAAGGTGAACTGCTGCCTCCAGGTCAGGGATGAGTCTCTGAATGCTTTGACAACTTCTGGCTGTTTGCGCTCATGCTGACGTTAACTTTATCCTGGATTAGGGCTGAAACGATTAATCGTGACTAATCGATTCATCATTTCTAGTCTCAACCAGTTGACTATTAAAACATTCATCAACTAATTTAGTAATCGATTAACTAGAATCTACAGACTGAAAAAATAGGTTCTTTACTAAAACAACATTTTCAAAAGTGTACAAAAATATATGATAAAAAATATTTGTTTGTGACTATGTTCTGCCCAGCTTCACCCAGTTCAAGTTCAGTAAAAATAATCCCACTTCAAGCACATTTTGCTGACCAGTTAATCCAGTTCTACTGTTAAATCAAGCAGAAATGGCTGATCTTTTCACATGTTGATGTTAGGATTTATTTAGCTGCAGATGCATCATTTGCTACAATTGATCAAATGTCCAGCATAAGGTAACAGTTTCAAACTGGGCAAAAACATCAGGGTGCATTCACACCAGTTTTGATTAGTCCACTTTACTCCAGTTACAGTCCATTTGCCTAGAAAGTCCAGTTCGTTTGCGCAGGTGTGAATGCGCAAACGAACTCTGACCAAAAAAGCGATCTCTGCTGCATTTTAAAAAAACCTCGATCTTGTTCATTCAAAGTTAACTCTGGTGCTTTTCAAATTAATATGTGAATGCCAAGCAAACCAGAGACCGCTTCAAAAGCAGGAAGTGGTGTTCAGCGCAGTGCATTCTGGTTAAACTCAACCAAAGCAAACGCCTGTAGTCTGGAAAATGGCGGCTGGTCTGCTAAAATCTGATAAAACATTTTTGATTACATTTTGTGAAACGGGAAGTTGCGCTCAGTGTCTTGTTCAGAGGTTTTGTGTTTCTTTCAGTGGATTTTTGTGCAGCGCCCCCACAGGCGAGGAGGGGAAAAGGTTTTTCAAAGGGTTGAGTTTGTTTGACACAGCGCAGTGTGAAAAAGAACCACAGCAGCTGAAAATGTAACAAATGTTGCAACTTTTGTCCCCAATGGAGGTGAGAAAACACTCTTATGTTAGTCAAACGTCTGTATCTGGAACACAGGAGTCTTGTCCTAAACCTTCATGGGTTCGGAAACGTCCACATGCGGGTTAGTTTCTGTTTGTTCTGTTAAATCAGTTTCTTTGGGAGCTTCGGGATAAAACGGTCAATGCACCGGACACACGTGGCCAAAAGAGCCGCTGTGGTTCAGATTTATTCAAAGATCTGCTTCACTTTGCGCTGAAACCACCTAAATTTGCAGCAGGAATATGTTTGCAGTCTGTATATCGGCGTGTGTGAACGTTCTCACAGATTAACTCAAGGCCGTGTGTGTTTTAACTGTAGCGATACAGACAGAAACAGTGTCTCTGATCTGATTATGAGGATGACTTCACACACACACACACACACACACACACACACACACACACACACACACCCGGGTTGACCTTCTGTGTGTGTGTGCGTGTGTGTGACCTCCCTCTGACCACATTAGGAAACCTGCTGGTTGTTTAACTCCTGCGCTCTGGGATTATCTTCCTTCATTGTTCTGGGACCGCCGGGTATTTCCAGAACATCACGCGTTCTGGGAGAGCATGTTCTGGAGTTCTGCTCTGAGTTTTCCTCGCTCCGCTGCTGCAGATATCAGCGGATTGAATAAGTCGCTGGATGAAACCCCCTCCTCCCTCGGTGGATCTCAGGACGGTGGGAAAGTTCAAATCTGCTGCTATTTTCTATCTTTTATCAGCCGGGCTTATCGGCTGGCTTTCTCGTCTGCATGCCTGGCTTCAATAGTCCAGGGTCTCGGCTTGGGCGGCATGGTAACCGCTCTCTATCTCCAGACTCCGCCCCCTTTTCTTCCTCCCCCTCTTATGTGAAACGCCACCTGCTTTTTCTCCCTTTTTCCTTATTGGTGGATTAAAAAGACAAACAATACTTTTATCAGCTGCTGGTTTATTCTAGCGAACGTCAGAGGAGTTCACAGAAACAAGTTGAAAGTTTATTTATTTATTTTTTTCCCCGTCTGCTGAAAGAATATCTGGTTCTTCACAGAGAGGTTCTGCAGGGTCCAAACATTTCTGCAGAGATGTGACCAAACAGGAAGTCAGATTAGAAAAACATCTTTTCAATAAAGCTTTTATTCTCTTTGGGCATGAAAGGACTGAGTAGATAAATAAACAGATAAAAACATGGATGAATACAAAAAAGTAATCAAGAATTATTAATTAATAAAGAAGCCTAATGAACAAGTAGATGATTTTTATAGATGAAATTATATTGAAAATGTATAAATACATGTTTATTTTTAAAGAAAGAATAAAAGATAACAAAATATAAATGTATTTTATACTATAGGTGTTCCAAATATTTTTTTCAAATTAATAAAATTTTACACACACAAAAAAAACTTGGTTGTATCACATTTTAATTTTACTGAAAATTCATTATAAAAAGTAAATAAAAATTTTAAAAATTAAATTAAAGAGTAATTATGGGATAATTAAATAGATATGATACTAAAATAATAGTTAGAAAATATAATATAACAGTAATAATAGTAATATTATATTAAAGACCCTTCTAATTTGAATAAATATATCTATAATATTTATAAAGTTTATAAAGTTTTATAAAGTTAGTTTTATATTTATAAAGTTTTTTACAATATCATTTATAAAATAAATATTGTTTTTCTATTATAAAATGCACCATATATAATATTATTCATTATAATAATTTATTTATAAAAATATTCAGAATATTTCTAAATAAATTATAGTTATATCAGTAAAGGCACTACTAATAATAATAATGAGGAAATTATTTATAGTAAGTTTTATCTATTTATTTATAAATGTCTTCATTGTTTTTTCTTTCTTTCTTTTTTTTTTTACTTACTAAGGAGGTCCTGGATGATTTTTCCTTCTCAGATATTAATTTTATTTTTTGTCAGGAAGTCCAAACATTGTTTAAGGAGAATTTAACTGAATGAGTTCTGGGATAAAATCGGATTTAAACGAACTCTTTGTTTATCTCTTGATCCTCTGGGATGAGGAATAAAACACACAGATCAGATTACAACGATGCTGCTGTCGCTGCCGGATGCTTCAGGACGAATTTCCCAGGAAAAGTTTGCTCTTTTAAATATGAGTCAATAAAACACCAGAGCGCTTGGAGTTGGTTTGTTTGTGATGCGTTTATCCACCCTTATTGTTAACATCATACAGAAAGGCCTTTTCTTGTAATCAGGCCTCCATCTAAATGTTTCACTTCATGATTAAAATAACACACGGTCTTATCACGATGCACACATGTTCACTTTCCGTGAGGAATCCGTTCAGAGCAGCAGAATGCCGCTCGGCGTGCGTGTGGGAGGAAAGGAGGGGAGACGGAGGCGTCCTTGAGGAAAAATGAAGCAGTCGGTGACGGGCAACAGCGTCTGAAGTGCTGCCAGAGAAGAAACGGTTGTGAAACACAACACCCGAGGGAAAGCTTGAGCCTGCACGCTGCGAGCGGCGGCGGCGGCGCAGGAAACCCAAAAGATGCATTCCTGACTTGGGAGTTTGGGGAGAAGAAGAGAGATCTGACGGATCCCGTTCGGTCGCCTGCGTTACCGGGAGAACGTCCGTGCATTTCATGCAAAGTGCAGCCAGAAGTGCAGCAGGAAGCTGAGGGAAATGCATCGGATGAGTGATGAAATCTGCTGAAATGCATCATCTTCAAAATGTTATCTTTCCATCTCAGTCGTCTTCGTTAGCATTCAGTGTGGCCTTTTGTTCTGCCATGAAACCAAAGATGATGAATGACGTTCAGCTATGCATCCAGACTCCAGGAAACTCACCCTGAAAACACAAAATTCACTTTATTTAGGTCCAAAAACATCATCTGAGTTCACTTTAGAAGACAAACGGGTCCAGTTCACTCCCAGAAATACCAAATCAGATCCACTTTTATTCATTTCTGAGTCACAATAAGCAGTAAATCAGTTAATCACGTGATGAATTCAAATAAGATCAATAATTTCCATTTGAACGATTATTTTTTTATTTTTGTGTTTCTCTGTCTTTCTACCTAAAACTGGATGAATGAAGTCTTCAGTCTGGTGCTTTAGGACAAGACTTTAGTATCTGTTTTATTTGTTTCTGCTGTTTTGTTTATTTATTTTGGATATTTGGAATGTCTTCCAGTGTTAAATGTTTGTTAGAACTTACAGCTTATTGTTATTTGAGAACACACCCTTGCATTTTTATGCCATTATACGACTTTTAAATGTTCTCAAACAGCAACAATTTCTGGGACAATTTATTATCCAGCTAACTTGGTTGTTGTGACCTTTGACTAATGGGGTCAAAGTTAGGATGTAGTGTTTCTAAGGAAGGCTGGCGCGTTGCGAGAAGCTGTTGACTTTGCAGGAGTTCCTGCTCCTGAGCAAGCAAACTGATCTGTGATCTTTTCCAGAACCAGGCAGAGGAAAATGTCGTCTTTTTCTTAATTATTTGTTAATTCTCCCCAGATTGAGTGACTCCACGTGTTGCAGACCTGCACAAAGTTTAGCCTGAAAGTTTCACCATGTGAGGAAAAAGGCTTGTTGGAGTTCAGATTTTTGTTGGCAGCTCAATCATCAATCAGCAGCAGGAAATAAATGAACAGAAGCAGAACTAAAGACCGGTTTAAAGATCCGGGTTATTGTTATTTGAGGTTGATACAGCAGACTAAACTAATTTGGAAATCATTTTGTTATTTACAATCTGTTCTGAGGGAGAAAACAAAAAGTCTTTACATAAGATTGTAAATGTTACTTCCTTAGAAATGCCTGGTTGATACGGACTTAAAAGTTTTATCACGATATTTTGTGACACTATTGTGATGACGACAAGAACTATTTATTACTTTATGCATCATAAATCACAAACAGACAAACATAAACCCAAACAAAGCCCTTGAAAAACATTCACATCCTTGACAGAAGAAAAAGTGACTATTATGCCTAAAATGTTCACAGTAACGGCAGAAAATTGTTTCAGCCTGGAAGTAGAGACCTTTCTTTGAACAGACCCAAAATCAGGTAATCGGAGAACCAGAATCCTAAGAACAGGCAGAGTCGCTGGTTGCTATGGCGATTTGCAACTTTAAATAGAAAAAAAAAAAGCTAACAAATACGGAAAAAAACATTATTGTTTCAAACTCTGTAAATCATATTGACGTATTTGTTTTATGTTGGAGAAACGGCAGTGAAAAGGACTCTTCAGTTTCAGTGCAAGTGTTCTCCGCTCTCTGGGCTGGTCAGACAGAAAACTGAGTCCGACAGCAGTGAGAGACACACTGGGTGAAAGCAGACAGAAATACCTGTGTTTTGATTTATAAACTGTACGTGTGGAGATGAAGCTGTGGGCATGGAAGTGGTTTAAATAAGAGAAAAATCTGAATATTTCACTCGGTCAGAATCATTGTAAGCTGAACAAAATCTGAAACATAAACGGTGATGCCGTAAAAACTATAAAACCAGACAAAACAACAGTCCAATCAGGTGAAGTTCAACTTTCTGTGAGCATTTTTAACTTTTTCTGGTGTTTCTGTTGAAAAGCTGCTGGGTTTTAATTCTTCTTATGCAACTTTACTATTTTGAAAAACTTCTCAGCAGTTTGTTGTGATGCTGGGAAAAAAAACCTACTCAACTGTACATTTGGTGTGATCTGCAGATTATTTCAGTTATACCAAGGCATTTTTCCTTCTTATAAATGGAATAATTTTGCAATGGAACATGTACTTTTTCATCAATATTAAGAAAATATTCACTTAAATAAAACAAGCTCCTATGTCTTGCTGAAAAGTTACTTATAAGTTAGTTTTGTCGTATTTTAAGTGCACTAAGATGTTGGTACTAAAAACTAGACCAAAAATACTTGTTCTGTTTTTGCAGTGTTTGCCATTACATCACTTGGAAATGAAATCAAAACAGTCGATATTATCGTTTATCGCGATATCTTCTGGGATCATTTATCGGCCGATAGGTGGGTCCAAAGCAACATGGTGTCCAACATGCAGCAGCAGCAGCAGAGATTTATTTCCTCCAGACTATCAGCTTGTTCTTCCTCCTCCTCCTCTTCCTCTGGGGGCCATGAAGGATACCCCACCACCGGACGGTCCGTCCGTCCGTCCGGCGGGAGGGAGAGCCGTATCACCTGCTATCTCCACCTGAGAAGCAGAAACGCGCTCCTCAGAGGAAGAGGAGGAAGAGGAAACTAAGCCTCCCTTTGTCTGTTCTCCATCCCTCCATCGGCTCTCCCATCTCTCCGTCTCTTTGTGTCCTTCTCTCAGGGTTCGGCTCGCCCCGCCGTCTCCCCATCCCGGACCTTTATCAGAAAGACGACTCTGCTCATTAAGGAGTTAATTTTCTCACTGCTATCTCTGATTAGTACCGTCAACCTAAAGCACTGTGAATTCTTTAAATTTTCTTCCTCCTTATCAAAAAGAGAGGGAGGAAAGAAAAGATGGGAATGGTGGGGGGATATTTAATCATTTAAGTAGTCTTCCTGGGGAGCCGGGTTTTTTTTTTTTTTCCCAGTTCCCAGCAATGTAAAGAAATCTTAGCTGAAAGCCGGCCCAGCTCAGTAATTCAGTTTTTAAAGCAGCGAGGAAGAGGAGGAGGAGGAGGAGGCTGTGGTGGAGGGAGAGGGAGAAGAAGAAGAAGAAGAAGAAGAAGAAGGAAAAAAACGACTTGATGAAATTCCGCTATCAGCTCCGAACCAATATGCAAAATATCTCTCTGGAAATCAAATAGCTATTATGTTTTCATTTCCACGTCGGCGTATTTGCTTAATGAAGAGGAGACAGATCAGACCGGCAGAGAGAGTCTGCAGGAGCCGATAACCGCCAACGGCTCGCAGCTATCCGCGCAGAGTGACGCTCCCAGTCACCGCGCTTTCTGCAGCGCGGGGGGCGGGGGGCAAAAAAAAGGGATGAAGGGGAGACAGGGAGGGTAGGTGATGGAGTGAGAGCTCCAGTGATAGGAGAGAAGAGGACAGAGGGGAATGGAGAGAGGAGGAAGAGAGGATATGAAGGAATGATTGATAGAGTCGGTCAGGAAGAAAGAAAGAGGGAGGAAAAAAGTGCAGCTTTTTCACTTTATTTCCCTCTAAAACATTTATTTTCATTCCTTTGATGTGTGCATCGCTGCAGGATAATTATCACCCATCGTTAGTTTCAGTTTCACAGTGAACAGCTCTCTGTGGCCGCGGCGCTCCACGCCACGCCGCGCCGCGGCAGAAGGTCCGGGCTTCTCAAAGTCAGCAACAGCTTTACTTCTTTACTGAACGCCTCAGTTCTCCATTACATTCACGCCGGCCCGGTTTGGGTCGCTTTGATCCAACTCCGGTTCGTTTGCATAGAAGGTCCGGTTCGTTTGGGGAGACGTGATTACGTTATTGAACTCTGAAGCTAACTCTGGTCCGCCTGCAAACCTCGGTTTCAATTCGACTGAAGTGAACTCTGATCAGGTTCGAGTATATGTGAACGCCAATTGTACCGGAAACCGCAGACGACAGCGCAGAGCATTCTGGGTAAAACGCGTTAGTCCAGCGCTAGTGGGAGAAATGATTTGTGATTTTTTACCAGTAACTAAAATTATATCCTATAACTTCTCAAATCTGACACGACTCCATTTTTGTTTACATTTGGCGAAGAAGAGAACTTCTGCGCAGAGCATTCTGGGTAAATAGAACCAAAACAAACATGCTAGCCTGGTGTTAGCGGGAGAAATTATTTGTAAGTTGTACCAAGGACAAAAGAGAGATTTTCAAAACCGGTAAAATCTGACTCTACTCCATCTTTGTTTACGTTTCATGAAGAAGGAAGTTGCACTCTGCATCTTTTTCAGAAGTTTTTGTGTCATTTTCTTCAGTGGTTCTTCTGGAGAATACAGGAAGTCTTAAATTAATGTATCTGAAATTAAGGCCTTGAATTGTCTTGAATTAATTTTTAAAAAGTACGTTGACCTTACATACATTAATCGCTTGTCTTGGCAGGCGATTTAATCTCGGATATTCTTTATGTTTTATTTGTTGGGCTTTTGAGGCTACCAGGTTACTCACTGCTAGCATGTCCTTGCTAGCTAATTAGCTTTTTTTGTATTTATAATGGATAAATGCAAATTTATTGCCAGATAAAGTTCATACATTTTTGTGGAGTTATAGGTCTTAAATTCCACGTATGGCCTTAAAATATCTTAAATTAATTTTAAAAAACATAAGTTGGCTTTAAATATTTTAATCATAAGTCTTAAATTTCTCTCAGCAGAACTATTAAATCTTGAACGTTCTAATTATTGTGATACTTTTGAGGCTAGTTTACATTCATAATGGTCTTCATTTTGAGTTGTGGAAACCGGCTTTTATGTAAAGGTTGGTTCCCTTCATTCTGTCTTTTTCAAAGTGGCTTCCTGTGATGAAGTGAAGCTTCAGCTGAAGATGCAGCGAAGATTTGAACCTGCAACCATTTCTCAGGCATTCATTAAATATCTGTTTAATTTTCTCCATTTCCCCAGATTTCATTTGGAAATTTAAACAGAAAATTCCTGTTTTCTCTGACCAGCTTTGTTTGGTCTGAACGTCGGAGGCGATACGATCGCTGCAGCGCTGAAGGAAATGTTTAAAGTGTAAAGTTGATGAGGAGCGTTTCCTCGTGACTCTGATCAATAAGTGGCTCCTCTCCAGCTCCTGACTCTGTGTCAGGTGCCATCCTCCTCCTCATCTTCGCCTCCTTTTTCTCTCTCTGAATTTGCTCTTTTCATGTTTCTCTTCAGGAGTCTGTGATTCTTCTTCTGCAGCTCTCAGGTCTGATGTCTTTTCTGCGGCGGCGGCGGCTCGGCTGCCGTCTGTTTAATCAGCTTGTTGAGCGTGCAGGTTTGATGTGCCTTGTCTCTGTGTTTAATCAGCCGAGCTGCAGGTTTGATGTGGACCCAGAGTTAATAAAGCAGCATCTTCAGCTCCTTCATCAGCCGCAGCACTTTGTTCCGCCTCTCGTCGCGTCTCCGAGACAGACAGCTGCTCTCCAGTTTTCTAGTATTCCCGTAGCTCCGTATCTGTTCCCGTCTAATCTCTGTGAGGATGGGAATTTTATTCATGTTAACTCAGAGCCAGAAGTTGCTCGTCTTCAGCTTAAAGGAACCGTTTGCCTGAAATACATCAGTCTGCTTCATTTAGCGTCTCAGAAATCTTTCAGCTGATTCTTTATCCTGCTTGTGGGTCAGTTTTCTATTTCCATCCAATTAAAACCTGGTTTGGATTGAATAAGCAAGTTTGTAGAGTGGGAACAGTGCTGTCACCTGCCTTCCATGTAGTTGAAATAAACCATAGAAGAAGAAAAATTAAGAGTCGCCTTCAGGAACTCTTTCAGCTTTTTCAGTTTTCCCTCAATATCGGTGAGCGTCTGCTGAAAACAGCTGATTTCACTGCAAAAACACAAAATCTTAACAAGTATTCTGTCTGACGTCTTGTGCAAATATCTTAGTACACTTTAAATAAGACAAAACTAACTCATAAATATCTTTTTAGCAAGAAATAGACGTGCTTTAAGTCAATAATGTGGATGAAAATGTACCTGTTCACTTGTAACAAGACATTTTCCCTGTTATAAGTTAAACAATCTGGTTGTTTTTTATTAATATTCAGGAATTATTTACTTAAAACAAGCCTCTATGAAAAGCTACCTTTAAGTTTTGTTTTATTTCAGATGTATAAAGATATTTGCACTAGAAACTGGACCAAAATGACTTTGTAAAATTTTCTGTCTTTGCTGTGTTGGTCACATGATCGGTGATGTAACATGATCGTTGCATAAATCATTCGTTTATTTTCACATCCTCTCAGTTCAATAATTCCTGATTAAGTTTCAGTCTGATGCTGAGCTGTAAGCCAATGGAAACTTTTGTGACACTTATTGCTATTAGCATGCATTATTTATGATTTACAGCTTGTTGCTTCTTACCAAAGCTTAAAAAAAGATCACAAATGACACTCAATAGCTAGAAATTTGCTTAAAACATTAACGCTAAGCTAATGTTTGTAGCATAGATTACAGTTAGAAAACTGTTCAGAGCTCCACAGCTCAGTAGAAACTTTGTTCAAACTTTAATTAGCTCATAGAAAGTTGCGTGGATTAAAGTTTACTTTTGATAACTTTCATAGATTTTACAAAATCACAATTTAAATATTTGAAAATTTTCTGATTTTGCCCCAGAATGTTCAGCTTTGGATTCTAAATGTTCAGAAATTTTTTTATTTAAACTTCTTTTATGCCACCAGTTTCCACCCCACATGTACAGTTTATGCATCAAAACGTTGGTATTTTTCTCTACTTTCACTCTGTGTGACTCCCACTCCTGTGGGACTTATAGTTTTCTGTTAAATCAGCCCAGAGCACAGAGGTCTCGCACCCAACCTCTCATTCACTTCCACTTTAGAGCTGAAGGGTCTCTTAAATGTTTCAGTTATCTGATCTAAAACATTGTTCACATTTAAAAAAGTTAAATGTGTGACTGCTGGAATGTTCTGAAACTCAGAGTTCAAGATTCGTTTTGATTTGTATTTTTCACGCAGTCAGGTGAGAAAAGGAAAGTTTCAGTTTTTGCTAAGAATGTAAATGAATAATTCCCAAACTTGCACCTTGTGAAGTAGTTCATTTTTAATGTTGAAAATTCATTAAATGCGCCATAACTAAGAACCTTAGCGACTTTGAATCAGCTTTGCTGGAGTTTTTCCGAGTTAATAAAATCAGATAAAGGCTTCGGTGCGTAAATTTGACGTAATCTTTGACTTTCTTGATTTCCTGTTTGAATCTAAGCCGTTATCTCCATCAAAAAAAGAACCTGATGTGCTTTTTTTCCTCTCTTTCACATTGTAGTTCGAAAAGACGATCAAGATCAGTCAAAATTCACAACTTGTGGTCCAAACCTCAAAGAAAAACCCAAATTGAAATTAGTCAGAAAAAGCCCGATTGATTAATCTCCAGTAGCATCAGTGTGTCACATGATCAAACCAAATGAGTGTTTGGGAAAAACAGACTCTGAACATTTTATAGTTTGTTTCATCTCATCTTGGTGAACCTGAGATGGAGTGAAATCTCCGTCCAACCTGGAGAAAGTTTGATTCTAGTTTTTTTGTGCAGATTCTGAACAGGGAGGCCACACATTATGAAGTCTTACATTAATTTATCTAAAATTATGGCCATAAAATGTCTTAAATCTGTTTAAAAACATAAATTGACCTTGAGTATTGTGTATTCTGTGTATTATTTATTTTTTACCATGTGAGTTTTCAGTCAGGCAAAACACTGAGTCGCACTCAGACGACTCTGGGGTGTTCAAAATGTGGCTCAGGGGCCATTTGTGGCCCTCGAAATGATTTTATTGGGCTCCTCTCCACAAATAAGAATCGTAAAAAAAATATGGCCATCAAAAGAGAAAACAAGTGATAATCCAACAATTTTGAAAATTGTCTCTTTTTTAATAAATAAGCCAGTTTTGGATCTTTAATACAGATTTTATAAAAGTTTCAAAAACAAAGAAAAAAAAAAAAAGCACAGTAAAATTTAGCATTTTTAATTTGATGGATTTTGTAGTTTAAATTTGCCGGTTTTGGCCCTCATTGCGCTCGCCAGCTGCTAATATGCCCGCAAATTTACCACCGGTTGGCTGGAGGAAGTTTGAACATTTCTGTGGAGATAAAGGGCTTAAATTCCCCTCACAGTTGTCTTAAAAAGTCTTAAATCTGAGTTGTTGAAACCTGCAGAAACCCTGTGAAAGTTTTCTTGGCTCCAGAACAGGAACAGCTCGAGGTGTTCTCAGATCCTGGAAAGCCGGATAATTCCCAGTTTAATTGATGAGGCGCATTTGGAATAAGTCTTCTTGTTATTCCTCCATCTCTGGAAGGAGTTCAGTCCCAATTTTCTAGGATATCTCGCTGTAGCAATTAACGACTTTAAGTTTGAGACTAGTAATGAAGTAGAACGTGGCTCACTTATCGAAAGGCCCTTCTGCCAACTGTCCGACACCGGAAGAGGAAGAAAGAAAAGGGGAAGATATTTCTGCTGGGATAAAAAGAGACCGAAAGCGGAGCTGAGAGTTTTCCACACCATTTGATGTGTAAAAGCAGCGATGCAGCGATTGATTCATTAAACCGCAGCGCTAACGAGGGGAGGAATCATAATTTAAACTTCCAGTTTGAACAGGATTTATAATTGGAATTTTACACACAGAAGTCCCTTTGTACAACTCTGATTAAAGTGAAATTAATTGTATGAAAATGTCCTTCCAGATACGGAAAATTAGATGGAGCAAAAGCTTGGACGACATGGAGCTAATTCTAAAAATATTTTCCACACCGAATCGATCTTTTTCTTTCTCCTCCTCTCTGTCTTTTTCTCTCTCTTTTTTTTAATATGAAGGTCCAAATCTGCTGTTAATTTTTTATCTGAAATTAGAGTGAACCATGCAGGCGTGGAAGTTGAAATTAGCCTAAAGATGTTTCATTTACAAAGACAGAAACACTTTGTCAGCCGCCGATTGTTTCCCGGCATTATCTCTGCCTGCTTTTAATTGCTTTGGAAGTGAAATTAACAGAATTAGAAAAATTGCCTCTCCCTTTTTCTACAAGCTGCTTTATTCACGGGTATTGTTGTGTGCTTTGTATAGATTATAGACTCCTTTTGTTCCAGCATTGTAAATATATACGCCCCCCAGTCACGGCTTTAGAAACAACCCGCTAACCCCCTCCCCTCTGTTCGCCCGGTCCGCCAGTCTGCGCAGACTCCTGGAAATTAATTTGCGACCTGTTCTGGATCGAGGACGGGAAAAAAATAAATAAATAAAAAAATCCTGGATCTGTGTCGGGATTTGTTTCACTCAGAAAAATCATCTTCATCAGAGAGAGAGTGTGTGTGTAAATATGGGAGAACGTTGGATCTGTTAGCGCGCCATTAAAAGATCCATCCTATAGAGAGCGCATCATTAATGAAAGTCACTTTAAATCCATATTAACTGACTTCTTCTTCTTTTTTTGTGGATGTAATCTTCAAACAGGCTAAAATAGATCAAAAGTACTGTATAATTACTCTGGTCAGCAGGGATTATGGGACTGTAATTGATAGCGATCAGCCCGGCACTAATCACTCTTTTAGCTGTAATTTTAGGTATACTGTCATTTGGCTCAGAGGTTCCCTTCGGCTTGGTGCTATTAATCTTCTGGATTAAACCGTTCAGCGTGTCCAATCCTGAAGCCCGTTTCTGAACTACTGTATTTAAAATATATATAAATATATGTGTTAAGGGCTTTAATTTGTTCCCTGTTCAGTACAGGCATCCATCTTTGTCATGCTGGACTGCGGAGCTTCAGGGAAAACAAAATTTATAGCTGAGCTAAACACACAATAACTTAATGAATTACATATGTATTAAATCAATAAATAAATGAAGCAAATTGTCTTAAAGTGCCTTATAATATAGTTTTTGCTCTTTTACACTGAGATCAGTTGTGATTTGTTGTTTTTGTCGCATTTCCCCCACATTTTTGGTAATTGAATAAAAAAAGGAGAGTAAGAGAAAGTAAGCTGGGAATGCACAGATGTGTTGTCGAGTCTGAGTTCACAGAAATAAAGATTTAAAAGATTATTTAGGCAGTGATAACTGGGAAATGCTACCTGAGTTCAGTTGATTGGAGACTTATCAAACCAGCACTACCCTGAGATTTAAAAGTTACATGTCATGAGAAAAATCTGCATGCAGCACAGTGATATTTAATAAATTAGATTATATGTCAATAGTCTAGTTGTCAAATTAAAAGTACTTTTTGAAAGTAATGACATTTAAGCAGGTTTTAAACATACTTTACATTAAGCCCACATTTTTTGTATTGGTCTGATGTAATATTCTAGTTTTAAATGTCATGTTTTCATTAGCTGAAAATGAAGCACTAAAGAATTAGCAATTTTGCAGACATTTTCTCGCGCTGTAAGACAACCACTGGGTGACAGGGGTCACATTATTGCTTTGATTTAACCATTTTTACAAGAAATGAAAGCAAGGATGTTAAATAAATTGGAGAATATTGTGACAATTTAGGAATACAACGGTGTTATTTAAATGAGGAAGCTCAATCAGTTTTTTTTTAATTTACAGAAATGGATAACAGAAAATAAATCAATAAAATGACTAAGGTTGATGTTTTTACTCTTATTTTCTTGGTCTCAGGTTCCCACGGGGATCTGGACGGCGGAGAGGAAAACTCAGCGGAGACGCCGAGCCTATCGGGCGAGGAGGGCGGAGCCTCGGATCCAGAGGATTCAGCAGAAGGAGACAGCTGCAGCCCGCCATCGTACACGGCGGCGCTCTACAACGAAGGTCAGACATCCATCCAGCCGTCAGTTTATCCGTTTATCCATTCATCTGTTTATCCATCCATCCATCCATCCATCCATCCATCCATCCATCCATCCATCCATCCATCCACTGCATTCTGGGAGATGTAGGCAGAGGAAAGACTTTACTTGCTCAACTTCTCACGAGCTAAAAAAAGGTTGGAATCCACTGACCCACTCGTTCTCTGGTTACCTAGCAACCCACTCATTCTCTGGTTACCTAGCAACAACCTGTTGAGCAACATGCGCAGCAGCAGTTTAAGGTTTCACTACGATGCCTCACAGCTGCTTAAAAAAACAAAACAAAGCAGTGGAGAGGAAATGTCAGGCCACCAGTTTGGTTTTATTTCAAATATTTAAAACAGAAACCGAATCAATGTTAATATCGGATCGGTGCATCAGTGAACTTTCCGACGTTTATTTCCACTTCGATCCTCGAGTCAACCAAAGTTTTCCTGCTATTCTGTCAGCAGACCTGTAACGCTCTGCAGAGATGCGGGAAAAATGGCTGCCGCACCGTTATGAGCTTGACTTCCACGCGTGTCACTCTTTTATCTCCTCCAAAAAAACAAGAAGAAGAAGAAGAAAACATTTCTGCGGCCTCCGGATAGTCCGCCCTCTTATCCCAAATCCCCCCACCTCTCCACCTCCATCGCCATCTCCTGCCTTGTGATATCAGAGTTTTCTCTCATATTCTTTTGACTTATTCAAGATTTCCCCGGCTGTGTTTCTTTTTTAATCTAAAAAAAAAAAAAAAAATTCCTGCTCTTGTGAAATTTTGGGGGCTGAGGCTGATAAGCGTCTGCTGTTTGGCTTGGTTTGATAAACCCATGGAAATTCGGTCAGGTGCTAATCGAGACCAGATTAGAGATTAGCCCAACGTGAGTGTGTGTGTGCGTGGTTGTGCGCACGTTTGAGGTGAGCGCTGGGTTATGTGCTGATTAAATGAGAAGAAGAAGAAGAAGATGAGAGAACTCAGGCATGCCTCACATGTGAGCCAGTTTGTCGATAGCAAACCGAATTGGCGTCCATTTTTCCCTGCTTGTGCACGTGTTTAGGCCTCACACACACACACACACACACACGCCCCCTTCATCATCACAGTGTTGATTTACTCCTCTTTCTCCTCTCCGGGGTTCCTCGGTTGCCCAGCGCTGCCATTATCGGCTCTCTGTAAATCAGCCATGTTTGACGAACCTGCTCTTTCAACCTGGGATCAATACCAGGTCGTTATCAGGCCAGCGCTGGCTAATAAAGGCAGGGCCTGTTATCCGCCATCTGGACGACACACACACACACGCGCACACACACACACACACACACAATGATAACCAGCCTGATAACTTTAGCAAGAAAAACACATTCTAGCAGTAAGAGGCCTGAGCGCTCGCCGTCGGTTTATTATCGTCCATCGAAAGCGTCGTTTATTAAGAAGCATCTGTTCTGCACGTCTCTACTTCTCTTTTTTTTTTCTTTCTTTTCCTCTCTTTTCTCAGAATCGCTCTTGGGTTGCAGCGACCTGCAAAAACAACAATTTCCTTTTTTTCTTCTTCTTCAAACAATCATTTTTACACATCACAGGAAACGTGATAAAAATCCACTTCTGGCCCGATAAGTCGGCACGTCACCTCCTCCTGACCTCTAATTGTCGTACCAACGTCTGAGCCAATCAACGGGAATTTTTAAAACATTTTTTTTTGTCTTGCAAACTGATTTTTTTTTTTTTCTTTTTGCAGTTTTTCATCAGAGTGTGATCGGCGGTGATAGAAAAAGTGTGCGCGAGGCGTAAAGGAACAAACGACAGAGGCGGTAATCTCGGGTTTCATCGTGATAAACAGCTCAAGACTGTACACCGGATTAGCAGCAACAGTCATTTCTTCACAGTCAGGATTCACTGCTTTGTATCTGTCCGTGTAATTTAACAGCTCTCTGCCTGTTGGTTTAACAAAAGGAGCACTGTTTGCTTTAAAAAATAAAAATATGACGTCTTTATTGCACGCTGTGGAGACGATTGCTCTGGGTTTTTACTTATTAGAATGTATAAAACTCTCCAAACTGACTGATTCACCGCTGTGAACCGTTTTTGTTTTCAGTTTGTTGCTCCACCAGCCAATCAGAAGAAATTATTTTTGCAAATTTGCAGCCGCAATGACTTTTAAAAACGAGAACCGAGTTAACAGGATTAGGCCTGTCATGATAACAAATGTTTCTGGAGGATAAATCATCCCAGAAGTTATTGTGACAAACGACACTATTATTGTTTTGAGACCATTTTCAGGTAATGTAAAGATAACGGCACGAGAACACATTCTCAAATATTAAATGCTAATGAACATTTAACACTGGAAGACATTTTAAAATATTCAAAATAAAAACCAAAACATCAGAAACGACAAATAAAATGAATTGTGAACCTTCTGTGAACAAACGGGTTGTTTGAGACCAAAGCATCAAACTGAAGACTTTTCGTCCAGTTTTTGTTATAGGTGTGTGGCAGAAACTAAATGTTTGTCAACCAGCTGGGATTTTAGTTGTTTTATCTATGAAACTTGAAAAGTAGTGTTGTCATAATTAATAGCAAAAATATTAAAGATTAATGATCCCATATTTGTTCAGCAGAATTTGATATTTTTCTTCCTTTTTCAAACATTTTTCAGTAAATACACACTCAACCTGTTCACAGACTGTTAAAAACAGAGATCCATGCATTTTATTCAAATTGAAATATCAACGGTTGTCGCTGCCTCTCCTTTGGTATCCACTGATTTCTGCTGTTTCGGCTTCAGATTGTTACGAACGATACGGCTCGACTCCTGACAGCCACATAAAACCAATAACACATCTTGCAGGAGTCGCCAGATGCAACAGCGGCGAGAATAACTGGAACAACAGGAAGAAACGTCACAAAAAGTATCTGGGATGCTGTTTAGAAAGTCCTGTTGGTGGATCTGACCCGTGTTGCGTAGAACCGGAGCCAGGGTCGCAGGGGGCTGCATGCGATTGGACCATTTAGCATGTAGCAGAAAGGAAACATTCAAGCACACAAAGGATGAAGTCGGAGGGCTGTCGGAGTTGGGAGGCGAGAGAATGCTGGGTGACTTTGCCCTGCAGGTGTGACAGGGGAAGTTCAGCTTATCAGATTGATGGAAACTGCCTCGCTGAGGGGGAGGAGGAGGGAGGGCGAAGAAAAGGGGGGGTGGGAGTTGGCAGAAAAGTGTCTGTCGACTCCTCCTGATACCTGCCTCCCTGTCTCAGATGATATGGGAGATAATATTGATAATATTAAACGCAATAACTGTGTCTGCAGCTCCTCTCGTGCTGCAGCCCCTGCAGGATAAAATCAATGTGCCATTCAATGTGATTTATAGCTGAAAATAATGGCACTGTTTAGGCAAGGGGGGGCTGTGTGGTGTGTGTGTGTGTGTGCGCGTGTGTGTGTGCGTGCGCGTGTGTGTGTGTACAGTACATCTTGTGTGAGGATTTGAAACCGTTGGAAAGTGGACGTGACGTGAAACTGGATGTCTGAAGCGGCCTCTCAACTCTTTCGTTAATAACGACGGAGCGCGAAGGCGTCACGGGGCGTTTATGGCCCGTATCGATCGGGCGCTATCGCTGTTTATCGGCGCGGGAATGCAAGGGTAAACACGGCCTTTGTGCACACGGCTGCAGCGTTATCGGGGCGGGGGTTGCAGATTGGGCGGGATTTGGGGGAAGAGGAGAAAGGAGGAAGTTGAAGTCTGGAGTTTTCAGAATGGCGGAGGCGATTAGGACTCGGAGAAAAACAGATTTAAGTTTTTTTCAGCTCGGATGACGAGTTTTCAAAAGCATCCTTTGATTCAGTCAAAAACGTGTTAGGTTGGTACACTGCAAAAACACAACATCGTACACTTGAATTAAGACAAAACTAACTTATAAGTAACTTTTTAGCAAGACATATAATCTTGTTTTAAGTCAATAATTCATAAATATTGATGAAAAAGTAGCGAATTATTGTAATTTCACTTATAAGAAGACATTTTCCCTGTTATAAGTGAAATAATCTGCCAGTTAGTAAAGCGTTGCTAGGTATGCTGTGCCAAGATAAATAAAAGCTAAATTAGGACACGTTTGTGCGCTATCTCACTTTATCCTATATTAAGTTAGTTTATTTTACCTTATTTTTGTTTGTAGCCCTTTTCCGCTAAGTTTACCTTAATACAGTTTGATAATTAAGGTCAATTTAGGCTAGTTTAGCTTAGCAAAGCTTCTTTTACCTTAACATAACTTAGATTTGCTTTTTCTCAGCTTATTTTAACCTTTCAGATTATAAATTGCATCAACTGAGCTAAGCTTTCTTCTCATTAGTTTATTTTAGCCTAGCTTACATAGCCTGGTTCGGCTGTCCTCACTTAAGTAATTTTAGCGCTACTTAGATAGTTTACCCAAATCTAAGGTTAGATACACAAACAAACCTTTAACAGTGAGCGGTTTTAGAAATATGTTGTTGCTTATCGGGTTCTTGGCCAAAACAAACGAGTAAAACGTATTCAGACTGATCTAAAATTTAAAAAAACATCGAAAATAAAAAAACATAATTCTTTAGCTGAATTTGGACTTTTTGCCAAATTCTCAATTGTGACTTTTTGTTGGCTCAGGCTAAATAAATGGCACTAAACTTTATTTTTCTAACATCCTGTTGGTAACAGCGGCTAAAGATCCAATCTAAAATTGGTTCTTTGCTAAGGTTTGTGGTGTTGACGATCTTAGGAGCTTTTTTTTTTTTTTTTAACTCAAAGTTAAGTGATTGTAACATTCCTCTGAATTCCTCTGGATTGAAATTTAGAGAAAACGCAACCAGAAAAACTGCAAATAAATAAAACTGATGGGCTCCAGAATTTCAGCCGGTTATCATGATATATTAAGGAGGCTAATCCTGACGTGTCGGACCCAGGTCCATGCAGTCAGCTGACCCTTGGCCTGATTATGTTGTAAGACAGATCCCATTCAGATATTGTGATATGCAATGATGCAACTATCAATCTAATCTAACGAATCATGACTTGTGCTAATAAGGAGTGGCCTGGACGTCTGATGGACTCACTGATACCACCAGGCAAAGTTCAGGGTTAATATATGTCTCACACACACACACAGCCTGTTATTCTGATCCCAGCATGCCCAGGATGTCTTTGATCAGGCAACAAGAGGCTGGCTAATCAGCTTGATCAATGACGGGGATATCAGAGCTGATTAGCGTAACACAGGCCGCCTCAGTTTCTCCTGAAGGTGACAGTGGGACGGCAGGAAGCGAAGCAGATGGAGAGATTAGAGGAGGGAACGTTGCACAAGACCTGCCTTCATGCAGGGGAGGAACGGGAGAAAAGCAGACAAAAAGAGGAACGAGTGGAGAGCGCACACTGCAAAAACACAATTGGTCAAGTTTCTAGTGCAAATATCTGTGAAATAAGACAAAACTAACTTACATGCAACTTTTCAGCAGCAAGTCAGAGCTTGTTTTAAGTCAGGGTGTCCAAACTTTGGCCAAAATCACCAAGTCAAAACTTCTGGTGGGTCAAAAAAATGTGAACTCAGTCAAACTGCAACATCACATTTTGTCAGGTTCCATCGTTACACGTCAGACTTTTTATTAATGCTTCATTTAACATGTTTGATGTTAAAATAATAAATACATAATGGACTAAAATAAAAATCTAGCAGTTAAAGATTTTATTATAGCAATATAATATAGCAAGTGTACACTTCTACACACTTTATATTTATTTGAGTTTAATTAATTAAATAAAAGCTCATTTAGGTGCAGTAAAGTTGGTTTTTCGGTTAAAAGCATGGTTATAAAAATACAAATACTTTGTGTTGTACTTTACATTTTCTATTGTTAGAAAACCAAATTGGTTATGTTTTTACCCTGATTACAAATAAAAGGTTTGCACCTGCAACTTTCAGGGCTAATTTGTGTCATTCTTGAGTTGCAGATTAAGACCACACAAAATCACTCCGAGGGCCACAAATGGCCCCCACGCCACACTTTGGACACACCTGTTTTATGTAAATAAGTCTTTAATAAGTACAAGTTTCACTACAATAAGATATTTTTTCTGGTTCTGTAAATAATCTGCCACTGGATCTAGAACGTTTTCATCAATATTAAGAAATTATTAACTTAAAACTAACTCCTTTTTTACTTATAATAAGTTTCATCTTATTTTAAGTATACTTAGATATTTGTAACAAATTTTTCTGGGTGACAAATTGTCTCAGAAGTAACTGTGATAAACAATAATATTGTTTTTTTTTTTTTTTATACCTTTTTCAAGTAATATAATGGTAATAGCATAATAATAATGCAAGAACACATTGTCAAAGATCAATAAATATTAAATTCTAATGAACATTTGACACTGGAATAAATTTAAAATAGCCAAAATTAATTAAACAAAACAACAGAAACAACAAATTAAATTAATTGTGAACGATTTTATTATTTAACCGTTTAGTTGAGACCAAATCAGAGAACTGGAAACTTTTATCATCCAGTTTTTAGTAGAAAGAAGAAGAAGAGAAAAACGATCAATTATTATTATTATTATTATTATTGTGACTATTGTGTCCTAGATATTTGCATTATGGACCCAGAATACCTGGTAAGATTTCACCGCTGCCTTTGATCAGCAGAGAGGAAGAACACACACACACACACACACACACCCACACACACCCACACACACCCACACACACACACTCTGGGGTTTGACCAGCTGGGTGTTTGATTCAACTGGAGCTCTTTGTGTTTCCAGAGTCGGGGATGCAGGACTCAGGGGGAGGACCTGATGATGACGATGGCGAAGGGGAGGAGCCGGCTGCTCTGCAGAGCGGCGGCGAGGAGGAGGAGGAAGGCGAGGAAGAGGAGGAAGCGTTACAGTGGACTGGTCCAGGTGAGAGTCGCCACACTGGTACAATCATGGCTACACACTGCGATTTAATTAACTTTATATTTCAGTTTGATAATTTAAGGTTGTTTTCACATCTGGTTGCTTCAACAGTGCAGTTCGCTTTCGCACTGCGATCAACCAAACTGCACTGTAAAAACAAAATCTAACCAGGTATTCTTTGTCTAATTGTACGAGATCATATCACTAGAAATATGCACTAGAAATTCTAGTATTGTTTTGGCTGTATTTACCCAGAATGCCCTGCGTTGTAGTCCACTTCCTGCTTTTGGAGCGGTCCGCTTTGTGTTCACATTAAAACCGCACCAGAGTTCACTTCGACCAAATTGAAACCGAGGTTTGCAGGCGGGCCAGAGTTTGCTTTTTATTCGTTTCCCGAAACGAACCGGGCTTTCTAGAAAAACGAACCGGACTTTGATTAAACCCGACTGAACGTGGCTGGTGTGAATTCACCTAAAACCTGAAAAACATCAACATGTTTAAAAACAGATTGTTTCTACCAGAACACTCTGCGGACTGTCTTCCCTTCAGCGTTGCTTCACTTCATTCTTCCCCATTAAAACCTTCATGCTACCTTCTGGACTTTGACTAGGCCAGTGGAAGTCCTTGATTCTTTTGTTTCCATGTATTTTGCTTCCATTTCTTTCTTGTTCTTTTTTCCCTTCATTGTGTTTTTCACATTTACTTGTGTGATTTGCTTCCTTTTACACTCCCTTATTGGAGTTTAGTCATTCTTTTCTTCCTTGTATCTTTTATTTCCCTCTCCTTTTGTCTTTGTATCCTTCCTTCTGTCCTCCCCCTCTTGTTCTCTCTTTTCAGGTTTGAATCTGCTGCTGTAAACTGTCAGCTCTGAGCATTAGGATTTTATATTTCAGAACAAACGTAAAGCTCTCGCCTCCTTCATTTTCTCGAGTGGATTGTCTCCTCCGTTTTCTTCTTCTTCTCTTGTGTCCTCGTCCTCTGAGGTCTTCCTGGTCCTGTTGTGTTACCACAGACGTGAAAGTGACACATTAAAGTCGCAACAAAAAAAAACACAACACACACGGCTGAGAGCAGATAAGAAGTAAATAATTTTATTATTTATTTCCTCTCTTATCGAGCTGCGTTCGGTTATTTATTTCTCTCTGTCTGTTGTCTTCAATGAGTTAAACAATGCAGGAAGATTACTGCACTATCTCGCATTATTTCCTTTTCAAGCTGTGCACGTTTTATGTACGTCCGTGCGCCTCTCTCTCCCGTGTGTGTGTGTGTGTGTGTGTTTTTAATTCCTCTGCCGGGGAAGAGAGGATGTGTTCATTATCGTCCTGTCCCAGCCTTGTCCCTTTAACAGTAATTGGAGCGATATTAATTGCTGCGCGGTGGCTGGTTGATGCTAGCACCATGATGCTGCACTGATACGGCCCTTCTTTTCCTCTCCTCCTTACAAACTAACTGCCGGCTGAGTGAGGAGGAGGAGGAGGAGGAAGGGGAGGACGGGGGAGGCAGAGTAAGGGAGAGAGATAGCCCCTCTATCAGCTCTGGAGCAGGCGCTGTCTTTATCAGGAGCACGATTGGCAAAAAGGAAACTTTGACCGGTCTGAATTTTTCTCTTATCGTCAAGCCCCCCGTTCCTCCTCCTCCTCTTCCTCTCCCTTTCCTCCCTCCATCCATCCACCTTCTCCTCTGTTCTCTCCATCACTGCTAACAACCCCTACCTCCGTTTCCCTTCTTTTTATTGTTTCTTCTGCTCATAAGAAATGTTCCCCACGTGTGTGACATGAACGCAGAGGAGGAGAAGTGTGCAGCTCTGGGAATAAACAGGCTTTTATCTCGACTCCAACAGTCGAGTCCGACTGTTGGAATTTCGCTCGTTTCTCACTCCTGTTGCCTTTCAGACGCTTTAAATCGAACGAGCTGCTCACCGACTCGCCAGGAAATCCTGGGAAATCAAAACGAATCGCCTCGAATTAGGAGCTGCGGCTCATCCTGGGCTGTCAGAATCTCAGCTTGAGTTACGAGACGCTTAGAAAAACAGCCGTAATGAGTCCAAATGAGTCGAGAAATTAGATTCGTCAACTAATGATTATTCTAGTTATTGATTGTCCTGTCAGTTATTTTGGCAATTAATTGATTAATCAGATAACAAATGGACACATTTTGCAGATTTTTCAGGTGTTACAATCTTGATTTCTGATTAAATCTTTAGAAAAACAGCCATAATGAGTCTGTGTCTAGAAAATAGGGCTGCAGCCGGTGATTATTTTAGTTATCAGTTAAACTATTGATTATTTTGATGATTATTCAACTAACCAGATAACAAATTTACACATTCTGCTGGTTTTTCAGGTGTTGAAATCTTGATTTCTGATTAAATCTTTAGAAAAACAGCCATAATGAGTCTAAATGTTTAAAAATTAGGTTCTGCAACTAATGATTATTCTAGTTATTGATTGTTCTATCTGTTATTTCTGATGATTAATCGATTAATCTGATCAAAAATGGGCACCTTCTGCAAATTTTTCATTTAACAATTTCAGTTTATTTTATACAATATTATAAAACGTATTTATGTTGAGATAAATAAATAGATACTCCACAAATTGGGAGCTGCTGTTCATCCTGTGGTGTCAGAATCTCGATTTGATTTAAACCTTTAGAAAAAAAGCCATAATGAGTGTAAATGTGTCTAGCAATTAGGTTCTGCAACTAATTATTACTTTAGTTGTTGGTTAATCTATTGACAATTTTGACGATTAATCAGATAAAAAATGGCACATTTTGCAAAGTTTCATTTAGTGACTTATTTTACACAATATTAGGAATAAATGAATATATATATTTTTTAATTAATTTATATGTTGTGTAAATTAATAAAAAGCAGATTTGGATCCACCCAAGTCTTATTTTTGAGTGGAAAAGTTTTTATTCTTTTGTGGTTGTTAAAAATTAATAATTTGTGTTCTTTCTAACTTTCAGATTTCAGTAATAATTTTGCCCTAGTTTAAAGTAAAAGGTTTCCATCTGCTTCAGCCGACTGACTGAAATTTTAAGATTCTCAAATTACAGACGGGGTCCGCAGAAAATCAGTCCTGGAGCCACATGTGGCCCGAGGACCGCAGTTTTACACACCTGCTCTAACGCATCAAACTGGGCATTAATGACGCTCTTGTTGCTCCGAATTCAGGCCCAAATTATGTTTCTGCATGAAAAAGTAATTTTTGTTTTTCTTAATTTGTGGGTTGTGCTTTTCCAAATAGCTGTTTTCAGTCATATTTTTGTGTTTCTGATTTTTCTCTTTATTTTCTGCTTTTAATCTTGTGGCTTTTGCACACAAAAAAAAAATCTATTTATTTAAACCATGTCATGATTTTTCAGTTGAATTACATTTTTTTTTTTTTTTAAGTTTTTGTTTGAATCAATTTATTTCTTGGTGTTGTTTTATCTTCCGTTTTGTTTTTAGTAATATTTTACGGTGCGCCATGTCCCCGCAGCTTTATTAAAAGTCTAATCAGATCTGCAGTACTTCTTCCACATTCACAGAAACACTTATCTTGGCCATAAAACATCAGCAGTCATGTGGTTTTAATCCCAAACACGCTGCTTCAAATCATCCAAAAAGATTCAGATTTATGTTTCAAGATGATTGGGGAACATTTTGGACTTTTGCTCCATTTATTAAGATGTCTGTCTTCTATAATTTGTTGAAGAATCATGTCAAATTAAAGATACGACCAATAAATATGAAGCAGATTTTAGATCCTATAATTAAAACTCTGCATTTATTCAGGTGTTTTCCTGCCTACGTTTAGATTTTTAGATGTTTAAATCAGAGTGTTGCCATTATTCTGATGTTCACAGGGAAACAGTAAAGCTTTAAACGGTCACTTTTTATCTGATGAAAAGCATTTCTGCTGAAAGTATTGCTCAGAAAATAATCTTGTTAAACATCTGCTGACCTTCCAGAAGTGACAATGTGCTGCTTTTATCTGTAAGTCAGACAAAACCACCACTTTCTGTGCACTCTGGTGAACTATTAAAGTGTCATTTTTCAGTTTTCTCGTCACAGATCGCTGAATAATATTCTCCTCTTCTTATTGCTGCATATTGATCACCATTTCAGCTGTTTTCACATTAAAATCACTGGAGTTTCTCGAGGATAGTCACGTGGAGGAAAGTTTGCTTTCTCATGAAAAGCAGCTCAATACTTCAATACTTTTTCATTCTTGGATATTTTGCCTTTTTTATTGCTTTTACAAATCAAGTTATGATTAACAAAAAATTTTTTACAAAAACCCTTTAATGGCAAAGTGAACAGCTATTTTCAAAAATAATGACCGTTAAATAAAAATATTTAACATATTACATCAAAAATAATAATAAAAAAAAATAAATGTAAATTTAAATTCACAATTTTATAATTAAAACTAACACTTTAAATCAAAGCTCAGGAAATAAAATCTCTATGTTGTGCGTAATATTTTTTATTTTCAACACAAAAGCGATTCTAGTTGCTATAAATTATTCCTGTATCCATTTAAAAAATACAGTTTTCGTTTGATAGGACATTTGTGTAATCACGTTTTGTGGACTTTATTTTTTCGTATTTATAAAAGATGTGAGTTTTACCCTTTAGTCAGAAACTGGATAGGAGCCGTCGGAGTCCAGAGCTTCGCTGTGCCGATCAATTTTCATCAATTTTCTCTGATTTTTTTCCATGAAATATTCAGTTATGATGTCACTTTAGGCTCTGAATCTGTTCAGTAATGAGAAACGTTTTGATCTAACCGTTAGCATGCTTTCTCTGTGGAATCGTGAATTAAATGCTTTTATCCATGTCTTCATGATGTTAGCTAAAAATGCTAACATTAAGCTAACGCTTGTAGCATGGACGCAGTTTGGACGTCCACAGCTCAACCATACTGTTCAGTAGAAGCACAGTTTAAAGTTTAAACGAATCACTGAAGGTTCTACTTTATTGTATTAAAGTTTCATTTTGATGACTTTCATAGTTTTTGCACAATCACAATTTAAATTTGAGATTTTTTTCTTCAGCTTAGAGTGATGATGTCACTCTAGATTCTGACCCAGTGAAATATTCAGAAACCTTTTTAATTTAAACTGCTGTCACGCCCCCAGTTTCTTCCCCACATATACAGCTCATACATCAACATGCAGGTATTTCTCTCTACTTTCACTCACTGCATCTTGCATTGTTGTGTGACTTTCAGTTTTCTGCCAAATCAGTCCAGAGTGCAGAGAGCGCACACCCAGACTCTCATTCACTCCATTATATTTCAGGTTCTCCACACTTACCAAACATTTGAATGTTTTTAGCCTCCATGTTGTTTAATGTGTGACATGTTTAATAAAAATAAGTGTACTTTCTGATTCAGTATAAACCTTGCGACTAATAAACGTCATGCTGGGTTTTGTACAAATTCATAGAATAGTAATCCAGTAATTATATTTCTAATGATAAAAAAAGTGAATTATTCTTGTCTGGAAACCAGTAATTCCTAGATATGAAAATTTTAATTTCCCTCTCTGAGCCCAGTTTGTGTTCTAACCTCCTGATACGAATCTCTTAATTTATTCAAATATTTTATTCAGATCGGTCTTTGTTGCTGCCGAACAGGCCGATATTAACATGAAAGAGAGAAAACAACAACAGAACATTTTAATTTCGGGGGTTTTCTTTCTCTTTACAGATAATGTGATTCATTACTGGCTGCGACTCGACATGTTTAGCGCAGTCTCCGTGTTTCTGTGTGAATCTGAACACGTCCCTTAATGTGAGAGATCACAGCAGATGATTCTCTACGTTTGTTGCTGTTTTTTTCTTCATTTTTAGCTTTGTTTTTGTTCTTTTTGCAACCATCAAACTGTTTGTGGCTTCAGCTGATATGGAGAAGCCTTAAAATTAAAGAGATGAGGAGCTGGATTAGAAGCTTCAGTAATTTCTGGTTGTTTTTTTTTTTTTTTTTTTTGTCTTAAAGCGATCAAGATATAAGCGAGTGTCGGTTTGCTGAGGGCGTGGTGGCGGTGGCATGAAATCTAGGTGGGAGCTGCCTCCCTATCAGGGATGGCATGATATGCCAAAGCCGCCTTTTTTTAATCTTCACTGCGTCCGCACTTGCATGATATGCAAAATAAATTACGAAGAGATGGGAGGAAGGAGAGAAAAAAAAGTGTCTTTTGAATGACCTTGCAGGCTGCAGGGTTCGATATTTTCTCCCTGGTTGCTTAAAATTCTTGATATGCAAATGCGGTGTCAGAGTAATCCCCTGTCATTCGCTGGATGGCTGCCTGGCGGTCCACACATCCTCTCCTCCGGCAGAAACCTCCGCCGGCGGTCAAAGAGGGAGACTCACCGACCGGAGGAATGATGGAAAACCAAGAGTTTGTTGGTTTAAATCCTTACACTAACAGATGGACTGGCAAAATTAAGAAAAGGTGCAGATAATGGTTTAGAAATGAGAATTTAAAAAGTGTGGTGGATTTGCACGAACTCTGGTTTTATGCTAGAAGAAGTCAAGTGATTGGAAAAGGAAGACCTCAGAGGTTTGTTAGTGCAACCGGCACCATGAAGACAGAGAAACCCAGCAGCCAGAGCAGAAAGTTTAAAGCAAAGCTAGCTTTTAAAACAACATACCGAGCTTTGAACGTCTCACTGAGTAATAAGCAGAGAGACCGTTTGTAAATCTGGAGGAGAATCAGGAGGTTTTCACACCTGATGGTCCAGGAGATTCGGCTCCATTGGAGACCAAAATTAGCTCTTTTTTTACATCTTTCACCTATGACAGGACAATAAATCAATAATATATATAAGGATAGACACATGATCAATATCAACAGATAATACGTCTGATAGAATATTCATTGAACTCCCATCCAGAAACGCACAGCATTCTGGGGGATGTAGGCAAAGACTTTAGCCGCTCAACTTATCAGCCAGCGAAGCAAAGTTGGTGGAATCAACAAACCCACTCACTCTCTGGTTACCTAGCAACAACCTGTTGAGTGATTCGCGCAGCAGCAGTTTCAGGTTTTTGCCACCTTGACTCATAACTGCTTAAAAAACATGGAGTGAAAACTGGGTGAAACAGGAAATGTTACGCCAACAGTATTAGCAGTATTTCAAATATTTAAAACAAAATAATTATCAACATGGACTGATATGAAACTGTTATAACATAATAGGTTTTTCAGCCACGTCGTCCAGTCCTACTTTCAAATTAACTAAAACCTCTTAAGAAAAAGCTGTTCCCCTCCTGGACTGTGGTGGTGCTGCACCAAGAACCACTGAAGGAAAAATACAAAAACCTCTGAAGAAGACATGTAAACAAAAATGGAGTGCTGTCAGATTTTAGCAGATGAAGGATTTCTGTTGTCTGTATTAAAAGACAAAGGGCCATTTCTCCTGTTTGTTTGGTTTTACCCAGAATGCCCTGGGCTGCAGACCACTTCCTGTTTTTGAAGCGGCCTCCAGTCCTTTAGGGACCAAATAAGAGTTTGATTATACATTCACACCTCCCTGAACAAACCAAACTTTCTATTTTACTCGTTTTTAGTTTAATTAAAACTCAAGCTGTGTTTCTTGAGAACACATCGCTCGTCATTTGGGCCAGATGTGACACAAGTCCGCTCTGAAGGGGTTTCCTGCTGTTGTCATGGAGACCGGTGACACAGCTGACCCTCGGAGGAGTCGGTGAGGAGATGGGAGGGTTTGCCGTGAAAAGATGTAGCTTGTGTCAACATCTAAAGATTTTTAACAGTTAAATGAGGTTTTTCTACATGGAGTTTGCATGTTCTCCTGGTACATACGTGGGTTCCCTCTGGGTACCCCGGCTTCCCCTGCAGTGAGAGAGGAAGGTTTCCAGTTTCCTGTTTTTTGTTTTTTGTTTTTTTTACTCCGGCTGATGACGGCGGTTTTCCTGCTTGGCCAGCAATCTCCACTCCTTATCCTTCCCCACCAGAAATATTCAAATGAGCTCCAGTAAAGCATTATAATGGCAGACGTAATAATGGTTATTATTGTTATTTACCAGGCTGCCTGTGTGTGAGGGGGGTTGACGTTGGGTTATCATACTGCAGTTAATTATAGTGGTGCATGAAACCACACTGTGCGCCTATTATCAATGCTGAGAGTTTAATTTATTTGTGCTGAGGAATGGAAGATGTTGGAGCCACATTTACATACAGAGCATGAACCACACAAGGTGCTCCCTCATCACTTTTTTTTCTCCTTTTGATAAAGAAAATCACATTTAAAGGTTACTTTACGTGTAGTTCTTCCTTTATTTGTCCATTTACTGCTAGTTTTGCTAATATTTATTAGGGAATCGCAATTTTGGAGCTGAAATATTTTAATCCGTCATTTTTTAGACTCATCAGGAATTTTGTGAGTTACAGAAGTTTTATCAACACAAAAGTTGACCAAGAGGTCATTTGAACTCATAACAGACAAATTACACTTTTTTTCCAGCTGTATGGGGCATAGATTGATGTAGCGTTGCCCCTCCCCCTCCTATTGCTGTGCACTGTGAGTTTTTTGTTGCTCTGCTTTTTAAGAAAGCCATTAGATTTCTTTGAAACTGAACACCAGAATACAGTGAAACCCGGGTATTAGTGGGGGTTAGTGTCAACGGCTGCATGACACCCACTCTAAGAATGTTTAAAAATGCCTATTTTAATAGTTCAAACAACAAATATACCTTAAAATTTATTTATTCGCACAGTGGGAGCCATATTGGTAAAGCACAAAGGAAATGTCTACAGTCTTTATCTCCACTCTTAATTTCAGCTGCATTTTTTGCAGGTTCTCTACAGAAAAATCTACAAATAGGTGAATTTGCTTTGAATACTAATCTGCAAAAACTAGAGTTCAAATTAAACAGAATAAACAGCTGGTGAGAATTAACCCTAAAAGCCTTTAGGTGTATCTATAATGGTCAAAAACAGACATCTCGCTAAAATTAAGTTATAAAAGCAACAAAAAACTAATTTAAAACATAGACTACACAGATCTTAACCAAAACTTTGGAAACAATTTAATCAAATCAGTAGCTTAAACTCATAAAATTGTATTTAATCTCAAAAAAACAACAACTACATTTTCTCTCCATTTTTGCTGTTTGGGTCAAAATTGCTGTTTTGTCATGTTTGACGTTCAAGGTAGCGTTGGAAAGAGGGAATGATGGAGCAGGTGAGATGAAGATGGGAGTGTTTCAGACGGGAGAAATTGAGTTTTAGAGTGCAGAGATAACTAATGAGGGCTGGAAGAGGGGTTAAGGATCAATGAGAGGAACAGAGGAAAGGTTCAGATAGTGAAATTAAAGGCGAAGGATTTCTAAGTCGCAGAGGTTAGAAGGTAGATGGATGGGAAATTTTAATCATGGTGGCTCTATATGTGCAGCTTTTGGCATACGGATGGCTTCTTTTACTCTACTGGTGTAAAAGTTGAACGACAATCGAGTGAGATGGCTTGAAACTCAAAGCAGAGGTTTGATGATTGATGACAAGATCTTAGAAGGAATGAACTTTCACCACAAAGTTCATCCACTGTGGATAAGGAAGTGGGTACAGGAAGGCTGAAATATTCTCCTTCAGCAACCTTCCCGCGTCCTGTAAATCCTCCTCTAACTCCGAAATGTTCTGCTGAAGTTTGAGTTTGGTGCAGTTGGTAAACCGAGCTTCACCTTTGACCTCGTTCTTCATTCCTGCACACCAGGGTGTCGTCTGTGGTTTCAGAAAGCTTGGTCTCTGTTCAGTTTTTTTGCAGATGATGCAGTTGTGTTAGTCGGTTCACTGCCAACAGATGGAGCTCCTCAGGGTTGTGATTGGTAACTGGAGAGTTGAAATGTGTCCCAGATCATTGTTGATGTTCTCACTTACTGTTAGAAATTGTTCAGAAAGACTTTCAGTAGCAGTGTTAGACACCATGTGTTTAAAGTGTTAGCTTATGCTAACATCAAAATTGTTTCGCTGGTGCGGTTGGCTTTTGAACGACACTTTGTCAAATGAATCAAACCCTTTGGAAGACCTGTTCCCTTCCTCGCCTGTGGGGGCGCTGCACTAAGAACCGCTGAAGGAAACGACTCAAAAACCTCTGAAAAAAACACTGAGAGCAACTTCTTCCTTTGTGAAATGTAAACAAAAATGGAGTAGCGTCAGATTTTAGTGGTTATAAGATTTGTCTTCTGCCATTTCTTTTGCTAATGCTAGACATGGGTCTTTGTTTTGGCTGTATTTATCCTTGCGTTGTCGTCTGCTTCCTGCTTTTGGAGCGGTCTCCGGTGTGCTTGGCGTTCACACGTCCGGTTCACTTAAACCGAACGGAGGCCGAGGTTTGTAGGAGGACCAGAGTTTACGTCTTTGGTTCTCATCAGAGTTTGATTGCATATTCCCACCAAACAAGCCGGACTTTCTAAACAATCTAGAGTTAAATTAAATCAGACCAAACTAGTGTGAATGCACCTTTAACAAACCAGGCTTTAACTTCAACTTCTGACCCTAAAACAACCCACCAAAGCTTTAAAGTAGAACAGTAAAAGATGTGACAAAGCTTCATGTACGCAGTGAAGCACATCACCCGAGTCCTCATCTCATTTTCCCCACATTATCTCTTTCTTATCACGTTCTGTCTCTTTCTCTCTGCGTCCTCCTCAGTATCTCTCACTCACCAGTTTCCTTCCTTTATTAAACAACAGTCACCCATTCTTTCCCCTCTCCCTTCAAGACGTGAGGGAGGTTTGTGTCTGCACAAGCAGAGTTCCTCCAGTTTGACAACACAGGTATGAGAAAATCATCGAACTGATAAAAGAAAAGAAAAAAGTTAAAACTAAGACAGGTTGGAAAGAACTTGCATTTTCCAACTGTTAGGTTACATCAGTGCTCATCTCATTACAGCAACATGTTAGTGACTCTGCAAAAACACAAAATCTGACCAAGTACTTTGTAGTTTCCAGTGCAAATATCTTTGTACATTTACAATATTACACAACTAACTTACGGCCTAGTAATAGCAGCTTCTTTCAAGTAAAAAAAATCCTTTAATAATAATGAAAAAGTGCTAGTATTGATATTGATCACATGTATATTGTGTTTTATGTTGTTCATTTATTGTCCAGCCCTATGTAGTGTTGTTGTCAAATTTGCAAAATTGGAGAATTTTACATACAATTTTAGGATCTTTTACTAATCAGTAGGACGAATGGAAGAAAATAAAATTCATGACAAAAAAAAACCTAAAGTTGCTGCAGCCTGAAAAAAAAAAAAAGGATTTCAATCAATGAAATATAAACTGGATCAGATGAAATTCTGATTATTTTAGCTCTATGCTATCTAGAAAATCTTCCACTTATTGAATTTCCATTTCCCAAATCTTCTGTCTTTGTGCGTCTTGCTGTTTGCAGCCAAGTTGGGCGAACCTCTTCATGACCCCCAGATTTTATAGATCTGAGTCTGTCACTCACTAACTTTTCCACGTCTCCTCCCTGCGGCCGAGCTGCCGAAACCCGCCTGAATGAAATGTCCTTCCTCACAGGAGCCAGAAGGAGTTGTTAAAGCAGACATGAATTAATGATTGAATTAATTATCGGAGTCACATAGCGTACAATTAATTTTGTGGCTTTGCCTCAGTCTTTTCCCCCTCTTCCCATCTGTGCGTAGAGAATGTCAAGAAACATTTTCTAATTAATTTATGTGTGATTATCAGGTCGAGCTTCTGGAAGGTCTTCACTTTCAATTTGTGACAGGCTCCAGCAGACGGGAGAGAAACTCTGAGAGATAGAGGTGGGAGTGTGGATGAGGAGAAGGCGATTCTCCTGAAATACGCCCTGAAACGCAGACACACTCTCACAGTTTCTCTTTCTGTCTGACACGTAGTTTTAGATTAAAATGACTTCCACCAGCTGAGCTGCCTCCTCGATCCGGGAGACTCTGGACAAAGCTGATTCCAGACTCTTGTGTAGAGCAAATCCCAAACAGGATCAGGTTATAGTCAGATCCAAACGGAAAACAGGTTATAGCCAGATCCAAACGGGAACCAGATTATAGTCAGATCCAAACGGAAACCAGATTATAGTCAGATCCAAACGGAAACCAGATTCTACTCAGATCCAAACGGAAACCAGATTATAGTCAGATCCAAACGGAAACCAGATTATAGTCAGATCCAAACAGAAAACAGGTTATAGTCAGATCCAAAACAGGAACCAGGTTATAGTCAGATCCAGGTTTCATAGAGTACAGGTTGACTATATCAAGTTGAAGCTGTGAACATCCATCCATCCATTCATTCATTCATTCATTCATTCATTCATTCATTCATGTATCTATCCAACCAGTTGGTTCCCTCTAAAAGTTTCCATGAATAAAAGGGAAAAATAGTTTCACTGAATATTTTTCTGTTTTCCTCAGTAAAGCTTTGAACTGGAGATGCCCAGTCCGCCGCCTCGTTAGATGAGGATAATATAACCCCCCTTACCCTGCAAATCGAGGCTCACCACCTTCTTCACCGCAACAGATTGGAATAACTTCCCTGGAGATGAATCTCATCACGTGGACCAACCAAACCAGTTGAGGTTTAGCACTTCATCCGTTTGATTTATCAAAGCTTCAAGCTGGTTGTAAAAGACCAGCTTTTGAGTGTGACATGTTCTCAGCAGGCCCCTGGAGGCCCCTGGGGGCCCCTAGGGGCCCCTGTTTTAACCACAGAGCCAGTGGTGTGCAGAGCTCAGAGATTCCCAGGAGAGCAGCTGATGAGCAGGTGGCTTCAGAAGGAAAACATTAGAAATATGGGAATAAAGCTGCAGTATGTAACTTTTATAAAGAATATTTTTTTCCAGATTTGTTGAAACTCACTTAGTCATGGCAACTTGGCAAACTGATTATGACACAGATAATCAGTTTTCCATTAACTGCACCTAGCAGCGAGTAAACGAGGTTGATTGACAGCGCTAAGACCCTCCTCCTGGCTCTCATGGGTTGGTTTTGGGCATTTCTAAAGACAGCAGATGTTGCAAATAAATTTTTTTACAGATTATTTCTTATCACTCACAGTTTCAGTAAATGTATAAAAGACATTTATGTATTTTTAAAATAAAAGTTACATACTGCAGCTTTAAGAAAAAGTTATTATTTTCTCTATTTAATTGTCTTCAGCCACAAAAAGGAGGAGGGAGATGCTGCTGCTCATCCTCCCAACAGTGGCTCTGTCACCGTTTTCACCCCCGTCGTCCTATGAACAGAAAAAAAATTCGTTTAGTTTTCCCCCCTCGGTTTATCTTTCTTCGCATATTTGTGAATTTGCATGTTTGCTTCTTGCTCTTTTCTGCTGCTGTATGTATTTTGTAGATAAAAGTTCAGCAGTGCAGTTAAGAGAAATTAGTTGGGTAAACAGTGGTAAATGTCAATGATAAAGTTCTGTTGAAGCTCATCTGATTAGCGGGGCTACGCAGGTGTCTTATCTTGCCTGTGCAACAGAGGGTAAAATGGAAATGATTGCGTGGTCCTGAGCAGCAGATGCCTATCCCAGAAATGTCTATCTGCCGGCGAGCCGAGCCGAGCCTGCCGGACTCCGGGGACCCAGGGGTTCTGCGAGGAAGATCACGGAGAGGGGGAAGATGAGACGGAGAGAAGAAGGCGCCGTCGGGTCGCGCTTGTTGCCAGATTGAGGCCCTTTATCAGGCGGCGTTAGAAATGACAAGAGCGGTCATTAATGAGAAACGCCGGGTAGGCGGCATGAAAGCAGGAAAACAAATCAGAGGTGGCAATTTCTGGGAAAATCAGACAATTCCAGTAAAAGCTGCATCTACCACTATGTGTATAAACATTGCTCGCTGTGCGCCGGACTTTGGGAAGGACTTGCAGGACCCAGGCCCCAAGGTTTGTGGGGCCCCAAAGACGTAGAATGTCTTTGTTATGAACAGTGGTGAACGCACTCAAACGCTGCACTTATGTGAAATTTATTTGTACATTTCAGAAACAAGTGCTTCATAAAAACATATTCCGTAGGGCTGCACAATGTGGCTGATATAAGCTTTTCATATCAGTAATTTTTGATATTGATAATTAATGATTCATTTTTTGTTTTAAACTTTTGAAATACTACCAAACTGCTGGCGTGACAGTTTCTGTTTTACCCACAGTTTTCACTCCTTTTATTTTTATTCAGCTACGAGGCACGGTGCTGAAACTTTAACTGCTGCCGCGTAAATTACTCAACATGTCGTTGCTAGGCAACCAAAGAGCGAGTGAGTTGCTAGGTAACCAAAGAGCGAGTGAGTTTGTCGATGCCACCAACCTAGCTTAGTTCGCTGTGAGAGTTTGGGCTATTCAAGCCGTTCCTCTGCCTTCATCTCCCAGAATGCCTTGCAGTTCTGGATTCAGGTTCAGTGAATAACCTATCAGACGTATTTTCTAATGAAATTGATCGCCTGTCTATCGTGATATTATTGATTTATTGTCCAGCTCTACAATAACATTATATTTTGTCAAATGCCGTCATCAAATTTATCAATGTGCATCAAATATGTTGACTTTAGTCCTGTGCATCATCTGCGTAGTCATGGTAACTAATCTTATTTCTTGTCATAACCTGAGCTGGAGGGATCATATAGATATAAAAAGGAGGAGTCCCAGGTTTGGGCTTTGGGGTACAAAAATGTGCTCTAGTAAAAGTTAACAAGAAAGTACTTTTATTCAAGTAGTGATGTATTTTTCTTTGTAGAAACTGGTGGGTTTTGAATGTTTTTGTCTGTTTCCAGCTAGATTTTTCTTTTTTTAGCTGATTAGGGTTGTGGAGAGGCAGCAGGGACTGAAATGGGAGTCGGCGTCAGGATTTGTCATTCAGCTGAGGCTAAACCCCACCTATTAGCGCCGGGTCGGAGCAGCACAGAGATAAAGATTTCCTGTTGTGTGGTGTCAAAAAATCAATAGCTCCGTCGCGATGAGCTCATTTGATATCAACAATCGTCTTTTTAAAAGTCAATTAGGCTGCATGGGGAAGAACAGCTTCTGCTGCTTTTCCTAATGTCCAGATTTCCCAGGCCTGCTTTACGGACGCCGAGCTGCGCTTCAGTCAGAGGCATTTCTCAGTCTGGGTTAAATCAGCAGTAAAGTTGTAATAATCAACAATTCCTGCAGATTTAAGCATCTGGACCTCTAAAACTCTTGCTTCCCATCTTTAGCTGAAACTTGCTTGGAATTCCTCCCGAACTGGTGGGTTTTTTCTTTTTTACTTAATAAGCATTTATTATTAATATGACACATCAGTTAAGATAACAGCCCACCTGCAGGTTTAATTAATTTTCCCTCCAAGTTGTGGAGATGGAGCTGTTAATCTGCCACAGGAACAAATTCGTCCGTCATGTTCTTCCCTGTGTGTCCCGGACAATTTACAGAAGAAATCCACGATGACAGTGTTTACCTGCAGGAGGAACGCTGAGACCACGTCGCATTCGTTGACCTCTGAGACGGTGTCGCATTCACTGACCTCTGGTACCACTTCGCATTCACTGACCTCTGAGACGGTGTCGCATTCACTGACCTCTGGTACCACGTCGCATTTACTGACCTCTGAGACGGTGTCGCATTCACTGACCTCTGGTACCACGTCGCATTCACTGACCTCTGAGACAGTGTCGCATTCACTGACCTCTGAGACAGTGTCGCATTCACTGACCTCTGGTACCACGTTGCATTCACTGACCTCTGAGACGGTGTCGCATTCACTGACCTCTGAGACGGTGTCGCATTCACTGACCTCAGAGATAGTGTCACATTCACTGACCTCTGAAACGCCGTCGCATTCGCTGACCTCTTAGATGGCGCCGCGTTCACCGACCTCTGAGACGGCGTCGCATTCACTGACCTCTGGTACCACGTCGCATTCACTGACCTCTGAGACGGTGTCGCATTCACTGACCTCTGGTACCACGTTGCATTCACTGACCTCTGAGACGGTGTCGCATTCACTGACCTCTGAGAAGGTGTCGCATTCACTGACCTCAGAGATAGTGTCACATTCACTGACCTCTGAAATGCCGTCGCATTTGCTGACCTCTTAGATGGCGCTGCGTTCACCGACCTCTGAGACGGCGTCGCATTCACTGACCTCTGGTACCACGTCGCATTCACTGACCTCTGAGACGTTGTCACATTCACTGACCTCTGAGACGGTGTCGCATTCGCTGACCTCAGAGATAGTGTCGCATTCATTGACCTCTGAAACGCCGTCGCATTCACTGACCTCTGAGACGGCGTGGCATTCACTGACCTCTGATACCACGTCGCATTCACTGACCTCTGGTACCACGTCGCATTCACTGACCTCTGAGATTGTGTTGGATTTGCTGACCTTTGTTCATCCATCCACCTATAAATTCCTCCATCATCCATCCATAAAGTTTTTATTCAGTTTCTTAGCATAAATATTTACTTTTATCATAAATTATTGTAACTTTTCTTTAAATTATCTCATCCCTCTGTCAGTATTTGTCCATAAAGTATTTTTTCTGTGATCGCTGTGGAACCATCTCCGTCCCTGCCCTTCCCTCTCATCTCCCTCTATCCCCGGCCTTGACGTTCCTTTCCTCCATATCTCAGGAGTCTCTCCTGTTTCCGTTCCTTCCCTCATAATAACTTTGATTTGTCTAATTTCACATTGACAGCGCGCATTAATTAAACCGTCAGAAAGCAGCGTTGATCCATGAATCCGGTAACAACCTCATCCTGGTCTCCGCTACGTTCACCTCGACACCCCCACCTCCTCCCTAATCCCCCGAACCCCCATCGCCGCCACTCCTCGGTTAATTGCGTTAGTCATTTCATTAATGACGGCTGATTGTTTTATTGTGTTGGCTCGTCAAAGAGGCCTGGACGCCCCAGTGGCTGCCGAAGCGTCCATATCGATAAGCCTTTGTGTGCGTGTGTGTGTGTGTGTGTGGCCGCTGACGTGGGGGTGTGTGTGTGTGATAACGAGCCTTGCGCGTTCAGGAATGGGTCATGCGTGTGTTTTTACCTCACATGCTGAGTGTGGCAGTGAAGGGGAGGTTACGCGGGTCATGAAGAGGGTCTCTGGCTGACGGGGGTGGTAATTAGCAGGGATTAGGGTTGTTGGAGGCCTCCGCTACCTCAGTGGAGCTGCTAACCTGTCGGGATTATCCAGCTGCTCTCATTAGTGGAAATGCAGTGATAGCAGCTCCACTGTCTGCATCTGTAGTGACGCTCTTCCCTTATGTTTCTGCATTAAACCGTAACCATGGCGATATAATTCACTCAGGTGATATCACAGAAACATAAACACACTTTGACTTTTAGTCAAATTTGCTGTAAAAGTTGGCAGTTTTTAATTATTTTTTTCTAATTCGCACTTACTGAATTGTAGCATTTTTATGTTAAGATGTCCGTTTTTGGATTATTATAAAAAGGATGCTGCTGAGCTAGAAAGTAAAAACTGTAAAAACACAAATTTACTTTTCCACATGGAGCCAGGTTGGTTTTGAAAGCCTCATTTCCTCTTTAATTAATAAAATAATAGTTTAAAAAGCTCCAGTGATCCAGAAATCTTCCTGAAAGGTCACGGCGGGAGCAGACTGGTGTCAGACTGTTTCTAGGTTAATATCTGAGTTTCTTTACTGAGGTCAGATCCTCATGAAGTTTCACAATGAGGGTCAGAGGCGCCCCTCAGCCCGATAAGCGTCCCGTGTGGCGAGGATTGGCCAATGGCAGGGAGGCGGACTGGACATTGATGGAGTGCGGAGATAAGCGGGGTCAGCGCGGCCGACCGCGGCCCGGTCAGACGATAGCAGACGGGATGGAGGCCGGACTTTTGGACGCATTCATCCCGGTCCGGTCTGAGTCGAGCTCAGAGTTTCCTTCTGAAACACGCCGATCCTGATAACGCAGATAGCATCAGCTCCATAAAATGCGATCGCGCCGGCACCTGTGTCTCTGCGAGGCAGGAGGAACAAACCACTTCCTGAGCGATTTTCACCACAAAAGTGTTTCCGACAGAAACGGCAACGTGTTCAGCTTCTCTCTGACTTTCAGGGCTGTTTTATTAACTTAACGTCTTCTTCTTTCCTGTTCCCTCAGTAACCCCCGTACAGCCTCCCAAACCCCCCCCAGGGGGCTGTGGGAAAGCCGTTTTATCAGCGTCTGTCCGTTGTTCTCTGCTGGGGATAGATACAGAGAAGATAGATGAGTGTTTTGACATGGAGAGTGTTAGACAAACACTCTTATCTGGCCCGCCACTTTAGACCGACCCCCCCTGAAACAGCAGAGGAGGAGGAGGAGTAAGGGGGGGGCAGGTTGGTTTCTGTTTTGATCAGATGAAGAGGTCAGGTCCAGAGGCTGCTCAAGTAATCTGTTAATCCCATCCAAACGCTCGCCACTTCCTTCATTTATCCTCAGATTTTTATGATTTGGTAGCAGGGGTGAGCGACTTAAAGCCAAATAAAAAATATTCTTTTTCATGTTTGTTTGTTGAAACTGCCGTGTCACTTTACTATGAGACTTTCTTCTTCCTTCCCCCAGTTCAATAGAAATAACCAATCAGAGCCAGGAGGCGGGTCTTAGCGCAGTCAATCACCTGTCTCCCTTTCCATTGCTTATTGCTGCGCTAAAGCTAGCATAGTCTGTTGTGAATGCTCAGGCTAGTTGGCTTAGCCCCAATGATGGCCGAAACAACCGGAAGTTGTTGAACATTTAGCAGCGAGTACATGAGGTTGATTGACAACATACATAATCTATCTACAATTTTGCTAATTTACTGATCTGAATGTGTTGTTGTTTTACCAAATGGCCTGTTTTTGAGTCTGTGTACTCCAGTTAATGATTAATCGATTAACTGTGTGTGTTTACTGGATGGAAAGGTTAAAAATGACCTTTCTATGATTCTTTTTCCCAAACTCGGGCCTTGGGTTGAGTCTGGATGGATGGGTCCGCCTGGCCCACCGGCTCTATCTGGGCTGCAGCAGGCTCCGACCGCAGCCGTCACCGCCATTCGTCTGCGCTTATCTTTTCACTTTGAGGAAGTGGACGGGAAGTTTCTCCCCCCAGTTTGAGCCGGTGGGACAGAAAGAGCAGGCCTGGCTGTGGTCAGACGCCCCCTGCTGGCAGGACGGCGGCACGCCACCTTCAGGGGATTCGGGTCTCCGGAGAACGAGGAAGAGGATTAGGGCCACAGAAAACAATTTTTAAAACATTCTGGATTAAATGTCAGAATCAAATCTGTAAACTCAGAATCCTTAATTTTCTCCAATAATTCTGACTTTTTTTCCTTCTAAGTTTTGACATTTTTTCTCAGTCTAATATTGCATTCTAACTTTTTCTGAGAATTCTGACTTTAAACTGAGAATTCAGAAGTTTTTCCGTACATTTTGACTTTTTTTCTCAGATGTTTGTCTTTAAGCTCAGACTTCTGATTTTAGTGTTATAACTAACTTGTTCTCAAAATTGTGACTTTAGTCTCAGAATTATGACTCTTTTTCTTTTTTTCAAAATCAGAATTTTATTAAATTGTTTTTGAGCCATCAGGTAAACCTAGTCTTATAATTCAAATTTAGCAAGTAAATTTGGGCCAGGCTTTCAGTGCAGCTTGTGATTATTTTCATATACTAAGAATATAATTTACATGCACATCAGAATATTTGGTTTGACATAGAGTATTAATTATGAGAAGAAAAAGCCAGTTTCTGAGGAAACGAAGTAAAAACTCAGAGTTTAAAGTCTGAATGGTGGCCCGAGTCGCCTTCTGTAGAGTTTGAGTCGAGTTCGGCTGCGGCGGCGTTTTTTCCATCTGGGTCGTTAAAACTTAAACTCATTAAACCGAGATGTTAAACTGACGTCATCCTCTCCTGTTCTTTGCAGATGAGCTGCAGCTGAGCGATGAAGACGGTGGCAGCAGCGTGGTGGCGGTCAAAGACCTGCAGCCCGACACCGTTTGGGGCCCGGTGCCGGGAATCCTCCAATCAGACGGCAGCACAGAGGTAAGCGCTGCTTCTGCTGAGAGGATGAGTGAACCCAACCAACTGGTTCTGAACAGCTGCAGCTTAAAAAAGTTAGGACACCCCATTAAATACTAAATTATTTCCAAATTATGATTTATTTATCTCTTTATTCACATGAAAATATGTGAATAAAGTTATAATAATATGACAGATAAGTGTAATGATGCAAGAATTAAGTCTTAATATTACCAGATTAAAGACAAAATATTGAAAAAATGTCTGGATAACAAGAAAAAACGTCTGAAAATTAAGTCATAATATTAAGAGAATAAAATTTTACCACAGTAAGTGAGAATAATACCAGAGAAAGTAGTAATAACACAAGAATAAAGCCATAGTAACAAGAATAAAGTCGTAACAAGATTATTCTTGCATTGTTACAACTTTATTCTGGTCAGATTAAGACTTTATTGTAGTATCTCTATGACTTTATTCTCCTATTATTGCAACTTTTTTCTTGCATTGTTAAAACTTTTTGTTGATTTTGTTATGACTTGTAATATTTTGACTTTTTAACTGTATTATTACAACTTTATTCTCGTATTATTACTACTGCAATATTTCAACTTACGACAGTAGTACGACTTTATTCTGATAATGTTATGACTGTGCCTCTATTACTTCGTCTCTAGAGTCTATTTGCTCCGTAAAACATCTGCGTGCAGCATCTTGCATCTGTGCAGACCTTCTGCTGGTGAGGTCACAGGTCAGCAGTGAGACAGTGAATGTAAACATCGGTATCATGTCAGCGTGTGAGAGTGTTGGAAATGAAAACAAGCCGGGCGTTTGTGTGCGATCCTTGGGAAGAGCGTGTGGGACCGGATGGAGCGCTATCAGAGCCTGACTCCGTGCATCATGTGGCGTCCATCTAATCATGTGATACCGATGCCGGGTGAGGCTTCCTGGACTGATGCACGAACACCGCTTCGTTCCTCCCCAGATTCTTCCCGGTGATCCCGCTCTCTTTCCTTTCGGCTCGGTTTTTAGCCTGACCGGGAAGTCCAGATCCCGACCCGTCCAGAACCAGGCTGATGTTATCCCAGCCCTCCTCCCGTTGCAGCCTCCTCCCCAGACGTCCGCCTGTCTTTTATCTCCTCATGGCGCCATCCTCCTGGACAACAAACCCCAGTGATTGATTCCTGCTTGATAGGCTCTCATTTCTAAGATTTCATTTATTATCAGTGCTGCTCTGAGTGTACAGATAGATCAGTGTGTGTGTGTGTGTGTGTGTGAGTTTCTAACCCATCACCTTTCGTTCTTCCCTTCCTCTCCTCCTTTTTCTGTCTGTACAAGCGTTTTTATTCACATGGAAAGCGTCCCATCCTGACTGTTAAAAACCATTTTCGCTCTCCCATCCTTGCGCTGAAGGAGCCTTCGGTATCTGCAGGAGATAGTGGCTGTAATCTCACATTCCTCCTGTGTTTCTCCCCACTGTCACTCCACGTCCGCCCCGTCCCCTCCCTCTGGAGTCAGCAGGGGTCAGGGCCGTCTCATCCCGAACGCTCCGTGTGTTTTGGGATGAGCCATCTCTTCAATTCCTTAATTGGACCCGTAAGAGCAGATTTATTTTATTTTTTTGTCCCCCAAAAATGCAGCTGATGTAAATAATCTCACAAAAGATGATGGTAAAGTCTCTTTCAAGGGGATCTATTGTTCAAAATTCACATTTTGAATGGTTTTACACTTCTATTTGGATCTAAACTGCTTTAAAAAAAAAAAAAAAAAAAAAAAAAAAAAAGGCCCAAGCGCTTAGAAAATGGTGATAAGTTAACTTTTTTTGGTGTCTGAAAATGTAGCCTTTTAAAAAACCCAGTCACATTCAACCGGCAGTGCGCCGTTACCTAGCAACCACAGCAGAGTTCTGCCCGTTACCTAGCAACCCAAGCTGAGCTCCAGTTCAATTAGTCAGCTGGTTTTACAGCTGCACAACAGCTGCTGGAAAAGACAAGTGTTTAGTTGTTGACTTGCCATCCAGAAACCACTTGCTGCATTTTTGTTGGTTGCGCAGCAGGTTCCACTTCTGCTGTTCAAAGATGTACGGTTGTATGATTGCGCATCTGTCTGCAGCCATTTTCATGTGCGAATGTAAATGTTGAGTTTGGAGTCGTGTCCCCCAGCAGCTTATTTGGATTTAAAGTGACAAGAAGCCCTTAACAAGCTAAAATGTCTTTATATGAGAGTAATTGTGTGCAAAAAATGTAAGACATGTTTTATAAAGGCCACAGACCCATCTTAATCTGGTCTAGGATAGAGTGCGTAATGTTCTCACGCTTGGCGGTGAGATTTTACAGATCAACTCCAATTCCTTCAAATGTAGGAGCTCCTGGATTTGTTGCTAACTCGAGGTAGACCATCTCAGCTGTGAGCCAGTGGAAGGACTTTAGAACTGGGCGATTCTCTGTATCGTCCTGGTTTTAGTCAGAACACCAGCAGCAGCGTTCTCAGTCAGCAGCAGTGGGATTGATTTTGGAAGCCTGCCACCTGTAACCTCCGACGTTCTGCCTCACCAGATCGTCCTGGTCCTCCTTCCCCGCTGCTGCGGCTTGCTGTGAGGCCCTTTATCTCCCATTGATCCCAGTAGACCCTGGCAGAGCGCTGATGGTCGATTTGGACCAATGAGGAGTTGCCTTTTGATTGTGTGTTGGCGGCAGATGAGATCCGGCCGCCGCTCTCTCCCTCTGTCAGATCTCCTTCATTAGATTAGCTCCGTGTTAACTGGCCTGTGTCATATGGAAATCCTGCCATTTGCATCTCTTGAGAAAGAGGCGTAAAACCATTTATCTATTTAAATATATTCTGGCTGATATGGCTGTTGGACTTTAGAACAGGGTATAATGATGTTTACTGATGGACTGATCAGCTGGCTGCTGATTCCTCCCGGTTTTTGGTTCAGTGAACCGCCAGGTCCTCGTCAGCGAGCCTCCCATGGCAACCCGGCGTCAAGCAGCTGCTCCTCCGATTGGATCGCTCGCAACGAATCTGATATTATATCTGCTCTCCCTCTGATTGGATCCCGCTGTAATTAACTGATAATGCGGCTGCGCGTGATTGGCCTGAAGTTTGAGGATCGTTTGAAATTTTGAGCTTAGATGAAAGACGTTCTTGAAAGTGGGGGGATTGTCTAATCTGGAGTTTGTTGCATCTGTCGGACTGATGTCCAGGCTGACAAAAGGAGCAACATCTCTGCATTGTTCTGCAGCCGGCAGCTCACCCCACCCCTATCCTGTCTTTCGTGGAAAGGCGGCCTGAAGGCTCGATCCTAGAAGGAGCGGAGTAGTGGAGTTCAAAGCGTTATCACGCACCGAACGTCTTTTCATCATGTTTTAGAAACAAGCGTTCGCACTAATCCCCCAATAATCTCTCCAGGAGAACTGGGGCGATAAGGCGCGCCACCCACGGCTTTTCAAACACTTTTTGGTTAGTCTCGTCTCCTCGTCGATTTCCTCCACTTCCCCCTCCCCGGAAGGACGAGTGAAGGTGATCGTCGTCTCCTCCTCCTCTTCTTTCCTCACTGACTCCGAGTCGGTTTGTTTACATCCTGATCCTGATCTTTCGAGTTTATCTGGACTCATCAACAGTGTTTCTCTGCCTCTCTGTTTCCCTCGTTCCTCCGCCCATCAAATTAGAATGTTAATTAAAACGGTGCTCCTTCAGAAGATGACAAATCGATGATTACGGTGAGCGCTGAAGCACCTTCTGCGATGCCCCCCAGAAGAACGTCAAACATGAGCAACATTAAAGGGGATCTGGAGTGCTGGAGAAAGACTTTGTAGTGAAATTGTGAGGAAAAAAAAAACATATTCTAGGGTTTTATGTGTTGGAAAATAACCAAAAAAGCTTCTAAAATCATTTAAGTGTAGAAAACACTGAACAGATTCAACAGTGACATTATTATCCCAAAGCTGATTATAAAGTTTTGGCAGCTTTCTGTAGGTTGCTGTCCATCAATCTGAGAAGGGATGGGAGGTTATTTTTGAATATTACTGAAACAATTAATTGAATTAATCGTGATTAATCAATTGTTGAAATGATTTTCAACTAACAAAGAAATTGATTAATCGGCGTATGCAGAATTTGCTGAAAGAACAGCACACTCAGAGCAGTAAGTAAGATAAAACTGTACAAACGTGTCCTAATAAATCAATTAATCTATTAGTCACATAAAACCCATTTCGGCCGCGGATACAAGCAACCGAAATGGGTTTCCTGCGTAGGGTGGCTGGGCTCTCCCTTAGAGATGGGGTGAGAAACTCGGTCATGCAGGAGGGACTCAGAGTAGAGCCGCTGCTCCTCCACATCGAGAGGAGCCAGTTGAGGCTCGGGCATTTGGTCAGGATGGTACGCCTCCCTGGTGAGGCGTTCAGGTCCCACCAGGAGGAGGGGAAGACCCAGGACACGCTGGAGGGACTATGCCCCCTGCTGGCCTGGGAACGCCTTGGGATTCCCCCAGAGGAGCTGGAAGAAGAGAGGGAAGTTTGGGCCTCCATTCCGAGGCTCGTGACCCCGCGACCCGACCCCGGATGAATCACATGACAAATTAAAATGAGCTCAGTTATTCTCATTATTAATCATTTTTGAAGGGAAATTTGTTTGCTACTATTTCTTGCTGAAAAGTTACTTTTAAGTTAGTTTTGCCTCATTAAAAGTGTGCAAAGATATTTGTACAAGAAACTAAACCAAAATTACTTGGTATTATTTTGTGTTTTTGTAGTGTTCAAACTGTAGATCCAGAGCCTCACTGCAAAAACACAAAATCTTACCAAGTCTAGTTAAAAAAAGAATAGTTTTTCAGCAAGAAATATGAGTTTGCTTTAAGTCAATAATTGCTTAATATTAATTTTTAAAAAGTACCAGATCCACTGGCAGGTTGTTTTTATTTATTTATTTTCCTTATTTAACCAGGTAAACCCTGTTGAGATCTAGATCTCATTTTCAAGAGAGGCAGAAGTTTCTTTCCCATGTTCTAAGTGAAATAATCTGCCAGTGAAACTAGTACTTTCTCATTAAATATTAAAAATTATTTTCTTAAATGAGCTTGCTGAAAAGTGTATCATTTACACTAGAAACTAGACCAAAAATACTTGGTAAGATTTTGTGTTTCGATGGTTCATCCCACCAGTCCAGAGAAGCTCATCTCCCTGATAGAAACAGGAAAAAAAACTGATGGAGTGAAAACCGGGAGAGGAGAAGAAGGTTCATTAACAGAAGCCAAACCTGGCGGAGGAAAAGAAAAATGTGATCGGAAGAGGAGAAACACAGAAGAGGAGGTGCTCATCACTCAGCTGCAGTGACTGGCTCCTATCTGCATCTGGCTGTCATCTGCAGCAGCTCCTGCAGGGCGGAGGAGGAGGAGGAGGAGGACGAAGGAGGAGGTGGAAGTAGAGGGAAAACCTCTATCCGTCGTATCTCTGAGCTTCATCTCCGGCAGTTCAGGAGCCCGCTTTCCAAGAGTGCCTCATTTTCAAATCTCTTATCTCAGCCCCCGTTTTAAGTATCGCAGTTTTATACTTTTACATGTCATTTGCATGCAGCTCATCAACCCGGCTCCATCTTTTCTTCTTCTCTGAGGTGCACAGATGTGCAACCGGCGGGGGAATAAAGCTGCTCTAATTCACCCCAAACTGAACTGCCAGGGGAGAAAATGTCACACTGCAAAAACACAAAGTAGTGCCAAGTATTTTAGTCTAGTTTCTGGTGCAAACATCTTAGTACACTTGAAATTAGATAAAACTAATTTACAAGTAACTTTTCTGCAAGATATAGGAGCTTGTTTTAACTCAATAGTTATTTAATATTGCTGACAAAGTTATAGTTCCATTAGCAGATTATTTCAGGAGAAATGTCTTGTTATATTAAGTTAAACATGTAAATAGAACTAGCAGAATTTAATCAATATTGAGAAATTACTGATCTAAAATAAGCTCCTATATCTTGCTGAAAATTTACTTCTAAGTTAGTTTTTGCTTATTCCAACTGTACTAAGATATTTCCCCAGAAAGTAGACCTAAAAGACTTGGTCACATTTTTTACAGTGCAAGTTTCAATTTCTGGACTTGCTTTCAAAATAAAAGCTGGACTAAGTTGGATTTTCGTGGCTGCAGTTGCATTGACAAGCTGCAAAAACACAAAAGTTTACCACGTATTTTCTAGTTTCTGGTTCCAAATATCTTAGTGCACTTGAATTAAGACAAAACTAACTTTTCAGCAAGATATTTAGGCTTCTTTTAACTCAATGGTTATGTCATATTTCTGAATAATTACTACTTCCACTGGCTGATTATTTCACTTATAACAATATTTTTTCCCGTGTTATAAGTGAAATAATCTGCCATTGGTACAAGGATGTTTTCATTAACATTAAGAAAATATTAACTTAAAACAAGCTACTATGTCTTGCTGAAAAGGTACTTGTCTTATTTCAAGTATATTAAGATATTCCCATCAGTACAATGTTGTATTAGGGCCTTTGTAGATAAAAAACAATGATTAAATTTTCACCAAAAAAATAAATGGTCTTTAAATTTCCTTGAAAAAACAAGAAAATTTCTAAAAAAAAAAAAAAAAAAGACAGTTTTGTCTTATTTCAAATATAGTAAAATATGTGCACAAGAAACTACAGAAAATACTTGGTAATATTTTGTGTTTTTGCAGTGCAGAGAGATGCTGTGTGTGTGTGTGTGTGCGTGTGTGTGTGTGTGTGTGTACCAGAGGTAAAAAGTATGTTTGTATCGGCGAAGCGGATGAGAGTAGGTTTCTGATGTTTATCTGCCTTCCTTTTCTCCTTTGTGTTTTTGGAGGATTCACACAGTGACCTCTTTGTTTGGGACAGTGAGTGCAGCCCTCCAACCCGCCGGACTGCGGAGGAAAGAAAGCCATTTCCTGTAGAGATAGAATAAGAGACATGGAGGGAGAGATGGGATGATGGAATGAGAGTTGGCGAGAGGAAGCGAATCAAAGATTAAGAAAGAAAAGAGATGCATGAAGAAGAGGAAGGCTGTGAAAGAGGAGAAGGGAGGAAGAGGATGAGCTGGAGGATGGAATGAGTGAATGAATGAAAGATGGTTGAAAAGGTCAGCGGAGCGGCTTATTAAATTCCAACCAGGTCAGTTTAATTCAGGAGAGGAAGGGGGAAAACTCTGCGCTTCTGGAACGAGCTGTGAGAAATTTGAAAGCTGGCACAGGTGGATCAGATGTCTTATTTTTCTGACTCTTCACTGACCTGCATTGCTTCATGTTGTCCCACAAATGAAGTGAATAAAGTGACCTGAAGCTCATCGTTTTTCTGATTTTCTGCTTTTCATATTTCATGATTCTGCAGCTTTTCCGCTTGTGTTTTGGCTTTCAGCTCATGATAGTTTTAGGTTGTTTTTCCCACCTGATTCTGTTCGATTAGGGACCAAAGTTTGCAACATTTGTTAAATTTTCAGCTGCTGTGGTTTTCTTTCACAAACGATCCAAACTCTGTTCCCCTCCTCGCCTGAGGGGGCGCTGCACCAAGAACCACAGAAGGAAACAACATGAAAACCTCTGAAAAAGACTCTGAGCCCAACGTCCAGAAATGATGTGGCGTCAGATTTTAGCTTTCGTAAGGTTTCTCTTTTGTCTTTTGGCAAGCATTTCGCCGTTAAGCTAACACGTTTGTTTTGGTTGTATTTACCCAGAATCCCTTGCTCTGTAGTTTGCTTCCTGCTGGACCACTTCGAGATTAGTAGGCGGACCAGAGTTGGCTTTTTTAATCCGTTCACACCTCCACAACCGAACCAGACTTTCCAGATAAATGAACGTTTGATTAAAGCGAACTAAACAGGGCTGGTGTGAATTCACTCTTAATCATCTCAACCCATCATTATGACTCTCGAGTGTGATTCAAATGAGAAAACCTGTATTTGTTTTACAGTTGCACTATAAAGCAGCCGTGTTTGCTTTACTAACTTCACTGTGAGAGACCCGCTGTCTTCTCATAGATCATTGACCTGCATGTTTTACATGCAGTGACCCGCAGGTCGTCCCGCCGTAAACCACGTTAGACGGTTTGCAGCAGTGAGACAGATGTGTTCGGTGATTTGCATAAACAAACATCTCTTATTCCCCGTTGACAGCTGCTAGCAAGAAGTCTTAATCTGCTCAGCCCTCGGAAAGTTCACTGCGGAAACATAAAGTCTGACCTCATATTTCTGGTTTCTAATACAAATGTCAAAAAAGGCCAAATTAACTTCAGAGTAACTGTCCAGCAGGACAAGCAGCTGGTTTTAAATCAATAATTCTTTAATGTTGATGAAGAAGTCCCAGTTCAACTGTCAGATTGTTTCACTTAACAGTTTTTCCGATGTTAATTTCTGAATTTGAAAAGTCAAAAATGTTCCAAATTTTACATTTTTCTGAGTTTCAAAGTCGAAACTTTTTGACATTTCTTCTTAGAAAATTTCTATGATTAACATCAAAATTTTAACAAAAAATTTTTTTAACAGTAAATGTGACTTTTGAAACTTAGAAAAACCCTCATTTTTGTATAAACTTTATTGAAAATTTCAGAGTTTTTCAGCAAGAATTTGCAATAAATACACCTTTAGTGTAAATATCTTAGTATTCCTAAAATAAAGCAAAACTAACTTACAAGTAACTTTTCAGCAAGAACATAGTCTTGTTTTAATTATGTAATGTCTTAATATTGATTAAAAACTTCTGGTCCCACTGGCAGATTATTTCCTTCATCAAATGTTTTGTTATAAGTAAAATAACCAGAACTTTTTAAACAATATTAAGGAATTATTTTCTTAAAACAAGCTCCTATATCTTGCTGAAAAGCTACTTGTAATTTGTTTTCTTTTATTTCCAGTGCACTAAGATATTTGCACTAGGAACTAGACTAAAATATGTGGTAAAACTTTGTTTTTGCAGCGTCTCAATGCAATTGCAGCCACAAAAATCTGTCAAAGTTTAGCTTTTTTTAAGCAAATCCAGAAGTTTTAAACAAGAACATTACAAAAATCTTACCAAGTATTTCTGGTCTAGTTTCCAGTGCAAATATCTTATTTCACTTGGAATGATTGAAAACTTAAGTTCCAAGTAACTTTTTAGCGAAATATGGAGCTTGTTTGAAGAAAATAATTACTTATTATTTATGAAATTGTATTTATTCCATTGGAGATTATTTCACTCATAACAAAACATGTTTCTGATGTGATAAGTGAAGTAATCTGCCGGTGGAAGTAGAACTTTTGACTTAAAATGAGCTCCTATCTTTCTATAAAGTGAATTTTGTCTTTTTTTTCAAGAGTACTAAGATATTTCTCCTAGAAGCCAAACCGAAAATCCTTGGTAAGGTTTTGTGTTTTTGCAGCGTTCCTCCTCGTCGTCGCCATCCCGACGCTGAATGAGGCGAACGGAGGGAGAAAATGAAAAATCAGCTGCCATCATTTGCATTCAGGTTTTATCTGGAAGGAGGAGGGCGTTTTCCAGTCCGATAAAGAGAGGGCGTCGCAGGCTGCACTGGGGGGGTGATTGTTATACGTGAAGCGAGTTGAGGGGAAGAAGGTAGCTCTGGAGTTCAGCCGCTGTGTGTTTGTGCAGCAGTGGCGGCGGCGGCACTGCGTGCAGAGAGGAAGAGGAGGAGGGCGGTTAATATCAGACCAAATAATTAGATTCGCTATCGTGGCGGCGGCAGCAGTGCGGGGGATCAGGCAGATTAAAGCCGGGGCTCGTTAATATTCATGAGGGGACCGGGGTCCGGGCGCGGGGCTTAGACTGCGGCTCAAAGACTCTCCACTGGCTGATGGGGGCTTAAGGCGGCGCTCTCAACCAAGATGAAGCTCTGCCGGGGGGGGGAGAGACATCCAGCTGATAGATGGAGAGCCAACGGATGGTTCAGGTGGCGGAGAACGCTGTAAAAACTCAAAACCTGACCAAGTATATCAGGTTAGATTTATAGAACAAATAAACTTTCCCATCCCAAAGAGTGTTAACCTCCACAAACACAGAAAACGCCACAAAATATGTAAAGAAACATCAACTTTTAGGTTCATTATTACACTCATTTAGCATTAAAGCAGCTTCAGATTGTCTGGTTTTAGATAGAGAACATTTTATTGTCAAATAATATTTTATGACTTTATTACCAGATAATTTAATCTTTCCACCAAGAAAAAACATGTTTCCATGTTAGAAGTGCAATAATTTGCCAGCGTAATCAGTAATTTTTCATCAATATTAAGGAATTACTGATTGAAAACAAGATGCCAAAGAGTCGTCTATAGATAGAAAAAAATGAGTAAAGTTTTGCCAAAATATTTGATATTTTTAAAAGTCAAAAATTAGCTAAATAAAACTTTTGATATTTGAGAATTTTTTTAGACCAAAAACCTGAGTTTTCTGAGTTTGAAAAGTCAAGAGATTTGCTGGGAAAAAAAAAACTCAGAAAATGTCAAAAATTGTAAAATTGTCTCTTGACAATTGACAAATCAGTGAATTGTTTTGAAAATCAAAAATTTTTGTCTTCTGTAAATCAGAAAATGTTCAAAAAAATGTTTTAAATTCCAACTTGTTTTCTAGAAAACGTCTTCAATTCATCTAAACATTTTTGAGATTCTTCCAGCAAATTTTGGGAAGAAAAAAAAGTCAAATCTTTTTGTCAAAAACAATTTTTTTGAAATTGCAAAATTTCAGAGCAAATTTTCAACTTGGCAAACTCAATAATATCCACGTTTTTTGTAGAAAATGCAAAGGAAAATATTGAAATCTTTCTAGCAAATTGTAAACATTTGGTGAAATTTTGCGTTTTTCTTCTGAAGGAGCCAAAAGTTTGATTAACTTTTTCAGCAGCAGCTGATCAGGACCAGTTTGATTGATATCTGGACCAGTTAGATGGATATCTGTACCAGTTTGATTGATATCTGGACCAGTTTGATTGATATCTGGACCAGTTAGATGGATATCTGGACCAGTTAGATGGATATCTGTACCAGTTTGATTGATATCTGGACCAGTTAGATGGATATCAGGACCAGTTTGACTGATATCTGAACCAGTTAGATGGATATCAGGACCAGTTTGATTGAGATCACAACCAGTTTGATTGAGATCAGGACCAGTTTGATTGATATCTGGACCAGTTTGATTGATATCAGGACCAGTTTGATTGATATCTGGACCAGTTAGATGGATATCAGGACCAGTTAGATGGATATCTGGACCAGTTAGATGGATGTCAGGACCAGTTTGATTGATATCTGGACCAGTTAGATGGATATCAGGACCAGTTTGATTGATATCTGGACCAGTTAGATGGATATCTGGACCAGTTTGATGAATATCTGGACCAGTTAGATGGATATCAGGACCAGTTTGATTAGATCAGAACCAGTTTGATTGAGATCAGGACCAGTTTTATTGATATCTGGACCAGTTTGATTGATATCAGGACCAGTTTGATTGATATCTGGACCAGTTAGATGGATATCAGGACCAGTTAGATGGATATCTGGACCAGTTAGATGGATATCAGGACCAGTTTGATTGATATCTGGACCAGTTAGATGGATATCAGGACCAGTTAGATGGATATCTGGACCAGTTAGATGGATATCAGGACCAGTTTGATTGATATCTGGACCAGTTAGATGGATATCAGGACCAGTTAGATGGATATCTGGGCCAGTTTGATTGATATCTGGACCAGTTAGATGGATATCAGGACCAGTTAGATGGATATTTGGACCAGTTTGATTGATATCTGGACCAGTTAGATGGATATCAGGACCAGTTTGATTGATATCTGGACCAGTTAGATGGATATCTGGACCAGTTAGATGGAAATCAGGACCAGTTTGATTGATATCTGGACCAGTTTGATTGATATCTGGACCAGTTTGATTGATATCTGGACCAGTTAGATGGATATCTGGGCCAGTTTGATGGATATCAGGACCAGTTAGATTGATATCAGGACCAGTTAGATGGATATCTGGACCAGTTTGATGGATATCTGGGCCAGTTTGATGGATATCAGGACCAGTTAGATTGATATCAGGACCAGTTAGATGGATATCTGGACCAGTTAGATGGATATCAGGACCAGTTAGATGGATATCTGGACCAGTTTGATGGATATCTGGACCAGTTTGATGGATATCAGGACCAGTTAGATGGATATCTGGACCAGTTTGATGGATATCAGTTTGACCAGTTGGAGAGCAGTTTAGACGTTCAGACTTGATGTTTCGGGGTTTTTCTCTCTTGGAGGATTCTGGCGCTGCGGCCATGATGAATCAGTCTGAATTAGCGGTACTTAGAGCTCAGACGGCTCCAGCGTTGGGTTTCAAATTAAAACAAAAGCAGCCGTATCGCCACATCTGCGCTGCATCTTCCCTGAAACACGATCCGCGCTCTGCCACAGCGGACGCCCAGGCTTCCTCCCGGATGTCCTCTTCCTGCCGCCGCCGGCTCCACCTCAGGTCCGCCTGCTGATGATGGGGAGCCTTGAATGTGGGAATGCGTGGAGAAACATGTGGAGTGTTGGCAGTTGATTGAGGCTGGAAGCATCAAGCAGAGGATTTATTCCCGCCTGGCTCTGATCCGAACCCGGCTCTCACCCCGGGCCGCTGGTACCAGGATCGGCTCGGCTCCTCAGGCTTCGCCTCAGGGAGGGAAACTGAGAAACAGCGACTGCCTGGAGATGGAAACAAGTTCCTGAAATTCACAGAAACTTCTGCACTAAAGAGTGTTAACTAATGGAGCAAACCAGATTCAGCAGCAGCAGCAAGGGGAATACCATCCATCCATCCATCCATCCATCCATCCATCCATCCACCTAGCCACCGATCCAACTAACCAACCAATCATTGATCCATCCATGTATCCATCCACCCACCGATCCATCCACCCATCCACCGATCCATCCATCCATCCATCCAACCATCCATCGATTCATCCATCCATCCACCCAGCCACCGATCCAACTAACCAACCAACCATTGATCCATCCATGTATCCATCCATGTATCCATCCATCCACCCATCCATCCAACCAACTAACCAACCATCCATCCAATCATCCAACCAACCAACCATCCATTGATCCATCCATATATCCATCCATCCAACCATCTATCCAAACATCCAACCATCCATCCGTTTTGTCATCTCTATATTTTCCTGGATCCTCTCAGATCTCTGATTGTTTCTGTTTTTTCCGTCTCTTTGATCTCAGCAGCTGAACGTTTCTGTGTCAGAAAACATTTTTAAATCAAAATCTTTCAGAGCCAAACAATCAGTGAACTTATTAATTTATTTATCTGGCCGGAAACAAATTAAAACACTGCTTCACGTCCTGCTGAGGTAATCTGATAATTGAAGCTCTAACATTTAATAAACCAATTACTTTTATTATTAGAAAAATCTGTTTAATCTTTATGGAGCCAAAGTTAACGAGTGTTTTCTTTTGAATGGATTGTTTTAAACATTGCTTTTGGAGATTTGTGGAGGAAATAATCGCCAGTCGCAGCCCTGTTGGGTTTCTGTTCAGCCTTAATGTGACGAGTTCAGAAACACTTTAAACAGCAGATTTGTTCAATTTTCCACAAATATATGGAAACATTTTCACTCTGTAGTTCAATTTACACCTGAAATGTTATGCTGCAGCTATTTCCTCCCAACCTGGTTGACTTTGCCACATTTTTAACTCTCCAACATTTCACATCTTGATTTTCTGCCTCTTTGAATGTGTCTGAATCTGAGGAAGTCTCTCGACTCAATTTAGATCAATCCAAAACTTACAATTTTCTCATTTTTATCCTATTAAGTCATTTTTTTGTTGTTCTTTGGTTGTGTGTTTGAACTCATTGTGAAGCTAAAATATAAAATTCATCCTGATCTTCAGTTTTCTACTTAATTATGATTGATATTTCAAAGAATTGGTATTTTACTGTGGATCTGCTACAGATTATGAAGCTTTTTCAAATTTTTCTGCAATAAATGCCTTTTTCAGTTGAACCTTACAGGATTTATTTTATCAGATTATATGTGGAGAAAGTTTTTTATTTAAATAATTTGTTTACATTATGAAAACGAGCCTTTTAATGGGGAGTGTTCAACTTTCACTTCCTGTCAACTCTGACCTTTCTGGGTTGTTTCTGATCAGATCTGTGTGAATGTCTCCTCCTGGTGGAGAAAGGCCGGTACTGCAGTTCCACATTGAGCCACAAAGTTGAAACAAACTTTATAATTAACTGAAAGAACAACACAAATAATCCCTTAAAGTTGTTGCATTTTAAGCAGCAAAATGTTTTTTGTTTGTTTCTTTACTTAAAGAAGCATTTCATGTATTTCTAGTTTTGTAAAAGAAAAAAAAGGCTAAAGTGGTTAAATGAAAAATCTGGAGAACGTGGGAGTTTTTATCTGATTGATTGTTAAACAAAATAACTTCAATGCGAATTGGTTGGTGTAATTGTAACTGTTTGTGAATCGACAGTTTGTTTTTGTTTTGTGAATCTCCTAAACAGAGAAATGTTTGTCAGGAAACTGTGTTTGGTTTTTTATGAGTGTTTTGTTCCAGGAATGAACAGATTTTAAAACCCGATTGCGTTTCGCTGCATTGATTTGATTTTTCTTTCTGGATCAGATTTCTACCTGCTGAGGATATCGGAGTGTGTTTGTGCTCCCCTCATACCTCCACAGAATCTGCATGTCCAGCCTCTTTGTTGAGCGCATCCGCTCTGGATCTTATTAACGCCGCCGGCTGAATGGCCGCCTCATCAGATCCTCTCTCCTTCTTTTATCTCTCTCTTTTTTTATTTTCTCTGCCTCTTTGTCCGACCAGAGCTGCGCTCATTTCCTTCTCTGACCGTAATCGTCATCAGCGGCTCTCCGCCGGCTCTTTCAGGGTGTTTAATGCCGGCGGTGCGGCCGCTGTTCGTTCCCAGATCGGCGTTGTTAATGCCGGGGATAATCTGCAGGGCGGCAGGCTGTAAAGCTGCCCAGTTCAAGCAGAGCGGAGACACTTGAAACATACAAAGGAAGGAGTTGTGTTTGATTATTCCCAGCGTTCATTAAGAGGCTGAACGAGGTGCACGTTTACAGACAGAGTGATACCTCCTGCAGCATTTCCTATCTGTGCTCAGGTGTTAACTTGGGCCAAAATGAACAAGTTGATTTTTGCAGTTAAACATGTAAGATTATTTTATTGTGAATTATTTTCTCTTTGCCTGCTAAGAAACGAATCAACTTGTAATATTTTAATTTTAAAAACCTGGAAAAGGACCTCAAACTTGTTCAGTCACACTTTGACACCAACAGGTTGGTTCTGAAATATTTCACAGGCAAACGAATCAGAGCTGCTGGGATTAAATGATCAGATTAGCATAAAATACTCAAAATGTTCTGCTTTTAGTTTTTATTTTAACATAACATTTGGTTTAGATTTTGTATTTATCCAACTTTTTCTCACATTATCAGAAAAACTTCAAGAGAAATATTATTTTTTCATTTATTTCTTGATTGTCATATTAATTATGTTAATCATGCCTTCATTTCTGCATTTATTTATTGAGTTTTATTGATTTCCGTATTTAGTTTTGCTTTAATTCCTGCATTTGCTGCCTTGTTATTCCCAACATTCATTTTTTTATTTGTCCTTTTCCCCACTTTTGTTCCTGAATGTGTTCCTTCCTTACATCTTTTATTTCCATCTTTATTCTCATAACTTTTAAGTAAATTCTTTATTTTGCTCCTTTACACATGTTTCTACCATTCCTTGCTTTATTTTCTCCTCCCTTCCTTTATTTAAATATTCTTTTTGGTACTAATTAATGATTCAAGTTTTTGGATAAACTGTGGATTTAAAGGAAAAGAAAGAACCAATCCGTTGTTCAGATAGTAGAAATTAAACGATGGAAAATGAAACACAAAGTTCATCTTCTGAGTTAAAAGCTGGTGGTGAATTTTCTGGAATTGTTTCTGTTTGTTGCTTTATTTTGTTTTGTCTCTTTTTGGCGTATTTCTCAGATTCAGATGTAAAGTTAGTTTGTTACCAGCAGGGGGCGCCATTTCTCTTCTAAGGTGTCCAGATACAAACCTTTAAATTTTAGTAGCTCATTTAGAAATAAATATTGTGTTATTATTAAATTACTTGAAAATAATCTTAAAACAATAACATTATCATTTATTATGAGACAAGTTATCGTGTCAGATGTGGGAACATGAATATTTCAGTTCGATCTCAGTGAAAACTTTGCAGTTTTTCTGGATTTTTGAACCGTGTTTTTGTTGTTTGTGTGCAGAACTCGGCGCTGACTCTGCTCTGCGAACAGGCAGACTCCTGGATTAACCGCCTTCCTCTGACCTCCGACCCTTCGGCAGCCAACTGCAGCATCTACAGCCGAGGTAAGCGCTCCTCCGCCTGCTTCCGCGGGGATCCGTGAGGCCGTCCGTCTGAGTGTAAATCTGCTGGCTTCCAGGTGAGGAGCTGTACTGTAAGGTCACCACAGAGGTCAGGGCCGGTGGAAAGCTCCTAGCTTCTCTGTCACCGCCTCCGCCTTCCCCTTCCTCCTCCTCCTCTTCCTCCCTGGCGGCCCAGCTGTCTCCTCCACCGCAGCCAGCGGTGAAGGAGGAGCCTCTGTACCCGGCGGCGCTGCGCTCCGACATCCAGCTGCTTCCCCAGCAGGCCGGCATGGCGGCCATCTTGGCGACCGCCGTGGTCAACAGTGAGTCCTGCGTCACTACCCAGTATTTAAAGTTAGATGTAGATTAACTTCATAAGAATCTGAGCTAGAAGGCCCTGAAAAAGTTTCTAAAGTTTCTGAACTAAACTTTAGAAATACTTTTTTTTTTTTTTAAATCTTTTAAAGTAACATGAATCAATATTTTTTCCAAACTTGCAGGAGTTTTCCTTGGTTTTGGCTTTTTTTTGGATGGATAAAAAAGATGGGTAGAAATGGATGGATGGATGAAAATGGTTGGATGAAGATGGATCCAACCTTTTCTATTTTATCAAATGTTTGTCAGTCATTTCTAAACCTTTAGATGTATTTAAATTTACAAACATGATGGAGTTTCATGTTGATAGCTCAAAAATACATACAGCTTTGCCCGTAATACATAATAATAATAATAATAATAATAATAATAATAATAATAAATACTACTACAGCAGACTAACTGCTGTAGTTAGTTTGCTGACCTGATGACCAAATTGTCATCAGGTCAGCAAAGCGACGCAGAACGTCTGGAAGTAAAAATATTGTTTTTGTCATCATAAATAAAACTTCTTATTTAACAGATGTTTCAACATTGAATAGAAAACATTTGACTCACATTTTCAGATGTTGAGTTCTTCAGTTTTTCACTTTTTGCACTTCAGTCTTAAAGATTTATGGAAAACGTCACGTTATGTTGTAATGCTCAATATGGCCACTAGAAGGCAGTGTCTCTCTGTAGGAAATAGATGCTTCTATGGATTTCCTAACAGGCTTACAGACACTTCATGCAGTTTCACACTGCAGGAAGTCATTTTAGGTGATTAAAAATACATAATAGAACATAATTAATGTCTGTAGCAATCATGCATCCTATCCATTGTTAAGGTTTGGATTTAAATTGACTTTATGCCAATAAAGTTGAATAACTGATCCTTTTCTCTCTCTGAATTTCTGTTCTTCTTGGTCAACAGAGGATATTTTTCCGTGCAAAGACTGTGGGATCTGGTACCGCAGTGAGCGGAACCTGCAGGCCCACCTCATGTACTACTGCGCCAGCCGGCAGAAGCAGCCGGCTGCGGCCTCTTCGCCCCCGCAGGACAAGCCCAAAGACTCGTACCCCAACGAGCGCATCTGCCCGTTCCCACAGTGCAACAAAAGCTGCCCCAGCGCCAGCTCTCTGGAGATCCACATGCGCACACACAGTGGTGAGAGACGTCTCTTGACGCGTGGGGTGGGCGCATCGGTCGGACGAGGCTAACTTTCCCTTCACCGTCTCTTTCCTCAGGTGAGCGTCCGTTCGTTTGTCTCATCTGCCTTTCAGCCTTCACCACTAAAGCGAACTGTGAGCGCCATCTTAAGGTCCACACAGACACACTAAACGGCGTCTGTCACGGCTGCGGCTTCGTCTCCACCACGAGAGACATCCTCTATAGCCACCTGGTCACCAGCCACATGGTGTGCCAGCCGGGATCTCGCAGTGAGGTCTACTCTCCAGGACCAGGCCTTCCCAAACTGCCCCTCTCCACTGGTACGTCCAAATATCATTAGCTGTGTTTCCATTACAAATGTGACAAAACCTTTACAATCTCTGACTTCATCATAATGTTGATTAGGGTTTCCCCCAGCATATTGTAATCCTGGCAGCCCGCCAGGCTTTACTTGCCACTCTATTAGGGTAAACATCGAATATGTTAAGTAGGGTTTTTATACACCAGTAACAGTCATAGTAAGGGTATATTGAGCTAGTTTTACAATTGATTCATTGAACTGGGAGGGGATGAGCACCAATTCCCTGTCAACTTTTAACATTTTTAACATAAAAATGCAATGGGCCGCTGGTGGACTGCCTTAGCATCCCTGCCACTGACTTTAGCAAGTTTTGTTGGGGAAACAATATCATTAAAAATCATAGATGTAAACATTTACATGGCATATATTCATATTTCAGCTATGGTGCTAGCGTTCTTCATCTATCAGCCATTAGAAGAGACGTTGACGTATCAGTTGGGCGTTGAAGAGAAAAGCCAAATTTACTTAGGAGTGGCTCCATATGCTCAGTGTTTTGGGGAAATTGTGGTAGATTTACAGAAGGGTTGTGGACTCAACACATTTAAATGACAAATGAACTTTGGAAGAACTGTGCAATGCTCTGGTGGAGCCAATGCCTACAAATAAACGTGCTGCTGTTTTATACAATCTGGCATAATGCGAAAAAAAAGTGTTTCCATTGCAGTTTTGCAAAATTGTTGTGTTTTCATTAATCCAATTTATTTTTGCAACACCATTTTGCATAATTTTATAGTCAATGTAAATGCAGCGACTAAGACTTTGTATTTCTGCCTTTAGGATTTGCATTAACACCACTATCATCAACAGGTCTAAGCCCCGGAGACTCTGGTGTGGTGCTCAAGTGTCAGGTTTGTGGCCATAACTCTGACTCACCCGCCCAGCTGCAGCAGCACGTTCGGACCCACCTGGAGGTCAGGGTGCCGGCTGAAAGGAGCCCCACACCTCGCCAGAGCACCCCCTTGTCGGCCGAGCAGCCCCAACTGTCCCCACATGAGAAGGAACCACTAGCTTGTGTTCCCAAACCAGATTCATCAAGTCCAGGAGCAAACGGGGGATCAGCAACGCCTCGAGACTTCAGTTCTCCTGACGCTCAGACCTCGGAGCTGAAGATCAAGGAGGAGCCGCAGTCAGAGTCTGAGACGGAGGAGCAGCAGATGGAGATGAAAGAGGATGGGGAGGAGGAGGGCGTTGGTGGAGAGGATCCGGATCAAGAAGTACGAAAGACTGCAAAGGAAGAGCCAACTATGAACCTTCCTGTCAAACATCAAACTCCCCAAAGAGTCCTCCTAACCCAACCGTCAAGGCCGAACCAACCAGTCCCACACCTGGTTCCAGTCCTGCCCACGTTGGAGGAACAGGTTCAGGCGTCGCAGGAGGATCAATCTTCCTTCCCCAGTACATGTTCAACCCTGAAGCAGCCATCCTGCCTCAGGCATCAGAGATCCTGGCAAAGATGTCCGAGATGGTCCACAGTCGGCTGAAGCAGGGCCAGGCGGTCGTTCAGAGCAACCCGGCTGCCTTCTTCACCTCCGGACCTACCGCGGCTGCAGCTGCAGCCACTGCCACTCCACCCCAGAAAGGAGCTACCTGCTTTGAGTGTGACATCACCTTCAATAACATCAACAACTACTATGCACATAAAAGGCTTTACTGCTCCAGCAGACACCAGGGAGAGAGCGCGAGCTCGGCCTCAGGGTCCGGAGTCTCTGCGCCTGCAGCTTCTGGCGGACTTCCCAGCTCATCTCCTCAGATCGGAGCATCAAGCAGAGCCGCATCCGTCTCTCCAACGAACTCTGAGCCTCCTGCAGGAACCGGAGTGGCAGAATCTAAGAGGCTGGTTGAGGTAAAGACAGAAACTCCTGCAGGGAAAGAAGGAGTGTCGTCCTCTTCGGAGGGTGAAGGTGGTGGAGGAGGAAGGGCAAGCGAAGGCAGTCAAAGTCCTGCCAGCGGTTCTACAGAGGACATGGAGGACGACCCTAACAAAACCTTCTGCGAGGCCTGCAACATCCGCTTCAGCCGTCATGACAACTACACCATTCACAAACGGTTCTACTGCGCGTCTCGCCATGACCCATCCAACCAGCGGGCCACCCACATGTCCAAGACCTCCAACACCGCGGCCTTTCTTCCTCAGCCCATCCGCACTCGCAAGAGGAAAAAGATGTACGAGATCCACATGGCTCGAACAGAGGCGCTCGCTAACGCCGCCGCTGCTGCCACCACCTCCGCGGCTTCTGCTCCCTCTCCATCCGTTCTGGGTTTGGTGGTGAAGCAGGAAGTATCTCCCGGCGGTGCTGGTGGCTCCAGCCCCGAAGGAGATGGCCCCATAGACCTGAGCAAGAGACCTCGTTTGAGGGAGACTCCTCGGCACAACAGCGGCGGCGGGATTCTCCCGGCGCTTCCTCTAACCGATTACCACAAGTGCACCGCCTGCAGCATCAGCTTCAACAGCATTGAGAACTACCTGGCCCATAAGACCTACTACTGCCCGGCCACCACTCTGCAGCCCCACACCCTGGAGCAGCTTCACAGGCTCAAGAGGTCGGCCTCCACTTCCCCTAAGAGCAGACCCCAACAGGAGCGGCTGGACCTCCTCCATCCTGCTGAGGCTAAAGCTTTGCCTGCTGAGTGGGTCGCCCAGGGTCAAGGGGCGTCCCCCAGCCCTCGCCCCTCTGCCTTACCCGCTTCTGGTGCTGCATCTCCCTCGCATGCAACACTCGCAGCCACTCCAGGAGCCGGAGCTAAAGGAGCGGCTGCCAGTTCCTCCCTCGCGGTCTGCCCGTACTGTCCGAACCGGCCCATCACCTGCGACCTGGTGGAGCACTTCAAGACCACCCATGGCCTGGTCCTAACCGTCCAGCCTCCGGCGGAGACCCCGCCGCGGCCCGGCAGGGCGGTAAGCCGCAGCCCAAGCCTCAGTCCGAGGGATGGGGTCACCGGCGCCACCACCCCCACCACCCAGGCCAAGATGGCCTCCCGAGTCCACAGAGACAGCGTTAACGGACAGTCCTGCAGCGGCGCTGCTTCCCCTGCGTCCCCGCAGGTGAACGGCAGCCCGTCAGTTGCGGGAGGATCGCCTTCTTCTGCCTCTCCCCTCCCCGTGTCTCCGCCCCGCGCCCCCTCTCTGACTGTCTCACCCGTGCCTGAGGCTCTGCGGGAGAAGGTGGCGCCCGTCCACCTTCCCGAGAGCACGGCATCCAATCCCATCGCCGGACCCAAAACGGCGGTAATCTCTCCGGTCCAGAACGGTAACTCCCGCTTCTGCCGGCTGTGCAACATCAAGTTCAGCAGCCTTTCCACGTTCATAGCTCACAAGAAATACTACTGCTCCTCCCACAGCGCTGAACACGTCAAGTGAGCTCTCTTCCCCTTCTCCCATGTCTTTCCGAGCGGATTGAACGCAGAGAGGCGCCCCCTGTTGGAGGAACCAACACAGATGACTGTTACGTCCCATCCTCTGCAGGTGGTGTTATAAACTCAGTGGTTTCCTCTCCAAATGGGTCAGTTTTCACACACTAAGAGCTGAGACACGTCCTCTTCACCTTCCCAGCCTGAACGGAGGGATATTTCAAACAGACTCAGTTGTTGTTAATGTTTTTATTCTCTGTGCATAATGTATGATGTCTGAAAAACAGAAATCTATGATGCTTTTGTTTCAACACTGGCTCTTGTTTTTGTTTGTTTTTTTCTGGGTGGAAAAAGCAGAGATCACTGTGTTACTAATTTACTGAAGGATGGACGCTTTCTTTTCATACGCGCAACATTGTTTTTATGTTTTCTTCAAAAAGTAAGGGAGAAAAGAAATGTGAAATATTTATCTTTGAGTCCTCACTGATTTCACGTCGACAGAAAACTACCTGCTTGTTGTCTGAGAGTATTTGTATTTTTTATTTCTATATTTTTTCATACTGTTCGAAGGCCGTGTTTGGATCAGGTGAGCTGAAGTGACTTTTCTAAGTGTAGATATGTAATATCTTCTCACAGTAATCACTGGGATCACACTGAGCTTTGTTATTATCATGTTAGCATTTTTGTTAGCTGGTGGTGAGGTTTGTGTTCATTTTTTTTTCTTCTTCTCTGCTTGTTGCTGATTAGATGTTCGATTAGATCGCAGCGGCTCGCTGATTGTTGAAGATGATGATGAAGCCCTGCGGGTTTCAGGTTAAATTCGTTTTTACCCGGTGATGAAGGCACAACATTGTGTTTACGCCACATGTTCCCATGCAGCAGGACAGTGTTAGCTCAAACTGTGAATACTTTTTGATTTGGAAAAGACGCGTCAGGACGTAGTGGGGCCGATCTGTCACATCTTCACTCAGTCTGATATTCTGGCACTTAAAGCTTCACGGACCCTGAAAAAGTCGTAAACTGGTTTTAACCTCATGTTCCCTCAGAATAATATTTCTTCTTCCAACATTTTGGATTTGATCTGATCAGACGCATAAGCAGCCTGAAAACTGTCTGCATCCTGCTCAAAATTAAGAAATTAACAAAGAAAACTTTCTTTGCTGCTGATTTAAAGGTCCATGATGTGGGACCTTTAACTTGCATTTAGCAGTTAACTTGCATTTAAAGTTAACTGCATGTCCCCTCTCTGTTACAGAAGTTGTTTAAGTCTCACCAAGTATTTTTGGTCTAGTTTCCAATCTAGTGTAATTACCTTAACACACTTGAAATAAGACAAAACTAACTCACAAGTAACTTTTCAGGAAGATGGAGGAGCTTGTTTTAAGTAAACTGAAAATCTCTTATCAGTGAAATATTTTCTTAATCAATTTTAAGAACTTATCTAAAACCAGCTTCTAAATTGCTGGAAAGTTACTTGTAAGTGAGTTTGGTCTTTTTTCAAGATATTTGCAACAGAACATCAACATTTTGTAGATAGAAAAAAAAAAGAGCTTCTACCAAAAAACTCAGAAGTTTTCTAGAAGCAGCTCAGAATATTTTAGATTAATTTCAGAAAATTTCTAGAAAAAAAAACAAGAATTTCCGAGATTAAAATGCTGGAATTTTTTACTTTTGAAACAGAAAATTTCCAAAAGTCGAATACTTTTTACTGCTAAACTTACATATTTTTCATGTTTTTTCTTGGATATTTTTCAGATTAGTCTATTTACAATTTTTTTTTTTTAATTTTTCAAAGTCAGAAATTGACATGGGAAAATTCCAATTTTATGCTTAAATCAAAATACTGCTCAATGGAAACGAGGCGTTGGTCAAACACAACGGTTAATAATTGGTTTCCTGCAGGTTGATCACGTGAGACCAAGTTTGTGATGCAGACAGGGTTTTTAACTGGGAGATTTAGGCAATAAAACTACCAATCTGACCAAATTTTAACTAGAAAATTCTGTTAACTGAGACATAATAAAGGATTCATTAATGCCTTTCACACAAGATGAAGATTTTGCGATTCCTTTTTGGACCTAGACAATCTTTTGGAAACTTGACCTGCTGCACTCTCAACATGCCACAACTAGGTTTCACCACCATATTTCATGTCAGAGAGAAATTTCATCACACTCTATAGATCTGCGGCATGACCTTACCATGACCCACCCATCCATTTTCTGACGCCCTTGTCTTTCCATGACCTGAAAAACACAAAATCTTATCAAGTTTTTTTGGTCTGAGTTCAAGTATAAACTTGAAATAACTTTTCAGAAAGACATAAGAGCTGGTTTTAAGTCAATAATTCCCTAATGTTGATTGAAAAAACTTATAAACCATTAAACAAGACACTTTCCCAGTGAAATAATCTGCCTGTGGAACCAGTACTTTAATTCTGCCCCATTGAAATGAATGTAAAACCTTAAAAATTCTCCCAAATTCAGCAACAACTTTGTTCTCTTTGACAGTTTAATACTTCATCTTAGAAAGTCCATTCAACTTCTAAACAACTTAAAAGATGTCAATCTATCTTCTCAAGATTTCTTTCAGTTTTTCTAAAATCCTGATTAAAGTTTTATGTAGTTTTTTCAGCCATTGTTATTTTTACAGTGTAATCCACTGCGGTGCTCAGTCTAGTAACTTTTTCAACTGTGACTGCTTCTTCACAAACAAAACGCTGCTGTTCACACATATTTACAGAGAAAAATAATTCATGCATCAAAACGTAGCCTCAGCCGACTGCTTTGAGGAAATATTAGTGTCACTGCTGCAGGTCCTGCAGTTAGTTTTTTTCCAACACGTCCAGATTGCAGGGATGTCACGCCTCTTCCTGTTTTTTCTCTCTTCAGACCTGCCGTCATGTTGTCAGTAGATGCTTTTCCATTTCAATTGTATGCAAAACTGTAGATATTTTGCTGATGTTACAGTTTTGCAGTTGCGGTTTTCCACTAAATAAGCAGCACAGTTAAAGTCACGCCATAACTCACTGAAAAACTTCATCTTCTTACATCTGCCCGTCGTCTTCTTCGACTTTTCCTCCAGTAGCAACATCCGGTTGTTGAGGGTTTTTTTTCTTTCAATTAAGCAAATTTATTTTTGTAATTCCATTTTTGCGCTGTTTAATGCAAATAGCGCAAATTGGTGTCAGATAAGCAACTTCTAAATGCACAAATAGGCCTGTCACAGTAACAAACTTTACTGAACTATAAATTGTTGCAGAAATTATTGCAATAAATAGCATCGTTCTTTTGAGGCGATTTAGGTAAAATATTGATGATGATAATAATTAAAGTTTGCAATCTTAAACATAAATAAACATTAATTTTGCAGAAGACATGTCAAATGTCCCCCAGAAAATAAACAAAACAACCAAAAAACAATAAATAAAATGTTATATAAAAATATGTAAAAAATATTAAAGTGGATTACAAAGTCTAACTCTTCAGTTTATCTCAGTTTTAATTTCTCATGCGACTAACTGGTGGATTTTCTGGGCATGCTCAGAGCGCTTCATAACAGGAAGTACGTTTTGATGCGTTGTAGTTTGGTCTCCGTTCATTTCCATGTCCTCTCAGTACATCCTGTTTGTGTTGTTTATATATAAAATATTCAGATCCTCCATTAACTCTGATTTCTGGAACATGCTAGTAACATTTAATCAGGGTGGAAGTTCCTAAATTCTCAGTCAGTTTTTAGCTGCTTGTGTTTCCTGCTGCCTCAAACTCAATTTGTTGCAAACATCCGCTGCAAAAACAGAAATTTTATCAAGTAGTTTTTGTCTAGTTTCTAATGCAAATATCTTTGGACACTTGAAATAAGACAAAACTAACTTATAAGTAAATGTTCAGAAGATACAGGAGCTTGTTTTGAGTCAGTAATTCCTTAATAGTACTTGTTCTATTGGCAGATGATTTCACTTATAACATGGGGAAAGTGTTTTAAGTGGAACAAAAACTTTTTAATAGTTAACTTAAAACAAGCTCCTATATCTTGCTGAAAAGTTTCTTGTGAGTTAGTTTTGTCTTATTTAAAGCCAGACAGAAGTAGTTGGTAGGATTTTGCGTTTTTGAAGCGTTTTTATCGCCCCGCTGTGCTCTGCAGCTCTTCCACCACTGAGGGAACCGAGCGTCCAGTTGAACTCAGCCCAGTTTGTTGCACTGTGTCAAAATGTGCTGAATGTTTTTAGTTTTAGCTACTTTTTGTTTTGTTTTTGTTTTTTCTAACGTATTTATGTTACGCAGCACTTTTTCCCGGCCTGAATGCGTCATCGCTCACCTTGAAGGACTTTTTCAAAGATTTTCCTTTTTATTTTTTAATTAATTCAACATGTTTTTTTGTATTGATTCCTTTGCCTATAATGGAGAAAATCACATCGAATGTCAAACACTTTTATTTCAATATTTTTTATATATTTTTTTCAGCTCCACTACACTCTTGTCCAACTATGCATGGGAAATAAAAAGTTCTGAGAGACACTGACTGATTCAGAGTGAGTCTGAGTTTCTTCTGCGTACCTGAGAGGAAGTCCTTGACTCCTCGCCGCCGGCTTGTCACTCATTTTGTTTTCTTTTCTTCAGAAAACATGCGGAGTGCCGTTTCTGCTTCAGGGAGAAAAGGCTGAATGAATCATCGGCTCTGCTTTAGAAATAAACCTGTGTGGGTTTATTCAGAGCTCCAGGGCCGAAACCATTCGCCGTGCGTAAAACGAGCCGATCCGGAGCGCGGCCTTCAGTTCTGGGGTTCAAAACGAAACGGAAGCCATCTTGACGAGCAGGAAGGAAAACTCTCATATTTAACTTTTAGTTAGGAAAGTTACAAAAAAACATGAGCATGATGTTGCTCCAGAAACTCTGATTAAACTTTTGCCAATATGTGAATAATTATATTTAATAGTAAGAGGATGTCCAAAGTGCGGATCGGGGGCCATTTGTGACCCTTGGATACATTTTGTATGGCCCTGATTGCAATTCAAGAATAGCACACTGAGCCTCTGACACTTTTGTAATTTATTATGTTTTTCCTTTTATCATTTTTATTTTCTTTCCATTAACTTGTCTTGTTTTGTAAATTTTTATTTCTTTTTCTTTAACTTGTTTTTTTCAAGCTTTTTTTTCTTGTTTTCTTTTCATAAACTTTTTTCTTCTTTTTGTCTCTAACTTTTTTCCTCTTTTTTTCTTCATTGTTTCATTTTATTTTATTTTCTCCTTTTAACTATTTTTTAAAGTCTTGGATGCCTGAAGTCATATTCTGCCTCCCATCTGGGCCCCCTCTAGGCCCGGGCCAGGGCCCCCCCAGGCTCCCCGAAGCTCCGCCCCTGGGTTTCTACATCCCATAATAGTATATATTCCAGTCGGTGAGTCGTACCACAGACCGCTGTCATGGTGCAGGACTCGATGGCGGGTTTGCAGGTTTTGTGTCTGCAGCTGCATGCAGGCCCTCAGTGACGCTCTGGGGAACCTGTTGCTGCTGTCTGTTAGCGTTAGCTTCAAAGACGAGCCTGTAACATGTGTTTCCCATCCAGCAGCTGACAGCTGGGATCCTGCAGCCATGCAAGGAGACGCTCTGACATCAAGGAATCAAAGTCACTGCTTTCTGTTTCTCTTTCCAATCACAAAACCAACAGGGAAAAAGCCTGATGCGTCTGAAAGAGGTCATGTCAGATCATCCGTCCTGAAATCGAAAGTCCAATTAGTGATTCTTGAGATAACGGACAAAATGGGTTCAAATTGTGAAAAAACAAAAGTACAATATAATTATTTCTTAAGCTTATGTATTCAAATATGACAAATACTGTTTAGGAAATGTACAGATGCTGAGATGCTCCCAGTGGCAACATCTTTATTAAAAGTTAAGTTTTTACTGGACCCACAACTCTGTCAACACCATCTGACAAAAATCTATATAAAATTATTTTTTAAAGTGGTAAAAGTGGTATTTTTACTCAGTTTTACTTTTTACTTGGTAAAACTAACGGAATTTATGTTAAATACATTAAAATGAATTAACTGCACATTTAAGTGAGATTTTTCAACAGTTTCACTGAAAGAGTCAAACTGTCAGTTAAAACCTGACGGAGTCGACAAAATGCCAAACTATCTCCTTTATGTGTCGTTATTCTGAAGGCGGCCATGTTGGTCCTTCACCTCTTCACAATATGCCGAAGTTAAACATTAATTTCATCAACATTTTTTAAATTGTCAGTTAAGGAGTTGACACAATTTGGTTGAGACGAACAACTTAGGAATAAAATGAAAGAAAAAACTAAAGAATAGCAAGCGCTAACCAGAGTTAAACGGAGCTACCCAGAGCTAACGAGAGCTAACCGGAGCTAACCAGAGCTAACGAGAGCTACCCGGAGCTAACTGGACCTAACTGGAGTTAACTGGAACTAACCGGTGCTAACCAGAGCTAACTGGAGGTAACTGGAGCTAACCGGTGCTAACCAGAGCTACCCGGAGGTAGCTGGAGCTAACGGGAGCTAACCAGAGCTAACCGGAGGTAACTGGAGCTGCCTTGCCCTCCAGTAAGGAAGAAACAGGAAGTGGTGACGAGTTTTCAGCATTTTTTATATTGTTTTCATGTCTGACTGTGTTGACAAAAACTTGGGACACGATTTCAATTTATTAGTAAAATACATAAAAATTGGTGTGTGTGAATATCTGGTTTCGTCGGTGCGAACGCTGCAGCTGTGCAGCACAGAGTCATCGATGAATGAAGACATGAGGAAGGTGTCAGAACAGACAGCTGAGATCAGGAGGAGCAGCAGGTCAGGGGTCACTGCAGCAAACAGAGACCAAAGGGAAACTCAACACTCCACAGCGTGGATCCAAAAACACCGGTCCGATGGCAAAAGAACTGGAGCGAGACGGAGAGAGCAGCAGCTGTCTGGAGGAGCAGTGAGACGGGACCGGATCGTGTCCCCAACAAGGTCCCGCGTGTCTCCTGACAGCAGGCCTGTCCTTTGATGTCACCGCGTCGCCTGCAGGCTGACGTCTGATGTTCTGCTCAAACTGACCGAACGTGTCGTCCTCAGAGGAGGAGGAGTCCGACCTCAAAAAGAAAAACCTCCAGGAGAAACAAGTCTGACGGTTCAGACGCTCTCTGCAGGAAAGACAAACAAATATTTTCTGATGATGCTGAAACCAAAGAATGACGGTCAGGGCTGCTACCATGGCAACACACCTAACGGATGGATGAAGATAAACGGATCCATCCATCAATCGTCTAACGGATAAATTTCTTGTTTCTTCGATCTTTAATTGTTAAATCCAATGAACAGAGGAAGAAGTTTGGCCACTTTTTCCTGTGTGAAACCTTCAGATTAATTTTCTTCACTATCATGGATCGATTAAGAGTCATTAAGCAAATTATCTGGACCTGCAGATCGTCCAGAACCATCAGCCGGACTGGATCCTCTCGTTTTGCTCGGTGGGCAGAATCTTCCTCCCCGTAAGAGGATGATGATGAGGAATAGCCTTTTGAACCAGTTCAGCTCTGCAGAGTCAGCGGTTGCCACGGAGACGGTAAACTCTGATTCACTGGTACTGACCAAGACGCTCGACCCAAATGTGAAATAACGACGGAGGAAGCCGAAGTCAAACGTGCTGAAATTCAGCAGAGCGGAGCAAACAAACTGCTGACCATCTGCTGCGGTCCAACACAAATCAGCCGAGTCCGTCCGGACCTTAGAGCCTGGAGGGAGGCGGGGAAAGGCCTCAGAACCACCAAGCCACAACTCATAACCTGAGCTGCCCTGGAAACGCTGAGAGAAAATACATCTCAGGTCTGGTGATTATGACTGACGAAAACCCAAAACTGAGTTCAAACAAATCAGAATCGTGGGTCCTTATGATGTCATCCCCCAGTCAGGTAATTAACTAAAACGCCTGCAGTTTTCTGACCCTCAGTCTGGAACCCAAATGGATCGGGTGGGTTGGTACCGACCTGATTGGGTGTTGCTGTTTTAACCATGTTTAGATTTTACTTGATATTTGCTACCGTCTTCCTTCTTATATTTTCTTTCTAACTTGATTTTTTTTTCCTCAAATCTCTCTGTAAATATTAGTTTAATATTTAATAATGTTTTCATTCTCTGCTCTGTTTGTGAAGCACTTTGTGTCTTTTGAATGTGAAATAAGTTTATAGGAAATCTGACTGAAGTAATGTTTCCCAAAACAGCGCCTCCTATAGATAACACGTCATCACTGCAGTAAGAAAACAGGATCAACTCGGTTTACTGACAGTTTGTGGAGAAAAACACACAAAACCAATAAAAAGCAGAATTTCTCTCATTATTGTTTAACTGCTGCATAATTATCTGGGAGTGGAAGGAGATGCAGTCAGTCTCTCTCTGATCCTATGAAGGTTTTCACTGCATCAATCAGGCCTGCAGGCGACTGGCGTCACAACCAGCTGCATGAAAGTGGAACAAACTGTGACACATGTTCTGTTACAACCTGGGTCTGCAGACAAGTTTAAAATTAACAGTGGACATTAGAAAGACTGAAAAAGGAGCCTAGGAAACTCATCTGACAGCCTGTTTCCTGCCTTATGCCGACGTGTTGCCATGCAGACAGAACAGACTTTTCCTTGAAGTCCTTCTCACACTTTGCGGGATAATTACAGTTATTACAGGCGAGATGCCAACTCGGTCACATCTGCCTGATACCTTCTGCACAACGAGCCAGAATTAGTCACCGTACTTGTTTTATTCGTGCTGGTATCTTTATACGAAGGCCGAACTTTATCCACTTCAAGGAAAACAGAACAAAAAGGCAGAAAGTAAAACCTGATGCATCCAGGTTTCATCATCCGGTTGGATCAGGAAAAACCTTTAGATTTTCTCTCTGACGTTTTTGTTTCACATTCTACCAAAAGTACAACGACGTGTTTTGGGGCTCTAAAAAAAAAAAGGACATTTTTACAGAGCCTTCAGAAATTTTTCAACTAATCTCAAAAATGTATTAGAAAAGGTGATATTTCTTAATTCAAAAAGTTAAAACTGTTTTGAGATTAATCTCTGAAATATTTTAGAAAAACACTGAAATTTTTTAGATCAAAACAAGTTTAAAATTTGCTGGAAAAATTAACCAATTTTAAGTTTCTAGAAAATTTAGTAGAAAGCGTATAGAAGTGTCCGCATTTCAAAAGTTGAAATCTTGCGAGAAAAAAATGAAAAATTCTGAGATTCATTTCAGAAATATTTTTGAAAAAAAACAACAAAAAAAAACAGCTCAAGTGTGGGGAAAACCTCCAAAGATTTTAGATTAATATCAGAAAAAAGTTTAGATCAATCTCAGAAATTCACTAGATAAAATTAAAAAATGTCTGAATTTCAAATTGGAAAGCCTTTGAGAAAAAAATCTAAAATGTTGAGGTTAATCTGAGAAATATTTTAGAAAATACAGAAATCTTTTAGCTCATTTCAGGTTTACATTTTGGGATTAGTTTCAGAAATTTTTAAACAAAAACTTTTTAAAACATTCAGCTTTTGATACTCATTAGTTTGTTTGTTTGTTTTTTTTAATTTTCTAGCAAATTTTCTACTTTTCATGCTCAGAAATTTGACATTTTTTCTAGAAAATTTCTCAGATTAACCTAAAAATTTCTGGGTTTTTTGGCAGAAAAATCCTCCATTTTTTTCTATCAGCGTTTGTAATACGCCGATATAATAAGAGTTCTTGAAAAATAAAACTTCTACAAGACTTTTGTCAGATTATAGAAGCAGCATGTTTTTCCATCTTTAGTTCCCTGTAAGCGTTGGATCAGACCTGAGCCAAACGACCCTCACAACTGTTCACACACTCCCACTCAGTCTGCGCGTTAGTCACCGCCGCCCACCGCTTCTGACTAACACACACTCTAAATCTGAAACTGGATCCAAAATGTCACACCAGAGAGTTCATGTCGAGTTGATCAGAGCTGAGCTGCTCATGTTTCAAATTTTTAGCCTCAAAACAGAAATAGAAAACCAAGGAGGCAAATTTTGACATTTCTTTCCCTCCAAACAGACAAAATGTTTGGATAAAAACATGAACTGTGGTAACAAAGTCCAAAGTCTGACACAAAAACCCAAAACGCTTCAGATTCTTCAGCTGAATCAATGAGAAATCTCAACCACAAGGTCCAACATGTCAAACCTGTTTCCAGACACTATGTTGCATTAAAAGAAGAGTTTAAGTTTAGCACAGCTACCATGTTTATAAATGAATTTATGGAGCTAAATTAGGGCCAAATGTTTTGTAATCAAAAATCTAAAACTTAAATTTGAAACTTGAGTTTTCGTCTAAAACTTGAAAACTGAAAATCAGCTAGTAATTTATTCAGAAATGTTTCTGAATAAATTATAAGATTATAATTAACATTTTTTCATATTTTGATATTTGATGATGTCTTTCAAATTGGTTTTTAGGATCAAATCGTATTCTTTTTTACGGCTTCAAATCATTTCCCCGCACTTTCAGATCTAATTTTTACTTTTAAATCAGTTTCAAGCTTTCAATCTCAAGTCATAGGGGTTTTTTTAAATCACAATTTCTTTTCTTCAAATAAACAAAAATGTTGTCCCTAATTTTGCTCCATATTTTAAAAAATAAAATTAAAATCTAAGGAAATCTAAAAAAAACAGTCACTGCTTGAAAATTCCTTAGAGAATTTATAAACATTATTATTATTATTATTATTATTATTATTATTATTATTATTATTATTATCAGCTGTTTTATTTATATATTGAATTGCAGCTCCAGATTCTACAAATCAAATAAAATTATGAGATTAAATCAGTTTGAATGTTTTACACAAAGGATTTAAAATCTGAAAGTGAACTCTGCGTTTGTTTCTGTAGTGTAGATTAGTTGTGGTAAAATAATTTCCCTTTTCACTCTTTATTTAAACGAGCTTTCGGTTTTAATTATTGTGCGTCTTCTCTGTTAAAACTGTCTAACAAACTGGGACTCAGCAGGTTTAGAACAAGGTAAAACCAGCAGAATGTTAATGAGTTTAAAGCCCCTGCACACACACACACACACACACACACACCCCCCCACACACACACACACACACACACACACGCACACACACACACACACACACACACACATTACTGTACCTACATGTGGTTTCCATGGAGAACATTAACAAGTCTTTGCTAAAGAATGACTCATTCATTTCTGGGTATAATCAGCTCTCTGGCGCTCTGCTCCGTCCCCCGCCGCCTGGGATCCGATGACACGTTTCCCTCGGACTCTGCGCCGCGCGGCGCCGCGCCGCGGGGATCTGGACCATCAGCGCCCACGCAGACGGCGGTGAAGAGAAGCAGCAGCACAGGTGGAGAGAAGGATCAGGTGAAGGTCTGATGTTAAAATGGGGTCAGTAATGATGGTTTATTCATGCACACACTGAATGAATGCATTGATTTGAGATCAGGTTCACCTTTGACACGAGAGAAAGAGTCGTATTATGAACATCAGGTCTGCAAGTTTTCCTGCAGAAGAAACTTTACAGAAATCAGTTCAATGCACTGTTGACTACGGCAGCCTACTGGGGTCACTGCAGAGAGAAAAAAGGGAGTACATTCCTACCAAAAAACTCAGGAATCTTCTAGAAAAAATGGGAACATTTCTGAGCTCCAAATATAAAAAACATGCTAAAAAATGCATATGACATTTTTAGATAATTTCCTTGAAAAGACAAAAACCCCCAGAAATTTGTGAGTTTGAATTCAACAGATTTGCAACAAATTTTTTTTTTTAATTTCTAGAAAAAAACATTAAATATTCTGAGTTAGAAAAGTTGAAAATTTGCTACAGAACCCACATATTTTATTTAATATCTGATTTTAAAAAACAAGGCAATTTCTGAATTGAAAGAGTTGAACATTTGCTAGAAAAACTCAGAAATGTTTTAAATTAATCTAAGAATGAAATTTCTACACTCAAAAAGTTGAAAATAATTTCTGAGTCTCAAAAGTGAAAAAATTTGAACTTCTCAAACTTTTTGTAGAACTTTTTTTTAGGTTAATGCAGAAATGTCTCTTTTCTCTTTGGACTTTTCAAACTCAGGAAATTTATGAGTTTGAAAAGTTTCTGAGTTTCTGGCAGAAATTTACGCCTCCTTTTTAGATCTACAAAAATATATTGTCATAAAACTCTGATAGAGGAAACGTAAAAAAACATAAAAACGTCATGAGGTCACGTCAGTTCAATGAGTCGACTGAATGTGGGAGGAAAAACAAACGTGGATGGACTGATTGATCGATTGACTGATCGATCATTCTTGGTCTTGATGAGGCCCAAAATAAGAATCATTTTTCAAAGCTTCAGGTAAAGGTGAGTGAAAAACTGTCTCTGTTGCTCTGATTTGGCAGCAGCAGGAGGCAGGATGAGCGGGTTTAGATAAAGGATGGAGAGATGTAGGTGAAAAATAATCTTTAAGCTTCAAAGTAAAGCAGAGAGTAATAATCATGGTCCGGTCCGGTCCGGTCCAGTAATCTGCATTAAACTCTCCATCCTCCAGGCTGATCTCTGCTCCTCTTCTGTGACACAATCATGTGTTTTTAATTTGCTGCCGCCTCTGATTCTGCAGCACAGATAAAATCCTCTAATTGAAGTATTTCCAGATGTCGAGCCACTTCCCATTATCACCTCAGAAACAGTCGGCCTTTCTGCTCCTCTTGTTCCGAATCGTGTTACCGAACTTCCAACAATTAACCTCGTCCTCGTTAGGCTTTCCACCACTTTCTGGTCTAACTTCAGTTCTGCAAACTTCTCCTTTTGTTGCCCAGATGGTGAAAACATTTTCAGCGTCTGAGATGCACATGTAGCTTATTTTAGTCTGTAAAACATGAAAACTGAGACCTACCATTTGGTTTTGTTTCACTTTTCTTTACAGGATTATTTCTTACTGAGCCTGTTTGAAAACAGGCTAAAAACACACACACAATGCAGCAGCAAAAGCCTGATGGGAAAAGTAAAAATCCAGAACAGATCAACAAAAAGGCCACAAGGCTGTGGTTACAAACAAATCAAGACAGATGAGCTAAATATTTAATTTGCAGGCTAAGCTAAATATTTAGTTAACAAGCTAAAACCATAATGGAAGACATGCTAGGATGCATTTTATGCTAGCTTCTGTTTTAGCTTCATTTCTGTTGTGACCTTTGGGCCGCCGTACCTTCCTGCCCACAGAATCGCCTTCTATCGAGATTCTTTCTAGAAACGGTGAGTTACTACAAAGTTACATTTTCCTGTGGAGTTTAAACTGAATGTCTGAATTATAGTTTTATGGTTGGTGTAAAATGTTGCTCTCTCTAGAAACCTCCGGTTTTATCTCGCCAGTCGAGGGGTGAACACAGACAACGCATCCCAGAGCCTGACAATGGCGTGTTTAACATTTTACTTCCTTTCATTCTTTATAACCAAGAGGAATTGACCTTCATGTCACATTAATTAGGCCGTGTGTTCGGTCTCCATCCATTATCTGGACGCTCGTTACTTTCTCCGGTGTCGGCTGGAAACAAAGGAAAAGCCGTAACGATGTTCTGACTGCACAAACAAGCATCCACACATTGTTTTATGGCCTGCTTTTAATGACCAGTGGAAGAGCGCGCACACACACACACACACCCCCACACACACACACACGCGCACACACCCACACACACACACACACACACACACACACGCACACACACACACATACACACGCTCGCTGTGAAAGCGACGATAATGATTCTCCTTTTCTCTGCAGCCAAACTCAATCGTTTTTCTCTCCAAAGCCTCGTCCTCTTCAGTTCGATATGCATGCAGAAACAAGAGGGTTTTTCTTATTTGATTTGTGCTTCTATTCACAGCCTGAAGATGTGACAATTTCACTACCTTGAAAGAACAAAAGCTGCTGTAAGTGTCGGAAAAATTTCTCTGAAGATAGCAGAGTCTGAACCGAAGAAAACTGAACATCACAGATCAAAACCAAACAGGAGCCACAAACTCAGCAGGTTCTCATTATCGCTGCTGGAGATAAATATTTAGCCCCATGCTAAATGTAAGTTAAATATTTAGTTTGAACTTATTTAGTTTACAATGAAAATACAAACTTGTTAACCAAATATTTAGTTTATAAATATAAGTTAACTATTTAGTCTTTAAACAAAATATTTAGTTTGTAAACAAACCTAAATATTTGGTGTGCTTAGCTTAAATATTTAATTTGTAAACAACAATTACGCCAAATATTTAGGCTGGACTTAAATATTTTGTCTACAAAATAAACACAAACTTGTTCTCAGCTCCTCCTTTGTGTTTCAAACTCTTCCAATTAACTCAAAGTTCAAGAGCTAAATATGAATGCAGTGTAGCAGTTTTGCTAATGATGCAGCTCATCATGATTCAGCCAAAGTAATGAAACGACGAGCTGCAGTCTGATCTTCATTGTTAATGTGTTTCTTCTTAATGAGCAGTGAAACTAAATAAAAGGTTGACGTGTCTTTTGCTTTAAGTATTTACTAACTGGATGGATTTATGTTTGTGCTGCAGCGCTACAGCTAACAGCTAACAGCTAGCTCCTCAAGTTGGACTGAACTTTTGTTCTGACAATGGCGGGGGGGGACCTAACAATTTATTTTTATTTTTTTTCTGAGATAAATGGCAGATTTATTTAGTTTTTTGTTTCTTTTGCCCAGATTGGGGGGTCCGGACCCCCCTCACCCACCCAGGATTTACGTCTATGTGTTTAACCTGCATCCAGAAACCACTTGTTGGCCATTAGCACTGTCAGCAACAGGACCCTTAAATCAGCTGCAAATGGTTGTACATCCTGGTTAGATTTAACAAAACTCAACATTTCGTTTTAAACGGCGATTATAAGTTCATTAGTCACTCTGATTGGTAAAAACAGTATTTATTTGTCTAACTAAGTGGTGTAGTTCAAGACTTAAGGAAGTTCTGTGCAGCTCTCATAACCTGAACAGCAGGCAGGTGTCAACTCGCAGCTCTGGTCTGACTTTGTTAATTAAAGATTTTGTTGCTTGTTTCCGTGGGAACCCATCCAGAGTTTCAGGAGGAAAGTTAAAAAAAGAAAACCAGAACCGCTGTTGTTACAGCAGTTTTCTCCTAGAATAAATTAGACTTAGAGGAGCTTCATTTAGTCAAGACTGATTCATTAGAAACCCACATTTTACTGCTTTTGAACCAACAATGTATGGCAGGCCGTTTTAGCATAAAATCGGTTTCTTCTGAGTATCAGTAATTACATTCTGGATATCTAAAAAATGCATTTTTTTAGATATCCAGTCAAATGTAATTATGACTGGTCAAAAAGGTAACTTAATTTGATATAATCCTAATCCCAACCCTCCATCCTTCCTTCCTGCAAAACATAATTTCAGACACTTTAACTTACTAATACATCCAGCTGTAAACCAATTTCAGATATATGGATTGTCATTGTAATAAAAACTATTTTATGTTAGAACTGCCTGCCATACATGCTACCATTAGGGTATTTCTCCTTCACTATTGTTGCTCCTAAGAGCCCAACATGGAAATAGGAGCTTTTTTAGGATGGTTCTTGGATATTTTTAATGCTTTTTGTTATCTTCATAAAGTTCCTCTAACCTTGAGGTGATCAGAGACCAGGTGATCAGCGACCAGCCGATCGCTCCGTTATTGGAAGCTGGTGTCACTTCATCCATGTGGAAATGTCAGAGACAAACTAAGATTCATGAAGATCGCCTGAAACTAAACTCACCCCAAGCCGGTGGGGGTGATGCTGCTGCTGCCGCCATGAGGTGAATCTGAACAGCAACCAGAACATTTTTAATTTACAGCCAACGATCAGAGCGACGGGTCAGAACCAGCAGAGACAGGCGACGACTGGAAGGAGCCATGTTCAATAAGAACATTTTGCATGTAAAAAGTCTTTTAAAAACCCCACCCTGCTAAGTTAATGATTTTTGGGGTCTGGAAAATGAACTTTTTCAAAAACCTTCACACAAAATAATAATAATTGTTATTATTATTATTATTGATGTTTTGATTTCTCTTTGGGATCACTAAAGTATTTTTGAATTTTGAATTGCAGGCACTGCCACTCACCTCGCAACCCCAGCAGAGTTCCGACCGTTACCTAGCAACCCCAGCAGAGTTCCGACCGTTACCTAGCAACCCCAGCAGAGTTCCGACCGTTACCGAGCAACCCCAGCAGAGTTCCGACCGTTACCGAGCAATCCCAGCAGAGTTCCAACTGTTACCTAGCAACACCAGCAGAGTTCCAACTGTTACCGAGCAACCCCAGCAGAGTTCCAACCGTTACCTAGCAACACCAGCAGAGTTCTCCATGTTACCTAGCAACAGAACTGAGCCCCAGCTCCAGCTATGTTAGAAGTAAAGATTATTAGCTGGTTCTACAGCTAAGATATGATAAACCAAAAACTTCAAAAGTAAAAAAAAACAACAAAAAAAACATGGTGACCCTTTTTCTTTCTTCAGTTAACGCCTCATCAGAACATCTTGTTCAGCATTTTGGACAAGATGAAGGTTTTTAACTGTATAAAAAGTAGTCCAGGCAAATAAATGTGCAGTAGTTTTTTTTCTTGACTGTCAGAACGGAGGTCCTTAAAACCTTAAAACTTATTTAACATTAGACTTAGTTGATGAGGCTCATTAAATTATTACTGAGCAGTTTGTTGCTGCAGATGTTCTGGTTCAAATGTGACAGCTCCTGTCTTGTCTGACCTTAAAAGCAGAAAATTAAAAGTCATCCTTGCATAATAAATGCTCTATAAATGATGGTTTGTTAATTATCTTGTTCATTTACAGTGTGCAAAGTGAATAGTAATTATGTAAGAGTGGAAACAAACAAAAAAACGGAGAAAACAGACATGTGAGCAGTAGATGATGAACTGAATGTAACTCACTGGAGTTTTTATTACAGGCTCAGTAACTGGTCAGCAGGTTCCCACTGGGAGCTTTGGGATCAGAATCGTAACTTCAAAATACAGGAGGAAAAATACAAAAGTGTGTCAGGGACATTGTAGACAGAAAAAATGAGTTTTGACAAAATCCTCAGAAATGTTTAAGTTGCTCTCAGAAGGTTTCTGGGAAATGACAGATATTTCTGGGCTTCAAAAGTGAAACATTTTCAACTTTGTGAAAAATTTCCAAAAGTTGAAGCATTTTGTCTTCTCAAACTCAAAAATATGATTTTTCTAGAAAGTTTGAGGTTAGTACCAAAATTTCTTTTTGGCAGATATTTACTATCATCTAAAAATTTCTGTATTTTTTCTTGCAAATTTTCTGAGCTTTCGGTGGAAATTTCCACCTTTTTAAAAAATCTAAAATGTCCCTAATACACCATCGTAAAAAAAGAAATTACTCACACACACTCGGACTGAACTCTGTGAGCAGAACTGGACAAATTGAAATCATTCCTGGGAAACAAATCCGACCCGACGGAGCCTGTAGGGAACGTTTCAGGTCGGCTGACCTCTCACAGCGCCGGTGAAACCAGAACAGACGGACGGGAAGTGAACACAGCATCGTCATGTGCTCAGATCTTTAAACCGGACAAAAATACTAAGATGTTTTCTCTAGAAACTAGACCAAAAATACTTAAATACAACATGTTTTATTTCAGTGTCATTAAGATGTTTTCCAGAGAGACATTCAAATGGAAATCAGGTCAGGTCAGGTTTTCCTCCAGGTCCAGATTGAGAGAAACCACATAGATGAGGAACGTGGGAAACCAAACCTGTTGGCCTTCGGGTCGGGAGAAAAATAATCCTTTTAAGCGTCAGAATCCCATCTGAGAGAATGAGCCTGGATGCGAAGCTGCGTCTACAAACAGGCTCCTGAAACATCACCGAGGTGGAAACTCAGAACTCCTCATAAGAACCAAATTACAAATACAGAGCCTTGATGGATCCCAGATTTTAATCTGCTTTGCCTTTCAATTAATATTCTCCGATACTCTGCAATTTTTGGGAAATTAAAAATATTCCCAAAAATGTGAGTTTGCATCAAGAACCTTGATGTTACCAACTCAAACTGGTTTCTCTTCAGATAATGATGAAGGTGGCAGCACAGGAACCATCACAGCCAGTCTACCAGAACCCCAGTGGTCAGGTTGGTTCTGGTGGCATCCTCAGATATCCTGGACTCTACCCCAGCGGTACTGGAGGTTCTGACAGCGGTTCTAGCTATGGGACCCAGCAGACAGGCCAGCATTTTTGACCTTAATGGAAAAATTGACGTCTGTCATGGCGGCATCCCTTTTTTTCTACATTAAATGAACCAAATTAAATTGACCGTCACTTCCTGTTGTTTTGAAGAAGTGACAGATTTAAACTGAGCTTCTCGTCTCTTTGTGGTTGACATCTTTAGCTCTGGAGGAGGCTGGAGATGAAGCGGGAAGCTCAGCAGGACCGGCGCACGTCAAACCTTTCCGCCGCTGGAAGCAGACAAAGCTTTCTCAAGGTGTTTATTATTCGCTCCGTCTTTACTGGTTTCTGCTCTTTGTCGCTCAGTTCCAGATCGATACGTCTGGCAGAGAGATGCTGTTTCATTTTCTGAAGAGTGAAGGAAAAGTAAAAAAGGAGCAAATCCTTGAAAAAATCTTTTTTTTTAAGCTTCTGATTTTGAATGTGCCATCTTTTCAGTTTTTGAAAGAAAATAAAATCCTCTAAATATTTTTCATATTGTAAAAATGTTTAATCATAATTAGTAAAACAAGAAAAAAAGTCAAACATCTTTTTGATTTCCAGTAAAAAAAAAACACAAAAAAATCAAATATTTTTGGTGAAACCAGCTGACCAAACGTGCTGGACCTCTGCTTGGGTTGCTAGGTTACAGGCTTAGCTTCACGGCGGTTGCTAGGTAACAGGACTGGGGTTGCTAGGCAACAAGCAGTGCCTGATGATTTGTGATGTTCTGGAGCTTTTTGAAACGGATCATTTCCCAGACACCAAAAAACATGAACTTATTGTCAAAAAGTGTTTTTTTATTTATTTAGTTTTATTTATTTTTTTTATTTAGAGGTTGGGATGTTTTTAGAAGCAGTTGAGACGCAAAACATTTGCAAAATGGGAATTTTGCATAATTTAATTCCTTTTATGCTTTTTAAATGGTTCTGATGGATCATCACAGGCATCAGTCTCTAATCAGGGTGTCCAAAGTGTGGCTGGGGGGCCATTTGTGGTCCATGGACTGATTTTGTGTGGAACCCAAATGCAATTTACAAATAAAGCAAATTTGGTTGAATCAGATGGAAACTTTTAATTTGTAATCAGGGTAAAAATTGTTGCCAACATGATTTTCTTACACAGGAAAATGTAAATAACACAAAGTCAATTCTATATAACCAAGTTTTAACAAAAAGTACAACCAACTTTTACTGAAAGTTTAACATTGCTGCATTCAAATCAGCTTTTATCTTTTCTTAAACTTAACTAAATATAGCAAACCTTTTCAAAGAAAGTGATCCTGTTCCTTTTCCTGAAAATACATTTATTCAATCGAGCTCAAAAGGAAACAGGAAAACTAGATGTTACTTTTTAAATACAGCAGAAATACAAAATCTGCAGCAGCTTGTTAAGGCCAGTGCAAAAATAAATAAATGAAAAATAATTAAAAAAAATAACTGCAGTAAATTTCTGCCAAAAAACTCAGAAATTCTCTAGGAAGAAAATTTAATAGATCAATATCAGAAATTTTCTACAAAAATCCTTTTTAAAAAAAAAAAAAAAAATTGGCAGAAATTCACTCCTTTCTCTATCTGCAGTGGATTTAATACACTGTAAAAATCACTGTCAAGTTTTGGATCAATAATAAGTGTTGGGCGACTTTATCTGCTTGATTTCTGGTCTAATTTTATCCTCTCATTTTCTCAATCCAGAGGAATCAAACTGGATTTCAGTCTTAGTTTGTGTCACTACTGCTCAGCGATGATCCAGTTTTAGGTTTTCTGGCTGATTTTTATTAAAAAACATCCAGGGAGCCACAGACCCTGACAAGGTTCTCAGGACCTCAGAGGAGAAGCATCACGGATCCTCTGACGCTGCAGAAATCCATATTTCTCTGTGGATAAAAACCTTCTCTGTTTCCCGCGCCGTAGCCTCAGTTTCATCGGAGAGAAACTGGCGTCCTGCTTCCCAGGACGCCTGCAGCAGACAGGTTTAATATGAGCACAGACACATTAACGCTGCTCTTGTGTCGGGTTTCGTGCCCCAGTTAACACACACATGCCACTTTATATAACCTGGCCAAAAGTGATCTCTAGGAGATTCTTTGCTTTCTCCACGTTCTCCCTGGGAGTCGGTGTGACTGTCAAACCTCTGAAACGTTCTGGAGGAAAACATCCAAGTTTTTCTGCCAGTTTAGGAAGTTTGTCCACCCGCCGTTAGAGTTGAGCAGGAGCTTTACATTTATGTGACTAACAGTTTTGAATAAAAGGAGAATCTCTGCTACAATGTGCGTTTTACTCTCACTTGAAAATTTCTGGATTTGAAAGAAAAACAAAAATGTTTTAACCAAAAAAAATCACCATAAACAGACACAAACCTGCAGTTTCTGTTAAAGTTTCATAAGTTTTCTATTGTAAGAAACTGATTTGGAAACAATTTTTCTTTTTGTTATACAAATTATTGTCATTAAAATACCAAATATTTTTGCTTAAATTTATATTTTAATTCGTCTGAATCTGATGATGTAATTTTTAAATATTAAAATGGTTGATAATTTGATCATTTACTCAGTACTTTAGTAGATTGTTTTTACCAAATACATTTTTACTCTTCAGTAACTTTTCACTTTTACTTGAGTAATTTTATTATTATAAAGTATTTCTACTCTTACCTGACGAAAAAGATTTCTGGGTTTTTTACCCACTGAATGAAAAAGAAACATGTTTTAACCAGAAATTCAGAAACAGACCTGCAGGTTTAATCAGTTTTATCATCAGAAGAAACTGATTTGGAAATTTATTTTTGCCTAATTTTGTTATTTTTTGCTACTTACATGAATTACTGTCATTTTGTTCCTAATAATACCAAAATTTACACTAAAATTTACATTTTGTTCCGTCTGATGATGTAATTTTACTCAGTACTTGAGTAGACGTTTTACCAAATATTATCATTTCTTTTTTTTTTTGTCATCTTAAAGTTTTAGTTACTCTGGCGCCTCTGTGACCTCCTCACCTCCCTCCTGCGTCTGAGCAAGTTCACGTTTTCTCCTGTGGGTTCAGGAGTTCAACTCGTCAGCCCTCTGGGGAGAAACGCATCAGACCGACTCTGTGTGTGTGTGTGTGTGTGTCAGTCGGCTATAATCTCATGGACTTCCAGGTGGAAAGCAGCCAAACTGGCACACACAGACTCGGTTCACACCACTGCACATTTAATCTTCCACTCCAGGCGAGTGCTGCCTCTCCGGCTCGCAGATCGCTCTCTAATTGCCTTGTAATCACATTACTTATTTCCTCGCACATTCTTAAGAGAGACGGTTATCAGTGTTCTGCATGAAATCACGCTGCGGAGTTTATTATGTCACATGATTTAGCAATAAATCATCCTCCGTGTATTAAAATGCAGATGAGGCTGCCGCCTCTTCGGCTCTGAAGGGTGTAAAATGAGTGTCATCATCATCATCATCATCCTGATGATGATGCATGAAAGAGATACAGTAATCACTGCTGGTTGGGTAAAACTAGAGAGCGGGAGGGAAGTGGAAGTTGTTGAAGACGTCAGAAGGAGGAAATCCACAGTGAATGTGAGACATGGAGCGTTTTCTTCTCCCGGTTGGTTCAGTCCCAGTCCGGCTCTTCGTGGACCATCTGCCTCGCTCTTCTTCACGTGTCCAGGCCCGCTTTGTTATGACTCAGACGCCTCCCTGATGGTTCTGTCATCCATCGAAAGCCTCTCTAGTTGTTGAAAGCCCAACTGTGTGACAGATTTCCCTGTTTTTGTCTCAGAGAAACATCCACCGCCGCCTGTGGAGCCGAAGATCTGCAGATCTAACTCCTCAGCTCCTGATTTTCCTCCATCTGTTGATCAATTACTGTTTTAAGAATGCTAAATTAATATGAACACTTCAAAAACACAAAATATTACAAAGTATTTTAATCTAGTTTCTAATGCAAATATCGTATTACACTTGAAATAACTTACAAGTAACTTTTCAGCAAACAATATGAGCTTGTTTTAAGTAAATAATTCCTTAATATTTATTTTAAAAAGCTCTAGTTCCACTGGCAAATTATTTTGCTTATGGGAAAAATGTCTGGTTTTAAATTAAAACAATCTGCCAGTGGAATTTGTACTTTTTAAAAATCACAATAAGGAAATTATTAACTTGAAACAAGCTCTTATTTTACACTGGAAAGTTACATATGAGTTAGTTTTCTCTTATTTCAAATGTACTGAGAAATTTTCACCAGAAACTTGCCTGAAAATACTTAATATGTTGATATATTTTGTGTTTTTAGAGTTCAGGTTTCAATTTCTGGGCTTGTTAAGAAAAAAAGTTCAACATTGATGGATTTTTGTGTTTGAAGCTTTACCAAAAAACTGCGAAAAAATCTAAATATTACCAAATATTTTTGGGTTAGTTTCTAGTGCAAATATCTTAGTACCATTAAAATAAGACAAAACTTACAAGTAACTTTTTAGCAAGATATAGGAGTTTAATTTAAGTAAACAATTCCTTAAAATTGATTAAAAGTATTACTTCCTGGTACATTATTTCAGAAAAATCTTTTAAGTGAAATAATCTTCCAGTCTAACTTGAACTTTTTAATCAATATTAAGGAATTATTGACTCATTGTTACTGGAGAAACATTGTAAAAATCTCCACTTTTATCTCAAAAACAGATTTAATCATGTCCCAAACGAGGCTGAATACAGTGAAGGGTTTTCGAAGGCAGTTCTTGCTAGCAGATTTCCACCAAATATGTTTTTAATGAAAAACAAAAAAAAGCTAAAAGCAACAAAAACTCTCAATGTTTGAGTTGCTGGTTTGATTCTGGAGGAAAACCCGAGTGGAAAAGTTTTCATACAATCATAAAACATCATTCTACGTCTTTCACTGCCAGCTCAGCTCTCGCTTTATTCCTGCAACGTTTCTCAGCAGAACTTTTTCTGCTTTCTGTTGAAGGCAGAATGTTTGTCCGCATTAATCAACATTCCTGCAACCGTTCAGCAAACATTCAGCCGGCAGCAACAAATTACGATAAACCGAAAGTCCTTGACTGGAGATGCTCTTAATTCTCAGTAAAAGACAGAAAACCTGAAGGAGTATGTTTTCTTTTTCGCCGCTCTGACGTGAGCTGAAGTGTTTATAAAACGTTTCAAGTGTTTTGATCATTGAGTCACTGCTGCAGCGTTTTATCTGGACAAAACCGAACCGTCCCAATCAGCGTCACCAATCAGCTCACATCAACAAATAGCTGCTCAGATTAAAATTCAGATTAAAAAGTACTTATTCTATTGCCAGATTATGTCATATTTTTCAGAGAAGTGAAATAATCTACTTTTTAACCAATATTAAGAAATTGTTTACTTAAAACAAGCCCCTGCATCTTGCAGAAAATTTACTTGTAAGTTAGTTTTGTCTTCAGAAATCTCATTAAAATAATTTTTTGCTTTTATTCTTTGCATTTTGTACTTAAATGCCAATGAAATTGGCAATGATTAAATGCCAATGAAATTGGCATTTAAGCAGGTGCTGTCATTGATAATTATTTTTTTTAGTCTTGTTTGAGAGAATAAACCATTTGACAGTTTGAAATCTGGGACTGAAGCTACTGTTTTCGTGTCTAATGGTTGGGCTTTATATCATAAATATATTGTTTTTAAGCAGTTTATTTCTATTGGTCACTCACATTATTTAGATAGTTTGACTGCAGCTGAATGTTTTCTGCATTAATAAATAATTGGGCATTTATTAATGATCCATAGCAACAACAAAAAAAGTGGGCCTAAAATACAGCCTTGGTGCACTCCACATATTAAATCAGCAGAATCTGACATGATGTTGTTTTATAGTACAATCACCAAGCCATCCATTTCATTTTTCACATTTTGAGACATTTTGATTTGTTGAATTGTGGCATGTTTGGCTTTCCGTACATGCTGCTGCCCAAATTGTCAAAATTACAAGAAACAAAGGTTTGGAATACATCATTATATTTGTGCTGATTCTTTATAACATTTGAGCTTCACTTTCTGAGACGACTGACAAAATTTATTACACTTTTACACAACATATTTTTTTTAAATAAAATATATTGCATAATAAATTTCCAAGTACATATTCTTTTAGCTGTATTAGCAATTAGTCCTTGATACTCACATCCTTAATAAAACGCACATGTGCTGTGACTTCATTTTCCTCCTCTTTTCATTTTCTGATAAAAAGAAACTGGCTGTGCCAAAAGATTTTAAGAGAAGCAGAGAGAAGAAGACGAGCTTTTAAGTTCAGATCCACCGAGAAATTAAGAGACACAAAAACGGAAAGCAGAGTAACAAGAAACTGTTGAAAGAGAGGAAGAACATGCTCAAGTAATAAAATTACAACCAGAGATTGCAAATATAAGTGCGGTTTACGGAGCTTCATTATGCACTGAGAACATCAATATATTAAGAGCCCCAGAGGCAGAAAAAGGTCCCAGATTATCCGGTTTTATTATTAGTTCAAGAAATAAACGATCTTCTCCGTCGCTCAGAAAACAGCTGTAGAGAAACTCAGGATTTAAGGAGATTGTTGCCCTCATTTCAGAGACTTTTTCACCACTGGTTTCGGAAAGACAGGAGATTTATTTTGACTCCTGGTGAAATCCAGATCAGCTCAGAGCAGAAATCAGAGCTGATCTCTTCTTATTGAAAACAGAATAAAACAGTAAGACACAAGCAAAAAGGCTCAAAAACCCATAAATAATGTAAGAGGGGATGTTGAAGTTCCACTATGATTACAATATTTCAGTTCTGGGCAAAGAAAACTGCAAAAAACACAAGATATTACCGAGGATTTTTGGTAAAGTTTTTAGTATAAAAATCTTTGAATTCTTGAAATACTTGAAATAAGATATAGGAGCTTGTTTTATTAAGTCAATAATCATTTAATGTTGATGATAAAGTTCTAGATCCACTGGTGGATTGTTTAACATTTTCCCATAAAATGAAATAATCTATTTTCATTAATATTAAGGACTTGTTTACTTAAAACACATTCATATCTTCCCGAAAAGTTACTTCCAGGTTAGTTTTTCTTATTTCACGTTTCCTAAGATATTTGCACCAGAAACGAAAACAAAGATTATTAGTAATACTTTGTATTTTTGCAGTGAATAGCAGTAGCTGCATTTCCATTTACCTTATAATTGGAAGCAATGGAAACACAGCAATTTAGAAGAAAAAAATGTTTTCAATAAAATGAGTTTGAGCTACAATTAGGTAGTTAGGTAAAACTTTTTTTTACCATCAAAAGTCATGTGATCAGGATGTTTCTACTGTTGGAAACAACAAAGAAGACGACAGGAAGTGGTTGAAGTAAGATGTATTTTAATGACTTATTCATGTGTGATTTTAATTGCATTTCTTATTTAATTGAAATACGGCAATTTCAAAATTGTGGTTTTTGCCATTAGCAGAATATTGAAATTTTTAATGGAAACGCAGCTTCAGGGCTACATTATCAACTCAGATCTATTGAAACACATGTATATTCACACATACATTTCTCTTTCAGAAACTTTAATCATTGTTTATCTTCACAAATAACATGTTAAAATAGTGTCTTAATCTTATTCTCTAAAAGGAATTTGTGTTGCTGTAAGGGAGACTAATTACACCAAAGCAGAAAACTATTTCTTTCGTGTTTTGCTCATTAAAGGTGTTGCATTTATCTCTCCTTTCTGATGTTTTCTTTGCACTTCCTTCTGTGACTTTTTGATGTTACCATGGATATTCTGCACAAAGTGAGTTTGTTCCTCTTAGCGAAGAACCTATAAATACGTTATGCACACAGACGTAAAAGCTCTGAAAGAATCTCATTATCTTTCTTCTTTCGGTGTGATGCAGGCGAAGCTGCTGAAAACACGTTTTCTTCTTTAAGCTCAGGGTCAGAGTGAAATGACATCATTAATAAACAACCCTGACACGTGAGTTGCTGTGTTTCTGTCTCCGTGACATTAAGACGGAGGAAAACACAAAGCAGGCTGTGCAGGAAGCATATTTCTGTGAAGTGTCCTCATGTTTTTGTCCTTGGAATGTCATAATGTGGCGCGCCACGAACTCGCCGCTCTGTACTCTTCATTGTGGAGGCGAGTTGTTTGTTTGCAGTTCAATTTATTTCTGCAGCTCTTTATTTGCAGTTGATCACAAGACAGAGGTATCTTCCTGCTGCTCTTTCATGCTGATGCCTGATCACCAGGTTGTGCATCATCCAGATTCCTGTGAGTTTGGGCTGCATCCTACGGTTTTCACACCTGATAGTCCGGTTCGGTTGGGGAACAAAACTGTAACATTTATTGCCTTTGAAAAACCTGTTCCCCTCCTCTCCTCTGGGGGCGCTGCGTCAGGAACAACTGAAGGAAACAATCACAAAATCCTCTGAAGAAGAAACTGAGCACAACTTTCTTTTCACAAACTTTTAACAAAAATTAAGTGGAGTCAGACTTTAGTGGATGTAGGATTTCTCTTTTATCTTTTGTCTCCCACTAGCGCCAAGTTTGTTTTAGATCTATTTACCCAGAATGCCCTGGGCTGTAGCCCACTTCCTGCTCCAGCATGCTTGGTGTTCACACTTGAATTCGAACCACACCAGAGTTCACTTCAACCGAACCGACACCAAGGTGTGTCGGCAGACTAGAGTTAACTTTTTCTGTCTACATCAGATTACTAGCAATTGATACTTTAGCTTCAGATTCTCTCTTTGAATTGGAGTCTCTCAAATGAATGCAATTTTGCTTTTATTTGCTCTAAAATGATAATAATTCACAGCTTATTTAGAAATGATTGCACTCATATTTGTTTTGTTTTACATTGTTTATCATCTAAGTACATTATTGAGGTATTTTGAAAACTTTATCCAAATTCTCCCCTAGATTTTAACAAAAATGATTCAAAAGAAAAACCACAAAAACGGCGTAAAGGTCATAAATATGATGATAAATCACACCTAAACAAAAAGAATCGCAATGAAATTATTTAACATTGTTACTGAGATAAAACATGCCCCATGATGATTTAATTCCCACAGTGCAAAACGTTTGGACACCAGTTGCTTAACAGGGCATTAAAGGAAAGAGAAAAAAAGAAAATAACAAAACATGAAAGAAAAAGAAAATCCAGATATTAAAAGAGCCAAATGTCTGAGTCTATTAGTCATATTCTTTGGTAAAGCTGCTGGAACCAAACATGTTTTCAGTGCTGATTAAAGGAGCCAGCAGTCTCTTCACACTGGGTAGTGACAGCAGAACCACCCTGAGTTAATTAGGTTTTATTACAGAACAATCTGCGTTAAGACCAGCAGAGGCTCAGAAAACAAAACAAACAAACAAAAAACATCACACCAGTCGAGTCTGGATGGAAAAAATATTGGTTTTATTTTTTTAAATGAACTGAGTGACTTAATCCTCAGCAGATGTTTTCAACTGGAATAAAACTAACAAAATATATATATATACTTTCAATAATCAAGGAAGAGGATTAGTCCCACTGAAAAGAATAATAATAATTCTGACTTCTTTCAGAATTCTGGATTTTTCTCAAAATTCAGATTTTTATCTAGCAATTCTGACATTAATCTTCTGTGATCAAAAGTCACCTTTTTATTTTTTCTGCATTCCTCTTCCATATGTTAATCTGTTAAATGATCTTTAACCCAAAAAGTTTAGTTCATAAAAGTTTTTCAGTCAAGTCAACAATGGAAAACGTTTAGATGCCATTATTTGCTGGTGGGAAGTTGCGTGTAGGAGGACCTAAATGCAGAAAAGGCTCCAGAGGCAGGAAGTGAGGAAAATATATGCAAAACAAAAGCAAAGCTGCTGCAAGGCAGGGTGTCTGAAAACATAAGCTGCAAACAGACAAGCTGAGAAATAGTAGGCGGATTAAAGAAGTTAATGGAAAATATTAGAAGAGAAAAGAGAGAAAATAAGGAAAAGCAGATCTTCGTGTGAACAAACATTTCTTATTTCAGTGCGTTAATAAGCGAGAGATCAAACCGTCAACATAAAGCAGCCGACCCCGATCCGATCTCTGGCAGCAGGAAGAGCTAACAGAAAATAGTCCAACGAAGTGACAGAAAGCAGCTGAAAGCATCCAAATGTTTCCTGATCCACAGGAGAGACGTGACTCTGCACAGCATGGGAGATTTAAATAAACGCTTTATGGCAGCAGAAATGTGACAAAAATGAATAAGGGTTCCTCACTTTATGATAATAATGAGTTTCATTGTCATATATGATCATCAAAAGACTTTCTGTAATATGCTTTACTATTAAATTAAGCCTGAAAAACCATCAGATATTCATGGCTTTTCTCTAAAGAATTAATTTAACCTTTTTGGGTTTACAGAAAAATCAAGATGGACAGATGGATGGATGGATGGATGGATGGATGGATGGATGGATGGATGGATGGATGGATGTATATTAACTCTCATTATTGACTTAAACATTTTCGCATTCAGCCTTTTTGTCAAACTGCTGAGTTCTGTTACGTTTCATTTGATTCTAATTCAGCCTGTTGGTCAATAATTCAGGTCAGCGCCGTCTGTAAAAATCCTGGGTTTCCTAATTACTCTCCTCCTGCTCCCTTTCTTCTTTATTACCTCTTTCTCTCTGTCTGCTTCCTGCTCCACTTGATGTATCGTTTCCAACCGCTGTCTCGGTGAAGGAAGATGTACGCAGTCAACAGGATTTAGTTAGTGTGAATTATTAATGGTGGCGGAGCAGGATGAAGGATGTTTAACGTCCTCAGCACCTACATTCGCCTGAAGGCCAGTCAGTCGATGCTGACAGGAAGGAGAGAGAACCAAGAACCGCAACACAATCTGGACATTATTGGCTTCTAGAGAGTTAGAATAGATTTGAACATTTTCCTGTTTTCACATCTGATAGTCCGGTAGATTCGGCTCCATTGGTGAGCAAAGCTACAACATTTGTTACATTTTCAGCTGCTGTTGTTCTCTTTCTTGTATCAAAAAATCCAAAATAATTGAAAAATCTTTTCCCCTCCTCGCCTGTGGGGGCGCTGCACAGAGAACAACTAACGGGACGACGCAAAAACTTCATAAAAAGACAATGAGTGCAGCTTCCTTTGTCACAAAATGTAAACAAAAATGGAGTAGGGTCAGTGTCAACGTCAGTAGACTCTGTTTCTGCCAAAAACTTAGAAACATTTATATTAATGTCAGAAATATTCTAAAAGAAAAAAAAACGAACATTTCTGAGTTTTCAAAAGTCGAAAGTTTTTGACTTTTCAAATTGTATTATAAATGCATAACACAAATATTCCAGATTTAGCCAAAGAGGTTTATTTTACATCAACACTCCCTCAGCAGGTCGATGGAACAAAAGTAAAAGTATTATAATAAAAATAAAATATTATATATTTATATATATATTGATACCGCCACATATACAATATGCATACAAGAACACTTTTTTTTTACATTTTCTGATCACTCACTGCGTCATCATCATATCAATATTTTAATTATATATTATAAATAATTTATTACCTATATAATATAATGTTTACTTTTCACATATGAATAAAATTATGCTTCATAGTTATACTGAGAGACGGGTGACTTTTTCTCATGTAGTAATTTCTTCTTCGTGTCTTTTCTCTCAGGTTTCCTGAAACCCCAGAATTGATCAGAAACTCTCGTGCGAGAAGGAAAAAGTCCCAGAGTGCACCGCGGTGCTGAGTCACGGTTCTAAATCTGGATCGGTTCTGCTGCTTCGCTGCTTTAGTGCTTTTATTTCAATGAAAAGCCCAGAAACCCTGCAGCTGCTGCTGATCGATCCGTTCAGCGTGACAATGTGGTGCGTTCACTGACATTTGGGTTTTATGGACTTCAGAGTGAACATGTCAGTCAGACCAGCAGAGCCAGGGGAAGACTCAGCCTTTTGGGTCAGAAAAAAAATCTGTTTTTAGCTCAAAAATGGCAAAATTATTCCTCTTTTAAAAAATTTATTTCATTTTTATATATTTTAAATCAATTTTAAAAATACTTGCGTTGTCTCTGACTAATATTTAAAACCATTTCAGTTCCGAAACACTTAACAAAAATAAATAAATCAAGAAATAAATAGGAACAGTAATCTACATTATGTTTTCAAGCTATACTAAGAAAAAATAAAATAAAATTACAAGTCATAATATTATGAGAACAAAGTCGAAATAATATGAGAATAAAGTGAATATTTTGACAATATTTTAGTAGACTTTAAATAAACCTAAATTAAAGGCAACTATTCATCAAGATATAGAAGATTCAGTATTCCTGAATATTGATTTTTTTTTCTTTTTTAAAAAGTGCTAGTTTCACTGTTAGATGTTTTTGATTAAAATGGAAAACAATAAATTATTATAAGTTAAACAATCTGCCAGTGGACATTGTACTTTTTCTTCAATTAATTAATATGACCTAGAAGAAACTTTTATATTTTGCTGAAAACTTACTTTTAAGTTAATTTTGTTTCATGTAAATTCTGCAAAGATATTTATACTAAAACGTAGTCAATAGTACTCGGTAACAGTTTGTGTCTTTCAGAGTAAAAAAAGTGTCACTCTACTTTCCATATTAAACTACGGGCATTTAATTTCCAAATTTTTGTGGGGAAGTTGCGCTCAGTGTCGATAGCGCGGTGCATTCTGGGTAAATAAAACCGAAACAATCGCTAGAGTTTAGCATTAGCGGGAGAAATGGCTTCGTTTACCAAAAACAAGAGAGACATTTTACAACCACTGAAATCTGACGCTTTAGTTAACATTTTGTGTGCTCTGTGTCTTTTTCGCAGGTTTTGTAATCATTTATTTTCATTTTAGGGTTAGAAAAATAACTCCCGCATTTTCACGTCCTGAAAATACGTCCATTGTTTTATGCTCGTCTGCGTCGGGAAACCACGAGTCCAAGTCTCTCCAGAAAACAGTGAGACTCAGCTAAAGAAAATAAATAGCAACACTAAACTAATTACTGCAAAAATGTGACCAGTTATGTTGAAATTAAGGGGAACCTGTGCCTTATGTGTCTTCTTTTAATTATTATTCATGATGTCAGAAATGAAATTGAGAGAAGGTAGACCATCTGGGGTTGTGTGCATGTGTCACACCATCCAGGATAATTTCCTGAAGATGCTTCTTTCTATTTAGATTGGCTGGATGTGGGCATTAATTATTATGCCATCTGTTATATTTAAACTCTAAAAATCTGCCACACCTTCTTGTTTATAATCAGACACACTGAGAAACCTTTCATATTCTCATTATTAGACTTCTGCTTACATTTGCTGGAATATTAAAGCTTTACAAATGGTTTTTGTAAACCTTTCCAGCCTGATCAATGTCATTGAGAGTTCGGTCACAGCAGCCATGTTTATTCCAGTTTAATTAAATTCTTCTGTTTTTGTGTATAAAGTTTGGTTTGTTTGGGAAAGTATGAATGTTTAATTGAACTCTGATGTGGGCCAAAACAGTGAACTCTGGTTCGCCTACAAATCGTGGTCTTGGTTTGGTTGAAGTGAACCCTGGTGCGGTTTGAATGCATATGTGAACAGGAAGCGGACTGTATACAGGACGTGGACTGCACCCAGGGTATTCTGGGAAAATACAACCAACACAAACACACTAAATGGAGAAATGGCGACAAGAGAAATCCTACATCCTCTTAAATCTGACGCTACTCTGTTTTTATGAACTTGTTGTGTGTTCAGAGTCTTCCTCAGAGGCCTTCATGTCATTTCCCAAAGTGATTCTTGGTACAGTGCCCCCACAGGCGAGGAGGGGAACTGGTTTTTCACTTAGCTTGGTTCACAGTGCAATGAGAAACAGAACATCAGCAGCTGGAAATGTAACAAATGTTGCAGTTTTGGTCCGAATTTGAACCAAGTCTACCGCACTATCAGGTGTGAAAAACCCCTTTGTTTTATTTGTTTGTTTGTTTTTAACCTACTTCATGTTGAAGGTGGGTTCGATTTAAATATTTTGATTCAGATCTGGCAGTAATCAGGACTGGGTGAAGTTAGTGAATTTTAACCATAAAATCTGGGTAATTCAGTGTTTTTAAATGGAGGAAGTATATTTTCCCCACTCAGTTTAATTAAAACTGAAGATATGAAACATTTACGTTTGCACAAAAACAAAAGCCTCAATGTTAGATTTTCACTTCAGCACTTAATTTATCTTTTGTTTGTCATGAATCTACAATGGCAGTAAAATATTTACCTTTCATAAATATTTCTTGAATTTATACAGGATCCATGAATGTTTCTATCACTGTTATGAAATATTTATCATCATTTTCAGCATCTTAACATCCTTCTGGGACATAAAGAGCCCAACAGCAGGGTTTACATCCTTGTTACTTATTTAAATATTTGCAGAACTAAGCAATTAGAAAACACACACGTTTGATTTTGCCACTTTCCTCGCCTCGGCATACATTCAGCGGTTATCCTCTGCCCGCCGGCAGGGCAGATTATTTAAATAGAAGCTGAATGCAGTCGCCTACACATGAGATCTGCAGGAGAACGGTAGATGAAAGGTTGCTGACAGGTGGTCGCGCACTCTGAGAGATTGAATTTGGTTCAAGAGGTGATTCAATCTAACTGAGAGCTGGCAAAGAAGAAACAATCTAAACAATTTAATTCATCAGCGTAGTTTTTCTATGCAGGGTTCTCTGTAACAGGAGATTGTTTTTCTTTTTGAAAATAGGTCAGTAAGAGAATGAACTTCCATTTTAATGTTTCAGGTACGTCTTTAGTAGGTAGTGCAAGAGAGGCAGAAGAATTCGTGGTTATTAATCAGGAGTGTAACAACGCTGCTGCTGCTGCTGCTGCTGCTGCTGCTGCTGCTGCACGTTGAATCAGAATGAATTCCTGATCCTTCCTGGTCTTGTGTACACATATTTATTTGTATCTAATCACTGATTCATGGCTGGGGGATGAACATATTTACCTGCTGCTGCCTGGAGGCCATTAACATTCAGACATTTCCAGCAGCCAGATGGTCTGTTTAGCGATTCGGTTTAGCGATTCGCGATTCGGTTTAGCGATTCGCGATTCGGTTTAGCGATTCGGTCTTCACAGCAAAAGAGCTCAAAAACGAAATAAACTGTTGTAATCTCCAACCAGCAGGAGACGTTTAAAAGCAGAAAACTGGCCCAAAGGAGGTGCTCTGGTACAAAACACTAACAGTTTAGAACCATGAGTCATTTCCAATCATCTGTGGGATGTTTCATACCATCAACCAGCATTTTACGGAAAAATTAAATGATCTATTACAAAGAAGTAATTTTTAAAAAATATTTAAAGAATCTGTCGCTTGTAATTTTGATAAAACCATTTAATTTTTTAATTCTAATTTTGAGACACTTAGACCTGTCTTGACTTACAACAGCTCCGCTGGCGTTTCAGGATTCAACATAAAAAACAGGCAAACATTTCCCACACAAAGAACAGAACATGTTTGCTACAGTTTATTACAGAATGATCTTTTCAAGCTTGATGTTATTTTACCATTATTAATAAGTGATTGCCTGAACACAGCAGTGGTAGATTAGCTACCGCTGCGATTAGCTAAACTAACATAGCGATGGTGGATTAGCTAATTTGAACTCCTGCTCTACTCGGAGCTGCATGGCATTACATCGCCTTATTTTTTAAGTGAAAAAAATAAGGCGATGTACATCAAACATCGAATTCCACAGCACATCTATATCTTGAGTTTGTCAAAGTCAAGCTAGCGTAACCGACATACTTCTTCCTCCCTCGCTAGTTTTAATTTTTAAACTTTTTACTCACCTTTCTGCAGACAATTAATAGCAAAGCATTCCGTCTCTTTTTTCTGTCATATAATGCATACATTTAAGATTTAGTGCGTTATGATGACAACTTGACAGCTAAAACTAATGGTAGTGGTGTGATCTTACACACATGATGTCACGTTGCAACATAGTTCAAGTTTATCAGTTTTAATATGTTTACCGATATGGAAGAAGGAAGCAAATACAATTGTTAAAGAGAAAATTGACCCAGATTCTTTGTTTTTTACGTTTCTTCTGAGCTCTTTGAGTGGAGACAGACCAAAGCAGTTTGAGGGTTATCTCTTCCAAATTCAAGGCAATCATCACCAACCAACAATAAGGGTCGACAGAAACCTCAAAATCTGGAATAATCTGCAGTCAGGTAGCTTCTAAGCTAAAAATGCCATCTCTGATTGACAAAATTATCAATTTTCCAAACGAAAGAGTGAGCTTGTGTGGACAATCAGCTGAAATGAGCTTTGCGTTGACTCACTCTGGGGATAAAACGAGGCGGATGGTTAAATCTCAGAGCAAAGTGGCCGCTTCTCAAGCTTCAGAGGTGACCATCTCAGGGGATTTGGGCATCTGGTAAGCAAAGCTCCAGAAAGAAATCCCTTATGGCTGGCTTAAAAATAAATCTTTGGAATCCCGCCACAGGGACGAGAAAGGTCAAATGATCTCAGCTTGGATAATCGGAAGAAGACGGATGGATAAAACAATAACACTAATGTGTTTTTCCTTTGGGTTAAAGCAAACATCTAAATACAGCAGAGCAAAATACGTTGGTGAGACTGAGTGACCTTATTTTTACGGAGCTGTCGGTGCCTTTGTCACATGGCAAGGAATCTAGAAGGTTCTCAACTGGGAGGGAGTCCATAGATCTCAGAAGAGAAGTATAAACTGAAATGCTTTTGTATTGTTACCATGGAAACCTGACCTATTTACACAGTTCTCAAGTGACGACACACTTCTGGGAGCTTTGTAGCTGACAGCCATCTTGGTAGGTATCTGTAACTGGCATGGCAGCTGCTATGGAGTTGCATGGTGTACTTTGTGTTCACTAAGTAGTGAACTATGTCATCGTAGGAGATTGGAGGCAGATTGTCCACATCGACTGACATGTTTCCATTCTCTGTCTCATGCAGGTCGATCCCGGCAGCAGCAATTTTGTCGGTATATATTTTTTGCACTTTGGTCAAGACTGTCAATATTCTTTCTTTTTGTTGGTCTTGAAGCCATGGATCATCTATGCTTTGCCTACCAAGATGGCGGTGGTTCAGTGGTGCGGATCACTTTTGGTTCAGACTTGTGGGAACTGTTAGCCAGTTTTTACATCTCTCCTGTTTGGTTTCAGTCACAGAACCAAATTCTCCAGAGGTAACTGAACTACAAGACAATAGTCACTACAGTGAACTCTGAATTCGGTTAAATGATGGTTTTCTTGTGAAAATTGGTGAAGTAGTTTTGTTCTTCTTCCTTGGTTCACTTTAGATTTTGACACCTGCTTCCCTCTTTGATTCTCTGTTCTTTGCATTGCGATGTAACGTCAGAGAAAACCTTAGGCGTATCTTCTGAGTAGAAAACATTCCTCCATTTTCTTCCCCTAACATACATTGGTCCTGTTTTGAATACAGAAATAGGAAAACAACAAACAGTTTAAGAAATGTAATTTCAGCCCCTGATGTTCGATTGTCCTCAAAGAGTGTTTCCATGGCGACCGAGAACATCTCACTTTACGGCAGCCAGTGCATTAATCTGAAGCTGGAAGACCAAAGCACGAGTACTTGCATGAAATAAGAGTTTAAACAGCAGGACGAGTTTTGATCCAGTAAGAGGTTGTTTTTTTTTTTTTTTACATGAAATCAATAAAATGCAGAAGGCGACACAAAGTGTGGGGATCATGAAAGCAAACACGTCCGAGCAGAAACAGTCGATACTTAGAGCCAAAGGATCAGTGATGTTTGCATAATGTGAACGAGTTCGATGGTCGAGTGTCGTCTTCAATTCCAACAGCAGAACGCTGATTTTACTAAAACAGTTGGAGATGTTTGTTATGGTCGTTGCTCGTCTTCTTGAGTTTCTCAATCCCACAAAATCTTAAGTTTTTAGCTTCCGAGCTACAAAGGTGATGCTGTAATCCCACTCCCAAGATCTGAGGATGTCTGGAAAATCACTTTGATTGGGAAATAACAAAAAGATGCTTTTATGCTTTTTGCTATGAAAAAAAAACAAAAGAGAAAGAGAGAGAGAAAATACATGTCTGCCAAAAAACCTAAATTTTTAAGGTAATCTCTTAACTTTTCTAGAAATTTGTGAAATTTCTGAGTTTGGAAAGTCAAAAATTTGCTAGGCAAAAAATCTGAATATTTGAGATTAATCTCAAAAATTTTTGAGAAAAAGAAAAAAAACACAAATTTTTGACTTTTGGTAAAAAATTAGTTTCAAAAGTTTAAACTTTTCCATGTTCTTTTCTTTAAAAAATTGTGAGATTAATCTCAAAATTCCAGATTTTTTCAACTTTTCAAACTCAGAAAGTTACAAATGTCTTTTTTTCGAAAAATTTTGAGATTAATCTCAAACTTTTTGAGATTTTTCTAGAAATTTTTTTACTTTTGAAACTGTTTTTCTACAAATTTTAACCCCTTTTGAAAAACATTTACATTTTTAATGTACTTCTTTATGAAACCAAGTGTGATTTGTATCCCTAAACTGCATTTAGTCAGATTTTTAAATTTATTGATACAAACTGAGCAAACAGTGGTGAAAACAGAAGAAATATCAATTCCCATAATACAAGACATTTTTATCGCAATAATTAATTGGAATTTAATTATTCCTATTTTGAATTTTGACAACAATTAGTCAAAATTCATATCAAAAAAGATAACACTAAATGAATGTGAACACACCGTTAGTTTTTTATTTCACCTTTAAATCTCATTTATTAATTTTCATTTTTAAGAGAGACCTGGTCAGATTTGGGTTTTAGTTGAATTGTGCAGCAGGTTAAGTGGAAAAAGTTCTGAAATTATTGGTGAACCAAAAAGTTTGTTTTTTTCATATAAAAAAAATAAACGTTTTCCACTCATTAGTGGTTTGCCTGACAGGTTTGTGCCTCAGCAATGACAGATGCAAAAATAGGAAACAAATCTGACCCCTTTTAATGATATAAACACGGACTGACTCGTTCCTCCACCATTATAACAGACCCAGAGCGGCTGCATCGCCGAATGCCAGAGCAGGCACCATTAACGGCAGAGCTGTTGATGTTTTCCTGCATAATGGAGACGTTTTTTATTCTGAAACCTGAGTTATTATTATCCCACAGGCTGCCTGGGAGACAGGAGCAACCACTCAAACTGTACTCTTACTGCCATCAGACGCGCTTAAATGTCAGATGTAAATGTGATCCAGTTTAATCAGATGGAGACACAATTGAATTTACAAGCTGTATATCAGTGTCAGGAGGAGAGAGGTGTGAGGAAGTGAAATAATATCAAACACGGCCCAGTTAAACGCAGACGAGCTCCCACCGCCTGCAGCTGCGATCAGACTGGAGTCAGGACAGATTAAGTAGCTGTGTCACTTAAACCCTGCGGAGGCTGGAAATGCCAAACTAAGCCTGGCATTTGAATCGCTGTCAGTCTTTAGCTCTACCTCCAACACTTTCCCTGCCTGGAGAGTCGCTGTCACACGTGAAATCACTGAATGATTCAGAACCGAGCCGGTTTCACGCACAATGAGTTCAGGAAGGAGACACAGGAACCAATCAGCTATCTGACTATCTGACGATTACAGAGCTAACCAAGTAATTAATTAGTCTGTCTCTGCTCTGTGGCCCATGATCAGACTGTGATGCGGGACTGTGATGTGGGAAAATTCAAAACTTTAAAGGGGAAAGATCATGTGTTTGCCAGGCACATATTTACATTTTACAGCACAATCAATTAACTGTTAACTTCAGCCATCAAAATGCTCAATCAATCAATCGATCGATCAATCAATCAATCAATCAATCAATCAATCAATCAATCAATCAATCAATCAATCAATCAATCAATCAATCAATCAATCAATCCATTTCAGGACAGAGGCCATTCACCATAAAAATACACAAAAACATACAAAGTTTTCAACAATTGTCAAGTGTCATCATTACACATCAAAATGTTGATTAACGTTTCAGTGATTATGTTTCTAAAGCAGCTGTTGGTGGTTTTTAGTGTAGATTTAAAGGAACTCAATGTTTCAGCAGTTTTGCAGTTCTTCGTGTTTGGTTCTGGTTCTGGGGATGCAGAGCAGAACCAAAACCAGAAGACTTGAGAGGTCTGGAACGTTGCTACGACAACAGCAGATCTTCAGAGGATTTTACTGCTCAGCTGTTCGGTGATTTATAAACTAACAACAGTATCTTGAAATCTCTTCTCTGAGCAATGGAAGGACTTTACAACTGGTCTGAAACACTCTGTATATAAATATGACTTAAAAGAAATTTTACTTCCTGATTTAACACCTTGAAATAGGGCCTCTGTCTCTTTAAAAGCTCATACTTTTTCCAAAACTTCACCTTCAGGAAGTCCTCTCAACATGGCTCCTCTGTTAACCCTTTAACAACATTTCTAGCACTTCTCACTTCTTCTCAGTGTTTCACTGAGAAGTAGCTCCGTTAACGAACTCAGCACACGCACAGTTCCTCCAGGTGTTTGCGAATAGCTGCTGGCTAGTCTGAAGGAGCTGAGTTGGAAGCTGGAGCTCTGAAGAGGCGGGGCAAGGTCCACCCAGCCGCTGAATGGTTGTTTTGCACAACTGAATGGTTGCCATGGAGATTAAAGGATTTCTCAAACATGCATGAAAGGATCAAGGCAACACTCCAGGGAATGACATTATAACACAAAGCTGAAAAAATAGACTCAATGTCTCCTGAATGAGTCAACACTGCAAAAACACTAAATCTTATCAAGTTTAGTTCATAATCCAAAAGTCTTAGTTCACTTAAATCAAGACAAAACTAAGTTAGAAGTTCAGCGATGCGACTGTTTGATCGCCGTCATTTTGCTTCATTTGTAAATAATTGCCACTAATCTCACTAGCACTTGGTTCTAGTTCTGGGGATGCAGAGCAGGAGCAGTATAAATAAAAAGAACTTTATTTATACTGCTGATTTATCAATCTCAGCATTAATCACATGTGTCATTAAGTAGAGCTCTAAGCTCAGTGACTTGTGGGGATAAATCATCTGGAAAGACGGAGATGGTTCCTGAAACCGTCACAGATTTCTGCGTTAAATGAACAAGCAGAACACTTACTTTAATTAGACACGACCTGAGCAGATGCATCATAGCCGCTCTATTATCTAATGCAGGAAGCTGTCAGTGTTTATAATTCAGCACATTTCTTGTTCTGCAGGATTCCATCTGCACCAAAAACACGGCTCTGGAAAGAAACCTGAGTGATCTGTGATTCCTACCACAAATTTAAAGCATACAAATTCATTTTCAATCAGAAACAAAATTCAAGTACTTGTTGCAACAGGTGTTTGCAAAAGAACAGAAAGTCCCTGTAGATTATAACAGCATTTTGGATAAACAAACAAGAAATGCCCTTCCCTTTGAAAATCCGGTCATACTGTCTAATAGAAACATTATTCAAAGTTTAAATGGTTCTCAAAAAGTTAATCTTTTACTATCTTAAATATCATTTAGATACTTTTTTTCAGTTTTTGCATTGTCATCTTTTAAGTTTCGTGATTTTTTTCTAATGTTTTCACACATTGTTCAGTGATGATGTCACTCACTCCATCGTGTGACAGAGTGAAATATTCAAAAGCTTTTCTTATTCAAACTGTTTCTATATCCGCAGTTTCATCCCCATGTTAATAGCTTAAACATCAAAAAGTATGGATTTTGATCTGCTGTCTCCTGGTGTGTCTCTCACTGATGTAGGACTTGCAGTATTTTGTGCTGCATATTGCTTGAAGCGTCTCTTTAACCTGTCGTATCTCCTCCATAAAACAACATACATCCATAAAACTTTACATGTGTGACACCAGAAGGTTCTGAATCGTTTCTTTCAGAGTTTTATTTTTCTGGCAGTTACTGTTTTTGCTTCTTGACTGTTTTTCTGCTGCTGCGCCCCGGAAACCAGGGAATCACCATGGAAACCAGAAGGAAATGAAACATGTAGTTTATGACAACGCTTTCAGATATTTCCCCTAAACTTTTTATCTATCTGAGGTGCATTTCTTACATGTTAACTGCATATGCATGGAAGGAGATATTTATGTGGCGATGTATTATCTCTGCTTCCTTAAGAGGGATTCTCATTTACACTGCAAAAACACATAAATCCAGCTTATAAGTAACTTTTCAGATTGTTTAAAGTCAACAAATCCTTGATATTGATGAGAAGGCACTAGATAATCTGCATTTTCCTGATCATAGTTGAAATAGCTTGTTCCTCTAGACTATTTCATTTATTACTGGTACGTTTTCATGGATAATAAAGAATTATTGACTTAAAATAAGCTCCTATATTTTGCTGTAAAGTTACTTGTAAGTTTGTTTTCTCTTATTTCAAGTGTACTAGAAACTAGACCAAAAATTACCTGGTATACTTTCGTGTTTTTGCAGTGTAGCTTTTGTACATAATTTTCCTCTTCTTATTTTTCTTCTCCATCTTATTTTCTTAAAGCTGTTAGTTTAATTTTACCTCCTGCTGGGTTTCTTTCCTCATCAGCATTCATTCCCCCCCCTCTGCACACAGTATTTTGAACTATTTTTACATTTTGTCAGGGCGTTTCATTATCCTGCATGTTTATTCAGGGTTGCCCTCCTGAGTTGCTTCATTGTTGCTTTGTTTTTCCTCATCCGTATGTTTCTGTGCGTTGATTAAGTTCTGGTCCCGCCCAGTCTGCAGTGTTTGGTTTGTCTCGCTGCTTACCCTGAGAGTGTTATTAAAGTTTGCTTTTGTTTTTCTAACCTCTCCTTGTGAAACTTGAACCCTGTGCTTGAGTCCTGCTGCTGTGAAAATAATTACAAACACAGCCAATCAGGTGCAAGTATATCACATGTGTATTATGATAGCAGGCTGTAAATGGGAGGTTGGGGATGGTGTTGTTGTGATGCTGCTCACCTTTTAAAACTATATATTTAATTATGATGCAGCAGCTGTCAGGGAAGCAGATTCAGGAGTTGTTTGTCCATCTGGACTCAACGTTCCTCCTGAGATCCTGTCCTGCCTCCAGCTGAGTGGAGCTTCTCCCTCTTTATACCAGGCAAGACATTCATTATTGAACTGTTCACTTTTCTACACATAAAATGGCACATCTCAGGTTTTGATTTCATGTAAGTGATCAATCAATTACAGAAATAATCAATTTCAATAATATGAAAAATAATATTTTAATTTGCATTTATTTTACATAAAATACATGTAATATTTTTTTTTTTTTTCATTTTATTGATTTATCCCAATTTATTGCTTCAGCCCTACATAAAAGCAAAAATGTTTATTGAAGAAATAATTAGCAATTTAAAAAACAGATGTGACATTTTCTGTTTATATTCATATATATATATAATCTGAAGCCTGGAATCGACTTGACTTTTTTATTAGTTTTATTTTTTTGGCGCTACGTCATTTTAAGTCCTGAAGTTGAACTGGGATTTCCGTTTTGTTGGGGTAAATTACACTTTATTAGCCAATAATCGCTGATGATGTCGTGTTCAACAAATTCCAGACGTTCCAAATAGATTAATGAAAGGAGAGCAAAAGCGTAGCATTTTATTTTTGTGCTTTTCTGTTGCACAATTACAACTATTTTGGAAGAAAATAAAATGCATCTGAGAACTTTCTAAAAACCAATCAAATGTGGGAAAAAAGCCTAAATTTTAAGAAAAACAGGCTGAAAAGTTTTTCTAGATAAATCTGGCAGCACTTCCTTTCTGTGTTTTTTGTGTACACATTTTGTCCAGAAGTGTCACAGCGCCACCGATTGGCTCGGCATATATATTACACCATTTTCTGTGGTGCCATGTCCTGTCGCACATTTTTTCTTAAGTGTTTACAAAAATATACTGTGCTCGTCTCCATGTGCACAGGGCCTTATTGCTGCTTAGATTTGGTCCAGATTTTGGTTAATTTTCTTGTTCTGACTAAATGAAAGATGAGGGCTAAACCTCAAATGTCCTGACCGTGTCAGAAAGAGACTGATCTGAGAGATGGGTCTGAATGACAAAAGTAGATCTTTACTACAAGAGGCTGATGTGAGCCTCTTCTGCTGGGTGTCTAGACTCTGCCCTACATAAGGTGAGAATCCCTCAGGGAAGTTTGGAGCAGAGCGGACCTCCTCTGCGCGCTGAAAGCAGAAAGCAGAAAGCAGTGTTTCGACCCAGTTCATCCAGGGAAAGGCAGAAGCAACATTGCACCAGATGTAAACTGGAATATGATGAAACAGAAAACAAAAATCTACTGTTCAGTAAAGTCCAAAAACTAAAACTGTGGTCCATAGAGAAAATAGAACTTCTACTTCAAACATCAAACAAAAAGTCTAATTTTATGCTTACAATGACTAAGCAAGAATCACAAGATACACATAAGTCAACACCAATAAGCTGTGAGAGACTTTAACATGTTTTCACTCCTGATAGTCCGGTAGGCCCGGAGACCAATGGAGACCAAACCCTTTTAAGCACCTGTTCCCCTCCTCGCCTGTGGGGGCGCAGCACCAAGAACCACTGATAGAAACGACACAAAAACGAATAAGACCCTGAATGCAACTTCCTTCTTCACAAAATGTAAACAAAAATGCAGTAGCATCAGATTTTAGTGGTTGTAGGATTTCTCTTTTGTCGATGGTAAAAGACAATGAGTCATTTCTTCTGCTAGCGCTAGTCTCTTGCATTTGTTTTGGATGGATTTACCCAGAATGCCCTGCACTATAGTCAACTTCCTGCTTTCACTTGGCATTCACATATGCAGTCGAACTGCATCAGAGTTCACTTTAACCAAACAGAAACCGAGTTTTACAGGTGGACCAGAGTTTGCAAACCGGAGATCGCTCCAGAAGCAGGAAGTGGACTACAGCGCAAGGCATTCTGGGTAAATGCAACCAAAATAAACATGCAAACCTGGCACCAGGTGGAGAAATGTATGGCCACTATAAAAAAAAGAAAAAAGGAAGAAAATTTCCACCAAAAAAGATAGAGGAAATGTCAAAATTTCAAAAGTCAAACATCTTGAAATTTTAGAAATTCAAAAGTAAAACATTTTAGACTTTTGCAATTGCTGTTTTTTTTTCTCCAAACTTTCTGAGATTAATCTCAAACTTTCTGAGCTTTTTCTAGCAAATTTTGACCTTTTCAAACACAGAAATTCCCAAGTTTTTTCTAGAAAGCTTTTGAGATTAATCTCAAATTTCTGAATTTTTTGGCAGAAATGTACTCTAGTTTTATCCAATGACCCTAATATTCTGTCGTAGAAATGACTTATTGCCTTTTATCAAAGACAAAAGAAATCCTGCAGTCAATAACACCTGATGCTAATCCATTTTTTCATACATTTTGTGAAGAAGGAAGTTGCGCTCCTGTCTTCTCCAGATGTTTTCATGTTGTTTTCTTCAGTGATTCTCGGTGCAGCGCCCCCACAGGTGAGGAGGTGAAAAGGTTTCTGAAATATTTTGGATTTTTTTGACAGTGCAGTGAGAAAGTGAGCTACAGCAGCTGAAAATGTAACAAATGTTGCAATTTTGGTCACAAATTGAACTGAATCTACTGGACTATCAGGTGTGAAAACCTAAGAAACTAAACACTGCACTATAGTCCACTTGTATGGCAAAACACTAATGCCAATAATGAGAACAGAATTTGGCAATACATGTAGAGCATAAATGAGCATAAAAAGGACTCAACACTGAGTCCTGAAACATAATAGACGGATGGATGATTATGTCTTGTTAGCATCTCTTTGGTTAATTTCTGTTTTTCAGCTGGGATGAAGACACATCTCTAAAGACTACAGCATTGATTTTATGTCTGAAATTAAGAAGCAGTTTTCTACTCCTTTTCTTCTTCTTCTCCATGGACAGAATAATAACGGATCATTTGTCCCACAGAGCCCTAACCATAAAATCATTTTTCTTAGTCACTTATTAAATCCACACTGCCTCACCACTGAGGGTTTTCTGATTTATTCCTGTACGTAAAGGCTTAGCAAACTTTTTGTTTTCTGTTGTTTTGTTTGTTAAGCTGGGATTTAAAATTTAAATATGTTCATTTGAATCACCAATGAGGGCACATTAGCATAAGAAAGTGTGTCCAGGTGAGGAGGGCTCTCGAACGCAGCAGCTTCTGTTCAACATGGGCTTTTAAAATGACGGACGCCGATGATGAGCTGCTGCTAAACACTGGAGGAGCAGGAGATGATTTCATTGTTCGTCTAAAACATTGTTTCTCAAACTTTTTCAGGCTGAGGACCACTTAATCTATTTTACAAACTATCTAACCTTAAATCGCCCTACAATAACACAACATATGTTCAACCTGAAATGAAAATATTAGCCTCTTTCCACACTTTTTGTTATAGACACTTAATATTCCAAGCATTTGGAGTCATTTACATATTCTGAAAGCTTTCCAATCCTGTCAAATACATGAAAATCAAAAAAATAAGTTGTTCTTTCTTACCAAGTGTTGTGTGCATTAATAACATTTAAGCCCATTTGTAATTTAGAAGTACAATTTAAAAATATATACACTTAAGTTGCAAAAATAAAAATCCTCTTCTGCATATAAAAAAATACACCCATTTATATTTATTTCATTTAATTAATTTAATAATTTTAGTTACATAAAAATAATAATAGCTGTTGACTTGCTGGCAGGGTATCATAAGCAAGCAGAGTCATAACAGTGAACGAAACATCAACACTCTCGTTTTGTTTCCATCGGTATCTTCAGTTTTTCTTTTGTGCAACCCGGTTTTAAGCCAATTATCCATTATTATTTGTAAACACAATCCTTTGGTAAGCCAGCTGTAGCGTCGCATTTTGAGCTGACGTCACGGCAAATAAACGGTTGTTTCCATGCAGTACCTCACGAGCCAGTAGGGGGCGCCTGTGAACTACTAGTTTGAGAAAGATTTATGTAAACATGGCTTCAACGTCAACAGGAGCAGGGAATGACAGACTGCTGCAGCAGAGATTAGCACATTTAGCAGCGCGTTCATAAGGTGTATTGGCATCACTAAGCCCCTCCCCCTGGCTCTGACTGGCTGTTTTGATCGGGAGCGGTGCATTTCAGAAAGAAAACAAGAAGCACAAAAAAGCAGCTTTGTTTTTGGTATAATTTATTTTTTGTTGTTTGTATTTTGTTTTTATTTTTGGTGACCATTCCAGCACAATTGATTGGTTGCCAAGTAGGGCGACTGTGGCTGTATGGCAGAGTAGTCTTCCTGCGATTGGAAGGTTGTAGGTTCGATTCCAGCTTCCTCCTGCCACATGTCAATGTGCCTCTGAGCAAGGCACTTAGCCCCAAATTGCCTACTGGCCTGCATATTGGTATATAAATGTGTGTGCAAATGGGTGAAGCGCTTTGAGTGGTCAAAATGACTGGAAAAGCGCCATATAAGTTCAGTCCATTTACCATTTAAGTTCATGAAATATGTTTGAAATTAGCTCACATTTTGTGTTTTTGCTAGATTTCCTCAGCTGCAGCATGTTGGACTCCCTGTACGGAGGAGTAAAACTGACATCTTTAAAAATAAAAGCAGAAATACAAATATTTTGTTTTTCCTTTTTTTTTTTACACGTGTGGTTTTGCCAAGAAATTTATTTTCATTAAGAAATATATTTTATTTTTTAATTTCCTTACATTTGGGGTTTTGTCCAAAAATGTAGACATTTTATTTTTTCCTTTCTTTACACATGGGTTTTGTAAAGAAATACATATTTCTTACTGCCTGCCTGTGAAATCGCATCTATAAGGAAAAGATAAAACAATATATGCATATATTTCTGCTTTTATTGTGTCACTTTTTGGCCTCCACACATAAAACACTGAAAATGTCACAAAGGATTCAGTGTTTATGACTTTCTTGCTTTCATTTCCTGCGACAAACATCTTTCCTCTCTTTTTTTGTGACCTTGGCCTGTTTGGTTGTTGCTATCGGACAGATAGTCCTCAGAAAGCAGCGTTTCATCACGGTGGGAAAGCAGAGAAAGAGGGACAGAGATATAAAAGAGACGCTGCGAGGTGACGCGCGATAAGAAATACAGGAATTCTCTGTTTAAACCGAGTTTGTGGCGGTTGGCCCCGCTCTCAGGAACTCATCTGTCACTATCTGCACATTCTGTTGTTGTGGCCAAAAATCACGTCCCTCCAGACTCCAATCAGCAGCGTGGCTGAAGGCGGGAGGCGCAGGGGAAGAGGCTGCTGCAGATTGGTATTCACGGCGTCATTCCAGGGGAAATGAAATCACTTGAGCCACATTGTGCACATTCAGCTCCATATTTGTCTTTATGCATCTGTTGAAGCACAATAATAAACGAGAATATTTTCTAATATGAGCTTCTATGAGGTCTCTTATGTGAAAGAAGATTAGTTTACAATAAAGATGGTTGTGAAGTGAAATTTGGGTGTTTTGGTGCCAATATGTTGCATTAAACGCCTCACAGCTGATTTACATGACATGAAAATATTTTTCTTAAAGGTTGGGATTTAATAAAAATGAGAGCAAAACATTGTAAAATAAAGAAAAACAAAAATAAAACTAACAATTAGAATTACAACTGAGCTAAACTAAATAAAAATATAAAGCTTTAAAAATAAAGAAATATAATTAAAAAACAAAATAATTTATTTTTACAGAAAAATACATAATTTACTTAAAAATTCTGATTATTAAAAATGAATTAAAAATAAAGAAATAAAACAACCAAAATTAAAGTAATGCAAATAAAAATAAAATTAAGTTAAGCTAAATAAAATACAATGTTTATAAAATAATAAACTAAATAGCAATAATAATAAAAAATCATGGAAAGCAAAAAAATAATAATTTAACAGAAAAATATATTATTGTAAAAATTCTAATTCTTAAAAACTGAATAAACATAAAACATAATTGGCATTTAATATTTTTTTTAAATAAATAGACATGATAAATAATAGTTAGATTTAAATAATAAGGGGGATGAAATAAAATACATTTCAAGGAGTAATAAAAATGTTACAAAAACAGATAATTACAAAAGTAATATTACAACAACAGTATAGCAAAATGTATTCATTTACACAAACAATTATGGGGGAAAAAATCAATTGTGTACAACAAAACAAAAAACAGATAAAGAAATAAAATAAAAATTAGAAAATATCGAGCATGCTATGATTCCTGTGGTACAAAAATATGTGTATTTTTCCATTCCTTGTTTATGGTTGTTATTTTATACTGCTATTACCTTAAAAAAATAAAAATATATGTTAAAATAATAAAAAGACGACATGATATCAGAATAAAATTGCATGTAACAAATATTAAAAGATCAAAACTCCATCATGATGCAGAGGATTTTAAACATGGAGGTTCTGGACTGGGTGTGAAGAGCAGTTTAACGTGAATAATTTATCTCTATTATGTAAAGATCATGGTGATGAATAAAGTTGGTTGCTTCATGCTGCTGAGAGCATCTGCTTTCCTAGAAAAGATCTGCTTCTTGCTGCGTTCACGCAGAATAAATACACCAAAAATGATGAACTCTGAACAAGTGGAAGGAGAAATCCAGCTGTGGGTTTCAGTCCAATATTTACTTTCCGACTTGTTTCTTAAAAGGTTTAGGAGAAATCTTGACTCACTTTTCTTTCCAATAATACCTAATTTTGTGGAATTTTGCAGAAGTGGCTTTCTAAGCGGTTTTTTAAGAACCAAAACATTTCAGCCTGAAAGAGGCGTGGAGTCTCTGAGGAGAGAAGGAAGCAAAGTTAAGAGAATTCAAATAAAATATCACCTGTTTTTCTGTTCAATTCATTTTAATCAATTTCCAGGTTGTTTACCCAGAAATTCTGGTTCGTTTGGAGAAGAGTGAATGCGCAATCGAACTCTGATTTGGACCAAAGAAGCGAACTCTGGTCCACGTTCGATGGTTGACTGCAGACTGCTGCCAAAGCAGGAAGTGGACTACAGCACAGGGCATTCTGGGTAAATACAACCAGAGCAAACTTTTGTCTAGCGCGAGGCGAAATGAGTCGTAGTGTTTTGCCAAAGACTTCAACTGCTAAAATCTGATGCGTCTCCATTTTTGTTTACATTTTCTGAAGAAGGAAGTTTCACTCAGTGTCTTCTTCTGAGGTTTTTGTGTTGTGTCCTTCAGTGGTTCTTGATGCAGCGCCCCCACAGGCCAGGAGGGGAACAGCTTTTTCAATTAGTTTGGATTGTTTGACACAGTGCAGAGAGAAAGAGAGCCTCAGCAGCTGAAAATGTAGCACTTGTTGCAATTTTGCTCCTGAGTATCAGGTGTAAAAAAATCCTTATTTATAATTAGTAATTGATGGATATTTTAAAATTGATGGCATATTAGGGCCATCGTAGATAGAATAAGTTTCTGCTAAAATTAATCTGAGATTAATCTCAGAAATTGTCTATTAAAAGAAAACTGGACATTTTGAGCTTGAAAAGTTTTAAATTTTCTTGAAAATTTCTGAGATTGGTCACAAAATTTCTGAGTTATTTTTAGCAAATTCTCAAGCTCAGAAATTTCCTCGTTTTTTTTAGAACATTTTCTTAGATTAATCTCAAAATGTTTGCGTTTTTTAGCAAAACACTAACACCAGTATTTTTGTTCTAGCTTCTAATTCAAATATCTTACAACACTTAAAATGAGACAACTACATACAACAATGTAGTTGTATGGTATTCCTTAATATTGATGAAAAATACGAGTTCCACTGAAAGATTATTTCACGTACAACATGGGAAAATGTCTTGTTATGGATTAAATAATCTTCCAATGGAAAAAATACTTTTTTTGCAATTCTAAGGAACTATTGATTTCAAACAAGCTGCCATATTGTGCTGAAAAGTTACTTTTAAGTTAAGTTAGTTTTATCTTATTTCAAATAAACTAGACCAAAAATATTTTTCTTTTTGCAGTGAGATTTACTCCTCTTTCCCCCCCGTTGTATTGACATGTGTAACAGGGTCTGTTTGCTTCTTCAAGCAGATAAATCAGCAACATCCCCGCCGTGATGCTAATGAGCTGTTTTTGTATCTGTCAGTGACTGAATATCTGCTGGACGGACGGTAAATAAAAGCTGCCAAAAACCCGCGGGGGTTTACCGGGTTCCTGCAGAACTCTGCCAAGTGAACAAACAAACAGGAGAAAAGCCCAACCTGTCGTTTTCCTGCTTCTTTCGTGACGCTGTGTGACAGCAATGAGCATGTTCGCTGCGTTGATGAGATTAGGTGGAACTTTGTTGATCCTGGAGGGAAACAGAAACAGAACAACCTTAGCGTTATTTATTTAGCAGAGACGTCCTTCTACTCAACAAAACTACAAGTTACCAGAATCGGGCAGTAACTAGTTACATTTACTTGAGTAACATTTTTCTTAGCAGTACTTTCAGCATGCTGTACTTTTTACTCTTACTAATTTCTTGATTCTCTTCCCACTGAATGAAAAACAAACAGATTCAGACACGCACCTGCAGTTTTTATTAAAAGAAACTGATTTGGAAACATTTTCTTTTTATTTGTTATTTAATGTTATTTTTTGTTACATCTGTGAATTATTTTCATTTTCGCCCCTAAAATAATCTGGAACAAACAGGAGGTTTTTAAAACAGCACATTTTCCAGACAAATTACTGTAAATTGGATTAGCAGAAATTGTTCTTTAGTGAATCTGGAATCAAAATTGGTTCTGACTACAAAAAATTGGTTTTACAATTTCAGAGGTGGGTAAAATACTCAAGAAGTGTACTTAACTAACAGTAGCATATTTTACGCCAGTAAAAGTACCAAAAACAATACTCGAGTACTAAATTATCAAAACATCAATCATTTAACATTTAAAAATGACATGATCAGACAGGACAAAATAAAACTTTCATGTGGAAATTTAGGTATTTTAAAGCTCAAGATAAAAATAATTCATGTAAATAACATACTTACAAAATCAGGCAAAAAGAAATTATTTCCAAATCAGATTCTTTCAAAGTAAAACTTCTAAACTTTATCAAAAACTGCAAGTGTGTGTCTGTGGTGAATTTTTGGTTAAAGTTACTCACAGTGAGTCGAGTATCCAGAAATTTTATTCAAATAATACGTCATAATAAAATTACTCAAGTAAAAGGCACAGATGAAAAACAATACTACTAAAAGGACATTTTTTCCAAAAAAGTTACTCAAGTAAAGAAGTAAATAAAGTAAAAATATAATTTCTCTCAGGAGTAAAGATGGTCAAAATGGTTTATCATATAAAAAAGTAAAATAAAATGATTCTTTCTTATTAATGGGCCGCCTCTTCTGAGTAAAAATGACTTCTGTGGCTTCCTACATGCAGCTCCATTCATGCAAATGTGTTTCTATTTTGGTTCTGATGAATTCAGACTGGTGCTGAGTGTTTCCTTAAAAGTCACAAAGCGTTTTGTCACAGCAGCTAACCTTCCCTCTGCAGAGCTGATCCCAAACACGCCGGCGTGGCTCTGCAGGAGCTCCTCTGGGCGCCATTAAGCTGTTGCACCCCATCTCAGCTGGAGTGCTTTTCACACGTCTACAAAACACTTTTGTTGGTTCCTTACTTACCGCCATCAAAACCCAAACAGAAATAATTCCCGCCTCTTTCATCCGGTTTTCTCTGCTGCCATCAAAAACACGGTGGTGATAGTCGGAGGTCTCAGAGCTTACAGATATCTTACGGTTCCCTCCTGCTGATTTCCGAGAAGACACCCAGCTATGTCGCAGTCTGCACTTTATGAGAGCCACAATCTCAACATCAGAAAAGAAATGAGGGTGGAGGTGTTGCTGCCTGCTATGATGGCGTATTAGGGCCATTAGTTTGAAAAAAATGTATTCATTTTCTGCCAAGAAACTCACAAATTTTGAGATTAATCTCAGAAAATTTCTATAAAAAACAGGAAATTTCTGAGTTTGAGAAAAAAACTCCAAAATTCTAAGATAAATATCAGAAATGTTCCGGAAAACATAAGAACATTTCTGAGCTCCAGAAGTCTAAAATTTGAAAGAAAAAGTTATGATTTTTTAAAATTTAATCTCAGAAATACTTGAAAATGTATTAGTTTGAAAAGTCAAAAGTTTGAGGAAGAATGCCAAAATTTTGAGATTAGTATCAAAAGATGTTTTAAAAAAATCTGAGCTCCAAAAGTCTAAAATTTGAAAGAAAAAATTAAGAATTTTTAAAATTAATATCAGAAATTCCCTTGAAAAAAACATTAAAATTTCTGAGTTCCAAAAGTCAAAAACCTTTTTACTTCTGAAAGCTCTAAAATTTCCTTTTTTTTTCCAAATACATTTCTGAGATTTATCTCAAAATATCAGAGATTTTTCTAGCAAATATTCAACTTTTCAAACTCAGAAATTTCCATGGTTACTTCTTGAAAATTTCGAAAATTAATCTCAAGTTTTTTCGCTCTTCCATTTTTCCTCCCTAACCACAATGGCCCTAATACGCCGTCGCTATCTCCCGCCTGCAGGCAGAACTCAGGGGAAAAAACCCCAGAAGAGAACAAATAAATATTGCTGTTTTAATATGGAGCTGTGGCCTTCCTGTTGATCAGTTTAAACAAACTTTTAAATGCATTAAGGCCAAATCTGAAGTAATGAAACAAAATGAATCATGAATGAAAGTTCATTTTGACTTCTGTTGGCCTCTGGAGCAGAAGGAAATCAGTTACCATCAGATTTATTGGCTGGTAGTAACGACTCCGCTGTGTTCCCAGGCAACAGGCAGAGAAGAAAGAGGAAAATTAAGAAAAACACAATGAAGTCAGGCAGCTCTCATGAACTCAGACAAGCAAAAGAAAGCAGCAGACCTGGTGAGCAATATAATAATGCCATGAGAAAAAATTCTGTAAGAAGAAAAATCAACAAAATTTCATTGATTAATTACCTTTAAAACTAGGAAATCTAAAAATCTTAGTATTAAACAAATAACTAAAAATTAAGCTTCTCATTCTCTTTAAGGCAGATAACTTTAAAACTTACTACACTGCATTGTATAGAAACAACAAGACCGCTAAAACAGGAAGGCATGACCAAATATGGACCTTTATAGCAAGGAGTTAGCACTTGTGCTACAAAGATTATCTATAGATGGAACAAGCCAAACCCAAGCGCTTAAAAAAAACAACAAAAACAAAACAAAACACCCAGCTGGTTTTGGCAATAAGTTCATGTTTTATTGTGTCTGGAAAATGAGCCCTTTAAAAAAACCTCCAGAATGTGACATCACAAATCTGATGGTTACCTAGCAACCCCAGCAGAATTCCACCCGTTACCTAGCAACCCCAGCAGAATTCCACCCATTACCCAGTAACTCAAGCTGGGTAATGGGTGGCCAGCTGGTTTTACCACTGTATGCTCTGTACAGTGGCTGCTGGAACAGATAAATGTTTTGTTGTTGACTTACCATCCAGAAACCACTTGCTGAATTCTTGTTGGTTATGCATGAGGCTCCACTTCTGCTTTTCAAAGATGTACTTTAATTGCGCATCTGTTTGCAGCCATTTTCACACGCAAAGTGTAAACGTTGAGTTGGAGGGGCTTGGCCAGCAGCAGATTATTTAAATTTAAAGTCACAAGATGGCCTAAAACAGCGAAATGGACAGAACTGAGCAAAATAAAATCTCATCATTTGAGAATAATTTTGAGAAAAAGTGATATGGGCATATTTTGTACAACTCATAGGCCTGCCTTAACTTGTTCAGCGAAACATAATAGGAAGAAGAAGCAATGCAGCTCATCCCACAGATATACCTGTCTTTGGAACCATAATCCTGCATGTTTTTGGTGTTTCCTACCTCATTTAAATAAATTGGTGAATTAAATATGTGCTAAGGAAAAAGGCTGAGACATTAATGGTAGTTAATAAGGAGTCACATAGTTATCAGCTTTTAAGTAAGGGAATGAGCCAAATAAATGTTACCCTGATGAAGATGAGTTTTAATGTGTTCAGTGGAGTTTCCCAGGAGAGTGTGAGGTTAATGAGGTAGAGAAGGGCTACATCCGTTGTATTTCTAGCCAGAGGGAACTGTAGTGCATAGGTTTCTTCTCAGTGCATAAAATAATTAAGATTTAGTGGAATCTGTTGAAGGACACAGAATGGCCTTCCAGGTATTTCAACTAAAGAAAATAAAAACTAACCAGAAACAAATCAATGGTTAATGACTGACTGAGTCAAGTCCCCATGATCAGGCACTGAATAGAGTGTTTTCATGAAAAGATGAGGTAAACATCTGTGTTAGTAGCAAAACAGATACCTAAATATTTTGCATATTGTTGCGGCTCTGTGTTCCCTTTTTCAATCTAAATACGGAAAAAATATTATGATATTCTAATTTATTTCAAGCACAGGAACAGTAACGGTGACTTTGAGGATTCAAAAGATATTGAAACAGGAAATAATCTAGATTCAAAACAACACCTTACCTGATCAGGTGTCTTTTTCAAAGCAACTTTACTCTGAAAGCAAACTACGAGATGCTAAGAAGTCTCCAAAAATCAACAGTGGGCACTTCCGCTAATATGCTAATGTGCTAATAACAGAACAAATTTTTCATTTAGCATTTTTGCTAACTTTGAAAACGCTTAGCACACTTAAATTCCCCTAAATTAACCTCTAGAGATAAATTACAAAGTAATAATTTAATTTGTAAACTTCCAGTTGAATAAAGAATAAACATCGGACTTGACTTTCCGGTTAGCTTCAAGTAGCTAAACGGTCATAAGCTTTTATTTTGAAGTCAATGGATACGCTGTAGTTCCGTTTCCTGTCTTCACGCTCCCCGTTTTCTGTACTTTATTGAAAGAAATACAATGAACGTAAGTTATTAATATACATTTACACAAATGAACCGATGCCATTGGCAACATTCGTGTAAATTAAATAAAGTTATTCTCCTTATTTAGACCTTGCAACATGAAACTGACCCAAAACTGAGCATTAACAAATGGTCCAAGAATGGTCCGAATAAAACATATTTATGTCTAAATATGTTATTTTTGTTGAATAAGCAAGAAAAATCACTTTCTTTTACAAAATATGAGTTGAGACATGGATGCAGTATGCAAACATTTATTTATAAAGAACTCAATCGTTCGTGGATTTTGTCTCATTTTTACAATGCTGCACCACAAAAACTTAGAAACACTTAAACCTTTTGTTTTTTTGTTTTTTTTAAATACCTTTTGTAAAGATGCCGAACGAAAGCCACTATACTGCACCACAGAGCAGAGCGCGCTGCGATTTTCTTCACACAATCAAACATTTTCTTACATCAACAACGAAGACAACACTTTTAAAAACCAAAAGCACTTTAAAGGAATCTGTGATTACAGCACATTCAAGAACACAACAAACCAGCAGCTCTCCAGGGCCAAATAATTACAGAATTACATTCAAACATCCACACTAACGCAGCCACATCAAGGGGAGTTTTACACTGCTGCCAGCGGCCAATCCACATTCTAATTGTACAGAAACAGAACATATAATATCCAATACAGAGTGGGTTTTCAGCACTGAATCTCTTGACTGATGTAACTCTTTAAATATCATTAAATCTTCTCATTTTCCTGCTCGTTCTGTGCCTGTTTCATACAAACATCAGGCTTCTGTTATTTATTTATTTTTTATGTCGCAGCTTATTTATAAAAATCTCCTTGTAAACATTCCGCACACATCAGCACAACTTCACACACATTACACCAAATAATCCTTTTAAATTTACATCAAGTAAAGTGTCAGAGAACACATTACAAGTTTAAAACACAGGGGGGGGGGGGAAAGGTGCAGGAATGGTAACAAAGAGGTGCAAATGCTTTGTTTTTCAGGCTGAGACAATTTATGAAAGACTGAAACTGTAAGAACATAAAAATATACTAACAGTATGTCTGTATATGTCCATGTAGTCACTAATAAACAAATTAATGTTGGTGGCTCTAATTAACAATACTTTTTTTCTTAAGGTCATTTACTGTACCATTCAATTTTTTGCTATATTTCTAACGGTACTCCCATTTTTCCATTTTTTCTATTTCCCCAAACATATTTATCCCTTTAGATCAGCTGCATTTGTCAATTTTTTAAATATTTCTGCTTCATTTAGAAATCAAAATATCAGTCAGGAAAGAAACAAAGCTTAAAGAAAAATGAATAAAACAAATAAAGCTATCCGCCAATGCTAACAGTGCTATCAAAAACTGTGCCAACAGTGACGGTATGACATGTAGTGGGTAATGCTAATGGTTGTCGTGACAACGAAGATGCTGCTTTATTGGGCCAAACTGTGCCAATAAAACAAATCAAGCTAACTGCTAGTGCTAACAGTGCTATTACGAACTATGCCAAAAGTTTAGTTTTGGCATAGTAAAAATGTTTCCTTATTGGAAACATTTTTACACTTTTATTTTGGAACTGCCATTTTCCCTTACATGTTCTCTGGTTGTGCATAAAACAAATATAATCATTTATGAATATTGCACTTCATAAATGATTTATAGATTAAATAGAAAATGGACCTGCTGTGAGCCATTAGGAATCATTTTAAGTATAGATTTTTATGTGTCTGTTTTATGTGTTGTTCAAGTACAGAACAATTTCTGTACTTGAAAAACTGAAAGACAAATTAGCTCTTCTGTTTGACCGCCACACTTCACTCAATTATATGATCAGTAATTACATCTTGAGCTCATTTCAATTATTTTTAATTGTGCTACTTCTTGTCGATTCAATAAATCTCCATGATAAGAGTTGGATTTAACGGGAATGTGATAAAATACCAAAGAAATTTATATATTTGTGAACTTTTTGAGTTTCTTTCACACCTAAATGTTTAAAACAAACATAATGTTAATATCACACAAAGGTAACCTGAGGAAGCACTAAAAGTTTATTCTATTTATTAAGATAAAAACATTATTTTTTTAGTAATAAATTAAAAGTAATCAGGTGTTTTTGTTTCAAATTCAATATTATTCTAATATTATTCTTTTACTTTGTTTTATTGTTTTCTGAATGCACCTTTATATTCAATTTAATTTAGCTAATAGTTTTTATGTACATTTTTCAGCCTAAAACTCAAAGAATGTTTTGAGATATTTAAAAATTCATTAGAGTTGATGGAAAGTTGATTTTATACTCCTTATCATGCAACTAAATATACAAATCTGTATTTTGTTAGCTGTCGTAAGGCAAACATTTTGGAGGATGAACATAAACAAACACACACAGACTATTACAAAGCTGTAAAATTCACCAGCAGGGTCAGTGGACATGCAGGCATTCAGACAATTAAACATAAACATCACTGTATATTATTTACACTAATGAGTCCAAGTTGCTAAAGAAAGTCTCTAATTTCCAGCTTCAAATCTATGTACACATCCATATTTATAGCATTTTTACCTTCAAAAAAGGTAACAAGGTTCTTAAAGTGACTGAATATTAGGAGGAAAAACGTCAGAGACTCCAAATATGACGGCAGAAAGGAAATATCCCTGCACACTTTAAAATACGCACATTAAAAAAGTATAAGTCTGCAGGGAGACGAGGTGACGGACATCGACTATTAAAGGGAACGCTGACTGATGGGACATGACTATGGAAGCAAATAATACTCTTAAATATTTATCCAATTAAAAACTGTTTCACTGCAACATAATACTTGATTTAAGAAATAAACTTCAAGAATGTTTAAGACATTTTATAACAAAATGATGAAGATATCGTAATAATCTGCAAACGTTACTAAAATTAGATTATCAGGGTTTGTTTTTTGCAGATTTGAGAGTGTAGTTTTTGGAATGAGAAATCCTGAAATATTAATAAAACAGAATTGTAAAGTGTGTTTTCGTGCTTTTGCTTTGGCATTCTTCATTACAAAACATAAAACTGCCTTTGCACTAAACATTTTAATATTTATTTACATTATTTGCTTCCACACATGTCCCTAGAAACTGTATTTTCAACCATTTGCAGAAAAAATATTTATATTTTTCTTTTCACTCAAAAAGATGGTGAAGACACTGAAAAACATCATAGCTGTATTTAATGTGCTTAAGGTCAGTAGACATTTATAAGTATTTTTTTCTGTACAAAGTTGATTAAGTTACTTCTTGATCTATTTTAAACTTTCATTAAAAGGTGAATAAAGTAAAATAAAAGACAAATATATACAAAAAGAGCTAATTGTTCGTTTAGTATTTTAGCATTTTTGCTAACTTTGAAAATGTTTACGGCACATAACTCCCCTAATTTTAATTCTAAAGCGCTAATTTACTTGGCTGTTTTGTAAACTTCCAGTTAAATAAAGTTGTTTATACTCATGCTCTTATTTTGAAGGGGATGAAGACTGCTAAAGCAGCAGTTTTCTTCCCTAATAACTTTATTTTACACAACAAATATATTGGGAATAAAATAAAAACGGACAGTAGAGAACAAGATATAAACATAAATACAATATTTAAGAAAAAACTGGTGTTGAACAACTTCAAGTCCTTCAGACGTTATTTACTCATTTAAACTGTTAATGGGTCCCAGAATGAGCTTAATAACCATCCAATTATGAGTTAATTGCTCAATGAAAGCCATGAAACACATTTTCCTTCAGATATTGTTCTTTTAAAAATAAAGCTTCTATACAGAAATCTAAGTTTGACTTTTACTAACCTATGGTACGGAAGAAGATTAGGGCCAATGACAAAGAAAATTCTGACTTGAATCTCAGAATTCAGAATTTGTTTCTCAGAATTTAGAATTTTTTTCTCAGAATCCTGACTTAAATCTGATCATTAACATTTTTTTATCTCAAAATTTTGAAATTCTTTCTCAGAATTTTGCAGTTCTTTCTCACAATACTGAACTTAATCCCAGAACTCTGACTTTTGATCAGATTAAAGTCAGAATACTGATTTAAAAAAAAAAAAGTTGTTTTATCTCCCAGCGACCATAATCATCTTCGATACTATTGTAACATATAATTTTTTTGAGTGTTACTAAATACAGTTAAATAAAAAAATCTGCACCCTCTTAAAATTGTACACACATAGCAACACACATATATATGAGTAGATGAGTATATCCACATGGTACAGCATGATAATGTGGAGGTATCTACATTATTCACATTAATGACTGGTTTTGTCTGCAGAACCAAGTGTTTTGTTAACTGACTGATCTAATTCCTGACCGCCTCCCTGCAGCGTTTCTCCGGGTTCTCTTCTGAAGCCCCTGTGGCCGCCGTCGGGTCGATGATCGGCCGTCATCCCGTTCACCGCTGCCGTCTCCTGATGTTCGCTCCTGTGGAGCTTCGACGTCGAATCCAAGGAAGGCTCCAGGACGGCCCGCGTCTCCTTTTCATTGACTTGGTTGCTGTTCTGCAGGGCAGGCCGCGGGTCTCGAACGGGACCAAAGCAGGTCTGGGCGGTGGACAGCGTCCGCTGATTCCCCTCCACTCGCTGGCAGCTGTACAGCCCCCGAAACGCGGAGCGAAACTTCTGAGACATGGCGTTGTAAATCACGGGGTTTATGGCGCTGTTGGCGTAGATGCAGGTCCGACAGAACAGGAGGAACCAGGAGTCCAGGTAAGGTGTAGACACGAAGGAGTTGATCAGAACCAATGTCCGGTAGGGCATCCACAGCAGGGCGAAAAGGATCACCACCACGGCGAGCATCTTCGTCACCTGCAGGGTAAATACATTTTTAAAAAGTCTAAAACTCACACCGATGGATCTGTTAGAGAAAGGCTGAGTCAGATCTACTAGGATCAGCTTTAAAAAACAGTTGTCATAACAAAGACATTTTGAATAATGTTAACTTTTTATTAAAAGTGTCGTGATTTACTGGAATATTTCAGGAACTTATTAAACTTTTTATAATTTCCCAGTTTCAAATGAGCATGTTCTGCTAATTATCAGAAAATTGTTGACATGAAACCAAAACAGAACCTTTTGAATGAGCATTCGAATGAAGGCTAACGTCAAAAAGTGAAGAAATAATGGAGAGCAAGGGAGAGAATATCTACAGAAGGATAAAATAACTGGATACACAGCAGGTGTGATGATAAACACATTATGAACAGGTGTGAAATCTGAAGAGACAAACAATGAGAAAACATAAAGTACTGAAAATATTAAACCTAAGATACAACCAGAAACAACCAACTTCACCTCCAGGCAGCCCCTCTTTTCAAACATGATAGAAATAAGTGATAATATTTAGTACCAGACAATAATAATTAATTATCGTGTTTTTTTTTTTTTCTTCAACTTGCTTCTCTGAAGAATCAAAGGTGTGTTAGCACAACGCCAAGATGGCGAGAAGTCAACAATAATCTTAGAAACGCAGCCATTCAGACGGCCATCATTCCCAGTTAAAAAAAAACTAAATTCATAAGTGAAACAAATTTAAGGCAGATGCAAAAATTACAAAATCCCCAAACTTTGGTCTCAGACTTTACAGGTCACAGTTTGCATGTTACAATGCTGAGAAAAATAGAGATTTGCGTATATTTGTAATGGAAATGCATTTGTTTAGAGTTACGTTTGATTCATATCAATCTGTATGCAAACTTTTCTTCACTTTTTTTACTTTTTGACTTGCCAACTCCAGACAATAGCAATGTGCTTTTCTGCATCTTTTGTTGCTACGGCTGTGCATGCTATCACAAAACCAAGACAGACAGACATCAGTGATCTCAGAGAAGCAACTGTTGCTACCCATCAATCTGGGAGGGGTCACAGGGTCATTTGCAAACTACTTCTCCAGTAAGAAAGATTATTCACAAGAAAAAAACATTTAAGACGGCAGCGAGCTGGGTAAACAGATTGTAGAATACAAAGATTTACTTTCTAAAATTGGTGAAAACAAGCTCAGACGACACAAATTGTAAATAATTCCCCCCTCAAAAAATCATTGAATTATTCAACCACAACCATCAGAAATGCACAAAGAATGTACAACTACACAATGAGCGCTAAACCTCAAAGGTCCGGTCCAATATGAGCTGATGGTGTCGTTCTAATTCCTGTGATTAGCCGTGATTGCTTCGTGATAACTGGAAGCATCAGCATGTTGGAGGAAGCACGATCAGACAGAGTTCTTGCCTGCGTGGAGCATTTTGACACCAATTATTAAAATGCTTTGTGTGTCTCTGAGTGTGCGCTCTGAGGGGGTTAATGAAGGCTCATTGGGTAATTGAGTCATTGGAAAAATAAAGACAAAGACAGGAGACACGAAGTGGGATGTGTGCGAAAGAAAAAGGGAGAATTAAATCATTTGAAAAGTAAATTACAGAGTCTGTAACTTTCCTAACACGTGCAAAATATACCAGGAGATGATAGATTTATCACCTTTGGAGAGCTTTAGCTCAGTGGTCTTTAAACAGAGAGCAACATCAGGAAAACAACTTTACTGCAAGGACACAACATTATACCAAGTATTTTCTGTCTAGTTTCAAGAACAAAACCTTCATTGTGCCAGATTCACATTTTGTTTTTGTACTTTTATTTGGGTATATACAGCTTCTGAAAAGAACCCGAGCGCCTAAAAAAGACAAAACACGTAGCTGGTTTTGGGCTGTAAGTTAATGTTTTTTGGCTTCTGGAAAACGACCAGTTTCAAAAACCTGGGGAATGTAACACCACAAACTAGCAGTAACTGCGCCGTTATCATACCAACCCCAGCAGAGTTCCACCCATTACCTAGGCCTAATGGTACCTAGGGTGGAACTCTAGGTAATGGATTACTGCTGGTTACTTACTCTGCTAAGTAACCAGCAGAGTTCCGCTGGTTACTTAGCAACCCCAGCAGAGTTCCACCCATTACCTAGCAACCCCAGCCGAGCTCAAACACATATAAGGTCAGCTTGTTTTGCCGCTGTATGTGCTGTACAATGGCTGCTGGAAAAGACAAGTGTTTCCTTGTTGACTTACCAGAAAACAATGGCTGCATTTTTGTTGGTTGTGTTCTACTTCTGCTTTTCACAGCCATTTTCACAACGAGTGCAGCTAGCAGCATCTTATTTGGATTTAAAGTGACAAGACACCCTAAAACAACTCATTCTGAACAGATCTCAGCTAAGAGGACTAAGATCTCATTATCTAAGAATGATTTTAAGCAAAAAAATGCAACGAACATGTTTTGTATCACCTGTAAACCTAACCTGTCTAATAAAGCATGGCAGATCACTTTTAAAATAAAGCAAAAGTAACTCACCAGTAACTTTTCAGCAAGATATAGAAGCTTGTTTTACATCAGTAATTTTTAAATATTCATTAAAAAATACTAGATCCAGTGGAAGATTATTTCACTTATGATTTGGGAAAAACGTCTTATTAATGAAATTCATTGTAATTTGTTCAGTCTCTGCAGGTGTGCATGAGCTTGCATGATTCACCTCCAAGCCAAAACTCGTTGGGGACACACAAAGTGATTTCTTTTTTTTTTATTACTGCAACATCTAGATTGAAGTCTAGAAACAAATCCATCATGAAGGAACATCATAAGCTCTAAAGTCTAACTACCGAATAGTGGGAGAGATTCCTGTTCCAACACCTTTTTTTCCATGCTGTGCAGAACATTAGTTTCTCCCTGGTTGCTATGGAGATATGCGGGGATTAAAATCAAAGTGAAGCCCACCCCTGACCTCTGAGCTGTTCTGACCTCCTGTGGAACATCCTGACTGCGGGTTAACAGCAGCTCTGGGAGGCTGGACTCATGTCACAGCAGACACTAAACACGCATCTGAAAGTCCAATTAACGGGCAGCTCGTTAAAACACTCGCACACAACTCTGCTGAGTCCTACCCAGAACCCACATCGGCAAAACTTGATGGTGCTCCGTTTCCTGAAGTAGAAAGTTTTCAATTAAAATTCTCACTTTTTTTTTTACAGCAGGCCACAGATATTGGTGGAAGCTGCTAAGAAAACGTTTGTTTAGTTCCTGCACCAAACTAAAGCAACTTTACTCAACGTTTCTGTCATGAGGTGCGGTGAAGGTGATGAGGCAAAATGGGTTGAAATGATGTAAATGAAGGTTTTAATGATGAAGAGCATACGTCTGATAATATTTTTTATGTATTTAGCCGTTTATTGTTAGAGTAGCTAAGATTCTTGTATAGTAAATTAGCCTTTAATGAACCTAACTTTTTGGTTAGGCGGCAACTACTCGCAATTTTAGTAAAAACATAATATTTTGAAAAAGGTCTATCAGAAAAAGGAAACAGAAGATCAATAAAATATATATAATTTCTGTGGCTCAAAATATATAGGATATGATTTGGTTAATCTAACTGGCGCTCTTAGTACAAAAATGTATTTCCATGTTCATCTTGAAAACTTATCACTAAATGTAATTTTTATGTATTGGCAAACCCAAGAGAAAGAAAACTAAATATTTAACTTGTTCAGATTTTTCCTGTGAAAATGTCACAAAAACAACCTTTTTTGTTGACATTTTCATTAATTTTTATGTGAAAATGGCAAACGAACCGCAGCACTCAGACAGAAGCACATTAGGCATTCCTCCCCTCATGGAAAAATGTTGCAAAGCCTCAACATTTTGCAAGTGAGCGACATCCCTTTGCACGCTGTGACCCTCCTTAACATCGCCGCTGTCTGGTGACCATGGCAACGGCTCAGACGTTTCCCGAGCCGCTGCGAGACAGCGGGTCAACGGGGAGGGGATGGAGTCAGTCAGCCTGTACGGCTCAGGTGATTAGTCTTATCAGTCAGAAATAATGCCGCACACCCTCAGCCTTCCTCCGTCCCATCGGTGCACATTTCTCCGGTTCTGCTGGAGCGTGTCAGTCCGTGCTTCATACGCCTCATCGGAAAGAAAAGCCTGGAAAACAGCATCACGTGAACAAAAAGCGAAATGCTATTCAAATAAGCGTCCAGGTGGAAAGCTGAGAGCCAAACGAGGCCATCTCAGCAGGTAGATAACAGAAAACAATTAACTGTTTAATTGCTGTCGAGGAGGAGGAGGAGAGGGTAGCCTCTTAATTACACTTGCAGTAATGAAACACAAGGCTTTGTACACACCAGCCATGTTTGATCCGCTTTACTCCAACTCCCGTCTAGAAAGTCTGGTTCCTTTGTGAAGATACAGCAGCGCAATCGGACCAAACTGCTACAAACCTCATTCTCTTTTTGGTTGAACTGAACTCTAGTGCGTTTCAAAAGCACTAAATAAACTACAGCGCAGGGCATTCTGGGTAAATACAACCAAAAAAAACACACTAGTTTGTGCTAGCAGGTGAAATGGTAAATATTTGCAAATATCCGCTAAAATCTGACGCTACTTCATTTTTGTCTAGCACGTTTAATGCTCAGTCTTCTTCTGATGTTTTCATGTCGTTTCCTTCAGTAATTCTTGGTGCAGCGCCCCCACAGGTGAGGAGGGAAAACGGTTTCTCAAAGGGTTTGGATCGTTTACTGCAGTGCAGTGGGAAAGAGAACCGCAGCAGCTAAAAATGTAACAAATGTTGCCATTTTGGTCCCCAATCTACGACGGTCAAATAAACATTTGCCAAGAAATTCAAAAAGGAAAGTTTTGAGTTTGAAAAGTTCACAACTTACTAGGAAAAACTGAAAAGTATATCAGATTAATCTCAGAAATTTCAAAAATCTAAACCTCACAACTTTCGAAACTCAGAAACTTTCGTGTTTTTTCTAGAACATTTCTCAGATTAAACTCAAAATTTCTGAGTTTTTGTTGGAAGAAATTTACTCTTCTTTTTTTTTTTTTGAATCTACAAGGTCCTAATACGCTGTTGTACCAGTCAAACCGAGTCTACCGGACTATCAAGTGGGACAACTTCTAACTCAGTTACTCTTAAAATCAAGTAATCAGAAAATAACTAAGTTGCTTTTTCAAGGCGTAATTAGAAATTGTTTATTGTTTAGGATCCCCATTAAGCTAGGCTGTACCATTAAAAAGAACATGTCATACAATAAAAGTCATTCAAATATATGATATATCAATAAAATAAATCACAGTTCCTACAAAATGTTGATAAATTTATACAATGTCCAATAATTAGTCGTTTCATTACTAAGGCTAACTTCTGTTCAGCTTTTATGAGAGTTAATGCAGACAATTCCAGTCTTCCATTACTTTGTAATTAAAAATTAGGAATTTGAAAATGTCCATTAACTGCACATCTGGAGACATATCCATGTGAATTTAACTGAACAAACAAAACCAATGGGCTCTAGAGTTTTAACATTTTCCACGTTGAGAATAGTAGTTAAGCTGATTTCCCATCATGAACTTTTAGCTCGTCAAGATTTGACTGTATGGTTGTTGACATGCAGCTTTATTCTGCATCAATTTAAATTAATCTAAGTGTTTTTCAAGGTACCACTGGTGGACAAACCTACCTAAAATCATGCTTCGTTTGTGAACTTTCACTACTTTTTCGTAAACGAATTAAAAACTGAATGTTTTAATTGTTTTTAAGCATCTGAGTGAAATGAGCGTGTAGCATTGGATGCTGTTAGCGGCAACCAACCTTCAACGTTTCCTCTCCTCTCCTCGACATACATTGAAGAGATCAGACACGGAAAACTCCCTCAGAGATCAAAACTCTGCATTAATCTCCAATCATGCAGGGGGCCATTATTTTTCAGTGTAGTTTATCAAACGCCCATCAGATTGAGTTGGCCTATCAAACAGAATGAAAAAGCATGAAGTGCCTTTTTGAAAGAAATGGAGGGCTGAACTCATTGGCTTTATTAAGATCTCTTTACCTCTCATTATGTAAATCTTCTGCTCTCAGATGGAGCTCCTTAAACACACAAGATTAGGATCTCCTCTGCCGTTAGGTTCAGCCTGTTTTCATGCCGACACACAGAAAGTCTGCAGGCGAAGCACTCAGCAGCCATTAAAATCCAAGGTTGGTGGTTTTAAAACGTGCCCCTGAGCACCATCTGTGGGTCGGAGCGGACTGAGAGCGTTAGGCAGAGCGTGAGGGATCCGCTGGAGGTTTCCTCTGGTTCAGAGGTAAATATAACTTTGCTAACAAACGGCTAACACCCTCTCCAGCTTGAAGCGGCAGCTGCAGGGCTGCTGTGTCAAAGCCATGTGAGTCTCTGATTCTTTAATGTCAGAGCTGACACTGTGAATAAATATCTGACTGTAAATAAACCACTAGTAGGAACCCTGCAGTGTCTGAGTGTTTTCACAGAGTTTCTTCAGGTTCTCCATGTTGCCAACAAACACCTGCTGGTTTTGTGGATTTGAATGTGTGTCTCTCGTTGTAGTTTGTATGTGAATGTGCTGGATCAAGGCAGTGTTTTAGTGTTTCGTCTGATGCAAACATCCAACACCTTTACCTGCTTACCAGGTCGCCAGGATCAGCACAAAGACACACAACCTGAAACGATTAATCACTATGAATCAAATACTCAAATAATAGTCAACTATTTTAGTAATTGATTAATCATTAACTGGAATATAAAAACTCCAAAAAAGGTCATTTTGTTAAAAGAGCAGCACAGTCAGAACAGTAATTAAGCCAAAAATCTACAGATATTATACATATTCAAGTGACAATTTTACCTTCACCTGGTTCAAATTCTATAAAAATCCCCTTTTAATCAGCTTTTGCTACCCATTTATTGATTTTTAAAAAATCTACCAATTAGCCCTGTAGTGTATTGATGTCAAGTCAAGCAGAAAAGGTTGAGTTTTTCACATGTTGATATCAAAAGTATTACTTTTTGCTACAAAAGATCAAGCATTGACTAAAAGACTACAGTACTATTTTTGCATTTTATACAGTAAAATGTTTATTTTCTTATTTAAAAAGGGAATTTATTTATTTGTATCTTTTAATGTATTTTTAATATTGTATAAAAAGGCTTAAATTTTTTGTGCGATTAATAATATAACCGTTAAAATGATCGCTTGGTGCAGCCTGAGGGCAATTAAATAAACCAATTAACCAAAGTCAAGTGTTTTGGACTGCTGATTATTTTTGGAATTAGCCAATTAATAAATAGACGCAAAAGTGTTTAATAGGAGTTTTTTAAAGGAATTTGAACCAGGTGAAGCTAAAACTGTTACTTTAGGAGTTTTGGGTAGAGCATATTTACAGACAGTTTTTTGCATCTTAATTGCAAAATGTTTATATTTTTGTACAGCTTTGTCTTAGTTACTTCTCCGAGTGTTTAATTCTTTTTTGATAATTTAATCGATAACTAAATTAGTTGACAATTATTTCAACAATCAATTAATCATGTTTAATCTGATCAATCATTTAATTCTCAGTCCAAACGGTGATATTTGATAGTTGTGGGTCTTTAGAAAAAGGTTTGTTTGAGGAAATCTTGTGTCAAGAGGTATGAAGGTGCTTTTAGCTTTTCTTGTGTCCACACAGAAACCCAGACTGACCCCAAAACGGAGACATGGAGGAAATTATACCGCTCTACAAACACAAGATGACAAAGTCGTTTTGACTCGGATGTGTTATGAATCCAGGGATCAAGCTGTGGCAGCCCAGATTGACAGAAAATTACAGTCCGCGCTCTCCGCTGCTCATTTTCAGCCCTTTTTTTCTGCTTCGCAGTGCAGATTGTTAGGAGGAGGCTGGCTATCAAAGCGTTGATAAAAACATGTTGCTGCCTGCTTCAAGGCACAGTTTGATATCAGGAGTGGGGTCAAGACGCCTTCGCCTTGCAGAGGAAGCAGCTCTGGTTACAGACGAGCTGAAAGCCTCTCACACATTCAGAAAACTGAAGTTACTTCTGATTTACTGCAAAACCTTGGGTTCACAGATTCATTCCACTGGTCTGAAACCTGTTTAACAAAACCACACAGAGGCACATTTTTAACTAAAGTAAAATCTGATCTGACTTTTTACAACAGTGTATTAGATCCATGGTAGAGTGGAGGAAGAAAAGGAGTGAATATCCACTAAAAGCTGCCAATTCTGAGATTAATCTAGTAAAACACACACACACACAAACACACCCCCACACACACACACACATTTATGATTTGGAGGCGCCGTCTTAGATATATTATTCAACTTAAAAGTGCTTAACTTCGTGCTTTAGCATGCAAAAATATTTTAGAGGACAATGAAACATTTAGATTAATAATAGTAATTTAGAATAATCGACTATTAAAACTTTGTTGGTAGATTAATATGAAGCAAAATGAGAAGACTAAAAAAAGACCCTCCTGAAATAAAAAAAAAATCCTCCTCCTCTTGTGTGGATCAGTGAAAGACGAAGCTTTTAAGGCAGAAAAGCAGGAGAGAAATCAGAGCCGTCCAGAAAAACAATTCATTCTGGGAGAGAGAGCGCTTCTTCCATGAAAAGCTTCAGCATCAAGAAAAGAAACCGGTACGACTGTCTGCAGGGTGGAGGACGAGAGCCGATGAGACGACTTTTCTCTCAGAGAGCGAAGGGCTTTGACATCATCATCATCATGCTGTCAAACAGAACCTATGGGCCGGGTCGAGTTTAACTAAAACAGCAATTACCAGAGGGATCAAACGTTAATGAGGCCCAGACCTGTTTCCTGGAGGAGACCGCCGTCTTCGGCCGGCCCTGCCGACCCGTCCGCGTGGCCTCCGATGTTTCGCGGCAGCTCCTTCGCAGCGTGGTGGCGCTGGTTTCGGTGTGGCTCGGCAGAGGGCTGGAGAGGCACAAACAACCAAATACAGGAGCTTTACTGGCGTGGGAGCAAAACAACGATGACCCTAAACTAAACACAAAAACGTGAACGCAACCATCGTTCCTGGACGACTTTCTGTTCATGATGGAAACATAAATTCTTCTCTCTAGTAGAAAATCCTGATGGAGAAGATCTTGTGATTGGTTTTTTGACCTTTAGCTCAAAAATAATTGGGTTAAGCACCTGGACAAGACAATGATCCAACGCACACCAGTAATTCCACCTCTGAATGAAAATAGGATTTAAATCTGGTTGAGATGCTGTGACTGGAAAACCCTGCTGAAATAAAACAATTAATCAAAGCAGAGTGGGTCACAGTCCTCCATAGCGATGTAAAGGAGTTATCGCCAGATATTGCAAGCCCTTGACCTCAGCAGTTACAGCCGATGGAGGAAATACCAGTTATTAGGTCTAAGGGGAAATTACCTGTTTACAAAGGCCAGCTGGTTTAACATAACTGCGCTTTTATTCAGGTTATTTGTGACTAATGTTTGAACATCTTTGAAGTTTAAAACAGGAGAAATATGTAAAGGGAAAAGGCTCTTCCATAGCCTGTGTTTCCCTCAAACAGCAAATGGCAAACAGCATCAGGTGATGGTAATGGGACACTAATCGCAACTGAAGTAACTTTGAAACATTTGCTGGTGTTTATAATAATTATCGCATTCAATTTGGGCTAATTGAAAAAGGGACAAAGCCAGTGTGATTGGTCTGCTTGGCTCTTTGATGAGCACATTACTCTTGGTAAAAGCTTTGTGAATTAGCAGTGTCTGGTTCCATGCGGTTCTGTAGCGTAGCAGGAAACAACTGGCCAGATGTGTCTGTGAAAGGTGTTATTGCTTTATCAGAGGTACAACCTTCTTGAGAGACTTTGTTGGTCACTAAAAACCCTCATGAGCCGCAGTGTGAGTATACACAAGGAAGGAAGTGTCACATCACTGTGGACAGAGAAGGTCCCAATCTAAAACAAACCATTTGGTGATCACTTGAACATCGTTGGACTTTCTCATGGTCTGATGAGAAAGACCAAACCGTTTGGCCGCTCTGACGTTTAGAGACGTCGAGGTGCCTTTGACCAGTTCAGCATGGTGGTGCTACCATAATGCCGCATGTTAATCCCAGTGGTACCAGTGTTTTCCACAAAGTTTCCATATTCTACCATTTTACCTCAAATTAGCTCCACAGCGTATCAAACTGATCAAAGATCATCACAATATCAGAATGTGAAGAACTGTATTTGCAGTTGACTTCTTGAATGCAACATTTGGGAGGCTATCATATTTTAAAGGTGGTATATTATGTATGCATCTTTGAACATAACGGGATCGATCTGTGGGCTATACAAAACATGTTCATCATATTTTTTTGCACGAAATCATCCGTAGTTAATGAGATTTTAGTCCAGTTCGTTCTACTTTCAGAATGAGTTGTTTCAGGGCGTCTTGCCACTTTAGAGCCAAACGAGCTGCTGCTGGTGTCGCCCAGGTCAATGTTTTCACTCACGCTTGAAAACAGCTGCAAACAGATGTGCATCTTTGACTTCTGGATGGTAAGTTGACAACAAAATATGTATCGTTTCCATCAGCCGTTATAAAACGCATACAGAGGTAAAACCAGCTGACCAAACCTGCTGGAATTCTGCTGGGGTTGCTAGGTAACGGTGCAGTGCCCTCTCTGACTTAACATTCCACAGGGTTTTTGGTTTTTCTGCATAATCGGTATTATGAGACTAAAGTCATAATGTCAGAACTTTATTTTCGTATTATTGTGACTTTATTGTCAAAATATTTCAACTTTATTCTCAATTCTGTGACTCTACTCTCATATTATTTCTGCTCTTTTCTTGTAAGAGTTTATTACAGTTTATTATGACTTTACTCTGATATTATTATGACTTTAATCACATAATACGACAAATTTCTTCTTCTATTATTTCTACTTCATTCTTGTGCGAGTTTATTTTCAAAATTTTATGACTGCAGTGTCAAAATGTTATTTTTATTTTTTTAATACTCTGTTGTAATTTCAGGTTTTACTGTGAAAGCGTTATTTATGCAACAATTTTGCCATTTTTATTGCTAGCTTTATTGAATAAACTGTCATTTTTAACAGCATTTCTCTCGACTCTGCCTGTTTTTACCTGCTCTCTACGCCTACCTGAGGTAGAGCACCCGCGCTATCAGGCCGTACAGCACGATGGCGAGGAGCAGCGGGATGACGTAGAAAATGGTGAAATCGATGAGGTAGATGGGGAGGTAGAGCTCCCGTTTCACTCGGTAGCCACACTGCACATGTCCATCCTGGCCGACCTGCACATCAAACACAGATGTGACGGAGATAAAAACAAAACCGGCTCCAGCGCTCGGAGCTGCATGTAATAATGGTTCACATCTCAACATAATAATACTGCTCTCAGACGAGGCTCAGGGCTCTTAAGCAGCCCGCAATTTAAGCAGCATTTGAACAAAACAGGTCGTAAATGTTTCACCCGCCTGCTGCGGACTCCTGTCTGTGATAAAATACAGCATCTTTCTATAATAGCTGAGTAAATAAGCCTGTGATTCAGAGGTGTGTAAATAAGTTTATGCCCCACACTCTCATTCTGTGTATTATTAGTTCAACCGCATGATGGCCAGAGTAAACAAAGGCCTGAGGCTTGTCTCAGCCTTCCACTCATTTATTACTACAAAACGCTACGTTATCACAAGAGTTGGAGATAAATGTCATATTTGTTGCAAAACAAAATCAATTCATGCAAAATGCTTCACAAAAAATGGGTCAAGATAAAACAAGTGAAAGCTAATGTGGCTTTTAATAACTTTGGCAAAAGCAATAAAATCAACTCATAATAAAGATATAAAAATAAATGCAGGTTTTTATTTCTTATAAAATAATTGCACTAAATAACCACAAAAGAATCAGTCCAGCAGAGCTAGTAACGTTTTTTAGTTGTTTTTTTTTAATCATTAGGTTGGAAACTACGTGCTTTTGCAGAATCCTGTACAGGTGTGCGCCTTTGTAAGGTGAATTTCACTCAAGTAAGAGTAGAGATACTTTATAATAAATGAATCAAGTAAAAGTAAAAAGCACAGCGTAGTAAAAATACTCCTAAAAGTAATTTTTTTTTTTCAAAAAAACTTACTCATGTAAATGTAACTCTGGAAAAATGCATTTGTCTCTTTTTGTACAGTGAATGTAAGTGTCTGGTTTCAGTGGTAGATATGGATTTAGTTAATAAAAACAATCATCCTGACTGATCTCATAAATAACGGTTTCCACTAAAGTGGTAAAGTGGCTCATCGTCTGTCGCTCTGCTGATGATTGAGTCCATGCCAGACACCTGAGTCCCAACCTCTTCACAGAAATGGGTTGGAAAGTCGCCACTGCACCTGCACCAATCGGATCAAAACAGTTCTGCTGTCCTGACAGGTCTGACGGGACGCCCAGTGGATCCACGGATCAGAACCAGAACTACCCAGCGGTTCTAAACGTGAAATAAAATTATTTTCCTTTGTACACAAACCAGAAGAGGTAGGATTTATTGTATCGCTTATCATTTATCGTGATACATGTCTGATCGGGATGACATTTTGATTTATTGTTCATCGTTACTTTTACTGTTTTTCTCCACTGTTTGTTCATAATAAAGACCAATAGATTCAAATTTATGTTCTGGGTAAAACATATTTGCAGACAAAGAAGATTGTTTTATATCTTAACTGCAAAATATACATATTTTTTTTTATAGTTTTGGCTTAATTACCACTCTGAATGTGTTGGGATTTCTTTCAACAATTAGCCTTTTTTGAGGCTGTATACTCCAGTTAACAATCAATCAATTACTAGTTGACAATTATTTCAATAATCGATTCATCACGATTAATCCAATTAATCATTTTAGCCCCAAATTCTTTGAAAAATTACTAGATATAATTTCTAAACTGTATAGAAAGTACACTAGGGATGGGTTATTTATCGTGTTATCATTTATCGTCATACATTTTTACCCATGATGTTGATTTTGATTTATTGTTGTCACAATAAATTCAAATTAATAATGTTTAAAAATACCTAAAACTCTCTGTATTGCTGGGATTGTTATTTTCACAATTTTTCTCCGCTTTTTGTTCAGTAAACATGTTTCAATAAATATAAAGACAGTCAAAAATATGATTAAAAGCAGTTACTGTGTGCATTTTAACTAGAAACTAGAAATTCTCTTTCAGTGTATTTGTCTTTTTGTTGCACATATTAAACCTGTTTGAGAATATACAATATATACAATATAATAGTAATTTTAAAGTTAAACATAATAGCAGGAAAGAAACACATTTTGTTTTAGAGTTGCTGTTTTTGTTCATTTTCTGTTAAATCTCATCATATTTAAGATTTTATTACTTAGGCTTTTGTACTTGTAAGAATATCAATAATGTGGCTTCATTTTTTATGACACCACAATATTAATGTGGCTACTATAATAGTATAATTATTATTGTTATTAAGAAAAAATAAATATGAATAGAGAAACTTTGAAAATGTAAAAGAAAAAAAGAAAAATATATATTTTACTTTTCTGTTGTGGCGTGCTTGGAAGTGCCATTTTATAATCTAATTCAAACTTGAAAATGCAAAACTACAAATGGAAATGTTTTTAAAGAGAAAATTCTCTGTTTGAGGGTCTATGATTCCTTTGCCATACAATCACGGTTAAAAATGTCCATACAAAATCTGTAATAAATAGCTATAATCACTTTTATTGTTACCACAGCAGTACCACAAACTAAATTTGCCATATGGACTTGAATTAGACTTAAGTCTATATCGCTCATCCCTACCAACCAGAGCTGCACATATTGTTAGCAGATCAGATATTTTCTAGTATTTCCTAACCTGAATGTCCACCAGGAAGAACCACAGCATGCAGTAGACGCAGGTGAAGATCCAGACGCCGGTTATGATCCGCTTAGCACGCGACACCGTGCACACCGTCTGAGCCTTGATGGGATGGCAGATAGCAATGTACCTGCAGGTGAGGAGTAAACACAAGGTCAAAACATGTGCAGGTTCAGGTTTTTTACTCATTTTAGTGCAGTGAAGTAGACGCCACTCCGCCATTAATGCAGCAGAATCAGAGTTCTGCTCGGAAGCCTTTTCTTTCATTATCCGAACACACAGGTGGCGTTAAAACTGAAAGTGCGCACAGAGGTCAGATCATTACGAGGTGCTTCTCTTTAATCCCTTGAGTCCCGGCAGCACAGAGAGGCGGGAATACGGATTGGGATTGGATGCATGTGAGGGGATTCTTGGTTTAATCATTTCTCAGGTTCTCCATGGAAGTGCCCTCAGCAGATCCACACTTTGTTATTAAAAACACAACCTGATGTGAGTGTCTGGAATGAAACTGAGCAAATGTTACCAGGTGGGTGTCTAAAAGTAAAAGCGCTGAGGTTGAGAGCTTACACTGTTATAGGATGGGAGAAAAAAAGAGATTTTGAGTCAAAACAGAATCATAAGTGTCTTATTTAACATAAAGTGGGGGAAAGTACGCAAAAAGACAAAGAATTATAAAGCTTTAAAAGTTTAATGAGAAAAAGTTAGGCAACATAATAAAACAACAAACCAGAAAACAAGATAAAAGCTATATATTTACATATATTTGCTCTTTTTGTCATAATAATGAAGCAACTGTAGATATTATTATTATTATTATTAACAAAATAATTGTACATATAGTATATGTGAAAATATGTATACATATTATGTATTATGTAATATATCATGAAATAATGATAATATATTATTATTAATAATAATTAAATAACTTTACTATTTATGCCACAATAATAATGATAATAAAACTAATTACCTAAATATTATATACATGTTTATTTGTCATTTATTTATTATTTATTTTAGTTGGATTTATTTATTATTTATGCATTTTTTTATTTATTTATTTTTAAGACATAAATAAATAAATACAATGATACAACTGTCACTACTAGTCATAATAGTTTTTAATGTATTTATTTTATGTAAGCAATTTATCTACTATTAATGTAATAAATAAATTAATCATAATAATAATAAAAATAAACCCTTTCTTACTATTTATTATTGTTGTTGTTCTTATATTAACATTATAATAAATGAATTAATAATAAGTCAACACTCAGCTCTGTGAGGTTAGATGTCGGGTCTCTGATTAAATAAAATAAACATTTTCTCTTCGGATGCACGCCATCTGGTATTCCTGAAACGTTATGAAATCAAATCCCTCACTACGTTAAAGCGAGCCGTAACAAAATCACATGAACGATAATTAAATGTTTATTAAATCAGGACATTTCACTCAACACGCAACCAAATGTTACGGCTCAGATGAGGTAAATGATAATTTACCTCATCTTTATGAGGTAAATGATAATTTACCTCATCTGAGGTAAATCATCTATCATTTGGAAAATGATAGATGATTTTTCATCTATCATTTCATCTATCATCTATCAGTGGTAATGATAGATTACCACTATCATTTGGAAGTCCACATCTGTAGCGCAAAGAAAAATAGCAAAACCCAAAAACGTCAAATATTTAAATCAGACAAAGAGAAAGTGCTTTTTCTGAAGATCTGAAAGTGCATTTTGTAATTATAAGGCAAACGACCATATCAAGTTTTTGTATTGTTGAACCAAAAGTCAAGTCTTAAGTCTTTTGAGAGAAAGTTAGTTTTCTAGCGCGGGGTAAAGCATGCGACCCACAGCCTTAGACTTCAAGGCGGCAATCATTTTGCTGCATGTCTTCCTCCTCTCTCACATCAGCTTTCCTGTCTGACAACTCAAATAAGGGCCACGAGAGACAATCAAACCAAAACATAGTCTTAGAGGGTAAATCAAAGTCAAGACTCGAAATCTTTAGAGAACAAGTCTGAAGTCTTTGTTTTTGTGATCCAAGTCGACCATTCAACCATTATCTTTGCAAAACTTCCCCTGATTCTCTAAACTGAGGTCACCCTTACGTATTTATACTAGAGGGAAGACACTGGCTGCTCAGAAATACTCTACATAACCTCCTCGCTTAAAAAAGCAGAAAATAATACCAGCCTACCATTTAAGGTCTTTTTGAGTCCAAACCTTCATCATATAAATAACTTTTATCATTATTAGGCTACAACGATAACAGTTTGACCGTAATTATTATCCAAAGTCAATTTTCCTAAAAACCATCAAGTCATGAATACACATTTAAAAAAGCTTCGTTCAGCGTTTCAATATAAACGCACTGAAATGTGGAAAAGTTACAGCAGCTAAATGGATCAGTAGAGATAATTTCACTGAGTCCCTTTGAACTCTTGCTCAGTTTGAGTTCTCATGATTAAAGTGCCGCTGGTCTGCTGAGTGCCATCGACCTGAACACCTCCTGTTTTTATCTTTCATACCTCAGACCCTGACATTTATCATGCCGTGCAGAGTATCCACTTCATTTGCCTCATCTGTGGGCGATCGCATTGTTTTCCGAGCCGGGCATAATGCCCAAAAACCACACTTCAGGAAGAGTAGCTCTACTTCAACATATTTTTACCGAAGTGATCAAATTATCAATCAATTAATATTTAACAATTATATCATCAGGCGGACTGCATTTTAAAAGTTAAGTGGAAATTCTGGTATTTTAAGGACTAAAATGACAATAATTCACATAAATAATAATAATAAAAAAATCAGGTGTAAGAAAATCAGTTTCTTTACATAAAAAGCTTATAAAACTTTAACAAAACTGCAGGTTTGTGTCTGTGTCTGGTGAATTTTTAATAAAAACATGATTGTTTCTCATTCAGAAATTTTACTCAAGTAAGAGAAGAAATACTTCATAATAAAATTACTCAAGTAAAAAGTGCAGTGTAGTAAAAACACTCCTAAAAGTATATATTTTTTTCAAGTAGGTTACTCAAGTAAATGTAACTAATTACTACCAAACTGTTGTCAAACTAACTAAACCCTTTTAAAAAGCAGTTTCCCTCCTCTCCTGTGGGGGCGCTGCACAAAGAACCACTGAAGGAAATGACTCCAAAACTTTAAAAAAAAAAAAGACACTCAGCGCAACTTCCTTCTTCACAAAATGCAAACAAAACGGAGTGGTGTCAGATTTTAGTGGTTGTAAGATTTCTCTTTTGTCTTTTGCCACTTCTCCTGCGAGCGATACTTCATAATAAAATTATTCAAGTGAAAGTAAAAAAATCTAATCACGTAATGTGTAACTGATCAATCATTTAGGTGGACATTTTTGGTATTTTAAGAAGGAAAATTATTCATATTAATTACATAGCATGCTGAGGCCAAATAAAATGTTTCCAAATCAGTTTATTTTAATAAAATACTTATAAAACTTTAACAGAATTGCAGGTGTGTGTCTATGTCTGGTGAATTTTAGGTTAAAAGATGTTTGTTTTTCATTCAGTGGGTAGAAAAATCCAGGAATTTTACCCAAGTAAGGGTAGAAGTACTTCATAATAAAATTGCTCAAGTAAAAGTAAAAAGTACAGTGCAGTAAAAAATACTTTTAAAAGTAAATTTAAAAACAATTGTCAAGAAAATGTACTTGAGTTACGACCCAAGTCTGATTGTTTGAAGCACTTGTTTCACAACATTAAAAGGAACAAAATAAGCGTCTCTCTCACCTCTCCACGGTGAAAGCAGTGATGGAGCACGAAGACACGTTGATCCCCAAATACTGCAGGTAGGTGATGCCCAGACACCCGGCGTTCCCGTAGATCCAGGTGCCCGTCAGGCTGTCGGACACATTGGGCAGCCCCGCAGCCACCAGCACCGTCAGGTCGGCTATGGCCAGGCTCACCAGGTAGCAGTTGGTGGGCGTCCTCATGTGGCGCGTGGTGACGACCACCAGGACCACCATGATGTTCCCCACGATGCCAACGCAGCACACCAGCAGCACCAGGAACACCGAGATCGTCTTGTACTCCAGCGAGTCGGAGACGGCGACGGCGGCGCTCAGGGAGATGTTGGTCGGCGTGTCGATTCTGGAGCTGAGGTTGTGGGTCATGTCTGCGTGTTTGGTAACCGACGGCGATGCTCATTTAATCTGAATCGAGTAGTAAGAGTAGTGACCCCCAACCTGCTGCCATGTTTTCTTCTTCTTCATTTGGAGAACTTCTTCTCATGAAGGAGGTTTTAGAAAGGTTTAACTAGCGATTAATCCTGAGTCCAGCTCAGTCCTTGTTTTCTAGGATTCCTCTGGTTTTCTATATGATTTAGTAAGAAAACTGGATTTCCAAACACACCTCAGTTACCTGCATTAATACCGATTCCTTTTACTCCCAGTTAGCATCTTCTCCATACCAGACTTTTTGCAGGCTGAAAAAGGGAAAACATATCTTACTATTACCAAAGCAGTCCAAAGATTTCACTTCCTTCAATGTGAAATTCAAACCACTTTTATCACACCTTTGGATATAGACAGTAAAAAACTTCAACATTTTCTTGGGAATCTTTAAGTTTCTTGGGTTCCTAATACAAAAACTTCAAGTCAAAGTTTTGAACGGTACTACACAAAGTTTAAGTAAACACATAAACAGAAAAACAAATAACTCATTAGACTTTGGAAGCAATTTTCAAAATATCTGATCCTTAGATCTCCATTTATCTAATTAGATGAGGAGGAAGCTGGAGCTCAGGATCGTCTTCTTCATCAACAACCAAAACACACAAACCATCATTTTCAGGAAAATGCATCAACTTTTATTCTCTCTTCAGCATAAATGCCTCATACCTTCTGGTTTTAGTTGGCTACGCTACGCCTGCTTAAGCAGCTTGATGAATTCAACTGGCAGCCAATTATTAATAAATTATTTTACCCAATGTTTTATAACTGAAACACAGATTAGATTTTATAATTATAATAAATATGATTTTTAACATTTTAGACTTCAGACTAACTTTGTAATATTTTTTGTCATCTTCCCTCCAGTTTTCCACCAGCAACAACTGGAAAAAAGCTCATATTCATAGAGAAAAGGTTTTAATTTCAATGTTTATACTGTCAGCATGTGAAACTCCTGACCTGACAGCTCATCGGAAAACATCCTAAACAAGTTCTGCAAGCGTGTTAAATAAAACGTAAAAGGAGGAGGTTTCACCATGCAGAAACCTGTTGGACCGGAGAGTCTAAACATCTTTATTTGTCAGTTTCTTGAACATTTTGGTAGCATAATAGCCAGATCTGATATGTATTGCGTTCCTGTGGTTTTGGTTTCCAGTGGTGGACATTAGTTCCACTAACACGGTGCTATTTAGCAGAAGCTAATGCTAAAGCTTTAGTTTACTTATACCTGCCATGTCAGTGACACAACATAGCAAACCTCCCTCAGCAGGGTCAAATTTGTTTCAGGAAGTGATTCTTTCACTCAGTTTCAGTTTATTTGGGCTTTGGTCAGAAAACCAGTAATGTTCTAATGTTACTCTTTTGCCTCAGTCTGTATCTCAACTTCCTTGTTTTTTTTACAATTGGTTCCGACCTGTTCATTCACCCACTTGTGCAGCATCCAGTAACATGACAAAATAAAACCCACAAAGGTCAGTGCTTGGTTGGGTTTTTATTTCAAAGCACCGTCGGGTAACGTCACCAAGTTATGAAGCCTCAAATCTTAGGTCCAGAATCCATGAAAACACCAACCAGCCTTCATCAAACAAGACATTTCAGGCCATCTTTTGGCATGGATTACTCATGCATTCATTCTTCTGCTGATACAGTTGCTGATATAATTTCTCATTCAGAATCATTAAGGGGTCCCTAAGTGCTGGAAAACCTTCCAGAGGTCTGAGTCTCTTTATCTCTTCATGGAAGTCCTCTAATGGACTCACAGAAGGCCGTCTTGGTGGAAAATTGCTGCAGCACAATTGGAGGGAAATCCTTTTAAAAAAGAAGGCTTATTAATATTTACAACAGCTGGCTGAGTGGAGGTCAGCTGTGTGGTCTTAACAAAGAAAAACTCTCAGCAGAAAGGAAGAATTTGACTTAATTACAGCTGAAATGTCTGATGCATGATCACCCCAAGGTTAAGTGCAGCTATTTGTGCACGCTCAATGCTTTCAGAGCCGTTTCAGGGGAAAAACTGCAGCTAACAGGAGGGTGTCACAATGTATGAAAGACTGCAACATGCATGACTCTTTTCATATCTTATTACGGATAAATGTGTCGTTAAAGTGCCTGATAGCGTCACTTAAGGAAAGCTAACCAGAGTTCCATAAAAGTCAGAGCTGCCGCCAGCTCTAATAAGATGCACAATGGATCCTTATTAAAGCAATATTCAGATCTACCTTTCAGGCTCCTAAAATACTGCACTCAAAGCATTAAAACGCTTCACAAGTGCATTAAGATCCTTTCGACATGACAACCTGACGAAACAAAGAAAAGCAAATGATTTTCCCTCCTCTCCTAAAGCACTTCTGATGCCTCCTAGTGCATTTCTGATAATGTTACAGCCACATCTCCAGAAAAATCCTGCATGGCAGGCGAGGAATCTGATTAGACCCTTTTCACACTTTAAGAGCTTGAAAAGCCTTTCAGGTTCCTGGAGGACAAAGTGTTTTTACATTTTAAAGAAGCATAGCGTCTGTTTTGACGGGTTTTATTCTGCTGAAAGCTGATTAACACAGCATGCAACACTTTGAAACTCTGCGACGTTCCCGATTGCTCTTTTTTATCTCTCAGCACACACGCACACACACACACACACACAGCGAATGGCAGCTTCCCGATGGCCGCCTCTAATAAATTGAGGGGGATTTGAAATGAAAAGTAATCTAGTTCCACTATTGTGCCGTCAATCAGACTGCAGCCACTCTCTGTTCCATTACACATGCACAAGAAGTGATTTCCTCCGAGTTTCTGGTCAACAGGCACATTTGGCAAACGGCGAGGCGTCGGGAACTCTGATTGGCTCCCGTCGCTGCATGCTTCACTAGCACTGATGACTATTCCAAGTGAGAAAATAACGGACCTCAAATTAACATTTTTATGACGCTTTAAGGATTTTGGGATTCAGTGATAAGAGGGCTTTTCATCTGCATGGTTCATTTGTGCTTTTTTTTTTTAAATATCAGATTTAAAAAAGCAGCAGCATCACAGTTACAGCTTGTTAAACAAAGGCAGCAAATGTCCTGCTGGCAGACAGCTGCCTGTTCGTGTCTCAGGGGACGGAAAGCATCTGAAGGTAATTTCTCAGGAGGAAAACGGAGACAAACCTTTATGAGACTTTCTGCTGTTTTAACAAAACTACATTCCAGTTCTATTCAGACGTCAAAGTGGGAAAAAACAACTGGAATGGCTTCCGAAACTGGATTTCTGCGACGGTGTACAGTCAATTTCCACCAAAAAATTGACAAATTTGCTAAAATAAAATTTGAATTTTTTAATTTGAAAAGAAATTCAGAAATTTCCAAGTTTTTGCTCGAAAATTTCTAAGATTAATCTCAAAGTCTCTGAGATTTTTGGTAGAAATCTACTCCTCCTTCTTATTCAATCCACGATGACTCTAATACACCGTTGTAACTTTCCCACTGACAAATTGAGACAACCCTAAGCTACAACTTGTAAGGCGGGCTTTGTGTTTCAATGTGGCCCCTCTGTCTTTTCCAGCAGCCATTGTTCAGAGGTAAAACCAGCTGACCACATGTGCTGGGATTCTGCTTGGGTTGCCAGGTAACAGAGCTGGGCTCAGCTGAGGTTGCCAGGTAACAGACTTCACGATCTAAGTTTTTTTTTAATGTTTCCTTTTTTCAGACACCAAAAATCACTTATTGCCAAAAAATAGATATATATTTTTTCTTGTATCCAGGATTGATATCCAGGACTACGGGTTATCTATCGTACAAGTCGCCTCACATGTGGCCTCACAGGAGGAAGTTCTTGCTGATATGTTTGGTTTTCTCCAACATGGCGCTGAGAATTATGATCAAACATCTTTACTTTTATTTAGATGCACCTGAGTCGTAGTATTCATCTTCTTATTTATTTGGTCATTTTCTAATTAAGCTGTAACAAATTTCACATTCGACCTGCTAACTGAGGCCTGGAGAGTCTGAGCCTGGTTTGTTCATTTCCTGCTCTGACCTTGTTGTGAATCTGCTGAGTCGTCCACTTCCAGGAGGACTGGCTGCTGGCCTAAATATTTTCCACTTGTTAATTTTTTCTTTCTAGGACAGATAGTTGCACTTTTTCCAGATTGACTGGCACCAACAGCGAGGTCATTCTGATGTCTTTAAACTTTGGCAATATGTTGACACACATTCCATCAGCACCACCTGAGCGCTAATTCCTCATCAGACTCTAACCACTTCCTGTCGTTGCCTTTGTCATTTCCGCCAGCAGTAACATCCGGTTGTTGTTGTAAAATTTGCGCAATTTTACAGCCACTGGAAACAGCTTCAGTTGCCTACTTGACTGATTTTACCAATTATAGAGGTAGTTGCGACTTTGCTCCTCATTTTAATGTAACCTTTTCATTCTCAGCAATAGATTTTAAGAAACAGACCCTGGAGATGTAATAATCTGAGTACAGTGTGTGTTTGTTACGTTTGTTGCCTGCTTACATCAGGCTGAGCTGATAGTTACATTTATTAAAACAGTTAAACTGCATCACAACAAACAATAAATTCAGGTTATATTTGGAGCTGAAATCATATTTACTAAGACAAAATGCCGAGTTGGCTTCAAATATATGCTTTAAAATAATCAAAAAATATAAAATAAACACAATGAAACTAGTCTGGAATGCTGATATGCCAGGAGATTTATCCAGAATAAATCGTGTTTGTATTGAATTCAGGTGGAAATTGCTCAATTTAACCAAAAGGTAAAAGGTAAGATGTTTGCAATAAACATTTAAATAAGTAAGAACATTTTCTAAAATACAGGTCCGGTGCTTAAAGAGCGGATATTTTCTTTCTTTCTTTATTTTTTTGCTAATATCCGATTCAGGTAAATTTGGTTTACCGAAGCAACAATCCATGAAGACCCAGACACATCCTATTTTATTTTCCACTTCTCAGTTTTATTTGCTAAATCGATGAAAAAATAGCATTTTTTTTTCATCTAAAAATAGTGGACATAACTACTTTTTCCAACAGAATCTGGTTTCAGGTTGTGTCCATTCCTTCGTGTTTTAATGCAGCAAACAGAAGGAGGAGAAACAAAGTAAAAGACGAAAGATTTCTGAACCTGCAGAAATCTTCTGTTCACTGATCAGTGACAGTCAAGCAGCTGCATGCTCAATAAGATTAATGGAAAAAAATAAAGAAATGGGGCAACAGAGCAACATTTGAAATACAACTGATTCATTGTGGAATCTAAAGTGATTAAATTATCTGAAATTACATCACAGAAGTCTGAAAACGTTCCTGCTCATTTCAGTAAATCAGAAGAAAATGAAAGTTTTTCTTTCTCCAAATGTACCTGACAGTACAAACTTTTAATTATTCTGCCAGGAGATTAGAATAAACTCACCTGATCAGTGTTTCCATCCTCTCTGATTCGTCCATAATTCTCTTTTAATCCCGTTTTGACTCTCCAGATTAATTTCTCTGGACTATTTGAGTGCGTCAGCCGCTGTTTACGGCGCTCCGCAGCAGAGTCAGGCTTCAACTGTTGTCTACATGATGTGAACACACAGAATGCCGCTACTACTGGCTGTGGGGCTGACACACACTCTCTCTCACCCACACACACACGCACTCACACACACACACACACACAGGAGGCAGAGCTGGTGCCTTCAAAATAAAAGCATAAGTTTTTATGCTGCATTTATCAAAACAGCAATGACTAAGAATAATAACATAAGAACAAAACACTGTTAAAATTTTGAAAGACATGGAAATATTCAATTGTTTAACTGTAAAACAAATCATATCTAAACCCAGAATCTTCTCACTTCAAGACAACATGGTACCAACTGTACAACTCTACCACCCAGTATAAAAACAATCTAAATAAAATACGTTGACCTTTTAAAATCAATCTTGCAATTTGCTATCTGCTTTAGCACGGTTGGAACAATTACCAGTGACATTTAAAATCAGGGATTAGACATTTCGCAAACACAAGTGTCAGAATTGAAAAACTGTCCAGCAGATGAATGGTGTTATAAAGTTATGACTTTTACAAAAATTTGATTTTACCTTTTAAAAAAAGAGTCATTTTTCTCTGTTTGCTACAATAACTTAAACTAAATCCAGAAAAAATAAGTTACTATAAACTCCAAAATCTTAACCTAAATTGGAATAAAAGAATAAGCTAAGCTAACATGAAATAAAGTAAAACAAAATACATTAGGTCAACTACAATAAATTGAGTTTAGATGAATTAAAATATTTTTTTTACAGTCTTTCAAAAAAAGCACCTAAGCGTTGTTTAACCATGCCAAACCCATAGAGGGCAGTGTAGCGCAAAGCAAGAACCAATTTCAGCCAATCAGATTGCTTCAAAATAACCACGACTTCCTGTTAGGAGTGAAACCAGGAGATTTGTTTGTGTGGACAGAACTACTTTTAAATATTCTATTAGAATGTAAAGTTTATTATATCGATTGAGAATCGTGTCAAGGCAAGTATGTGGATATATTGGTGCATTGTTTGTCACAGAATCTCCGTTTTTCCATGTACCCGTACAAACACAAATACTGAGTTGTTTTTTAAATTATTATGATTTTCACTGGTCTTAGTTTTTTTATTTTTTTTATTTTATAAGAGTTGGACGATATGGATTTAAAGTTTTATCATGATATTTCCTGATACTATTGTGATAATGACAAAAGTGACAATAAAAACTATTTATTACTTCTTTTATGTCTGTGAATTCATGACTACACTTGAAAAATATCTCCATACGTAATACGCTTATAAGAAATGTGTCACAATAAATGTATGAAAGGCCAAAATGCATAAAAATGTATTTGTTTTCCCAAATGCGTGTGACCTAGCCCTCAGTTGTTAGCAAGTTAGCAGTTGTGATCCAGTTTCTTTACTATTGCTACTTTTCTTTAAATCTCTGTCTGGCATAGAATTATTTATCAACACAAATTTGAAAGATTTCAGAAAAAATGAGGAGGAATACAGAAATGAGAGTGAGATCAGGAGTTGTTGTTATGTCTAAATTATGTGTGGTACCAGCTGCTGCCAGACACTGCCCATGGTGTTCCATCTGTCAAACGCAACATCAGACATGAGATAATTAAGGTGGACCTTTTACGTAAAGTTCCCTTTTTGCAGGTTTTTGTACGTCCATTTGGATCTCTATGATTTCTAAAAACAACCAAAAAAAACAAGCTGTTTTTAGTTTTTTGGCTATAAGTTAACGTTTTCTTGGTGTCCGGAAAATGAAGTGTTTCAAAACCCACCTGATCGTTGAGTCACAATGAACAGGCACTGCGCCGCTACCTCGCAACTCAAGCTGAGCTCCAGGACGTTTGGCCACCTAGTTTTACCACAGTATGCACTGTACAATGGCAACAATTGCTTTGGTGTTCGTTTAACATCCAGAAACCACTTGCTGCATTCTTGTTGGTTGTGCAGGAGGGCCTACTTCTGCTTTTCAAAGATGTATGGTTGTATGATTGATCAGCTGTTTGCATCACCTAACAGTACAAGAACTTCTAAAAAAAAAAAAACACCTAGACATTTTTTGGCACTAGTGTTTTTTAAATGTTTTTTGGTCTTGAAAATGAGAAATTTCACAATTGTTAAGTCACTGAGGCCGCTGCACCGTTGCCCAAGCCAAGCCCAGCCTCATCACCTAGCAACCAAAGTGGAGTTCCAACACATTTGGTCAGCCGGTTTTACCGCTGTATGTGCTGCACAATGGCTGCTGGAAAAGACAAGTATTTCGTTGTTAACTTACCATCCAGAAACCACTTTCTGCATTCTTGTTGGTTGCGCAGGAGGCTCTACTTCTACTTTTCAAAGATGTACGGTTGCATAAGTGCACATCTTTTTGTAGCCATTCTATCGTGCAAGTGTAAATTTTGATTTTGACGCGAAATAGGCAGAACTGAGCAGACTAAAGTATCATTATCTAAGAATGAATTTGTGCAAAAAAATGTAATGAATATGTTTTGTACATACCGTAGACCTATTCCAACCTGCTAACGGAAGGATAATAGGTCACCTTGTAGCAGAAAATATCTCAACAATTTGCTTGAAGAGCTGCTTTCTCCAGTTCACGCACAGTGTCTGAGTATCAAATATACATTAGAGTAAAGTTAGGTTGATTTCCTGTATTAATCTTCTCCAGTATGTCTCCACCGAGGTCCTGAACTGCAGTCAAAACATCCATTCTAGGACAAAATGGACACCGCACAAAGAGGAAAATCTATTACTCAAGACTTTCCTTTGTTTACTTTTGATGTTTTCAGCTGATAGTTTGGCTTTTCTTTAAGGTTACCCAGCAGGTGCCCTGAGGCAAGCGATGGAAACTGAGGAATGACTGATGACCGAGCAGAGCAGGCACGCAAATTTACAGTAGGAAGAAATGATTTGGGCCTTTAACTTTCCCCCCAGTGGCCTCCATTATTAATGACTGATGTGTTAAACAGTTGACAGGGCCCTGCAGGGGAGGGAAGAATAATGAGTGTGGCTGCAATCCCAAAAGTCAGAAATGTGAGTCATCCAGTGTCCGTTTCTCCTGAAATGCATCACCACAGGTCACCTGCCATTCAGACGTAAACAGAGATGTATTAGCTCAGGCTGCAGATACTCCACATATGCCAATGGGGAACTTTTAGCTCCAACAGTGGGGGGCGGCATAGATAGGAGTCTGTTCTAAATGCAGGACACATTTCATTTGCTGTACTTCTGTTAAGGTGCAGAAATTATTTTGATTGATAACAAATCATTGCAAATGTACAGAAAATGCTACAAATATGTAAAGCAGTGGTTGTCATTAAGGACACGTTGAGAGAACACGAGGGCCACTTTTTTATTCTTATTAAAACTGAAGAGATTTATTTCTGAAGAAATTTGCCTTTTCTCTCTGCACATTCTGCAGATTTTTTATTTAAAAATCAGCAAAATGTGCAAAAATATTTGCGTCCTTTATTTGCTTTAAGAAATGCAAATAAACAATTGAATGGCTTTTTGATAAATATTGCCTAAAATCAATAATATAGCATTCCTTTGGTGTACAGATGATCATTTGTATCAAAAAATGCTTCTAAAGTGGAAAGTTCAGCCTTTTCTTAACATCAATACAATTTAAAACAAAAATCTGTTGACAATTTTTTGTTTTAATTAATAATTGGATAGTAAAAGTTGCTTAATACTTTATTTAAATAACTTGAACCGGGTGAACTAAAACATTACGTAGCCACAAATAAAAAAAGTTTTTCATCTTAAATGCAAAATGTATTTATTTTTTGTACAATTTTGGCTTAGTTTCTGCCTTGAGTTTGTAGTTTTCTCAGCAAATCGTCTTCTGGAGCCTGGAGCGACTGATTAATTTAGTGATTAAGCAATCACCAAATTGGTTGGCAATTATTTCAAAAATCACAATTAACCATTTCAGCACTAAGGATTAAATTATTTAGGTCTAAATTTGTGCTGTTTGTATCGTAAATTACTCTTCTAAACTCTTTAGACAAAGTTCTGTGAAAAAAGTTTAGCATTAAAATCTAAAGACAGTCTCCTTAGATAAATTTGACACACTATATAAAAAGAGAGTGAATCCAGATTAATTGAAACAGAAAATAAATTATAACCTTAAGCAATTTAGGTTTCCCTTTCATATGGAGCTAACCTCATGAGGTTTTAATGGTTCCATTTTGGAGGATCCTCAGGCAAAAATATTTTATTTCATCCCTTACTTCATATACTGATTGTACTATAATTCATCATTACCCCAGTTTGTCTCAAAGGATTGAAATATTTCGAAATCATAGACAAATTTAATCTCTGGGTGGAATTTAAAACCTTTACTTTCGTTTATAGTCGTTACTGCCACCTAGTGGCAGAAAACAAAAGAAGCAACTGTTCTGAAGATTCCTTAAATGTGAATTCAGAAAAAAAAAATATTGCAACTAAATAGTAGTTCAGAATAACTACTGTTTATATTTAGTTATTTTAAACTAAACAGTTTAAAGTACTGTTTAGTTTTTACTAAACAAATCTCTTTTGTCTAGATTGAATGGTGGATATTGAACATTTGATGTTCATATCTAACAACAACTTATTTACAGTTCAATTCTGTTCATTGTGGGAATTTCATTAAGCAAGTACAAGTAAAAAGAAGGTAAAAAAAAAAAGTAGTATACATCTACTCTTAAAAGTAATTAGTATAAGTACAGCTTAAATATAACCAGAGGTTGGTAGGGGAGAACTGCTTCAACATGTTTTTACTCAAGGAAAAGTAAAAAAATAGCCATCCAAGAAATTATTCAAGTAAGAGTAAAAAAACTTATTTGGTAAGAAGGCTACTTAGGTACTGAGTAACTGATTAAAACATTAATCAATCAATATTTGATAAAAAAATGAAATTATGTGGAAATGTTGATATTTTTAAAAAACCAAAATGAAAATAAGTTATATGAATAACTTCATTACAAAATATGCCAAAAGAAACATTTGTCCAAATCAATTTATTTTATTCTTTTATTAAAAGAAACTGATCTGAAAATTTTTCTTTTGCCATATTTTGTTATCTTTTGTTACCTACAATAACGTTATCCTTAAAATAACAAATTTTCTATTTAATTTTATATTTTGGTCACCCTCATTATGTAATTTTTAAATATTAAATAATTTAAAAATGCAAAATACTTTGTGACTCTTACTCGAGTACATTTTTTTAGATGGCTACTTTCTACGTTTCCTTGAGTATAAATATGTTGAAGCAGTGCTACTCTTACTTAAGTACAGTCTTTGAGTACTCTGCTCACCTCGGTTCATAATAAAATTACTCAAATTATAGTAAAAAATACAGCGTAGTAAATATACTAATAAAAGTAAAAATTTTCCAAAAGGTTACTTCAGTATGTGTAAGCACTTATTACCAAAGTCTAAATATAATATAATATAATATAATATAATATAATATAATATAATATAATATAATATAATATAATATAATATATATATAATATAATATAATAACTGATCGTAGGTCAGATTTTGTCCACCGACCTTTGGCTGCCGTCGTGCAAAATGAACTGATCTCAGATCAGCCGTCCCTGCCTTCCAGCTCGGTCAGACTCCTCCCCTTCTCCCGCTTCGGTCTGTCGTCTGTGGATGACGCTAAGCTAATGGCCGCTGGTGCTGCACGGTGCGGACTCATTTATTTTCTCCGCCGCAGCGGCTGAAGTTAAACCGTGAACAAACTGACCGTAGGCCGTTACTCCGGTATCAGTGGGAGGGGGCCGTCGGTATCGCTGCAGAGCCGTCAGTAAAGAGCTCCTGGTCGGCAAGGTGAATGGAAAAAAATGCTGTTAGTTAGCCTTTAGCTTAGCTTCAGTTATGCTACATTGTCAACTCAAAGATGGCGAGCGTTGAGCGGCTAAACCGAGACAAAGTTCGTAACTAAGTCGTTAAGCTCGACCGGTTTCATGTTTCTAGTCGTGGAAGAAGTTCGCGGTTCGGCCCGGGCAGTTCGGGTTCGGTTAGCCTTCTCTCTGTTCGTCGCCAGGTTCTGGGCCTAAGCTAGCTTGACCAGCAGCTATTGTAAGTGTTACCGCTTGTTTTCGCTACAGGAGATAATGTGTAGCATTAACAGCAATAACAATGTTTGATTCGGTAAATTAGGAGGTCCATGTGAGGGTCGAGGTGGTACACCAGATTCGGTAAATCTGACCTGGTAAGCCGGGAGCGGTCCTTCATGAAGCTCATCTTTGTATTTGCTGTATCTTTCCAAAAAATACGTTTTTTTCCTCATGTATGATGTAACCAGATTGAAAACAAACGCTGCAGTCATTTATACAGCTCCAAATTTAGCTGTTTGTTGTTTTTTTATGTAGCTTAGCCATGGCTTGTTTTTACATAAAAATGTTAAATTAGAGCAAGTTATGAAACTGATCAGCCATAACATCATTTATATCTGATGTTTATTATACTGAATGTACTACAGATTTTTAATATTGTCAATTAAATTGGATTTCAAGGCATTCCACTGCTTTCAGGAAGGTTCTATGTATCGTCCATAGAAATGTTGTGGTCCATATTGTTTTATCTCTAATGAGTGGAAGATGCACATGCAGGAATTAGAGTTGCTCTTGCTTTGGGTTGAACATTTAAAACATTTAAGGTTTTTCATAACCTTTTTAAACCTTAAATTGTATGAAAAAACTATTTGTTGACACCGTTTTGTTTTATCAGAACCAGCAGGGCATTTTTTTTCTTTTCTGTATGCTTTTTAGGTCCTGACTGGTGGAAGATGGAAACTTCCCAGAGATAATCTGACCAACTCATCCTAGTATCTCAGATCTACTTTTTCCATTATTTCAAGATCAGTAATCGGCACAGAGTGATCACTGCATTTCTGATTGACAACTTTTGTGGCCACAACAGGCGTGACTGTAACCAGAACCCTGAAGGTGTAGTGCAGTATCTGGCACTAAGATGTTAGCAGCAGATACTTTAAGTCCTGGAAGTTGTATGTTCAGCACAACATACAATATGGGTGCTTGAAATTTCTTGAATTTCAAGAAATTCAAGAAATTTCCAAATGTTGATGTTTTCAACGTTTGGAAAGTGCTTGATTGCTATATAAACGCTGCAGAATTTTGTAATAAAGTGCAATCTAATGTTTCATTAAAATCAAAAATTTTAAAAACATTGTTTATAGTTGGAATCAGATAGAGATGATGAAAAAGACATTTTTGCCTCACTGTCTGGAGTTAAATCGGATAAAAATGTATCTTGTTTTAGATAGTTAGAATGACTAATTTCTATTTCTATTTGCTAAATGCCTCAAGAAAGGTGTCAGGTGTAAGAGAGCACTTCAAAATATAAAAATGTTGTCACATTTTAGTGTACTCTGCCATAGATTATCAGCACTATCAAAATATATTGACAATAATATCATATGATTGTGAATCGAAACTGTTCAGTTAATTTGATGAAGTCAGTTACTGTGACTTTGTCGCTTTTTTTGCCTGCAGACTGAGGAAACCAAACAAGAGCTTCTTTTTAAATGTAATGTAAAATAACAAACATTATGTCGCTCAGAGAAAAGAGCATAGAATTAGACTGAATAGATCTGCCATTATGGATCACATTGTCACACATATCCAATCTAGAACATTTTTCAAAATTCAGAAAAATACAGGTTCATCTCGGATTGTTGCATGTATGGGGAACATTCTCACGATACACAATCTATATCTTCAATATTGAGACTGAAACAGATATTAATATCTGATTGGCGCATATCTGGTTTTAAGTCAAATTACGGTTTGTTTTTCTGTACTAAACCTCAGATATCCATATTGGAAATTAAAAAAGTACCAGTGCGTCACTAGAAGTGATGTTCTGGCTGATTGGTGTTTTTCCTTTTGTTGCTTGGACTCTGTGAATGCATGACTTATTGATTCACGCTTTCTTCCTCCGTTAGAAACATCCACCATGGATACGCCTGAAAGCCCCACGCAGTCCCCTCAGTCTCCAGAGGAGGAGAAGGGCCTTTCCGACAGCGAGCTGCTGCGCTCTCCCGACGATGACGAGGCCGGCGGCATCCTCTCGGACAGCGAGTTGCTCCAGGACGAGGAAAACGGAGGCCTGATTGAGGAGGAGGATGATGAGGAAGAAGAGTATGAAGGTCGAGGAGGAAGATTGGACCTGGAGGACGAGGTCGTCCCTGACTTTGTCTCTGACCCGGAGGAGGAGGAGCCTGTTGAGGAGTCGAGGATGGGGCTGGAGGATGAAACCATTGTGTTCATGGATGGTGATGAAGATGATCCACAAGGGCGAAGGTCGGGGGAGGAAGAGGACGGAGTTCTGGACACGCCGCAGTCTCCGGACCTGGAGCCAGACCAGAGCAAGGAGCGTGCTGACTCTGAGGAGGACGGCGGTGACGAAGGGTACGGCGGCTACAGGGAGGAAGCCTCAGCAGAGCGGGATGAAGATAAAATCAGGGCTGAGGAAGAGGAGGAACTGCGACGAGCCGAAGAGAGGAGAGCGGTTCTGGTGAGGGAGATGAAGGAGGATTCGGCCTCCGTTTCCCGGGAGCTGGACGAACATGAACTGGACTACGACGAGGAAGTCCCGGAAGAACCGCTTCCTGCTCAGGATGAAGAGGAGGATGAGGAGGACGCAAAGGTGGAGGGAGGAGAGGAGGACGAGGAGGTGAGCGAAGAGAAGAACAATAAGAAAAGGGAGAAGAAGCCAATTCTTCCTCCTTCTCCAACGGACGACGAGTCCAAGAGGCCGGAAAGCTCCAAAGGGACAGAGAGACTCCGGAGAGATTCATTCAGAGATCGGAAAAAAGACGAAGACGATGGAGAGATCGACGAAGGAGAGATTGACGTAAGTGATCATAGTTCGTTTGCTTCTGTCTGCTGAAGGTCTAGATCTGGATTACAGATCACTAGACTAGGATGGTAACTTGTTACATAAACTTGAGTAAATAAAAAAAACAAACTTTTATTAATAATATTACGACACTGCACATTTTACTTTTATTTTAGTAATTTTATTATGAAGTATCTCTACTGTGTTCTCTTCCCACTGACTGAAAAACAGACATGTTTTAACAAAAAATTTACTAAATGCCTGCAGTTCCTTAAATAAGTTTTATATTGATTTAGAAACATGTTTTTTGTTTTGTTTTTGTTTTTTCTTTGCCTGATTAGTCATGAAACGCACAGCAAACCAGTGAATATTAAATTTAGCTAAATACACATCAAAATGCAGGTTAATGTTTCAGTTATTATGTCTCAAAGCAGCTCTAAACAGCTTGGTGTTTAGAGTGGTTTTAAAGGAACTCAGTGTTTCGGCTGTTTTGGAGTTTTATGGAAGGGTTAGTTCAGCCGGTTCCAGATTTGTGGCCCATAGAAGCTGAATGCTGTTTCTTCATGTTGGGTTGATACAACAGCACATCTTTAACGTATAAATCGTCTATACGATTTATAAACGAACAGTATTTTAAAGTCTTTTAATGCTCTGATTAGAGATTCTACTATTATGTTACTGTTGTTTGTGACGTAACGGTCATAATGTTGGCAGTAGTATCACAATCACAGGTACGTAGCAGATAAAGGCTGCATTTATTTCTGCTATGTAAATTGGTCTTACAGTTTATTTCTCGGTTAAATTTAAAACTGATGTATGCAACTCTTATAAAAAATGTTTTTTACATATTACTTGAAACCGTCACTATGTTGTAACACATAATAAGGTTGGTCAATAGGATGAATTTATCGATCATATTACTTTAAATTGGTTTCAAAATAACGACATAATCATTGCGGTGAGGAAACTACTGAAAAGAGAAGCTATGGATTTACAGATCCATCAACATTTCACTCGTCTCTGAACCCAGAAGCGTCTTTTTTCCTTTGTGGCTTGATCTGATATATGGCAGGATGGTTTGCAGCTCTGGTAAAAGTAATTTATGTGAGCTCAGAATTGATTCTCTTGTTCTCGTTGCAGGACGATGACCTGGAAGAAGGAGAGGTCAAAGATCCATCTGACAGGAAGATCAGGCCACGCCCCATCTGCAGGTTCTTTATTAAAGGTCAGATACTGTAAAGCATATTTTATGTATTATTTATTTAGAAAACATCTTTGTTTACAAATAGAATGAAAAACAAAGGAACAGTAGATGGAATACGAAAAAGTATGCCAAGAGTGTAGGCTTCTATATGTAGCTGGGATCAGGCACAGACGACATCCGGAGTTGTCTGTATTAATTAAAAAAAGGTTTTATTTATCTGAATACAAAAACTCCCCATGCCACACTCGATGCCTGATGCTCCTCAGCGGAACAAAAACAGCACACTGCCTTGTTCAAGGTTCAAGGAACACACGTAAAACAGTCACATTCAATGACATGTAGGAAATATCAGTACCAAAGATCAAGGCACAAGACGGACACAAAACCAACTTCTGAAGGAACGAACAAGCTACAGTGAGGAATAATGAACATTTTATAATAAACAAAACAAATTGGGTGGGGTACCTGTAAACTAAAATACACATGAACAGTAAAATAAATTAATTGATGTCTCTCATATATATAGACCTCAAGTAATGCAAAGAAAACAAATTCATATTCATTTAGAAACAACAATACTAGTGTTTTAACTCAGGAAGAGTTTGGAAATCAATATTTGGTGGAATAACCAGCAGGTTTTCAATGGGTTCAGTGCACTGGACTCTTCATTTTTCCAGAGCTGTATAAGCTCAGCTTGTGGTGGATGTTTGAGTTGGTGTCCAGCAGAGGGAGCCGTTGAGCTGCAGAAATCGGTTATTTGATTAGGCCTGGATTCCTGTCTTCACATATTTAAATCTGTAACTCAGTGATATCTGAGCTGCATTTTATTCTGATCTACTCAATAAATGTATAACTTTTACAAATGTTTGGCAAAAATTCCATCCAGGGTTTCCAAGGTACACAGACATGCAGAAAAACTCAAATATATTGAAACTGAAATTAATGAAATGCTGGAAACTGATAGTCACACTGCAGTCTACATAAATATAGAAACAATTCACTTACTGACCTGTACGAATGCTATAACACCAACATAAATGTTTTTCTTTCCAGTGATGATTCATCTTACAGTTTAAAAATGACACATAAACTATTATGTTGTTAATATGTGGCAGGAAAATGTAACTTCATATCAGAAACTGGCTGAACGAAAGACATGGATTGGGGCTTTTACATTAACAACAGGTTTGAAGACCAAAATGTCAAAAGTTAGACCTAAAATGATAGTTTTGGTAAAAAATAATAATAATTATGCTACAGATTTGCTTAATTCAAATATTTCAAACATGAATTTATTGCAGAGCTTTGCAATTTAAGGATTCTCAACACTTGTTTGGGTAAAATCTGGAGACACCGATGCGAACATTTAGAGCCGATATCAGATGTTAATATTTTCAGTAAGCTTGATAACCCTCTGGAAAAGTTGTACTGTTAGTAAAACCAGACAAAGGTTACAAAACATTTTTTTTACAGTAACTGCTGTTTTTTGTACTTTGTGTAAAGAGTAAATTGTGCTATAAAGCAAAGCACAACTCTTGCAGTTTAAGAAAAATGAAAAAATCTACAAGTACATCTCAAAAACATTAAATGGTTAAACATTTTTGCTCATTTCCAAAAGCGAAACTTCTAAATTACATAGATCCATATGTAGGAGGTGTCGGTGTGTGTAGCGAATCTTCATATTCTGATTCCTCTCCTCATGAAACTCCCTCAAATTCTTAAATGAATTTGTCTTGATCCCAAAGTTTTTCCTTCCACTCAATTTTCCATGAATTTCCACAGACTTTTTTAAAATGTAATTTTCTCAAGCACTCAACTGGGTTTTCACTATCAATCAAGTTTATTTGTAAAACACATTTCAGCAACAAAGCAGTTCAAAGTGCTTTAAATCGTGAAAACATAAAAATATCAAACATTGTTAAAATTATCAATATACATCAAATATGTTGATCAATTTCCCATTTGTTATAGTTCAAAAGCAACTCCGAACAGGTGGGCTTTTGATTTGAAAGGACTCAGTGTTTCAGCTGTTTATCTGTAATTCGTGATCGTCAAGGTTAAAAGGATTTTCTGTTACCTCTATGTTTATTTGAATTCTGACTAACCAGGAATGCCATCATATTTTCCCCAGGAAACTGTACCTGGGGAATGAACTGCAGGTTCATCCACCCAGGAGTCAATGACAAGGGCAACTACTCTCTCATCACCAAGCCAGACCCTTTCTCTCCGAACGGTGCGCCCCCTGGTGGACCGCTGCCTCTTCTGCCCAACAACCCCTGGGTGAGAAACTCGACATCAGGACTGTCCATAGCAAATAGAAAACGACAAATGATCAAAAAACAACTCAGTTAACAACCTGAAACCTGGAGATGAAGGTTGTCCTTTTTTGTTTACTGCACCACAGCAGAGGGAAAAATAACGCAGAAAAACAAAGACTAACTTTTTTCTCTTTCTGTTTTGACTGCTGTACAAACAGGCTTGTTGTCATAGCAACCGACTGACAACAGCGGCATCAGGATGGAACACAGAAAAACTCTTAAACATTTCCCACACTAAGAACAGAACATTCAGTCAGTTACAGTTGTGTTTTCAGGTTTTATTGACCGAGTGGGAGAGTTCATGTGTAGGTCTCCTTTTCCCCCCGTTTTTTTTAACTGAACTGAAACGCACCACATTCTGCAGCACATCTACATGCTCCGATTGTCAAAGTCAAGCTAGCCTATCCAACCCACTGGCCTCTCTCTCGCTCTTTTGTTTTCATTAAGTATTTTCTCCAACCTTTTTATGTAGTTGTTGCAGTGTTGCTAATTACTAGCAAAGCACTGTGCCCCTTTTTTTTTATGCATCAGACATACATTTAAGATTTAGCACGTTATGTTGACATCTTGACAGCTAACACCAATGCTAGTCACCGTCAGGAGCAGTTTGTTGCATGTGTGACGTCACGCTGCAATGTGTTTGTACAGATTTTATAAAAGTTTAGATATTTGTTGAGCAGATAAAACAAACAAAAAAAAATGTTAATTTTTTTAAAATTTTCAATTGAACAGCAGTACCTAAAATTAGCCAGTGTGGACACCACTGGTCTACATGAATATGAGCAGGAAGGTTGTGGTTGCTTATCAATTAAGGGATTGATTGCTGGGATTCCCTATCCGGAAAAGTTGACAACAGTTTTCCGTGTTGCAGGCCGCTCCTGTGGTGGAGGAACTCCCTCCTCCGCCGTCCCCGGTGGAGCCTCCCGTGGAGAGCGCCTGGGAGAGAGGTCTCAGGCACGCCAAAGAGGTAAACGCCGCCTCTGTGTTTCATGCAAATCAGCCCCAGTTTGTGCCACAAGTTTATGTAAACTTGAACCAATGGGTTGTTTACTCAGTAGGTCGTGCAACACCAAATGGAAGGGTGTGCAAATTTTTAGCTGTGATCTCATCGTTTCCATTTTTCAGTTTTGAATGTGTTTCCCTTTTCCATGAATCTTCTACTTATAAAAGTAGAAATTGTTTACTGTGTTGCTTTGGATCACCCAGGCATTCTTAAAAACATTCCATTTATTTAAATAAATTCAACTTGACCTGAAATGTGTTAATCATAGGTCTGAAATGTAGTCGTCGAATATAATCTACTATATTCCTGTATATGTTAGGCCTGAAATGATTAATTATGATTAATTAATTATTAAAATTACAGTCAACCAATTTATTAATGGATTAAGAGTTTTTTTAAAAAAGACAATTTTGTTCAAAAACATGTTACACTGCACCAAAAATATATACTTTTTCAGTTAAGATGGAGAAAACAAAATCTACTCAAGTGGCAGGTTTAACTTCACCTGGTGCAAAAAAATTAATATGCAATTATTAATCGATGAATCAAAACATAACACACGTTAATCCTACTTTTTATTGCTGTGAAGTCAAACAGAAAACTTTTCGCATGCAGATGTTGGAAGTATTTTTTGCATTCATAAATAAGCAAGAATACGCAAAAGATACTGTATTTTAGGGAATATATATTTATTTTCTTACTTTAAAAAAAGATTGAATTGTTTATTTGCATCTTTTAATGTATTTCTAATACTGCATAAAAAGGCTTAACTAAAAACTTCACAATGTACTCGTTTTCTTTTTTTTTTTTTTCCTTTTTTTTATCCGATTAATCATCAGAATAATCACTAACCAAAGTAATTGTTAGTTGCAGAACTACTTTATAGTTTGGTCTTAAATTTAATTCAAAATGACACTAGGAAGGCATTAAAATACTTAAATTTACTGAAACCTGTAGATTCCCACAGATAAAAACATAAATAATCTTTTTTTTGTTGAGCAACAAAGACTTGTTGGATTGAAACTAATGAACCATTTCCGTCTGCAGGAGCTCAGAGTTTTCACACCCATATTATCGCCATACCTGGACGAACAGGTGTCGCCGTATCTCACACTGGTGTCTTGTTTTTGTATTACTGGCAGGTGCTGAAGAAGGCCACCATCCGGAAGGAGCAGGAGCCCGATTTTGAGGAGAAGCGCTTCAACGTGACGATCGGCGAGGACGAGAGAGAGTTCGACAAAGAGAACGAGTTCTTCAGAGAACGCAGCTACAGGATCATCCGAGAGTACGGCCGACTCACGCTCAGCGCTTCACGCTCGCTTCAGCCTCCAGCGGCACATAACACAAACGTCTCGATGCACGTTCTGTTGATCCGTGCAGACGTCAGCAACTTCAAGCTCCAAAAGCCGATGTTAAATTTTTATTGACACTAGATAATTATGTTCTGATACAAAAAACCCTGCAGAAATGAAAGAGGGTGTAGTTTCTTTTTCCCAATGATTGCTACAGATAATGGAGTTTTTAACCAGCTCGTTTTGACAGGAGTGTCTGAGTTTAAACTTCTTCTGTTCTCATATTTCCAATCCAAAAATATCCCAAAACAAAAATAGAAAGTAAAACGCAATGTTCCCTTGAATGCAGAAATGCTTAAATAAAATATACTCACATGATTCCTTTGCTTCTTTCAGGGAAATGGACTTCAGAGAACCTGTATACGGGTAAGTTTAAATCATACTCAGAAATATTAATCTGTTACTTTACATCGTTAAAACCCTCATTAACTTTCAGAAAGTCAGACATTTTTAAGAGTTTTTACCTAAAAGTCCTCAGTAAGCAACAATTAGGATTTAGGATGGATGACATCTACTGTACCTGATATTAGAAAATGACCTTTTAACCCTTTGTGGATCAACAGGCAGCGACATTTGCTACTCTAAAGTCATTACTGATAGGAATGCACCGAAGTGAACATTTTGGCCAATACCGACATTCGATATTAATATTGCAGGTTTGCAATAATCGATATTTACCAATATCTTATGCATTTTTCTACATTTCTACAGCCACGTTTTACTGCTTCAGTTAATAAACATGCAATGTGACCAACTTCTGCCTTTTCCCATCCAGAAAAGCAACAATATGGAAATAATTCTTTCTTTTTTAGTATTGACTCGGGTTTACTTATTGGACCGATGCCGATATGTGACAAAATTACCAACATCAGACGATACCAACGGTGATGCCAATATATCTCATGTATTTGTATATTAATATAAATTGGTATATTAACCACTTAAACTTGTTTTGTACATTAGAAATGCAATAAAAACAAAGAGATAAAATTGTTTTAATAAGAAAAAGTACAACACAGCATTTCTTTAGCGTTTGTTTGGTCATTTGTAGGAAAGGAAGCATCTACAGCTTTAAAAAAAATACTTTTAATGTCAACACCTGATTTTATTTTTACAGAATTTGAACCAGATTAAGCTAAAAATGTCACTTTCCCTGACTGTTCTTTTAGAAAATAGCCTTTTTTAGAGTCCGTATCCACTAGTTAATGATTAATCTATTACTAAATTAGTTGACAATTGTTTCAATTGATTAATTGAAAGTTAATTAACCATTTAAGCTTAAAAATACTTTACTGATTGTATAGGAAGATTAAATGTTGTAACTTATTAATTCAAATTCTTTAAACTGTTTTGTAGATGGTGATGGCTGTCGGCAGGAAAGATCTGCTGTAGCAGCCTGTATTACAGAGAATTTGAAGAAGCCTCTGACTGAAGACGCAGTTTTCTAATCCTGTCGCCTTAAAATTAAAAATCTGTAGAATCTGGAGCTAATTTTTTTTAATATCCAATTAATCAATTAATTGTCTGGATAACTGATTGCTAAAATTGCAAAAAGTTGCAGCCGTAGATATGTGGGGCATCTTTGCAATGTTTTCAAACAGCTACATTCTCCAGAGCAGCAAACTTTCAAAATGGCTGCCTTTACAGAAGTCAAACTGACTGTGATCAACAGAAACCTTTTTATCACAATTCTGTTGATTTCGTTTTCCTTAGTAGAAATTCTTTCTTGATAATTTGAGATATTAAAGGAGAATTATTTGTTTTTTATGGAGACATTTTGAAAGTATCGTCCAGTTTCTGAATATTGCTTCTGTCCACAGTGAGCCATATGTTGACCCGTACTACGACTACGAAATGGAGGCCTTATGGAGGGGGGGGCAGTATGAAAACTTCAGGGTTCAGTACACAGAAGCGCCTCTTCCATACCACTTTGCCGTGAGTATCGCCACTCAACGTTTCTCTGCATAAATCAAGGCTGATCCAGCCATGGCATCTGTTGTTTGTTTATTCTATCAATGACAAAACAGGCGTGTCTTCATTAATTACATCAATGAATACATGGTTGACGAATATGAAAAATGTACAAGGAAGTGTCACATTATTATCCGACACCACTTCCAGGTTTTATTACAGGCAGGGTTTAGCTGTTTACCTATTCAGCAGGATGCAAGCCTTCCAGCTGAAGCCCTGATTCACAGATGAGCATTTAGTTGCCCACAAAATGTATTTTTACAGTTCATCACCTGACATTACAGGGTGGTTTTAGTAAATAGTCACCTGCTTCTTTGATGTTTGTTTTCATCTTCTTACAGTTTCTCTGCTAAAGGAATAAAGATCAGTAAATGGAGCGATCTATCCCTGACTTGGTCCAGCTAAAAACAAAAAAAGACAAGTAGTGAGAATGATAGCATTCAAGCAAACATTAGCTTTTAACTAATTTAACTCAAAAACAAAGGTCACCTTATTGAATTCAGTTAATGTTACTCTACATGCTGGTATACAGCAACTTAATGATAGTTTTTAAGCTAAAATTAAGTTTTCAGATAATTTCGACTCAAAAGCTGAAGTTAATTTACTGAATAATACTTTTTATTTATAAGCAAATAAACTATTCTCTGTTTAACATAAAAACAGACACATTAAGTTAATCTTAGCCATCATGCTTGTGTAAATAATGGTAACATTTAAGCTAATATTAGCTTTTTAGCTAATTTTGACTCAAAAGGTAAAGTTACTGAATAGACTAAGTTAATGTTACCTAACATATTGATGTTCCATGCAAATGAAGTTGACTAGTGTAAGTAAATATAATAGACTTTAAGCTAACATTAGCTTTTTAGCTTATTAAGGTTAAAAAGCCATCACTAACGTAATCTTTCCAGAATGCTAATGTTACTCCACACGATGATGTAACTCGGGACAAGTTGGAATATATTTGTCTGTTACTACCATTTCTGCAGGAGCGTGACCGTGAGCGTGACCTCCGGGAGCGCCACCGAGACCGGGAGCGGGAGAGAGATCACCGCGAGAGGGAGCGGCGGCAACAGCGGGAGAGGGAAAGAGAGCGGGAACGCGAGAAGGAGAGGATTCGACGGAAAGAGGAGTGGGAGAGAGACCGGTTGAAACGCAACGAAAAGGAGAAGCCGAGGATTCGTCCTCCTCGCGACGCCCGGGAGAAGAAAGAGGAGGACAAACTGAAACCGCGCTCCCCACTCGGCCCGCCGCCAAAGTAAGGACTTTCCTCTTCGTATGACATTAGATTAAAAAAAAAAAAATCAAAAAATGATGCAATGTTGCAATTTGTTATTTATTATTACCAGCTGTTAAATCATCATTGACATCAGTATAAAATATTTCTGCCTTGTGACTGTTATGTCATCTTCCTTTAATTCTTGTTTTGCTAGTTTCCTAAAATGAGAAGCACAGATTAAATCTGATTTTCAATTCCATAGTTTTGCAGCTAAGTAATAATAACATCACATTTTATTTGCAATTATAATGGATAGAAATAAATTAAATTAAAGGTTTATTAAAAAGTGCTTAGATTCACCAAAAGCACATGCAGTAATGACACATTGTCACTGTCCGGTGTAACCAGTTAATACTGTATGCACAGTGTTTTACCCCTCTACTTGTCCCAGATATTGGCCTTGTGACAGGAAATTTTAAAATTTAACAAGGTAATTAGATGTTTTTGGGCAAAACTATTAGCAAATATTAAATACCAACTATAAAGTCTTAAAAAAAGCCACACACAAAAAATACAGTGAAAGTTAATATAAATTTTTCGCACTTTGGTTAAATCCTAATTAAGTAATCAGCCGGTGAATCTTAAAACAAGCTATGTGATGCGGACCACATTTATCTTACGTTTATTCAATTTTAAGTCTTATAAAGTGGGACAGGTTGCTCCAAATGTGGCCCAATCACCAACCCGCCTCTACCGTGTTTGTGCTATTATGCTGTTTGGTTTCAGTTAAAAGCTTTTCTCATTCAAACGCTGCCAGTAGTTGTTTACTTTTCTGACGATAGGATCGCTCTTCTGACTTCAGTAGAGTGACCTAAGTTTCTGACAATCAAAGGATTAAAGACTAAAGGACCAAAACAATGTCTCTTTGTTTTTGCATGTGTAAATTTGTTTCTGATATTGTGAAACATTCCCAGGCTTCCCGTCAGTCTACAGAAGCCCAAAAACAATGTTGAGGACGGTCCTTCACAGCTATAAACACACGTGAGACAACATCGGAGTTTTGACGTAAAAACTGGTTATGAAATCATTGCAATTGTTCTTTCTCTTAGTCACATGTAGAGAAATGCGACTTAGACTCTGACCAAGACAGAGTCCCCATTAAATTGTATCAAGGTAATTTATACAATTACCTTGCAGTGCACAGCCAGACCCGTCCCGGGTCGGCCTGGGTCTGGCTGTGCACTGCAAAAGGGACTTTAGACTCTCTGTCTTAAATTCTAAGATAAAAATAAATGGAAAAAAAAAAGGCGATTGTTTTCATGTAATTGCATGTACTGTCTGGATCAGGCAAATGCTTGTGCAAAGTCCATCTAATAAACATAACATCTTCTCGTTTCCAAGGTTCTTATAGTTGCCAAAAACCAAAACAACAAAAACTGAAATTGAGAAAATATTTTTAACTGAAATGAATAAAAGCGGTAATTAATGGGGGGAAATTATAACTACCTTCAACTGAATTATACTTTTACAAAACTAAAACTTACTGAAATTATAGATGTAATCTTTTGTTTTCATGTTTATGAATCCGTTTATCGGCTTTTCAATCTGACGTGAAATAGATTTTTTTAAAACACAAACAATTTATGTCAGATGTCGGCAAATGACGAAAGTCCAGAAAAATGACAGCAAGTTGGGAGAAAACTCCAGTCAGTTGGTTCTTCAACAATAACTGAATACAGTTTATAAAAATTGTATCTTCTGGGTTTTTTATTGATTACCCAATCGATTTATACATAATTACAAATGCAATACTTTCACTTTTTTTAATTCTGCACCTAAAAATTAACCAAAGTTAAAAAAACAACAAAAAAAACCCAGAATCTTACAAAGTAATTTTGGTCTAGTTTCTGGTAAAGATATCTTCATACAGTTGAACTAACATAAACTAACTTACAAATAACTTTTCAGCAAGACATTTGTTTTAAGGCAATAATTCCTTAATATTGATTTAAAAAAAGTTCTACATCTGTTGATAGATTATTTCACTTAGGATGAGGCATTTTTCCCTGTCATAAGTTAAATAATTTATCAATAGAACTAGGACTTTTTTAAATCAATATTAAGGAATAATTGACTTAAAACAAACTCGTATATCTTGTTGAAAAGTTACTTATAAGTTTGTTTTGTCCTAATTTAAGTGGATTAACATAATTACACTAGAAACTGGACCAAAAATACTTAAATACTGGTAAGAGTTGGTATTTTTGCAGTGATCACTGATAAAAACTAAACAAAAATTATTTAATGATAAATAAAATCTAGTAAAAACTCTAAAAACTAACCAAATCAGCCAAAAAGTCAAATCGAAATAAAACTGAACTATAGCATAACCCCGTTTTCTTTCACACATTTTTCTACGCGTTCCATCAGGATCTTTAAATAAAGTCTTCACACACTGTTACATTACACTGTGTGATTTCATGCGTCCTGCTTCCTTCCTTTCGTCATTCCTTCTTGAAAAGGAAACGGGAATAGATAAGGATCTAAAAATATCTCCAGTGTTGTGGTTCTATTTTTAGCCGTGACGCGGCGACTTGTTTGTTCTTGCATCACGTTTGTGAACTCAGTTACTCCAGGCTGAGAATGTACACGATGGCACGGCATGCATGCAAAGTGACCAGTTACTCATTATGGTGATGTAACTTTAGGTGTGTCCCGGTTGTACAGTTTACATAGTTGATTTATTCAGCAATCGCAACGTAAATTAAACTTTTCTGAGCTTCTTTAGTGCTAGACGGCGTTATTTAGTAGGAGTGTCCCCTCGGTCCATCTGCGGTTCATTTCCTCCTACAAATATTTATTTTAGACACTGGAGGAGAAGAGTTCCTGCCTCTTGATGCTATACTTATAAAATTAAATGCAGATAGCGCAAGCAGGAAAATTCTGGTCACTTCTTCTTTTCTGTCCCGTAACTGGTGGGTTGCTGGTTCAAACCCCCGCACCATCTGTCTCCATTGTTTGTTGTCAGAGGGTCAAGATTTGGCGGCGCCCAAACTGTTTATCACGTGGGCCGAAATCGTCTAGTCAAATGCGGGTCTGTTGGAGTCAGAGGTGGGCAGAGTATCCAGAAACTGCTCTCCAGTAAAAGTAGCACTACTTCAACATTTTTATTCAAGTAAGAAGTAGCTGAAATTACTCAAGAGTAAAATGTCTATTGAGTAACTGATCAAATTATCAATCATTTAATATTTAAAAATTACACTAGACGGACCAAAATATAAAGACGTTTATATATTTTGGTATTTTAAGGACAAAACTGACAATAACTCACAAAGCGACAAAAAATAACAAGATAAGGCAAAAGAACATTTTCCCAAATCAGTTTCTTTCAATAAAAAACTTTTAACAAAAGCTGCAGGTGTGTGTCTCTGTCTGGTGAATATTTGGTTAAAACATGTTTGTTTTTCCTTCAATGTTTAGAAAATTCAGAAATCTTACTCAAGTAAGAGCAGAGATATTTCATCATAAAGTTACTCAAGTAAAAGTAAAAAGTACAGCGTAGTAAAAACACTCCTAAAAGTAATTTTTTTTTTTTTTTCAAAAAAAGTTACTTAGGTCAATATAATTAATTACATTGATTATATGTAATCAATAATTATAACCTGAAAACCCACTTAGAGGGATCATCAGTAAGGCAGGTGTTTAAACTAGCTAATCAACCACAGATATGTTAGCTTAGCTAATAGCAGCGGTAGCTAATCTACCACAGCGATCACTTAATAATCGCAAAATAAGCATCAAGCCTAAAATCATAAAACTGAAACAATGTCTCTTCTTTGTTTTGGAAATATTGGAGTGGGTTTTTTTTTAATCGTCTTCTTGCTCTCCATCGTTGTGTGCATCCGCAAAGTATCCAGACGTAAACAATTACATGCAAGGCGTTTATAGTCTAATTATGTATCACAGATTCACAACAAACATTGTCTCAAGGCATTTTCCAGAAAATCTAAAGTAACTTCAGTTTAATTGCACAAACATTCCAATTAATCCGAATTACGATCTTGATCATTTCCCAGCTGACTTTAATTCTACCTGCCAGTCCTGAACTCTTTACAGTTCTGTGCGACTCTGTAATATTTTAACACAAATTAATGCTTTTTTTGCCATCACTCTTTATGTTCTTTATTTAAATCACTGTTTCAGCGTTTCTACATCTGCTATGATTCAACCGCCCGCTCACTTTCTATGGCACGATTGTTATTCCACTATTGCAAAATGTTCTGCATTGAGAAACCCAAGAGTGTGAATCAGTTTGCAGAGAACAAACTGAGGTGTGCGTAAAGAAAAAAAAAAAAAGAATCGGGGATAAAACATCCGCTATTCACGGAGCACGCGCAAACACAAAGAAAGGTGTGTTGCCTTTGTGCCCTTCGCTTTCCAACTGTTTCACAGGTTTCAGCTCAGAAACTTCATGCTTTTAGCAGGAAGCGCCTTTTATTTATGACACTCTGATCATCTTAAAAAAAAAAATTAAAAAAAACTTTTTGAGTTTGAATACATAAATTGTTTCTGTGAAACCTGTAAATATGCAGAGAAATAAGCCGCAGGTTTTACTTTTTCTTTCTGTTGATATTTGAATTTAATTAAAAACAACAATGGAGTGTAAAATTCCCTCATTATTTGGACACATGTGACCTTTTACAAGTGGCTCTGATTTTCCCCGTCTGGCTCAACTTTGAAAAATCGTGTCGTTTTGGTGAGCCTGCATAGATAATCATCAAGAGGTAGTTTCACTGCAGCCTGTGTGTTGTTGTTCACACAAATCCTTTAATCTCTGAAATCCTCTTTTGTAATCAGTGGTTAAACTAATGTTGTAGATCTGCTGTTCGATATGACTAAACAGAAACAATAATAACCTTTTGTATCTGCTTTCATTAAGAGTGAAAAATGGGAAATGATGGAAACTGCTGTGAGGCTGCAAACCTCCTACTTTTTGTGTTTTTGGAGCAGATTTCAGCTTTTTTAATGGCCATTTCTTTTGTCGTGTCTACAAAGTCCTCAAACTACTAATTAAGTAGGATCTAATTTTAAAAAACTTTTTAAAGCTAGCTATTAATCTGTAATGTATAACGCTTTTATCTGTGCGATCGGACTCAAATATATATTGTTTTTATCCAATTTTTGATCTTAATCTGTTTTCTCTTGCTTTCCTAAAAACGACAGAAACTATTTCAAAATGTTTATTTAAATCATTCATTTTATAAGTTGTATGATAGAGTATTAATGCCAAGCTACAATTTTTTTGTTTAATTATGAGACTACAATTCTGAGCAAAATATTCTTAATGAAAAAAAAACGTGGATAGACTTATTCAGTTCAGTTCAAAGGATTTTCTTCAAAATACAGAAGTTTGTTCGATCATTTCACAGAGTTGCTACTAACATTTTTTGATGTGAAACAAGAACCAGATTTCTAAAAATTAAATCTTTGATTCGATTAATCGCCCAACCTTTTCAGAAATTACATAATCCCTGCCAACAATATCGCAAAATATCAAAATATTATTATGATCAATTCTGTCCAACATTGTTCAAAATTTTAATGAATTAAAAGGAAAATGTTGAAAGTTGGTTATTTGACATTCAGGATTTAAAAAATTATCTGAACACAATTATTTTTCAAATTACACTTTGAGATTAACTACCAAAAGAAAAAGTCGGCACACAGAATTGAGAAAACCAGAAACGACAGTTTTGATGAGTGACATCATTGATACACATCAAATATGTCGGTCAGCGTTTCTCTCACATGACAGACCTTACTGGCTCTTCTTCTGCACAAACCAACAGATGATCCATTTTTCTCAGCAGGCTGATGGAGCCTCCCTCCAAGAAGGAGATGCTTCCCCTCATGAGACGGCCAGACGAGTGGAAGGACCCCTGGCGACGGTCCAAATCTCCCAGGAGACGCGCCGCCATGGGTTCCCCGCCCCGAGGCCGCCGCCGCCATCGCCCCTCAGGCTCCTCCGTCTCTCTGTCCAACTCATCCAGGTAGGAACTCATCTGATTTAGTTCGTCGAGAAATGTATGTGACATCTAAATAGACAGGAGGAGGACTACAGTGCAGGGCATTCTGGGTAAAAGCAACCAAAACAAACATGCTAGGTTAGTTGGCGCTAGCGGGAGAAATTACTTTTGATCAGAAAAGAGAAATCATAAAACTGCTACTCCATTTTTATTTACATTTTGTGACAAGTTGTGCTCAGTGTCTTCTTTAGAGGTTTTCATGTTTCTTTCAGTGGTTTTGATGCGGCGCCCCCACAGGCGAGGAGGAGAACAGATTCCTCAAAGGGTTTGATTCATTTAACACAGTGTAGTGAGAAAGAGAAGCTGGAAAAGTAACAAATGTTGCAACTTTGGTCCCAAAGTAGTAATCAGTTACTCAATTACAATCAAACACAGCAAAACATTTTATCATCCAGCAAAAGATTTTTCAGGCATAATCAGAAAATATTGTCTTGTTTTTATTTTTAGTGTTTAAGAACTGAGATGTTTGGGAGGGGATTCCAGGTGGACAAGTTAAAATATTTCAGTTTGCAACCGTATAATTAGTCTTATGTAGCTGCAGTTTGATGCTGCGGTTTTCATCAGAAATCTTTCCAATTTTCCCTTTCGTCTTCCAAAGTACACGTTGACCGCGGTGCAAAGTTAAAGGAAGATGTCTTCATGTCAGTTTCCCTAACAGCCCAAGTATATAAAAAGCATCACGCGTTTTATTCTGATGCTTTCGTGTACTTGTGATATTGTCATTTCCTCCCCAACTGTCGGATCTGTTGTTCTTGCTGAACAGGAATGATGGGCATTTACCCACTCAAGATGGGTTCTGAAGAACTCATGATTTTCTTACCTGCAAAACTTGAAAGCTGCATTTTCAGGTTACTGAAATTTAATTTTGTTTTTTCAAACAATAGGCGCTGTGTGGGGTTCTCGTAGAACAGGTTTTCCGCCAGAGGAAACGATATTCCAACAAAGTAAACGTGAAAACAATGTGTCTGCTCCTGGTTTCCACTAACTGAAATTAGCTGTTCATCTGTTCTTATTCTGTGGAAGAAAAACAAAAACTGAAGAACGTTGGCCATAAAGCAATAAAAGCCATGCACCGCAGACAGTGTGAATCCCACCAACGGTACATTGCTTCACTCAAATATAATTACAGGGTAGCTTAACGCTAATGAGGAAGCAGATGAAGAGAAACTCATTCAGCACCTACCAATTAAGATATGTTAAGTTTTCCCGGGGAAGTCCTTAAAGTGGTGGAAAAGTTCTAGTTTTTTGTTGCATAGCAACAGTTTGATTATTCAAAGCTGTATGGAAACTTCCAAAAACAGTTACCTTACCAGAAAGTGAAAGCATGTTTAAACTTTACTTAAATGCACATAAGCACAACTTACATGACTGTGCAATTATTTTGGCTTTTATTCAACATGCAGCATGTCAAAAACTCTTTTAGGTTTTTGTTCTTGCTTAGAAACATGGATTGTTAATAATATTTACATAATAGAAAACAAAAGACTCTGGACTTGGTGAAGATTGAGGTTCATTAACTGGCCGAATGTCAAAGAAAAGCTGACACTCATTAAATATATAAATTCATATATTTATTTTTACAGCATGGAAATCTTTAGTTTTAGTTTCAGTTGGACTCTATTAGCTTGTGATGTGATTTTTTTAGTAAGAATTTACCTGAAGGTTGCCAATTACATTTAGCGCAAATGTATGCAGATGATGCATTCCTCTAAAAACGAGCTGCACAAAACCGGACAGATTAATTATAATCAATTATTCAAATAATAATCAACTAATTCAGTAATCGAATAATCTGCAAACATGTTTGACCCGAAACTCTTAAAGTGGCATCGATTTAGCTTCTACTTGTTGAAATTCTCCTTTTTTATATCCAGCTAATCCAGAAATTAATCATCAGGTCAGCTTTATTCTACTGATGTTGAGCTTTTCACGTTAAAATAATTTTTATTAGCTGCAGATGCATCCTAATGTCCAAGCAGACGTTAAAGGATGCATCTTAGGCAATAAATCTTTATTTTCCGATTTAAATTTTTTTTTTTTAATTCATGTTTATTTGCATTTAATAATTCTGTTCAAAATAGGCTTAAGTGATTAAATCCTGGACACAGACTGCTCAGACTTTTACGCTGAAGAGCGATGTTTGAAAAACAGGCACTGTTTGTTCCCCAGGCTCTCTCTCTGTGACGAACACGCACCGGTCAGGGTACAGATAAATTTCATGCACACTTGCACTAAGTCAACCGTACCATCCTCTTTTGTTGAAACTCTGTATATATCAGAGGTCACGTTAACAGAATATTTTCCTTTATTTTTTTTAAACGACGGGAAAATTTGAAGCCTGTCGGTCATTTGAAAGGTTATAATTAACACCCCTGACTGGTGCACATGTCTGCACATGTTAAATGGAAAGGCAACTAAAATAAATAAATAAAAATGTCTTTCTGAACTAAATGCGTCTTTTAACTGGGAGCTGGCAGCGTGTTGAAGACGTTTTGCACCACGTCTGGTTAGGAAGCAAGTTCCAAACCTTTGGTAGACATGATGCATTTAATTTCAGTGTCCATTACAGACCAGAGAAAACTAAGGAGAAGCAATGTTGTTAATCCATTTATAGTCTAAAAAGAGGAGCCAGCAATTTATGTTGAGGAAATAAATTAAGGCGCAGAAGTTAATTAGATCGTAACATGCGCAGCGCGCTGCGGCTGCACAACCAATGCGGGCTCCGCCGCTGCAAAGAATTAAATGAAACTCACCCTGTGGTTTTAACAAACGGAGCTGGAGACGTTACCGCTCAAGAGGAGCGCGGCCGACGTAACATCTGTCCGTTGCAGGGAAGCGAAACCATGCAAAAAAATGTAATAAAATTCTTGTAAAAGCACACACCCGGAGCGCATCGGGTAAAAAGCTTGTAGAGTTCAATTGATCGGTTTGGATCAGACAGATCCAAATGACCAATGAATCAGCGCAGATTTTTCTGGAGATGCAAATCAGGAGGCATTTGTGTGGCTGTGTGTTCAGACCCGAGCAGGTGAGATGCTGGTAGTTTAAGTCGTTTAATTTATTCTGAGTTATACTAGTATTATTCATTTACTTTCCTTGGTTGCCTATTGGACCTCCTACCTAGAGTCTTTATTTAATTTAGTCTATTATATTTAGAAGGCATTAGTGAGTCTAAATTTATTTTTATTGCACAAACTAACTCAGGGTTAAGATTATTCAATGAGTTTATCAGCCAAATTTAAGGCAGTTGTTTTTTGCACGCTTCCACTTCAATGAACCACGTGTAGTTCACACTGTGACTACAGACTGGTATCAAAGCGCTTCTCACAGCAGCCTTAGTATGAGCGGCATGCATAACATCCCATATGTGTAGTATTTATTCACCTTTTGGGCTTTACTTTCACTGAAAGAGGTATGAAGCCAGTTAGCTTTGCTAGACTGTAACAGGTTAAACTGTCAAAGTGAAAGTAAACGGTTCAGCTTTGGAGAGAATTGGATTGAGTTTTTACTTTTGCCTCGTACAGATTGTTGTTCATGTGTTGCAGAAAGAACCAAACCGCTCTTAAGTCTTTGTTTTCTATTTTATTTCATCTTAGATCTTCGTCTCGCTCTTCGTCCTACACGGGCTCCGGCTCGTCCCGTTCCCGCAGCCATTCCTCGTCGTACAGCTCTTACTCCAGCCACTCCTCCCAGCACAGCTCATTCAGCGGCAGCCGTTCCAGGTACCCTGTCCAGTCCTGCAGAGATGTTTCGGACTTAGAAAAATGTTGTGACTCTCGTACTGCCTTTTAGATCCCGATCATTTTCCTCGTCCCCCTCACCGAGCCCGGCTCCACCGAGGATGGCCAAGAACAAACCGGAACCTCCACCTGTGGCTGCTAAGAGGTAAAGCTTCAGGACCTGAAATGGCTTTAACAGAGCTAAAACATCCGATCTCAGTCAAATGGTTCCCAATAACGGGAATAATTTATGGAAATTGCAGCCAAAATGATTGAACCTGACACCATAACTCAGTACTGCTTGTTGAATTACGATACATAAACGGATAGGCAGAGAAAAGATTAAAAGCAGGGTCTCTGTGCATCTGATATTTAGGCCTTAAAATGTTCATCATGGTCTTGAAAAGGTCTTAAAAAGTTTTTTAAATGTGTCTAAGTAAAACCGGAGTTAAGCATTTTATAAAGTCCATTCATATTAATTTTGTAATTATATATATTTTTCACATTTTCTCTTCATAAATGCTCGGATGTGTTTCACTTTCCCTCCCCAAGCATGCCACCAAAACCGGGTGCAGCCCCGCCTCCGCGGAGAGAAAAGCCTCCCCAGAAGAAGGCTCCGAGTCCCCCTTTGCCCGGCGGGCCGCCCAGCAGACCCTCCAAACTGCCAACAGAGGGAGGCAAGCCTCCTACCAACCCCAGGGAGGCGAGCGGCACATCGGAGGGGCAAGGAGACGGGCCGCCGCCTCCACGGGAACCCGGGAGACCCCTGAACCCGAGGGAGGGCAGGCAGAGGGAGCGGCAGCAGCATCCTCCCCGCAGGTACGGCTTCTGGTTTACTTTGACTACATGGCTGACAGCACAACAAAAAATATGGAAAATTATTTTCCGGATTACTGGTAGTTAAACGTTGACCCTCACTTTAATGAATGGTTCATTGTGTACATAACGTTTATGACTGCGGGGTATTTAGAATATAATAGAAATTTCCTTCCCACTGTGGGGAAATTCAGGTGTGCCAGCATCAAGTTGCAGGTAAACAAAAAGCAGTAGCAGGTTATATGCAGGGAATCTGTTTAAAGAAAGACATGAAGATCGGCAGGAATGTTGTAGGAAAACTTGAAACTCCAAAATACTTTATTGATCCCAATCTGTCAAGTTTGTTTGTATAGAAAATGTCAGTTCGAAGTGCTTTACGTCAGTCAACAACTGAGAAAACCATTAACACATCAAAATGTCTGCTCATGTTTCATTTATAATGTATCAAAAGTACTAAATAAGTGGGTTTTTAGTCTAGATTTACTCAGTGTTTTGGCTGTTTTGCAGTTTTCTGGAAGTTTGTTCCAGATTTGTGGTGCATAGAAGATGAATGCTGCATCTCCATGTTTGGTTCTGGATGCAGAGCAGACCTGAGAGGTCTGAAAGGTTGATACAACAACAGCAGATCTTTAGTTTATTGTGGTGCTAAACCGTTCAGTGATTTATAAACAAACAACAGCATTTTAAAGTGTATTCTTTGAGCTACAGGGAGCCAGAGGAAAGACTTTAGAACCGGCTTGATGGGTCCTATCTTCCTAGTTTTAGTCAGAAAACCAGCAGCAGAGTTCTGGATCAGCTGCAGCTGGAGGATTGGCACTGTTGCAGTAATCGCTGCAACTACCGATAAACACGTGGATTCTCTAGTCCATGTGTTATTCTGGAGGTCAGGTGATGGAAGGCTGACTTTCTAGCTGTCTTTATGTGGCTCTGAATGTTTAGGTCAATAAGTGAGTAATCTAAATGAATAAATAAGTAAGAGTTTGTTGGTAGTTGTTGTAAAGTCCTAACCACTGCTGGTAGGAAGGACCTTGGATTACGCTCCTTTGTGCACCTGGGATGCACCATTCCCTTAAAGAGTGTGAAGCAGCTAAAACCCAGGAGAGAATACCAGATTGTGTTTTGCTGACTGAAGCGTGACGCGTAGTCAGTCATTAACTCCACCTTTATGTGCAAACATTTTATAAAGGCCTGCAACACGGTTTCCACTGGGCTCCAGCTTTCCCACGTGGAATGTCATCAAAGTGGAGATCTGCATTTATTCTAACATGTAGCAATCCAAAAAGTCCCAGGAGAAAAAAAACAGGATTTTTTTTTTACATGTATTCAACCAAGCTGGAGTTTTTAAATGGATTTAGTTTCAAAAACATATTTGCATGTTGACCCCCGCAGCTTCTGCACAGCATATCACAGTTCATACAATCACGTGTTGCATTTACTTAAACAGTAATGTAATTTAAATTAAATTAAACTGTATTTTGTATTATTCTTCCAGCCAGGCTCCTTATGAGATTGCAGAAATGTTTCCCGCTGTTTCCCACATATCTCCTCTGATAGCCTCCAACTCGCCTGTTTCCTTTTTCCCTTTTTCCCAAATTTTTATGCAGGACTTGATGCTTCCTTTCAAATTTTCCAATCCTGTAAATTTTTTAAAATCAGTTTTTCCCCCATTTCCATTTGATTTAAATAAACATGTTAATTATCCCAGATTACAACTTTACTAGTTCCTCAATTGCAACTACCCGAAAAAGTTCTTATTGCTGAGTGGAGACGAAGGGTGCACCGATTTATCGGAGCAGATTTTCTGATCAGCCAATCCAATCTTATCTACCTCAGTAAATGCCTAAATATCAGCCGCTGTCTTCTGCTCTCCCGTTGGAGAGGTTTGACCGGCAGACCGGCCCATCAGGTCATGTCTGCACACTTGCAGACATGACCAAACAAACAGTTTTTGTTTGTTTTCAGACAAACAAAAATATCTGTCAATTTTTCAACCATTTTTAAAGATTGTTAATCTGCGATCGGCTACAACCTGTAATGGTTCTGATATGGAAAAAAATGTAGGTTGTAATGTTCCCCATCCATAAGTCAAACTCTATGCTTTGTGCCCTGAGCGACATCATGCTTTACTACTTATTGTTTTATATTTCGAAACCCTAATTGCACTTTCTGAATCATTTGTTGTGGTTTATTTTTTACATGTTTGACCGATTTATCAGTTTCAGTTTCTTTATTTAATGTTGCTACATGTTTTAAACCTAATTGCACTGACTGAGCATATTTGACCAAGTTCCAACTGTTATGAATGGGTCACAAATTTCAGTGTGCATCTGCCACAGGTGTGCAGTGAGGTGTGAGGTAGTTGAGTGAGTCCCTTCTTGTTTTTATGGAAGTGCGATCAAAGTATTTATTCAACCTTTGTCTTTTGACACGGACCGAATTATGAGAAGACAGGAAGGAATGCAGTTTCCACGGCTGGCGTGCGCGCTGCGTTTTTGTTTTGCTTCACGTGCGTGTGTGAGAAGAAGTATCTGTCTCAGCATCTGCAGAACTGGCACTACCTTGTTTGCATAGCAGCGCTCCGGCACACAGTGGCACCGCATGTTTGTACATTTTGGGGAAAGACCTGACAGTGGACATGTGGGCGAGATAGCGTGGGTGCAACAACTTCAGTGATTGTGTAATCGGAGCTTCATGGTGAAGACAGAAGCAAAAGGGGAAAGGAGAACAGACATAGTGTGTGTGTGTTCGCGTTCATGTTTGTTTGCAGGCGAGTGTGTAGGTGGTCCAGGTGGAAACTATCCTGGAAAACTAGTCGCTGCACCCATTGGTCATTATTTCTCTCAAATACTTCCCTCCAGTAGACAAAAGCAGATTGTTCACCTGTTTCTTTAACCTTTATTTTTATCAGTAATGATCCTGAAAACAAAAGATATCTGCTCCGCTCCAGAGGAAACATTCCTGGAGCCTCTTGCCGCCACCGTTTCATAATGAGTGGAGCAAAATGGCCTTAGAGTGTCATAAAGGTATAAACACACCTGTAAACAGGTTCAGTAAAACTCTAACACAGCTTGTGTCTGTGATTCCTCATGTGTGGGAGTCAGTGGGAGCAGGAGCTTGAATATTCAAATCGGTTTGTTTGGGATGCAGCAGATCGGCGCTGCCGGCCGAACGGTGGGAAAACCGGGAGCAGAACTCATGAAAATCAGGTCGTATGGGGGCGCGTGGGTTTGCTTCATTCCAATGAAGCTTCTCCACAAACAACGGAACCTCAGAATAACAAGCTGCATGACTGTCCTCTTCATAAAACTGTCGATTAGCGAGCTACAACTAGTCACATCAAGCAATTAATCAATCGCATGATAAATTAAAACGAGCTCAGTGATTTATTGGTTTTCTCTTTTCTATCTTTATACCAAAAATTTCTAAACAAAAACTTTTTTATTCATTTTATTTGTTGTTTATCTGTTTTTTTTATTTTGTATTTTTAAAATGTCTTCCAGTTCAGTTGGTGCAGATTTCTCTCTAGATAAATCTAGATTCTCTCCACAATCTTAAAGTCCTGCTGTTGATAATATGACTCTGATGTGTTGAAACATCAAGTATTTCTATTGAATGTTATCGGCTAAACTTTTGTGCATTTGTGGTTACAGTTAGTATGGATTTTCATAAGGAAGAGAAGCAGGAAAGTACTTCATTATATTATCAATGGTGTGAGCAATTACTAAAAAAAATTTAAAGAAAACAACCAAAATCTTTACACGCTTAGTTTTCTTAGATAGTTAATTTTAAAGCCAGACAATTTTGTGTTTTATTGTTTCAAAGTTAAACGGTTAAACTGGTTATTCTTCTGTGAAGCTTCAAAAGTGTCTCATATTTTAGTTTGATATTTATTTATTGGAAGTGATGTGCATACTTCCAATAAATACTGAGGTAATGTCACTCTTTAGCATACTGGGATACTGTACTTAGTTAGCATTAGCATCTGCTAATTATTGTAATAGTGTAGTTCTTTAGCTTTAGCATGCAAAATACTGTGATAGTTTATATAGTGTGATACTTTAGCATTAGCTTCCTCTAAATACCATAATAGCAAAGAGTTAGACTTTGGTCATTTTCTCAAAGTATTGAATATTGTTGTTGGATACTTGTAAAATAAAGAGCCATGGTTGATATGCTTCTGCTAATGCGCTAATAGTAAGCTAATTGGCTGTTTGGCTAACTTTTAGGGCACTTAGCTTCCCCTAAATGATTTTTTCTCAAATAAATTTTAATGCAATAATTCACTTTGTTGTTTTGTAAACTTTGATTACTATTTATGTTGCATCTGAAGGAAGTTGATTTCCTTCAGGGGTATCAAACTGAAATGGGCTGTAAACATTTGCCTCCCACACTTTTCAGATTTTTATTTTATAAATGGAAAAAAAAGTTTAAGACTTCTTTGCTTTGTATTCACAATGATGCACAACTTTGTGTTGGTGTAAAGATAACAAGATGAATGTTTTTTTAGCCGTCCAGCGTTTGAGTAGCAGTATATTTTGTTTTTGTTTTTCCAGGAGGACTGTCAGCGGCAGCGTCAGCGGCAGCAGTTACACAGCGACCAGCTCCAGATCGTCATCCATCTCAGGCTCGGCCTCGCGCTCCGGGTCCAGGAAGTCCAGGTACGCTGCCCACGCCGCCCATCATTGATACGATTCATCAAAAGACACCTTGATGACATCACACTGCATTCATTTGTTCACCAGAACACAATGAACAGGCAGAAAATACGAAATCTGAGCTGTTCCAGCGGGAATCAGGAGCTTGACCTGCCAAAACCTTTAGATATACACCTACCTTTATAAATATAAAACAATATGCAAATTAGCTGCTGATGGCTGAACTTAAATGTTTATCTAGGTAGAATAATATTTGAGTTGGGCAGAAACTATACTCGAGTCAGAGTAGCAGTACTTCAACATAATTTTACCCAACAGATGAACAAATCTAATAGTTGGCAAATTACTCAAATAAGAGTAAAAAAGCGAGTATTTTATCAAAACATTATTCAGTTAATATTTGAAAATTGCATCATCAGACAAAAATACAAAGCTTTTTAAAAATGTTGGTATTTAAAAAAAAAAACAAAATGGGAATAATTCACATAAATAACTTAATTAAAAAATACAGCAAAAGAAAAAATTTCAAAATCAATTTCTTTCTATATAAAACTTACTTTAATAACAAGACACAGGCGAGAAGAGTGTTGTAGCACTATTTCAACATATTTTTACTGAAGTAAAAGTAAAAAGTATCAAGAAATTACTAAAGAAATATGTGGTTAAACGTCTACTCAAGTCCTGAGTAACCGATCAAATTATCAATCAACTAATATTTAAAAATTATATCATCAGACGGGCCAAAATATAAAGTTAAGTGGAAATTTTGGTATTTTAAGAATGCAAACAACAATTCATAATAAAAATTTATAAAATCGGACAAAAGAAAAAATTTCAAAATCACTTTTTTTCAATAAAAAACTTTTGAAACTTTAATAAAACCTGCAGGTGTGTGTCTGTGTCTGGTAAATTTGTGGCTAAAATATGTTTGTTTTTCATTCAGTGGGTCAAAAATCCAGAAATTTGACTCAAGTATGAGTCTAATTTTGTCTTTAATACTTTAACTTCTTACTTTTACCAATGTAAAGGTAAAAGTAAGAAGTACAACATATTAAAAAAAATTATTTTTTTTTAAAGTTACTCAAGTAAATGTAACTAGTTGTTACTCAACTCTAGAGTTTCCTTCTAAATAATGAAAGTTAAACACATGAAATCATCCGGTCTTCATTATGTCACTCTCCTCATGTTTGTTTTTTTCCTCTTTCATGTGCCGGTTCTGTTGGAAATTTCTCCAGGAAATCCAGGTGAGTCGGATCAGGTGAAAGCAGGTTTGGTGTCGGCAGGTGTGGTCGCCGTGGACACGTATCACAGCTCGTCTCCCGTTTCAGGTCGCTGAGCGTGAGCAGCGTGTCCTCTGTGTCGTCTGCCTCGTCCAGCAGCAGCTCGGTGCGCAGCGCGGACTCGGACGACATGTACGCCGACCTGGCGAGTCCGGTTTCCTCTGCCAGTTCTCACTCGCCCACGCCAAATCACCCACGCAGAGAGAGAGGGCCCCCGCGGGACCGGTCCCCCCAGGGCCGGGACAAGAACAGGGGTTAGTGTCAAGCACAGCAGCTGCTTTACACTTTTACTGAAATCTCTTTGCTTATTCGGAAATAGGTCAGTCGTAAGAAATCAGTTGATGGCGGATTAAAACAACCTCAATAATTTTTTACACAGTTAAATTTGAGGTGAAAAAAGTTTAACTTTTCTGTAAAGCATCAAAAGTATTTAATATCTCAGTTGTATAAATATTTGTTATAGAGCAGTAATGGACTCAATGTGTTGGTATCACACATATTAGCATTAGCTTCATCTAAATACCATAGTAGTGCACCGCTTTATAATTAGCTTTTTTCAAATACTCTTTTTCTTTTCTTTGGTTTAGGCACTATCCACTAAATATTGTGATAGTGTAGCGCTTTTGCATTAGCTTACTCTAATGCTTTAACGGTAGCTTCCTCTAAATACCATAATGGTGTAGCGCTTCAGCATTAGCTTCCTTAAATATTGTGTTGGCGTTAACGTAACTAATGTTTATAGTTTTCATTAGCTTACTGTATGCTTTAGCAGCAGCATCCTCTAAATACCTGTTGGTCTAGCACATTAGCATTAGCTTTGTTAAATACCCATTGGCGCTCGCGTGTTAGCATAACTAATGTTTTTGAGTAGCTATGACTTTAGCATTAGTGCAACTAACCTTTTTAGTTAGCCGTGCTTTTCGCCAGATTTCATAACGTTAACAAATAATGACAGTTTGTTCTCTGCAGAAGCTAAGCAGCAGTAAAACTGAAGTTGGTGAAATATGCTAAAGCTAATTACGGCTAACATTGTCCTGCGTCACAGAAAGGCCATCAAAGAAAGATGAACCTTTCCGGGACGATCGCAGGAAGATCGACCCGTCTGGCGGTCCGTCCAGAGGCATGAACGCCATGCCCAGATCTGGACCCGGCAACAGGGGCGGCCACCCTCCTCATCCTCGACCCGGCGCCATGGGCCCCCCGGGGAACTACGGCGGTTCGGGTTCTCACAAAGACATCAAGCTGACGCTCCTCAACAAGGTGACTTCCTGTTACTTTTCTTCTAAGAAACGGGCTTAAAAATATGTGAAATTTCACTTTTTTACCAGGCCTAATATCAGAGTTTATTTAAGTAACATTTTGGGAAAAAAGTATTTTTTTTACTGTGCTTTACTTTTTACTTTTACTTGAGTAATTTGATTATGAAGTATTTTTATTCTTACTGGCATAACATTTCTGGATTTTCTTCCCACTGAATGAAAAACAAAAATGTTTAAACCAAAAATTCACCAGACACAGACCTGCAGATTTTATTAACATTTTAATTGAAAGATGAATTTATTTATTTTTTTAGTACAGTATTAATTGATTTATGGTGTGATCAGTTACTCATAGACTTTTTAGTTTTACCAAATACTTTTTTAGTAATTTCTTGGCTACTTTTTACTTTTGAGTAAAATTTTGGGTACTCTACCCACCTATACCTATTATTATTAATATTATTATTTAGTGTTGCTATAAGAGTAAAAAAAAACATAAACATTCAAGTAATAAAAATGGGGTAAAAACATTTCTGATTTTTATTTTAGACATTTTTAAATGTGTTTTTAGAACGAACACTTTCTAAAATTAAAGTTTTAACAAAATGTTACCTAATTTCTAGTTGGTAATCTATTAATTCTTCAGTATTTAGGCACTTTCATCTCACGTGGTTCAGTGAGTTACAACACTTAGAAGAACTTTGTAAAGTGAGTTGCAGACTCCTAGCAGGAAGCAAATTTGCTAATCCAGGAAAATTGTGTGGAGATTTCAGTTTATAAACAGCCTCTGAGGAAACGGCTCATCTGCAGCCGAGGTCGTTACGCTGCAGACACAAGTTTGTTAAAGTCACCATTTAAACAGTCTCGTCGTGTCGTCATAATGAGACGCAGCAAGTGACAACTTCCTGTAAATTAATTTAAAGAAGAAAAAAAATGTTCCCCTGAGAAAACCTGAATATCTGGAAACTCTGCGGGAAGTTTGGGGTCTTAAAAGCTTCTTTGAATTTACTCCAAAAAAAGAAAAACTGTTGACATTTCTGCAAGAGAGTAATGCTGGAGAACTAAATAAACGTCTGATGCGCCTCTGCGTCGGTGTGTTGAAGTTTAGAGATCAGACGAAAGAGGAAGTAGAAACTAAAATATCATAAAGATACTTGATGTTAATTAAATGTTGGATTTAATTAGGGATTTATTAAATTAGAACTTTAATCATTTTTAATTTATTAAATTCAATTTGGTGGGTTTTTTCTGTACACCTTAGGCCACATTGACATAGCAGGTGAATGCGATTTAAATTTGATTCTTCTTGTTTTTGCCAATAATATGAATCCCGTATTACAATAAATCAATTAATCACAAGCTCAATAATCTCCATTTGGACGATTATTTGTTTTACTCTTTTTCTACCAAAAACTGGATGATGAAAATATCCAATTTGATGCTTTGGTCTCAACTGTTCCTTTGGTTTTTGGAGGACAATTTTGTTTCGAGACTTCATAATTAATTTTATTTGTTGTTTACTTTGGATATTTAAACAGTCTTCCATTTCCAGTGTTAAATGTTCATTAGGATTTAATGTATATTATTGATCTCTGAGAATGTGTTCTTGTGTTATTATGTTTCATTATGTCACATGAAAATGGTCTGAAAATCACAATATTATAATTTATCATTCAGAAAAATTTAAAATTGAAACAGAAACATTTGATGTGAAGAGTGTTTGGAAAGCCAAAGTCGCTGAACATTCCAGCGTTTTATTTATCTGTCCTGTAAAAAGTTCAGGTCATGTTTGGTTTCAGTCGCTCTCCAGTCAAAAGTCTGGCTAATTTCTGTTTGTTTTCCAGCAGCAGGGAGACCGAGGCGGCAGGAAGCGCTACCTTCCTTCGGACAAGGACCGGCCCGGCTCTCCTGCCAGCAAGAGGATGGCCATGTCTCCAGACAGAGGTCGGCCACCAGGGGTTCATTCTCCTTCTGCATCGGATGAAATAGAAAACATTTTCACAACTCTGAGCTGAGAGCAGTCAGGGTACCAAAGATGTAGAAATGCTAATCTTTCAATGTCTGGCAATTCAATTTTGGTTTTAAGGGTCACGGTTTGATTCAGAAATATTTTTTTGTTTTGCTCATATAGTTTAGGGATTTTGTTTAAATTATGTGACTGACAAGATGAAATGACAGAGCAAACATTTATTTAAAACAATTCTGTTAGGATCTCAGTTTAAGCCGAGAACCAGAACGTTTAATTTTATCCTGATGTGTAAAGACATTTTATTCAGTGAGGCTTGAGGAAGAACCGATCAGGATCCGATCTGCTGATGTTTTTATTGGAACGCTGTTTGAAAAAGGAAGTAGTTTAAAATCTAAGTAAACATTTTGAATTAACATGATTATCCCTAACAATGAATCAAAACATGGACCTTTTGTCTTCATCTGGTTTCTGTTAAACTCCCAGAAATGTGTGTATAAAATGTGTATTCTGAAAATAAGATTTACTGAATTGGAAAAAAATCTTAAATTTCAGTGTTTTTCTGTGCAGCAGATTTTGATCTCTGCAAATCCTTAAAAAGTCTTAAAAACAATGTATCTAAAACTAGGGTCTTAAAATGTTTAAATTTATGTTTTATCTATTTGACCTTAAATATGTTAATTACATGTCTTAGATTCTGTCTATTTTATCTTGCATTCTATGATTTTTTTTTTTTTCTTGTGGGACTTTTCTGCCAGCCAAAAGTTTGATATGTTACATTCTCCAACTTGAGGTGGTTGCTATTGCTAATTAGCTGCTAATCTATCAATGCTAACTTATAACTACCTAATACAAAATAAAATCTGAAATTTCAGTCTTCAGAGGCGATTGAAGGAAAATTTGGCGACTTTGATCTCTGGTTGACTGATTGCAGGTTTTCTTCTGTTTAATTTTTTAAATGCAGAGAAACATTTTCCCTGCACTCAGATTCTAGCTGCAGATTTCCGTCCTCATTTGGTGAATTAGTTGTTTCTGGTCCTAAAGGTCATAGAAATGATCAAATGTTCATTGAAAAGTGACTCAAACCTGCTTGGTTTGCATGACTCAGTCGATCTTTAATCTTGTCTTTCAGGGCGTGATAAAAGGAACCTCGGTCGACCTCAGATGTCCCCGCAGATGGAGCGACCCAGAGGTCAAGGGCTTCGGCCGGGGCCCCCACAGGGCGACAGGTCGGTGCTGTTTGTCAGTCAGCTGGAATTTCTTTTCTTCCCAATTCGACTTGCCATCTAAACAAAAACGCGGCAGGAATTTACATAAGAGCGTTTCTTTAGCACAAATGAGGAACACCCTGTGAAAAGTGGAAGCACAGAGACATCTAACCATCGCTCAGAAATACACACCAGCAGAATGCCCCAACATTAAAAAGATCCTTTTTTTTATCAATTGATTCTTTTCATCGCCGGAGAGCTGAGAGGAAAACGGTTTCATACACACAGGAAATAATCAGAGCGAGAAAGAAAAATAAAATCTATTTTAATGATTTGTGTGTTCGTCTGACATTTTTCAGATTGCATAATGAGGATTCTCAGACCTGAGAATTGTAATTTCTCCAGGTTGCATTGGATCTAGTGAAGTTAAAGACTTCTATGCTCATCTGCTGCTTTAGTGGCTGCAGCTTTAAATCTGCAGTTTAACACTAAATTAAACTCTGCAGTCTTTTATTCTCTCAACACATTTCAATAAAACAAACTTCTCATGGAGTTACCTGCAGAATACTCAGAAATACTCTAAAGATGTGCATTAATTTGAATTAATGCGGATTCTGTCATTTTAGTTTCTGGGTCTGCATCATGTTGGAGTCGCTTTGTTTTGTTCTCTTTTTGTTTTTGGTTGATTTTCTTCATCTGGTCTCTCAATACTCTAAAATTATTCATTATTAACCTTTTTGATAATTGCAACACATTTTCTACAAAATATTAATTTTAGGGCTTAAAAAGTCATAAATCTCTCTAGAATCTCCAGATATGGTCTTTAATTACATCTAGCCATTCTTAGCTTTATTTTTTTATTACTTATTTTTATAAAATAAATGTTCTAGTGGCATTAATTTAGTCTAAAATTATGTAGCTTCTACTTGTGAGCACGAGGAGGTTTTGAGTGCAAGCATTGAAAGTTTGAAGAAGAAAAACATGAAGTCCTGCTTTCAAAATGAAAGTGTAAGCAAAAGTATTAAAAGTTTTGAGAACAAAAGGCATGAAATCCTGCTTTCAGACTGAAATGTGTTATAATGCTTTTTACTGGCATAAAAACAAATTGAGACATTTGTTTTTATGTCTTCAATAATATTCTAAACAGACGATATTTTAACAAAGTCCTTTGAGATCCCAAGATATGAAGAGTATTTTATATAAATCTATTATTAGAGCAAAGTAATTTGTAGAAAAGGAATCTGCAACTCTTTGTTGAATTCAGTATACATAATCAGTGCCTTGCACATTTTATTAAAAAAATTAGAGGGGGTTTAATTCTCGTTTTTACTTTTTGATTTGGTAACGATGGTTGGGCAATGCTCGCTGGTTTTACCAAAGGAAACAGAAATATTGTTAAAGGAAAAATGCTTAGTTTTATATCTAAATAAAAAAAATGCAAGAACATTTTATTGGTCTATAAAAATCTCAGTTTAATTGCAAATTCTCTCCCTTCATAAATTGTGGACCGAGGGGCCAAACAGAATCATTCAGATTGCCGCAAATTTAGTTAATTTTAAAGAAAATAAAAAGTATGATAAAAATTCTAACTTTAACCTCATAATTCTTTTTTGCTCAGAATTGTTTTATGATTTGATTAAAGTCAGAATTCTAAGAGGACCGCAAATGGCCCCTGGGCCACACTTTGGACATCCCTGGGTCAGATGAAAAATCTGCAGATTTTTGCAGAATGGTTCTCAAATTCAAAAATATTTTTTATCCTAAAGGGAAATGAAATGTTGTGACTGAATTGAGTTTTTGTAGATAATGATGGCTGTATCCGATTAATTGTCAATCAATTAATCGTTGGCTGCCGCCCTAAAAATGTAGGAATGATGCCAGAAAAGTTAGATCTGATGTGAACAGTAGAAACTGGACAGGCCAGCGATACTCATCTTTTGGCTTCCGCAGTTTTTTTACTCTCTTTGTTTCTCCTTTTTTTCTGACTCACATCCTCCAACAATCATCTGAGTGAAACTTCACCTCTGACCCCTTTCTGTCTCTCTGTTTTTCAGAAAACGCCCTCTATCTCCTCCACCAAAGTCGTCTGGGAAAGTCCCAGCTGCCCCTTCGAGCAAGCCGTCCGGCCCGGGCCCCGCCGCCAGCACCGCCGGGTCCGGTCCGGGTCCCGGCAAAGCCAGCAACACGCTGTCGCGCCGCGAGGAGCTGCTGAAGCAGCTGAAGGCCGTGGAGGACGCCATCGCCCGGAAACGAGCGAAGATCCCCACCAAATGAGCGAAGATCCGCCTCCAGGCAGGTGGAGTTTTTCCTTTCCCCCGCCCGGACCGTCGCCGGTCGGCACGGCGGGCCCAGCAGGATGTGGGCGGGGTCGGAGGTTAGGAACGACACGTGGACTCGACTTTGCGAGAGCGGAGGAGATGATCGGAAGCATCTTCCTCTCCTGGACTCCTCTCCTCTTCATCACCATCGTCCTGTTCCTTCATTTTGTCCCTTCAGTTTTACCTTCACATGTTGTACAGAAGCAGCAGCAGCTTGTCAGATAATTTCCTGTGTATGAATAAAGATCATAAGGATGTGAAGTATTGTTTTTTTTTTTTTTATAATCTACTTTTGGTTTTCTTCTTGGCTCTTAAGTGGCGAACCAGTGTTCGATTTTCTTCGTGTCACGCTTTTTGTTGCAGTCCAGCAGGTGAGATAAGGACGTCTAGAGACGAAACGTCTCGCTTTTGTGACAAAAGACTTCTAAATAAACTATTTTAATAAACAGAAGCTCTTTGGGTGATTCCTGTTTCATGGTGTTTATCTAACTCAGTCATCCATGCATTTGTCACACAAATGATTGTATAAAATGCATAAAAATCCACTTTTTATGCTTTATTTAAATAAGCAGCAGCTACACTACTATTCTTAGTTTATTTTCAAAGCACTTTAAAACAATAGCTACAACAAAGTGTACAGATAAGAATTAAACATTCATAGCACAAACAATAAAATGCAAAAATGGGAGAGCAAAAGATTGTATACATCAAACAAATGAATTAGCTAAACAAAAGGATGCAGCACTTACACAAACATACAATCAGGGGCTTACTTAGACAAATACATGCAAATATTTACATATTGAAATTACCCTGACAGCCTTTTTGTTGGGAATCTGATTGATTTAACATAGTTGTGCATCTTTCACAAAATGAAGAATATGGCATTTTATTAATAAATGTACATTTCTGATTATAAAAATTAGTGAGAAAAAATTGAGCATCCTTTCTTGGGAATCCAAAACAGTAAAAATAATTTTCCATCATAAGGAAACTTCTCTCAAAACATGGTGATCAATAAATCTGCTAATGCTAAGCTAGCCATAATATTCCTGACTTCGCGCCATTACCCATAATTCATAGCGAAAACCCTTTTGATTTGTTTGGGGTTTTTTACTAACTAGTTTTTAATTGTTTGAGTAAAAAAAGTATAAGTTGAACCAGAAGTCATGTTTGAACAGATAAAGTCGCCCGTTACCGCACTAACTTATCATTAGCGCTCCTCGCTTTAGTTACCCGGAAGTATAAAACCGGACGGCGGAAGTAGTGGCCTGTAATGGCAGCCTGCCTTCCGTCACAGAAACTGATAGATATAAATAAATAATTTGTTTCTTCAGAGCAGAAAAGTTTAACTTTAACCAGTTTGAAAAAGCGCAGACAATAATGTGGCGTTGGAAGCTTAAATGGAGGAAATAGTGACCAAACTGTTTTTAAACCACATGTTGCCACAAACATGTTTTATTATAACATTTTAAAAGAAATTTCATGCTTTATTTTTTCACTTTCTCTACTCAATAATAAACTTTAAAAATTATATTGATATTGATTACTGGAATCAACAAAATAGTTGGATTTTTGCATAAAACAGATCAGTAAATCTACTAAAAGATACTGAAACCATAAAAACTCTTGCAGGATTGAATTAGTACAAGGCAGACCCACAGTTTTTACAATTTTATGGGTTGAATTTTTTTTGTCTTATTTAGACTTCAATGAATTCCTTTTGAGCAATAGCAGCTCAACAATATATTTATATGGAAAACTTTGTGCATTAAAAGTGTAAAAGTGGCTGTCCGCAGAATGTCTGTTATTGTTTTGTTCTTAATATCTGTATTTTAATTGTGCAAAAATATTAATTATTAGTGTTCATTACCATTAATTTGAATTTATCAAGACAACAATAAATCAAAATTCTTATAAGAATTTTTTCACAGTAAGTAAACAGTGATAAATTCCCATTCCTGATGGAAATACATTTATTTTTAATCACTTTATGATTCTTTTAAAAGTCTTTTCTAATTTAGATAAGCTTATCTGATGCGTTTGACACCTCACTTATCAACAATCACATTTTTTAGATAAGTCTGTTAACTCTACCTTTACCAAAACAGGTTTACGTTATTAAACAAATCTCAGTTTTGAATTGTTGCTTAAACCTACACAGTGTTAGGGGGAATATTTGCATGTTTTGATTGAAAAAACTTCTCTGAACCTTGTAGGAACTCAAGCGTTATAAAAAGTAGCTTTTTTATAGTGGTACAGTTACTGTTCACTGAGGTTAAAGTTGCTTCCCCTGTACTCAGAAAACCCCCCCTTGATTTTGGTGTGAAGAAAATTCCCTGCATTTTCTTGGCATATCGCATAAGCGATTATAACGTCCCAAAGGTCTAAAAAGTTGTCATATAATGACTTTTGTAAAACAGGTTGTGGTTTCTGCTGATTCTCTTCTTAATCTCTAAACAAAAGGCAACCATTGTGCTAAAATGGAGCTCTCTAAATGCAGAACATGTCTCAGTGCTGCGGTGACTATCTGCTGACGGAAAGTCGAAGATTAAATATAGGCACTGATGCAAAAATTCAGAATATTTTTCTGTTTGATTGTAATCTCGATTTTGCTGGACAGACCATGAAGACATTTCTAAATTTGTGTCTCTATCGTGTTCTGTAGCCTTTGGCTGCAATATGAAGTATAGTGTTTATAAAATATGCAGAAATCAGCCCTTTTTTTTTTCTGTAGACAATAATATGATTTAGGCCAAACCAGTAAAATAAATTTATCCCATTTTGAACAAAACACCATTCAAAGTTTCAACAGTTCAAAGAAAGTTGGACTGTGACTGTTTAAATTTTCTTTTTACAGAATTTTGCAGTTTTCTGGAATCACAGTTTAAGTTTGATGATTTTTTTCTGATTTTCCCGCAGAAGCTTCAACTTACTGATGATGTCACACAGGCTGTGAAACGTTCAGAAACGTTTTGGATTCCAGTTGCTGATACATTCACAGTTTCATCTCCACATGTACAGTTTATACATCAAAACGAAGGTATTTTTGTCTACTTTTATTCACTGTCTCCCACTGCTGTATGACTTACAGTTTTCTGTCTAATCAGCTCAGAGCGCAGCGAGCGCACACCCAGGCTCTTATTCACTGCCATTGTATTTCAAGGCTAAATTGATGGCTCCCTTTAACCTTTCATATGTCCAACATTAAACACTGCAGCTCCATAAAATCTTCCATGTACGACGACAAGAATGTTCTCAAACTATACGCCAAAAACTTCACCAGTACAACTTTTAGTTTTTATACAGTGAATGTTTGTCTGAGGCTTAAATTGTCGTATGGAATTCTGTCAGAATATTTGATAAGGAGAGTGGTTCTGCTTTCCAAAACAGGAGGGGAATCACCATGGCAACCGATTACCATAACAACCAGGGACTGTCTTACTCACCAGCTTCTCTTCTATTCATTTATTTAATTTATTAATATTTAAGTAAATTACATATTCTCAATAGGTTTGAAAGAGGAAGGTTTCAGTGATTTTATTGAATTATTTTATCTAAATCTTTTATTTCTGTTCATTTTGATGATTACAGATAACAAAAGCAACACAATTCAGTGGTTTAAAAAAAAAAAAAAAAAATATATATATATATATATATATATATATATATATATATATATATATATATATATATATATATATATATATATAGAGATAAAATCGGTTTGAAATCGGTTTAATAATAGGATTCAAAGAACAGTAAAGTAAAATCGAGTGGAAGGGGAAACGTACACAAGCAACAGGTGTAACTGCAGCCATTTGAGATGCAACAGTAACATTAATTAACGTCAATTAACATTAACTAAGCGAAGTTGTGAAATTGGATTTATTGGTAGAACTTGGCAGCTGTTTGTCCTAGTAAAAGTACCAATATCTGGTTAGATGACCACAGTGTTTCTGTGTTTGTACTGCACAGTACATTAAGATATTGTTCAGTATAAGTTAAAAATAATCTTTTAAATAGTTTAAATTGTTGACTCTTATGTGGACTGAAAATATGTAAAAGTTAATTTGTCACCTCGTTTTAGATTATTGTAATACTGAAGAGCACAATGTTCACGTAATTCATAAAAAATATTAATGAGGTTGATGTAAATCACTTCCTCTATTTTTCCCAGGCTAAAACTACAAAGGCTGAGTGATGTCACTGTCGACAGTGAGGTAATGTCACATGACCCAAAACTCTGCAGGACATGCACGTTATATTTACTTCTCTGTTCTGCTTCTCAGATGTTTGCATTCAGGAAACTATCCATATTTTCCAGCTTAAGCTCTGCAGTAATTTTCTAAGAAATGTTTTTGTTGTTGGACGACATGAAACACAAACAAATAAATAAATAAATAAATGCATTTTCTCGTCATAAAAACTAATTTTGAAGATAAAAAAAAAAAGACTTTTGTTTACAATAATAGCAGTCCAGGCAAGAAAATGCCTCGGTGGCAAAAATAAATAAATGAATGTGATTTAATATTCAGCTTTTAAATTGGTCTGATATCCTGAAACACCAAAGTGTCACAAGCATGTAAAGAAATAGGAAGTTTGGAAGGAGGGGAAACATTTTTTTCACATCAAAATACTTCTGCAGAAGAGGAAATTATCTTGATAAAATATTGACCCCAAACACTCCAGTAAAGAGGAACATCTTCAGTCTGCCGCAGAAACACTGGGCTGACAGTAAGTTCAAATAAATTTTATTAGTTTAACACATTTCAGCAACAAGGGAGTTCATTTGTGAGTATGGAGGGAAACTAAGAAAAAACACAAAATCTTACCAAGTATATTTAGTCTACTTTTTAGTGCTGATATCTTAGTACACTTGAAATAAGACAATTAACCTGAATGTAACTTTTCAGCAAGATATGAGCTTGTTTTGAGTTTTAGAAAAATCCTTAATATTGATTAAAAAGTTCTAGTTCACTTGTAACAAGACATTTTTCCCAAGTTATAAAAGCAACTTTACGACAGAGTGTAGAAAACTAAAATAAATAAAAAGGCAAGAATAAAGTCAGAATATTATGAGAATAAAGTTTGAATATTACGCCTCTATTTTCTTATTTGGCTTTATTCATATCCAAGTTTATTCCAGTTAATTTTTTTGTCTTAGTAATAATACTCAATCATACTTTTTAACCAATATTAAGGAACTACTTCCTAATATTGGTGAAAAGAGCGTAAAGAGGAAGAGCAGAGCGACTCTGTAGTAAACAAGTCTGTGTTCCCGATTCAGTCTGCTGTTGCATCACTGCAACATGTGGAGCAGAACTGAAAGTAAAGCCTCGTCCTAAAAAATCACAATCTTTATCTGGGATTTGCATGTGTCCTTTAGCTGAAGAATCATATTTTATTTACAACACTGACTCCTGTCAATAACAAAAAATTATTTAAATTTGTAGCTGTTGACTTTTCAGGCATTAAAGACGGTGAGATAAACTCACACAGTTAGAGTTGTAGCATTAAGAGAAGTTCAAACCCGACACACAGCTAGCTAACCTGAACTACAGTCGGTTCTGTTGTAAGCTAATAACAGCTGATTTCACGAACAAATGTAAACCAAATAGTACTGCCAAATCTCCCAAATTATGGCAAATATGTAATCAGACTCAAGCTCGTCTTAAGCTGGGAACAGCCAGCAAATCTAGAATGAAAACTAACAATTATGTATTTTCCAGGCACATCGTTCTGTTTTATAATCAAGTAAATTATATCAGCTTCAGCTGTGAGAAAATCTGTGTACATCAAACATAACTAAAAGGAGACTTGACTTTGCAATTTAACGCATTGAAATTGGTCTCTGTCTCTTTAAGAAGCTCCTTCCCTTTCCAAGAGTTCCATCTTCATCTCCCTCCGTAGCAGAGTTCAAAGGTCAGAGGATAAAAAACCCCAAAAACAAATAAAAAACAACAAAAGCTGAAACGTTTTTGCTGATAAACTGTTCAAGTAAGTTAATTATTGTTTTACTTTTATGTTTCTGTGCAAATTTTGACGCCGGCTCAGTGCTGCCCTCTTTGGGTTGAATTCTATTATTTTAAAACACAAACACAGAAAAAAGCTCCTAGATTTGTCACTAGTTAGTATTTTGATAAAAAGTCGTAAGAGGGTTCTGAAACGTCGCTAAACGCAGCGACAGAGTTGGATAAGTTAGCAGCAATGCTTCTCTTCCTCTGCTCATCCCCACCATTTGGCCACGCCCCTAGGCATCTATTGGCTCCGCCCACTTTCTTCTAAATTAGGGGCTTTGCTTTCACTGGGGGATTAGCTTCACTTTAATGTTAAGATTAGAGGTAAATTTGACCTTGAGCTGAAATTCAAGTCGGGCTAAAAGAGAAAGCAGTTGTGTTGATCGACTCATTATGGTCTAAAAATAGAAACAGGAAGTTTCCTTGTCTATGAAGCAAAGAAAGAAAGAAAGAAAAATGTTGATTGAAGTGTAACAAGCTCCTATCAGTTACATTTTCCTGAAGATTTGCTTTTGACTCTGTTTTGCAACAAGCAAAGTTATTAATAGACCTGCTTTTTTTAACTTTTATGTCAAACTGATTTGCTTAAAGGGGCAGGATTATGTACTTTCCAGGTTCGTAGTGTAACTTTATAGCTTGATAAAGTAACTATGTCACCTTCAGTGGTTATGAAAATATTTTCTGTATCACATACACCTTAAAAGAAATTTGACTTTGCATCTGAAGTTTTGAAATTGGCCTCTGTCTCTTTAAGAAACTACTGCCCTTTCTCATACTCTTGCACTTAAATCAAGCAAAAGTTGATTTAAGTTTTTAAAACCCAGTAGTCATTTCAAGTCTACTAAGATATTTTCATTAGAAGTGAGACAAAAATAAACGGTAAGGTTTTGTGTTTTTGCAGTGTCTGAGCTCAGAATGTTTGGTAACTGCTGCTGCTGCTAGTTTGGAGGGACTGAGTGGAATAGTGTTGCTAAAAATAATATGTTGGATTTACTCAGGTTCAGGAATCTAATTAGAGTTAATTAGTCGCGTTCGATCGGGATCATCCAAGTAGTGAACTCAAAGTCAGTTGGACTTCAGAATGGCTCAATAAAATCATAAGGTTTTGGAGTGTCCTAGTCAAAGTCTAGGCAAGTCAAGTTGTGGTCCAAGCAGCAATAAGGTGTGTTTTTCTCTTGTGTTGCCTGTTCTAAAGTATTTTTTTTAAAGTTTTGTTTCTGATTTAGTTTCCCATAAAGACAAACATCTAAACGTGTGCAGAAACTTTTTTTTTTTACTAATTCTGATGAATACCTGCGCAGGGAATCACCTGAATGCCCCTGAAAACTCCTCCTGCTGATAAGAGGACATTCCTCTTACATAATGGATGCACCGCCATATTGACTGTCACGCTCCAGAGCTGGATCAAGGTTTTCCTTCTGATCCTGAAACAAAAACAAAATCAGCTTGGCTTCTAATTTAGAAACAAAGCTGCGATATGCGGCGCGAAGTTCCGCGGGAACCGCATGAACATTTTTCTGGAATGCAGTCGGGTTCGGCCTGGCAGACGTTTACGGTTGCATATGTGCTTTCTGCAGCTTTTGGCACTTCAAAAACCGTTTCACCCGCAGATGTGCCCACATACTGTCGCGACTGCTTCACTGATAACATTATTTAGAACACTGGTGCCCAAATGTGGCTCAGGGGCCACTGGTGGCCCTTGGAATAATTTTGTGTGGCCCTGACTGGAGTTGAAGGATGGTACAAATTGGTCCCTCTGGCATTTGGAGTTGATGCAGACACCTTTTTGTGAGTTTTTTTAGAAGATTTTTACATCTTAAATGGAAAATGTACAAAAACAAAGAGTTTCTTTTATTATTATTTTTATGTTTTCCTTTTATTTTTATTTCATAGAAAGTTATGCCACAAATATTCAGCAACTTTTGATTCATAAATTTGGGCTAAACTCAACAAAGGTTTTAAAAGAATTTATTCTGCTGTTTTTGCTGGAAATCAACTAAGAACATTTTATAGACCAACCAGGTGGTAAATAATTGGCCCAAAAAGTTAAATAATTATTTTAAAAAAGTGCTACGCTAATGGTTTTGTTCAAATATTGCTCGTTTAATTCAATGATGTGGATGAAGAACATTTTACACACTTGGGATAAACTGCAAAAACACAAAATCTTACCAAGTATTTTTGTCTAGTTTCTAGTGCAGGTGTCTTAGTACACTTTAAAAAGTAAGTGTACATTAAAGTGATTTTTCAATAAGTGACAGGAGCTTCTTTTAAGGTAATGATTCATTAATATTGATGAAGTCCTAGTTCCACAAGCTGATTCTTTTCACTTATAATAAAACATTTTTCCTTTTTTAAGTAAAATAAATTTGCCTGTGAAGCTAGTACTTTAAGTAAAATATATATTTAAGAATTTCTGACTTAAAAAATTTCCTGTATCTTGCTGGAAAAGTTACTTTTAAATTAGTTTTGTTGGTTTTTTTAAGTGTACTAAAATATTTGCATTAGAAACTAGACAAAAATACTTACTAACCAGGATTAGTATTTACCACCATTTTGTGTTTTTATAGTGTAAAGCTGCAAAAAACTAATCATTGAGATTACCCAGGCTCTAGCTCTGCTGCAGGTTTTATTCCTGTTTTTTTCATGTAATAAGTAAAATAATCTGCCAGTGAAACTAATATTTTTTTATCAATATTCAATAATTATTTACGTAAACCATCTTGCTAAAAAGTTACTTGTAAGTTAATTTTTTTCTTATTTTAAGCGTACCAAGATTTAAACCAGAAACTACTGAAAATATTTGGAGAGATTTTGTGTTTTTCCAGTGCACTGCACATCTCCACAAACAGACCATCCCCATGGTGGAGGCAGTATCATCCTGTGGGCGAGAAGGTAAAATGAATGGAGCAAAATATCAGAAAATCCTGGATATTTTTCTGATACAAATTATGGAAATACAAATTATTTCCATCTGCAAGATAACTTTGGCCTCAGAAGACATTTATTTTCCGGCAAAACAACGAACTAAAGCTACACAGAGATGGTTTTAAGTCAACAAGGTGGAGGTTCTGGAGTGGCCTAGTCAAAGCCCAGACCTGTTTACAACTGTTTCCTATCAAATTGGAACAGTGTCGCAGGAAGAATGGAGGGAAACTGCAGCATCCTGGCTGGAAAACCAAAGGTGCATTTACTAAATACTGACTTGAACTATCTGAATATTTATTCAATTTCTTATAAAATGTCTCATATTTTTACTCAAGTGTCTTTATTTTTGGCAGAAATCAGTTCTCACTATGCATTTAAGTTTTCTTTTTGTCAAAGAAGCCACGTTTTGTTCATAAAGCCTGATTTGAAAACACAATAAAAACAATAAAACACCCCAGGACGTGAATACTTTTTATGTGCTCTATGTCACTGCTGAGTGCTATCCAGGTTTTAGAGCTGAAATCAGAGGAGAAAAAAACCCAAACGTTCTGTTAAAAGAGCTTCAACGGGAGGGGAAAAACCTCGATCAAACAGGCGATGACATTTTATTGGTCTAGTTAAAGGATAACCAACGACGCAACGGCGGATGCATTGATTTTTAACCAGCAGCCTAATGCTGGAGAAAAGGAATGTTGTGCTGGAAAGGTGAAAGCAACAGCGAGAAAGTGAGGAAGGGTTGAGGAACCGTGGAATCCACCAGGTTCTGCCTGTCTGAGGTTAGCCCTGTTTCTGATTTACAGCCGTGGAAAAACAAAACGCTCATTGTGCTGAAAGAGGATCCAACTAATTCAGAAACAACGGAGAAAGAACGTCTGCTCACTGATTCAGCAGTTTGTTTAGGGACATTTTAATTTTGTTTATTTCACAGAAAAAATAGGATGTTTTTGGAACAAAAGATATTGCCGAGTGCTGCAAAAATAAACAGAACTAATAATATTACTTCAATTATTTTTTTAAAATGGTACTCAAGTAAGAGTAGCGCTACTTACACATATGTTTACTGAAGAAAAGTAAAAAGTAGCCATCAAAAAATTGTTGATGCTTAGTGATAACCAGTTTCTGATGCAGAACTGCTGACACATTGTTGTTGTTTGATGGGTGCAGTTTTTCCCTCCATCACCTGATGGGAGAAAAGCAGAAGCTTCTTGATGATCTCGTGCTGCTTGAGGTTGTTTTTTTTTTTTATGTTAATTCTACACTATTGTTTCAGTTTCTTCTTTCTTTGAATTTTAATTTTGGCATCAAATTTCTGCTTATTTCACCAGCAGTTGTTGGGGGAGGAGCCTGGACATGTCATGTCATCCATCACAAGACAAGTGAAAGAACTTAGTTTAATTAAAATCACCTGGATATTTATTTTTGGCGTCATGCTCGAAACAGAAGAGACAGAGACAAAAACTTCCTGAAGCAGATATGAATGATAAAAACAAAAACAAACAAACATATGAATGAGAACATTTATCAGGTTGATCCGGATTTAATATTGTGGAGCTACAATTCGCGAATCATTTAGACTTCCTCAAAAAAGCGCTTATACCTTCCCAATTTTCGTAGTTTAAAAACCAAAACATGCCGAAATATCCCATGGAGACCGTTAGCACAGAAGCTAACATCAACAACGTTCCAAATTTACGCATTTGGACGTACAGCCAATCAGCGCGAAGGAAAATAAACCCTAACCAATAGCGTGTCGAGCAGCTTCGTAACTAGCTGCCTTAGCTTCCAAAGCTGCTTTTTTCGCATATTTTAAGATTTGCTTTTCGAAAACACAAGTAATCTGTAAATTTCCCACAAATAAATTGAAGACACGTTTTCTAAAGAAAGAGATGAATTTGCGAACACGGAAGTACAAAGACGCTGGGGTTAACTGTCTGCCGTTAGGAAACAGATGATTGACACGAAGAAGAAAAACAAGATAAATGTGTAGAAAAAGGAAATGTGGAATAGAATAGCTCTTTATTAATCCCACATTGGGGAAATTCACCTGTCACAGCAGTACAGTAAAAAAAAATCCATTGAATATAAAAATGTCTAAAAACAAAATTAACAACTGTAAAATAATACAGCACAGATAAAATTCAAATTAAACAGAAACCTGAACATATGGGAGATTTTAATTACAGAACATGTTCTCATGTTGTACAAGATCAGATGTGAAAAAATGTGACAAGAATTATTGTATGGTCATATAATTGTTGAATTTACATTTAATGAACAACATTATGCAGCTTTGGGATCATGGGAGGAAGTTAGAGTACCAAGAGAGAACTTTATGAGAAAAGCTGACAGGAAAACAGTGCTACCAACTGCGCCACCATGTAACCTTTATTTAATTGAAACATTTTGTTATTGCTATTCTTGAATTTGCACACACATTGATAGTTTTTAGAGAATATTTAAAACTGTTAAAATCTTTCCTCCTTGAGTTGGTCCATTCAACCACCGAACGTTCTTGCTGCAAAGAGTGAGCATGTGTTCCAATTACTATGAAAACCAAAACAAAACAAAAATAAATAAAATACCGTAATTTTATTTTTAGAAAATATGTTTTTTTATATATATATATAAATTTGGTTTGTTTCCTGAGCTGAATGTCATAGGCTCATAAAATTCATTTAAATGCACATGCAATAAAAACTACCAAAAAAAAAGAACATGGACTTAAGACATAATAAAAATAAATTAAAAGAGTTTAAAAATAACATTTACACTCTTCAATTAAACACTTTGGAAGAACACTGAAGAAAATATATTAGTTCTACTGGCAGATTATTTCATGTATAATATGACATTTTTTCCACATTGTAAATAAATAACTTTTTCATCAATATACATTTTTTAACTTAAAATAAGCTCTTATATTTTAATGTTACTTGTTTTCTCTTATTTCAAGTGTACTAAGATATGTGCACGATTCTTGGTTAGATTTTGTGTTTTTGCTCGTTGCACTGACAGATTCCCCCAAATTAGTGAAACAATCTGCTGGTGGAACTTGAACTTTTCCTCAAATATTAAGAAATTATTGATCCTATTTTGCTGAAAAGTTTCTTGTTTTGGCTTAATTCAAGTGTCGTGGGATTTTATGTTTTTGCAGGGAAAAGTTTGGGAATAAATTGTTGGAATTTTAATATTTGCTCTCTCTTTGTCTTGTCACATAAAAGTGAACTTTCCCTCTTCAGTCCCTTCAAAAGCTCCAGAATTCCCACAATAATTGTCTGGTTCTGTTTTCTTTATTATTGTTTTCTTTCTTTTCTTTCTTTTTGTCCTGTCAAACTTTTCGGTAGTAGTGACTCTGTGTCATATTTCCTGCATTGATTTTGAAACACAGGATATCACCCTGGGTGTGTCGGCGTGTTGTTGCAGACGCGACAAAGGGACTATGAAGACTCTTCTGGATCGGATGACCTTCTCACTTGGTCTGATGATTTACTTGGCAGCTGCTCTGAACAAGATGCTGGAATTTTTACTGCACACTAAAACTATATATGTTGCTATTTTAGGACAAGCATTGTTGCATCACCAGAGGAGGAGCTGAAGAAAACAGAGCTGTAATTCAAGTTTTAGAGGCGTTTTTGTTTTTTATGATCTCATCCTGAGTCCAACAGCTTCAGATAAAACTTTCCAGATTTCTATTGTTTGGTCCTGGTAGCATGGCGCGCGTGTGGCTCTGCTGACCTTTGCCCTACAACACCTATAAAAATAAAATCAAACCTTAAACAGGTTGAGCAAGACTTGGATTTTATACGTCTACTTTACGTTCCTGCACGTCAGGTTTGAAAGATTTCATCATCATCATCATCATCATTGCCATGAAAAGGTCGGTAATCCTGCAGCAGCTCCAAACAGTGACGAAATAAAAAACCGAAACGGGAGAAAATGTTCGACTTTTCACACGAGGAAAACTTTCCGGCTCAAAAACTTTAGTTTTAAAAACGTTTAAATGTTTTCTGTTTGAGTTCACAACTTTTTAGCTGGTCTCATCGGCGCCCCCTGCTGCTCATTTTAATGAACTTCAGCCTTCATCCGATTCGCCCTCGTTTCTTCTTTGTAAGAAAATATTCACACATAAAAGTATTTCAACAAAAATTTAAAAATTCTAACTCACAGAAATACAGCACAACATATAAGTCTTTATTTTTGTACTATTTATTTCAAAGTTATTTTCTGAAAACAATAAATTTACACAATTGTTCTTTTTTCCATGTTCTGTCCAAACAGCATGGCGGGTCTGGTTACCTTACAGTGTCAGGGAAGATTTGTTCAATAAAATAGGGAAGATTTGTTCAATAAAATGGGGAACATAAACTATCTCTTCCTGTTTCAAATAAAAATTTCAATTATATCTCGTTTGGACAAGAAAACGAGATATTTTTTTTCGTACTGTTTTAAAGAGACCGTACGACGCTATACAAAGACGACAACGTGAGATAAAATAGAGAGAAAGTGGAAATTAAGATTATTATTATTATTATTATTATTATTATTATTATTATTATTATTATTATTATTATTATTATTATTATTATTATTTTCATTAAAACGCTCAGGGCCGGTCCAAAATAATCTGTGATCCCAAACAGAAGTTCATTAGGGGCCAATTTCCCATTTAAAAAGTGAAAATCATATGTCACAAATATCAATAATCTATTTAAATGCACACATTTAGTTTTTATTTTTAAGGATAAAATCTAACTAAAAGCCAGAGTTAATTTTTTTTTGTTTTATGAAAGGTGAAGAGTAAATTTAGACTAATTATAAAATATTTTTTAAAGCAGAAACGTAATATAAACGTAATAACTTCTAATCATACTTGACATGATTCGATGCTTTCATCTCAGTCAGATGTTTCACAGCTCATCGGCTCTGATCAGTTCATCAGAACCTGTCAGGAATGTCTGAAGAGACAAAAAATAAATAAATAACTAAGTGTCTAATAAAATAATTTTTAAGAGCAGATAAAATGCTGGTTTGCACTATGCATCATGACATGTTTGAGATGTCTCACTTTGAGTGGGATCTGCCAGTGGCGCTAGTAATTTTCCATCAACATGAAGCTGCTTTCTTTTCCTGAAAAGTTACCTGTAAGTTAGTTTTGTCTTATTTCAAGTTTACAACGCTATTTGCACTGACTAAACCAAACACACTTAGTAAGATGTTATACATTGGCATTGCTAATTCGTCTTCATTTGATTTTTATCATCATCATTTACTGCACTTGCAGTCATATTTGACAGGTTTTCAAACCAGCTGCTGCAGCAGGTGAGGTCATCGCCAGTCTGCGTGAGAGGGGGGGCAACTTCCGGTTACCTGGACCGGCTTGTTTTTGTTTTTAATCATACTTGTAATTGTGCGTCTCTCTCTCTCTCTCTCTCTCTCTCTCTCTCTCTCCCTCTCTCTCTGTCTCTCTCTCTCTCTCTCTGTCTTGGCTCATTTGGGAAAGAGGAAGTCTGGGAGCGTTTCCATTTCCTCATGCCGCCGGTGTTTCCCCCTCCGCTTTTCCCTCCTCCCGTCCAATCAGGTGCAAGCGAGGCGGAGCATTGCGCAGATTTAAGCCACGCTGGTTGTAATGTCCAAGCGCAGATTACAACCAGAATTTATCACAGAGATTAAACCGTCTGCTGGAGTAAAAGTCTGCAAAAGAACATGGGACCAGCTCAGGTGAGTGATGGGAATCTCTTACACTCTCCTTCATCCTCCTCCATCCTCCTCCATCCTCATCATTCTCACCCTCCTTCTCCTCTCTACAGATCTTCATCCTGGCGCTGTGCGTCGCGTCCGTGGCGATGAAACATTGCTATAATGAGACCGAAGTGGATAGGAGGGCGAACCAGAAGGCAAAGAAGTACCCACGTCCCCCGAACCTGACACCCACTCTGAACTCTTCCACTGACTGCCCGACGGAAAATTTCAGCCTGCTCGCATCTGAGTCCGAGGCGAATCGCTCTTTATCTCCCTGGACATACGTGTAAGTAGAGGCTTTAATTCAAAACGCAAAATATTCTTTTTTTATTCTTACTTATTTCTTGTAACTGTGGAGGAAACAAAACAAAGAGAAAAGAAAATCCAAACTGGATGTTGACAGACTGATGGAAACTCCAGATGATTTCCCAGTTAGACTTCAACTCAGCAAATTTCCCACTTCCACGCTAATATGATCTTTAATGTCTCTATTTGTGCCTTTTTCTTCTCTTTTCTTCTTCTCTTTTCTTTTCTTTTATTTCCTTTTCTTCACGCCCCTCAGATTAAAATAAGTTAAGCTTCCTTTTACATAATAATAATAATAATAAAAAAAAAAAATCTTAGATCCTGACTTTGGGTTCATATCGGAATGGAAAGTCCCAGCAGTCAAAGTGAAGTGCTCAAACTTGCATGACTTTATTGCATTGCTCAGACATTGCTTTACATCTTAAAGGAACAACAAAAAAGACAAATTGCTCTACTTTGTTATTTATATATATCATATTAATGGGTAGATAAATGTGCTTCTCACCATTATTGAGGATTCAGAGTTCAGGTTTAACTTTAACTGGCTGTTTTATTCTTCAGGGGCGTTCTTTGCATTAACAATGTCCATGGGCAAATCTTTCCCTAATGCCCCCAAAACTCTGCACTTTTCTTTATTTCATCTTTCATTAATAACTGGAGTAAAAGTGTTGCTTTCATGCTTGTTGACTTGAAAAGTTACTTACAAGCTCGTTTTGTCTGATTTCCAGTATATTCAAAATAGTTGCACTATTTTGAACACACTTACTTGTATTTTGGTTTAGTTTAAAATACAGGATGTTGTGGTTTTGCAGTGTATTGTGGTTTAAATCATCACGAGTTATGCTTTATTAACACCTTATGTTTGCAGTACTTTAATAATAAGCATCAACAAATTTAACCGACAGCAAAGTTGTAAAGAACAGATTCTTTATAAAAGTTAAATATTGCTTTAAGAGTAGAATCAAATAAAAGTCCAGTTCACCCTTTAAAGTTTGTGTTTAAGCCTCACTGAATTGTCTTCCTCCATCAACAGGCTAAGATACAACCCTAAGTACTTCCCCGAAAGCTACTCCGAGGCCGTGTGCCTGTGCCAGGGGCGCTGCATCATGACCGTAAACGGCAAGGTGACAGTCAGCGAAGACTACAACTCAGTTGCGCTGAAGAGCTCCTTCGTGTTCATGAAGAGGATAAAATGTGCCAAAGGCGGGTACAGGCTGCAGCCGGAGCGACGAGAGGTGGCTGTGGGGTGCACCTGCATCAGGCCGAAAGTGAAAGCTAACACAGCAACTCTCCAATCTCAGCAACTTCTGCATGAGGACTTGGAGCTCATGGCTGCACCACCTCTATGAGGTTCTGAGAACATATTTATTATCTATTTATTTATCCAAGCTATGATGGGTTGGTTTCTCTTAAAACTAGTGTGAAGCTCTGCATAGTGCAGCTAATGGAGGGTATTAAATACCTGATTCTACACCTGATGATGTTTCATCAAAAAAAAAAAAAAGCTATTGTGTACTTTTGTTTTGTAATATTTGTTGGAATTATTTATATTGTTTGTTTGCATTGATTTTCATCATGAGACTGGTGGTTATTTACTGTAGATGTTTTGTCCCAGTGGGACTTCACAGTTCAGCTTCGTTGAAGCAGAATGAAACAACAAATAAATAAAATGTTGAAACTTAAATTAAAAACAAAGCAGCCTGTGTCTGAATTATTTGATTGTTCAGTTTTCACACACACAAATATACAGATACATCTAGAAAAACATAAAGTGAAATTCATTGAACACAAAATCTTACCAAGTATTTTTGTTCGTACTCTTGGAATAAAACTAACTTACAAATAACATTTCAGTCAAATTTAGGAGCTTATTTGAAGACAAAAATTCCCTAATATTGAGTAAAAAAGTAATTTATCTGGCAGATTAATTAACTTATGACATTGGAAATGTCTTATCATAAGTAAAATAATCTGCCAGACAAATTAGTCTTAGCAATAAATATGTTAAAATTTAGGGATATACACTGAAAAACACAAAATATTACCATGTTGGTCTAGTTTCTAGTTCAAATATCATTGTACACTTGAAATAAGACAAAACTAGATTCCGGAGTTAATTTTCAGCAAGATACGTGAGCTTGTTTGAGGTCAATAATTCCTTAATATTAATAAAAGAAATTACTAGTTTGCACTGTTGGATATTTTTCATTCAAGACATTTTCTCCATATCATAAGTTATATAAATCATAGAAGAATAACAGTGATAGAAATAATAAAAGTATATTCATAGAAATGAACATGCTTATCAGAAACCTGACATTTCCATTTAAAATCTAATTTCAATTTATCTTATGTAATATTTAACTTTTCTTAGACACTGAGTTCCAGGTTTTACACTCATCTAAGCTACAAGAAATAAATATGTATGTGGAGAGGGAGTATTTTTCAAAATATTAATCATTTGGTTCACAAAAAGGAATGAAAAAGTTCACATTTATTGTTGTCATGAGACACACAATACACACACAATACACATACAATACACACACAATACACACACACACACACACGTTTCTTTCAACTTTGGATTTACCTACATTAAAAATGATCTCATACTTATTATCCTCGCCCAGACTGATCAGAATTATTAATATATGTTTATTTTTGTTTACGTTGCTCATTTATTTCTGTTCTGTGGCGGCAGAAATCTATCTAAACCACATTATTAGTGGTTTAGAAAGAAACAGCGCCTCCTACTGTCATAGGCCTAGAATTGTATCCGAATGAGTCGCCTGTCTGGAAATATGTGAAATATTTTGACTTTATTTGGGTTGTCTTGGCCTATGACTATATAATTTAAAACACGAGAATAAACTAAAACATTTTTAACAAATGTGTTATTTATTACTATTTTTGACACAACCGTCGTTGGTGGTTGATCAGAACCTAAAATTACAGTTTAGGTCGGAACTAATGAGTTGGTTGTCGGACTATTTTCAGCGTAACACCAGGCGGTGATAAATAAGAGTAGGTTGTTACCCGCTAGCCGTAAATTCGGTAAGTTTTGGAGATTAAACAATTAATTCAGCTATTATAAACCGGCTGAATAATTACCCTGAGGTTGTGCGTGTTTAGTATCTGAAAGTCAGACGTGCTGCCGGTTTTGAGTCGCTGATAGCGGCAAGAAGCTAACGGAGCTAACATTAGCTTGTGTCTCGCTGCGTCTGAACTGAATACAGATTATCGTTACACGTCTTGACAGACGCCACGTTAACACATAACACTCTGAAAGCTTTAATTGGTGTGACAAACTGTCATTTAATAACATTTACCTGAATAGTTTAAACAGTGGCGGTCAAGAACAGGCAAAGTCTTGGGGCAAAGCCCATATTCACAGAGGAGTTGTGTCAAAAATAAGGATAGTTTTGTCTTCAATTTAAATAAAAACTTGCAAAATAATCACAAAAAATGGCTTAATTTTAAAATACTTTGGAATTTCCCTGAATTATTGAGTAGACATTTCTACCTATTATTTTCTACAATCATCAGTTAATAAACTAAATACTAGTTGTATTTAGTGAAAAATCCACAGTAATTTCAAGTTTCATATAAATAGAGTTGAAATCGAAAGAATTTATAAGACAATATTTTATGTATAAGTTTAGACAATAGACTTCGAAACCTCACATTGAGTATAGAAGACATAATAGTAAAATCCATTGAAATATTGCTTAAGATAAAAATTCTAATAAATCTAAATGGTTTGTATGGTATATACTCCTGTCTGCCATATTATTCAGAAATATGTAATGTGAATAAAACAAATATTGACGTAGTGGTTAGGTTACAAAAGAGAAATCAAGTAGCATATGAACCAGTTAATAAACTTAGTATTTAATTCTTTAAAATGTATAGTGCTTCTGCATATATAAAAATACCAGAAATAATGTATAAATCAACAAAGAATATTCTTGCTTGAAACTAAAATGTAGATATTTTGTTATGTCAATAGTTATTTATTACTTTTGATGGAGTCTAGACCTTCCTCTGGCGATGTAGAAATATGGTTTATTCAGGCTTACATAGCTATGTCAACAAAAGGAGAAAGAATGTATAATGAAGGATTGTTTTGGGATGGTTAATTTATTATAAATATGCAGTTAAAACCCTTCAGCAGCAGATAAAAATCTGTTTTTGAGAGAACGGTTTAGCGAGATTGGAGCTGCTGCTGCTCAAGGTAGCAGATCTATTCACAATGTGGCAAAAATAAAATGATTTACGGTCAGCATAATTGGTGCTACTGTAATGTGAAGAAAAAAAATACATTTTCAATTATTTAATTTTCCTTTCTATAACCTTAATTTGACCAGGAGGAATATGTTTGTAAAAGAGTTGTAAATCATACAAAACAATTTAATTTAAGGAAAAGAAAAAAAAACAATGTTACAAATTAAAAAATGTAAAAATAAATAAATAAATAAAAATATTGCAGATAAAAACTAGGGCAATTACCATCAGTTAATCCACTGAAAAATAATTGAAAATATAAAATATTGCTGAGAAAATTAGGAATACATTACATCAGTGGAATAACCTGTTTTTCGCAGCAATATTTTCCTTTTCTTTTTAAAAAAATAAAATAAATACATAAATAAATAAATACATCTAAATCCCACGCCAGAGTGGTGCAACAAATTCAAAAATTCATTATTTTAGTTTTTTTCCCTCTTTATATTTCCTCCTAAAGTTAATCATTTTGATTATATTTTTAATCTCTCTAATATCCATTATGTTTACATGGTAACATTGCTTTTTAAAAAAAATATATATATATATATATACAAAAATATCTAATTTCCCTTAAAACCCCGTCGTACGCACAGCTAAACGTGTCCCGCTGTCTTTAGGGTCGCTCCGATGGCCGGGGGAGAAGCGACGGGCGTCGACCTCAGCAGGAAGTTCGTGTCTGAGTCGGAGCTCGACGAGAGGAGGAAGAAGAGGCAGGAGGAATGGGAGAAAGTCCGGAAGCCCGACGACCCGGAGGGTGGGAGCGGTGCATCCAGAAGACCCGTATCGGGCCGACTCCGCCCCGTTTTAACACACTTTTGTGTCTGTGTGCTCACCAGAGGTCCCGGAGGAGGAGTACGACTCCCGCTGTCTGTATGACCGGCTGCAGGAGCAGAAGGAGAAGAAACAGCAGGAATTTGAGGAGCAGTTCAAGTTCAGTAGGTCCTTTTATACCCACTATACCTTAAAGTGTGAATAAAAGCATAAAAATGTGTATGGTCACTGCCCATTTTCTTTATTTTTTACTGTAATTTCAGGATGGCGGCCATCTTGCCTGCCATTTCTGAGCATTTATAACTAATTATTGCTATAAAATGTTCCCCATTTTGATAACTTTGATTAACTTTATGACTTTGGCCATCCTATTCATACAATTTATAAGTAATAATATGAAGCTAAATCAGCTGCTGATAATGAGCCATCATCCTCCTATCAGTTCCTGTTAACTCCTTCGTCTTTTCCGCCATTAGTAACATCCGGTTGTTGATCACATGACTCGGGTGAAGCAACAAAAGTCTGTAGTTTTTACAAAATACAGTCATTTCGATTGACCTGAAAAACCACCTCATCCTAGATAAAAAAAAAAAAAAACATTTATCAAAAACGGAAGCTTTTTCAAAATGGCCGTATTTCCAATGAGGAAATTTATTTTCTCTGGATTTTCTTCTGGAATCGGGATGTTCGTGAGTGGAATCGGTTCTTGTGGTGTGTTGCTCCTGGACGCGCGAACCGACCGAACCTGTTGGACTTTTATCGCCTCTGTGGTCACAGAGGTTTGGAAAATCAGCGGTCAATCCTTAAATCGTGCCGTGTGAACCAGACCTAAAACTCACAAGCTCTATTCATCTCGTCTCGACCGCTGCCCTGACGCTCTCTGACTCTGGTCGCTATGGTAACGTTTACATATATCCCTTCAAAATAAGATGCAGATGCGCCACAAAAACGAACATTTTACTTTTGTGAAAATTTTCACCAAAAAAAAATTAGTCAGATTAGTCAGGCTCCCATTAGTCAGATAGAGACTAAGACAATGACACCGAAGTGTTTATGCACAGAGTGCCTAAACATAGATGCTCTCTATGTGGCGAAGCAGTTTGAAGCTTCATTGCTTCAATGAAGCTTCGAGCTTCATTGCCTAATCAGCAGCCGGTCACCATGTCATGCAGAGCAGCTTGGACTGTGGGAATCACCTACCGAGATAAATCCATCCTCCTGTTTCTCCTCTGGGCCTTTTCCCTTCACAGAGAAACTTTCCAAATCATCTGATCTGTTTCTCACTCATTTTGCTGCTTGTGGCTCAATGTTGGCAGCAAGGATTTTCAAAATAAAAGATCCTCTAGACTCAAATAATACATAAAATGGAAATATTTAATTATTTCTTGCGTGGCCCGTTACCGGTCGGCCCCAAACCGGTCGGGTATGCCTTAGCACATATTTGAATCATCTCAATGTAGTGAATATATATTATCACTAATTATGATCAATTATTGATTAATGTGTGTAATTGAAATAAAGGTTGACATTTATATAGTATGAAACAACATTGTTGAAATTGGAGGATGTCTCGGATTAATGCCGTTTCTGTCTTGCCGTACACTGACAGGAAACATGGTGAGGGGACTGGACGAGGACGAGACCAGTTTCCTGGACGAGGTTTCCCGGCAGCAGGTCCTGGTGGAGAAGCAACGCAGAGATGAGGAGAAGCAGGAGCTCTTGGAATACCGAATATCCTTCACAGATTTAACTCTTTTTATTATTGTTAATGTTGTTATTCATCATTTTGTGATTTTGAAGTTGCAGAAGGATGTTAAAATAGATTCAGTTGTTTGCAAGAAGTTTTGCTACTGACAGAAATTTGATGCTGATGTGTTAAAAATAAGTATTTCTATCTATAAAACCAATATCTAAGTATAATTTCTCAAAATGTTCAACAGTCCTCATTTTATTCTCATATTGCAACTTTTTCTAAAGTATAATCACGATTTTCTTTGTATCATTACGCTTTTTGTTGTTGTAATATGACATTCTCAAACTATCACAATTCTCAGATTTTTTTCAACCTTACTCTCGTGACACTGATGTTATTTTTTAATATTGTAGTAATCTGGTGTTTTTGTGACTTTTTTCTTGTACTTTGATGATTATTCTCATATGACTTTATTTTAGTTTAATTACAAATTTCTACTTCTATTATCACAACATTCTCGTATTTTAACAACTTTATTCTCTTTCATTGTGACTTTTTTCTTGTAGTTTTATTACTTAGCTCTCATACGACTTTGTTGTCGTAAAATTTTGACTTTTATTGTCATAAACATTAGAATATTATAAAAACTATGATTTTTTTTTTAGTATTTCAGTAACTTAAATTTGTATATAATCTATGTCCATCACACAAATGTAGATATTTCCAGTTTTATTATTATTTTTTTTAAAACTTTTTAATTATTGTAGGTTAAGGATAATGAACACCTCAAAATATTGAGGAAAAGTTAAATATATGGACCTTGTGGTGTCACACCCTAATCAGCTAATTAACTCTTTAAATAAATGTTTCTGCACCTTTAAATGTTCTCAATCTTGGACAGCTGTCTGCTGAAGAAGCTACAACAGGTCATTACTAAAAAAGCCTGCATGCAGAGCACTATATCCAGGAATATACACAGAAAGTTGAGTGGAAGGAAAAAGTTTAACTTGGAGTTTTAAACGTATTTGAAATAAATTTGATCTATCCCTGTTTGATCTCCCTAACTTTCCATCGTCACAGCGCTCTGGTCAAGCAAGCGTCAGCATCCGCGGAGAGTCGGAGAGAGTCAGAAAAGAAGGCGGGGCCTAAACAGTCAGGGGCGGAGCCAAAAACCAGCCACCTGTCTCAGGCTCATTTATTAGTGGGAGCTGTGAAGAGACGCAGGTACAAAGTTCTTCAGTGGTTTTACTGAAACATGGGAATTACTCCTGGAAAATAGAAAACTGAGAGTGGAAAATATTTTTTGTTCTTAATATTAGTTTTTTCTTGTTTTAATAGGTAAAAAGTCAGAATTTCTAAAGATAAATGAACATATCTAATTTCCAAAATTTTCATGATTCAAATTCCACGAAAGTAAAGAAAATTTGAACCGGATTTTTCATAATTTTCCATGATAAATCAGTCGTAGAGTTTCTCCTTGGGTTGGGAGGCTTCTCTCTTTCCTTCTTTTCTCTTCCCTCTCCTCTTTCTTTCTTTCTTTCCCCAAAATGGCACCAAACTCTGTGTTTTCCTTTATGTTCTTTAAAAAATTTGTACTGTATTTTTTTTTGTGATGAGTGTTTTTTTTTGGAAACCATGGAAACCGTTTCTGAAGCCTCTTCTCTTCCTCTCAGCTCCTCGCAGTCGTCAGACGGCGGCAAGAAGCCGAGGGTGGAGAACACGAGAGGAATTGGAGACAGACTCGCAGGTGGGCATCGGTCCAAAACAGAAAAATAAATGTTTTGGTTTTTAGCAGCAAAGATGCAGAAGAAGAAACCATTCTGAAGAAAAGGAACAATGACTCAGATTTGAAGTAGGAAGGATTATCTAAGAAAGGAGAGGAGAAAGGAAGGAGACTTGTTTACGTATCGTTCTCTTGTAAAAACAGTAAAATGTTCTCAAAAACCCTCAAATGAAGGAAAGAGCGTGTCGTTTTCACCAAAACATGGATATTTTGTGTCTAAATCAAACTTTTTCTTCAAATTTTCTCAGTTTCTCTCGATCTTCTTGAAGTAAACGGCGGTGCTGATTGTGACTGTTTTCCTGTCCAGAGCAGGACGGAGGAAGCAGGGAAGTTGAGGACCGCCGAGCCGTCCCCGGCTTCACGGCAAAGACGCCGCCGTCGGCCGCCCACGGCATGCTGCACCTGCCGTCGGCGGCCGTGTGCGTCGGCGTCTTACCGGGGCTGTGCGCGTACTCTGGCAGCAGCGACTCCGACAGCAGCTCGGACAGCGAAGGTAGCGTGGACGCAATCATGTCGCCGTATCCGCGGCAAAACAGGGCCTACAGATAGACACACACTCACCCACCCACAGAAACACTAAGCGAAGCGTTCAGCTGCATCTCCGTAGCTGCATGTCACTGTAAAAATCCTTCAAATGTGGACACAAGCATTAAAATTTGCTTGCAGCAGAAAAATGGTAGCCATCTTGAAATATCAAGATGTCTACCATTATTTAATATTTGCAAATTTAGTGCAAAAATAAATTTTTCTTGATGACTATCTTAAAAAAACAGCAGCCATATAAAATTGTTCAAAATGACTGGAAAATGGCAAGAAAAACCTGACAACAATCTTGAAAATGGCAGCCATCTTGAAAATGGCAGCCATCTTAAATTTTTCAATGACAAATGGATGGAGTATTACAGATTTAATGCAAAAATACATTTTCCTTGACAAATTACAGCCATCTTGAAGGCTGTTAAATATTTGCAACTTTAGTACAAAAGCAAATATTCCTTGATGATCGTCTTGAAAAGTGGCAGCCATCTTTAATTTTTCAGTGACTAATGGCTAAATATTTGCAAATTTAGTACAAAAATTAATTTTCCTTGATGACCGTATTACATTTTTCAAGATGGCTGCCATTTTTAGAAATTTGCAAATTCTCCTTAACGATCATCTTGAAAAGTGGCAGCCATCTTTAATTTTTCGGTGGCTATTGTTTATTTTTTCTCCAAGAATTAATCCGCTGGGATTATCTGCGCCAGTTTAGGCTCTTGTATCTGCATGTGAAAGATTTTGCTGAAATCTTGAGTTACCTGCTGCAGCTTGTAGAGGTGTGTTCACTCCGTTCCTCTCCCAGCTGTGAGTTTAACTGTTTCTCTTTGTCTCCAGACAAAGTTCAGCCCTAAATCTCTACCTGATCTGTGCATCATTTTATGTTTTTTCGTCAAAGTGGCTCTGAAATGTGACTCCTTCCTCAATCACGTCTCACGCAGTTTAAGCCGACCCCCCCTGAACCACAGCGACTGCAGGCTGTGCTATTGGCTGAGGGAACAGAGACTGACAGCTGTGGAGCGAAGAAGAGAGGCCCCTTTAGGACTCACTGTAGGATTTTACGTTTGATGTGTTTTATCATCAGAGGAAACTTCTTTCTGTCTCAGATGTTGAACTATTCTGTGTTTACAGACAGATTTGTGAGAGTGTGTGACAGTACGACGGCGCTCCCTGCAACTGTCATGTTGTAATAAACTGATTTATTGATCAGCGTCAAATCGCTTGGATTTTTTTTTTGTTGTTGTTAATTTTAGGATTTAAGGTTTAATTTCCTGCACAGATTCAGTTACAAAAAAATTGAAAACAGGAAAATTTTCAAATGATTTTTGTTTTCTGGGTTCCTGAATTAGTAGATTAGTAGCGTTGTCTTTTATTTGTTGCTTTCTGTCCGTCCTTCCTCGCCTGTTGCTCCTTGTGTCCTTCCGCTCTTTCCTAACTGAATTCCTTCCTTGTACGCTTTGCTTTTCTCTTTCCCTCCTTCACTCCTTGTGTCCTATGTACTTTCCTCCTCTTATTGTATGTCCCCTAACCACTTTTCCCGCCCTTGTGTCCTACCTCTATTTTCGTATCTTTCCTTTGGTGCTTCCTTCCTCGCCTTTTGCTCTTTGAGTCCTTTCTCTCTTATTTCAGTTAATTCCTTCCTATTGTGCTTCCTTCTTTCTTTTCTATCTCCTTTGCTACTGCCATTCCTCCCCTTCTTCTTTCCTTGTACACTTTCTTCTGCCCTGGCTTCCTTGTTTCCTTTCTCTGCTTCCTTTCTAATTTTCTTTCCTTCCTGTGTCTTCTCTTCATTCCTTCCATCATCACATTATTGTCTTCTTTCCTTTCCTTTTTATGATTTTCCATCTCCTAACCTTTTTGTTGCTTTTTTCCTTCCACCCTTGTGTCCTACATCCATTTCCTTGTCCTCTTTCTAATTTTTTCTACTTTACTTTTCTTGACCATTTTTCCACCCATGTTTCCTAACTCAGTTCCTTCCTTGTGCACTTCCTTTTATCCTTCCTTTGCTCGTCGTGTCCTACCACCTTTACTTCCCTTACTTGTGCCCCGTCTTTTGTCCTTTTTTCCCTCCTTGTGTCTCCATGGCCTTAAACATAAAATCTAATTAAATAGTCAAACACCAACAGTGTGATTAATCAGTATATTTATCGCCTAGCGCCACATTGAAGGTAATAAAGATCTTAGATCATTGTGAAATAATTAGAAAACTTTTTTTTTTAAATATGACGCTGACTGTAAAAACATGAAATAATAAAAGCTGCTTTTATTCTTTAATAAACATCTTTTTTAAAACTCTGGTACAGGGAAACCACACAGAACTGCACCTCCTGATGCATCTAAGCCATGTGAATATTTTCACATACTAGACATACTTTAATATTAAAATAAAAAGTATATTAAAATATTTAATATTAATTTGAATATTCAAAATAAATATTGAGCTTGTGAATTCAATATTTAGTTAGGCAGCTAAATATTTAGAAAACTAACTTTTGTTTTCTAAAAGTTAGAAAACTAACTTAGTGGGGAATCAATTATTTAGCTTCAAAGCTAAATATTCAGTTCCAGACTAAATATTTATTTTAAAACTAAATATTTAGTGCCCATCTAAATATTTAAATTAAGAGAAAAATATGTTAATTGTGAATTAAATATTTATTCTTAAAACTATCACAAAATATTTAATTCAAAAAGTGAATATTTTCTTCCAAGAAAATACTTTTTATTAAATATTTAAGCTAAATGATTAGTTGGAAAGCAAATTTTAAGCTCACTTAAAACTTTTATTTGGGAACTAAATATTCACCTTCCAAACTAAATATTTAAATTAAAAGCTAAATGTTTAGTTTGGAAGGTACATATTTGGACATTTAGAATAAAATGAACACCCATACAAAACAAGAAACCAAATGTGGAAGAACTATTGGGCTTTTTTGGTAATAAACAGACAAAGCGAGTCCAATCTGTAGGCGTTCGGTACTTTAGTCCTATCAGTCGATGCTCTGCGGATCCTCTGAGGGTTTCGGAGGCAACAGATACCGCAGAGCCCAGTGGAGCAGAGACGCAGCCATTCGGAACCGGCTGAAGTCCTGGAGGTTCTGACCCGACACTCTGTATTTGTAGGAGAACGGTTTGCCGTCGCCGTGAGTGCCTGGGGTCTTTTTCGGGGCGGGTCCGGTCTGTTTTGGACTGTCCTCGCTTCTGGAAGATCCAATCTGGGAGTCAAAGAGCCAAGATGGCGGACTCCCACTGACTTCCTCCTCCTCCTCCTCCTCTTGTTGTTGTTCCGCCTCGCATCGCTTCCTCTTGGGCTTCCTATAGCTTCCCGGAACGGTGTCGGTTCCGTCTGAGGCAGGAGGTTCTGGTAGGCTCACGGTGACTGATGAGGAGCTCTGTGGGAAGCTGGCGGCGGGTTGGTTTTGGTAAGGAGGGAGAAAGCTGGGAACCGGAAGCTGGTTGCTGGGAACCGGAAGTCGGGTGCTGGTTACCACGGCAGCAGAGTCCAGTTTCGGGGTGGACTCCGGGGACGAGTCGGAGGTAGAAGGGCTGATTCCCAGAGGAGGGAACATGTCCCAGGGGTTGACGGAAAGCAGGGCTGTGGGGTCTGGGAAAGGAGCCACGTCCTCCATCAATGGAAGGGGACGCTCACGCGCGTCTCCCGCATTCTGTCCTGGATCGCCACCTGCTGGAAGGACGCGGTAAGTACTTTCTCAGGTATGCAGTCACAATATGGCACCAGTGGGGAGTTTGAATGCAGAAACAGCTGGCAGATTCTATTAAGTGGTATTAGGAACACACTAAAAAATAATACAGAAATAAATACAAAAATAAAGTTATAATAAAGTTATAGTATTAATTTAGTATACTATGACTATATGACTATATACTATGACTATAGTATAAAGTCACTTTATTATCGTAATATGATTTTATACTTGTAATACTACGACTTTTTTCTTATTTCAACTATATACTGGTAATATTATCACTTTATTCTCATAGGAGTTTATTCTTGCAATCTTTTGACTTTATTCTTTCGCTTTTTATATTTTATTTTTTTCTTAGTATGGCTCTCACACTTACAGAAAATGATTAGGGCCACAGAATTTTGACTTTTGATCTCAAAGATTAAATAATTGTAACTTTTTTATACTTCAGTGGTCCTAATAATGTTCCAAACTCATTCATAAATTACAGAAAACGCTGACAATAAATAATTATTAAAATTCAAAAATACATTTTTGATATTCCGCTGTTTGGCGCCCTTCTTACCCTGGCGCCCCTGAGTCTATACAGTGCGATACTGACCTGCGGGATCAGTTATCTGCCACGCTACGTCCTCTGCAGAGCAAGCCTGTTCCCTGCTCTCATCCGGAATGAGAAGCAGCTTCGCCGGGACGGTGAAGCTCGGTTCCCCTTTGTACCTGACCCGGTCCAGGTCCCACCTGGTCCAGTTCGGAGGCGGGGTGTGAGCAGAGGTGGAGGGTCGGGGGGTCCTCAGAGCCAGCAGTCTCTCCCGGATGTCCTGCAGCAGTGTCTGCAGGCAGTCGTGCTGCCACTCTCCGAGCAGTTCGGACAGTTCAAGTCCAGCCTGGCTCCGCTGGGAGTCCTCCTGACCAAGAAGGGACCTCCAGGTTCTGCAGATCTTCATCCGGACCGAAGCCGAGCTGGTGCAGCAAGGAGTGTTGTCTTTAACCGGACCCGCCGCGGTGGTGGCCAGCTCCCCCACTGACAGGAAGAACCGGCTCTTGGTCTGTTCCGGGTCCATGTGGAACCGGAGCCGGTAGTCCTGCAGGCACACGGTGGTGTTCAGGAGGCTGCTGAAGCACTCCCGGTCCTCCTTCTCCTGGAGCTGCTCCCAGCCGGAGGCGGTGAGCACGGCCGGGATCTTGAACTCTCCGTCGGACAGGAAGAGCAGCCCCGTCGGGCCATCGGAACCCTGAGCCTGGGACTGGGTCATCTGACCCACCCCGATGACATGAGCCCTCAGCTGGCTGCCTGACTCATCCCCGCTCCCGTAGCTGAGGATCAGATTCTCTATCCAGGGAGTCAGTTTGCTCCAGGGGGGCATTTGTGGAGTTTGTTTTCAGCTTGACGGAGTGCGCCTGCGACTAGCTTCCGACAGGAAACTAAGTACATAAAATGGGTTCCTCCATAATAACTTGTTCAAAAAACTTTTTTAAAAGCTTCATTTAGAACATCAGTTTACTAATACAAAGTTTATGATTTCACAGATTGAGTTGCATGTATTTAAAATAAGATAGAATAATGCGACTCAGAACCAAATACGGAGGTTTACAACAAATCAATGTTATTAATCAAAGTACAAAGTTGTTGAGCAGATTTACAATGAACCAAAATCAACTGAGGACATTTTTCAATTGACATTAATTTGGTTTAAGTTTTAAAAGTCTGCATTTATGAACAACAACAAAAAAAAATTCCCAGGATAATTAAATTATTCATTCAAAATTCTGTTTTAACTATAGTTCTATAAGTAAAAAGAGTGAAGACAGAACAATATGTGTACAATGCAATATATATATATATATATATATATATATATTATATATATATATATATATATATATATATATATATATATAGATATGATATATATATGCATTGTACAATATGCATATATATATATATATATATATATATATATAATATATATATATATATATATATATATATATCGCACTGAAGTAAAAATAATTTTTAAAATAATTAAATGGAAGTTTAGTAAGATAATAAAAATAAGCTCTATAAATAAAAGTGTATCAATGTAGTTGCTACTTAATAACATAAACATATTAAATAATCAAAGAAGCAAATAATTAAAATGACTTTAATAAGTTATAATAAGTTAAAACTTTAATTGAAAATTTTAAAGGATGTCAATACAGCTGTTGTTACTACCACTACTATTAGTAGAAGCAGAAGCAGAAAATAAGGAAAACTTTATATATCACATTTCAAGATACAAATCACAAAGTGCTTCAACAACAATAAGAAATACAAATAATACATTTAAGCTAAGGCAAATTTACTAGTGGTGTTAGCAGTAGTAATAACTAACCAATAAAGCAGTCGAAGATAAAATAAACTTTTGATGTTCATATGAATCACATGACTAGTTTAAATAATGAATTACACCAGTGATTTTTTTCCACTGGTATAATCTAGTGTGACTGAAATTATCAAGCTCTGCGGTGAAAACTCAGTAGGGAAAACCTCTAAAAGTCTTTAAACTTAAACTGTGAATGGAGTTTCTGTTGGGAAATATGACAGAGGTCGATGTGGAGCACAAAAGAAGACTGGGTTTATCTGAATATTAGATAGAATGCCGGGAACATTTTGCTTATAGTTTTCTTGCAAGTTTCTTTAACATTGTAAATACTTCTCTAAATAATGGATGAATAAATTAAAGTCACGAATGACAGCCAGCTGTTGTATCATTTATTTATGTATTTATTTATTTTTTTTATTTGTTTATTTATTTATTTATTTATACAGTTTGCATTAAGTTTATTGGTGGGACGCTTTTACCTGAACTCTTTCCGCCCATTTCAGGAGACGTTCAAGAATCCAAGACAAATGCATTAGGCGAAGTTGTAGACGCATTTTTATACAAGTTTCCCACCAATTATTAGTGTAAATGAGTAGTTTTATTGAATATTTATATGTGCTGATAAACACACATTCCATTCATTGTTATTATTCTAATTATACATTCTGGTGTATATCTCGTACAGTTTTGTCTTAAGTTCCTGAATGCAGCATGTAACACACGCCTGTAACGTCGCCTTCCAACCTTTTGGAGTGATTCATGGTGCTCTGAGTGCAGACCGGGGCACTCCCTGAGCCCAAAAATACAAAAACACTAAAAAACTTCAGGTAAGACTTTACAACAAGTAAATATTCTAATAGAAGACTATAGCATATTGGTTTAGCCCGTGTCGGAGCCGTTCATTTAAACTGTAGACTGTTTTGCTGCTAGCGTAGCTTTTCTTGCCAAACTTGATTTAAAAACTGGTTACTTTAATACGTTCCAGCTTGCAGCACCTGTATGCGCTGCTTATAGAAAATACATCTTTGATATTTGTAATAGTGGAGCTTTTACAAAGTATTCGGCTAGGTAATAGATAAACATACTAACAGCATTAATTAGAAAACGTTTATTAAATACAGTGCCTACGCTTCTCTTTACAGAAGGAGACCTGTCCCAAGTCCAGACATGCCGAACTCCACATCCGGTGATCCCGGTTTGACGGTTTCGGATCCGCAGCACTCCCAGAAGCTCCTGAGAGTTCTTCGGACCTTCTGGCAGGAGCAAAGCTTCCACGATGCGCTCCTTGTGGTGGATGGAGAGGAGCTCCCAGTGCAGAAAAACATCCTGGCTGCAGCCAGCCCTTACATCAGGTCAGACACTGCTCCTGCACACAGCTGGTCGGACATTTGTTGTGTTTGTGAAGGGTGTGATGGGTGTGTTCACTTTCATTAGCTGGGAGTGTTTCCAGGCAGCTTTTATTTCATGTTGTGGCATATTCTGCTGTGAATAATTTCGTTTCAGGACCAAACTGAACTATAATCCTCCTAAAGAAGATGGATCAACCTACAGAATTGAACTGCAGGGAGTCTCCATGGCCATCATGAAACAGATCCTGGACTACATTTTCAGTGGGGAGGTGATTCCCAGCTTTTCATCTTAAAATGCACTGTGTTCTCTCATTTATCTGTTCAATCTACACATGATTATGTTAATAAAACAAACAAAAAAACAAGCTTTTGAGGTCAGAAAGATGGAAAACTTTCTGGCCTACTCCAGTGATGTCCAAAGGTTTTGCTGCTGGGGACAAAACTGACAAATTTAAACTACTAGCAGGTCACAAAATTCATGACATTTAAAATGCAAACATTTATTTATTGTGACTTTACGGTAGCATACAGATTTTTATAAAATCTATAAATTCTTAAAGATCCAAAACTTAAAAAAAGACTTTGGATTGTTGTTCCAACTGTCATTTTAGTAACTGATAAATCTATTGATTATTTTTATGATTAATTAATTAGATGAAAAAAAAGCTTAACCCTGTTTTTTATATGTTGACACGAACATTATGATTAGTCAATTAATGAAATAATCCTCAACTAATTTAGTAATTGATTAATTGTTAACTGGAGTATACAGACTAAAAAAATGCCATGTGGTGAAAAAACAAACATATTAAGAACAGCAGTTAAGAGAAAAAAATATATACATTTTGTAGTTAATGTAAAAACACCTTTGTCTGTAAATATCTCACATAGCAGTTTGAGCTTCACCAGGTTCAGATATACTAAAGGAAACATATTTATTACATTTTAGGCAGTACAATTTATATTGTCTTATTTAAAAACTGAATCGAATAATTTGTTTATTTGCATATTCTAATGTTTTTCTAATAATGTATAAAAAAGCTTAAGTGGTTAAATGATAAATATGTAGAAAGTGGCATTTTTTATTTGATTAATCATCAGAATAATCAATTTATCGATCACTAAAATAATAATTAGTTGTAATAATGTGTAATGTTAGAATTTTTCAGAGAAGCTGAATTTTAACAGTTTCATTCTCTGTAAAGGAGAATTATGAAACACCAGTACAGCTGTAGGATTTGTCTCGTATTCCCAGATCACCCTGAGCGAGGAGACCGTCCAGGACATGGTGCAGGCGTCCGACCTGCTGCTCATGACCGACCTGAAGCTGCTCTGCTGCCAGTTCCTGGAGAGCTGCATCACGGCGGAGAACTGCATCGGCATCCGCCTCTTCTCGCTGCATTACTGCCTGCAGCACGTCCACTACGTCGCCACAGACTTCCTGCAGACGCATTTTCGTGACGTGGTGCTCACCGAGGAGTTCAGGGAACTTCCCCACAGCCGGCTGTGCGAGCTGCTGAGCATGGAGAAGCTCAACGTGGGCAACGAGAAGCACGTGCTGGAGGCCGCTGTGCGATGGTTCGCCCATGACCCGGACGACCGCAGGGTGAGGAAGCTTCACGTTCTGCATAGCTGATTTCCAGCTGATGATAAGTTTTGCTGGATGTTAATGTGATAAACGATAATAATGCCGTTTTGAGGAGGGATGCACCGATCGCAATTTTCTGGCCAATCACAAACTAGTCTTTGAAAAGCCTGACATGCCGATTCCAGTTTTTTTGTCTGAAATGTTGCTAAATATAGCAAGAAATTTGCTGAGTTGGTAACAGTGGGGTGACGATTGTTAACTGCAAACGTGTAGACATGACCTGGTGGGTCAGTCGATCAAGCTTCATTTTTAGGCTTTTATTGAGGTAAATAAGCTCAGGGGATAAGATTAACTCCAAAAGTAATTGTCAGCAATCACCAGTCTCCCAAAATTAAGGAAGTTGGTGCCAGTAAATCGGTGCAACCCAAGTTTTGAGACAGTTTTCAGGTAATATATTTATAATGGTATAATAATGCAATAAGACATTCTCAAAAACAATAAACATTACATTTTATTGAATATTTGACACAGGAACTGGAATACATTTGAAATATGCAAAATAAATAAATGAAACAACAAATAAAATTAATCATGTAGTGTCTGTAAACAAAATCGTCCCCTAAAAGCGTCTAGTTGAGACCAAAACACCAGACTGAAGACTTTTAACATCCAATTTTGGGTAGAAAGAGAGAAAAGAGAAAAACGATAAATAATAAGTTCATCTCGTGATTAACTGATTTATCGTGACGGGCCTAGTTGTTTGCCTTCACAGTTTTTCGTTTCTGTGTCTTCAGGTCCATATGAAGGAAGTGATGTCGGCCGTGTGGATGCAGGGTTTGGACCAGAGCTACCTGAGAGAACAGGTGCTGCTGCAAACAGCATTTTGGACATTAGTATCTGTTGATCCTAATGTGCCATTTCAAGTTTCTAACCCTCAATAATCTAAAGGTTAATTAATGTTCTAAGAATATAAACTCAAAGGAACTGAAACACTTTATTCCTCCAGCAGACACTGAACTGCAGCCAGTTTCCTAGTGATACATAAAGTGATGAAGTTAAATTAGTTTTTGTGTTTTAGATGTTTATTTTGTGTCATGTGATCAGTCCATGGCAGAGCCGCTGATGAGGGAGGTGATCAGGGAGTTCTGCCAGAAGGTTCTGACGGAGGATCCGCCGCAGGGCGAGGCGATGCTCACCGCCTTCAAACCCCGAGGTTACTCTGAATGCATCGTCCTTGTAGGAGGAGAAGATCGAAGGTACGAATCTGTATTTTCATCTTCAAGTTGGATCACAACTTACTGCAGAACTACACAGTAACATGTTGGCAGCTGTTTGGGTCCTCACTAAGATTGTATTCATGATTGGAAATTAAAATTACCTCATTAATTTTCATTCAGATTAATATTTTTTCAACCGCAATTTTGCTGACAGTCATTAGGATCTATTTTATTAATGGTTTTGGTTGTTAGTGTGTTTTTATTTTTATTTTTATTGTATTTGTGTAACATTTGAGGAACAGTTGAAATATCACAATATGTGTTTACTTTTTGAACAGAAGAATTAACAAAAACTTCATTTTTAAAGGATAATTTGTTTTAGTGAGGTGTATTTCAGATGTGATGCGGTCAGAGACCTCAGTCTGATCGACTGTTTCACTCCGAACAGAACCAGGAAGCCCACCGCCATGACGCGCTGCATGTGCCCGCTGTACGACGCCAACAGGCAGAAGTGGATCGAGCTGCAGCCGATGAGCTTGGCCCGTCTGGGCCACGGCGTGGTCGCCGCCGGTCAGTGCTCCATCGGAATCTGTTCTGAATAGAAAGGCTTGCGATTAATGGTTTTTAAAATTGAAATCAATTTAATGCATTAACTAACAATAATTATGTCTGCCAGACTTTCTTTTAGTGTTGTAGTTTGTCCGCCATCCAGCAGGGGGCGCCGCTGGTCATCGAAAATGCACTTTATTCTGTTCTGTTTTACAATATAAACACTCGACAAGCTCATAAAGTAAAGTTTCATCTTAAAAAGGGGTCATTTAGCCGAGCTACATGACGGAGCAACGACAACCTCTCATTCAAAGATTGTTGATGTGCTAATGCTGCAGAAAAAAATGTAACATGATGGCAATTAGCAATGTTGATTTTGAAGTCTGTCGTGAGTTAAAACACTTCATGTTGTAAATTTTTAACATTTCTTCTGGAGCACAAAAGTATCGTCACCTCCTAAAATAACAATAAAAAATTTCGCTAAACAAACGAACAACAACAACAACAACAAAAAAATCCCACCTCTTTCTTTCCAAAAGATGTTTCAGCCCAAAAAAGAAAAGATATTTTAGGCAGGTGTCAATATGTTATTCTTTTCCTGTCATATCTTATAAATATGTCTAAGTTTGTGAGGAAACTGAACTTTTCTGTTTATTCAGTCGATAGTTTATGTATATATATATCAGCATATTGTTAAAAGTGGAACCCTTCATGTTATGGAAATACTGTCCGTCCTCTTAATACAAGAGAAAACTCTGTTCATCAATTAAGCGTCTGTCGATTAAATTAGACAAATTCATTAATCGATAACTTGCATCCTTTGAGCAGAGCAGCAGGTGGGTGGTTGACGTGGCTGTTTCCTGTGTGTCAGAGGGCTTCCTGTTTGTGATGGGGGGAACGGATGAAAACGGCACGGTCCTGGACACTGGAGAGAAATACGACCCGGACTCCAACTCCTGGAGCCCCATCCCCCCAATGCTGCAGGTACCGACAGCTGCTCCCGGTTAATCTGAGAGATTACTGATTATTGATTGTTGACAACCTCCATAGACATCCAAATGGTTGTTTTTGCACCTTTTGACCACAAGATGTCAGTATTGCTTTTAAAGTCAAATCGCAATAAAAAGAGGCAAACTCTTATTTTTGTCTAGTTTCTAGTGCGGTTATCTTAGTACACTTGAAATAAGACAAACTAGTTTGCAAGTAAAATAGCAGCAAAATATAGGAGTTTTTGGTAGCATTTTATTTGAAGGGGTGTGCATAAGATTGATATCACTGTCATTTACATGGAGTCTTCAGACATGTTTATGACTGCTGTCATAAAGTATCACTAATTAAATGACATTTTTAATGCAAAGTTAACATATTTAATGGGCTTTTAATGCAACTTTGCATTAAATGTTGCATTAATTTGTCAACTTTGCATTGAAATAATTTATAAATGTTGATTACAAAGTACTAGTTCCGCTTACAGATTTTCTCACTTATAAGACATTTTCCCTCGTTAGAGGAAGAAATCTGCTTGTAAAACTAGTCACTGTTAAATCAATATTAATGAATTATTTACCTAAGACAAGTTTTATAACTTGTTGAAAATTTACTTTTAAGTTAGTTTTGTCTTATTAAGATGTTTGCTGGACATAAATACTTCGTACGAATCTGTGTTTTTGCAGTGTTTGCACTGATTTTTACTGACTTCAGCACCTTTTTTTTCTGATTTGGTTATGATGGGAGTCACAGCTATCCCAGTTTTAAGCACCTCATCAGTTTTCACACACAAATAAAATCTGTTTCCTGTCTGATGCTTGCAGCCTCGTCAGAACTTCGGCGTGGTGGAGGTGGACGGGCTGATCTACGTGCTGGGAGGAGAAACCGAAGACCTGGCTCTGACCGCAGTGGAGGTTTTCGACCCGCATTTCAGCACCTGGAAGATGCAGACGAGCATGACGATGATGCGGAAGGTAACCGAGGAGAACTTGTCTTCTTTCCAACGTTGATTCAGTTCTTTGAGATTCACTGACATAAAATTTTGCAGATCAATACAAAATAAGATAGGACCAATGCAAAACCTTGATTCTTTAATAATGTTTTTCATTGTGTTTCAATTGAATTAGATGTAAAGGTGATGTGTTTATACATATAATTACATTAAATTACCAAAGATAATTTGTTGGACAGAATTTAAATATAAGCTTTGTTGAAGTTTTCTGCACTCAAACCAGGAATTTGACTTTGGTTCCACCTTGTTCTCAATTTTAACTATGAATATGTAAAAGCAAAACCAAAACGTTGAATTATTTACAGTTTATGAACTTTTAATAATTTAAAATGAACTTACACACAATAAAAAATTAAATAAGTAAATAGATAATAAACATATGACACTAAATATAAATATATATTATAAAATATATGTATCAATCTTATATGTGTATATATAATATATATATATATATATATATATATCATATATATATATTATATATGTATATATATATATATATATATATATATATATATATATATATATATATATATTAGTGGTGAGCATGAGCAGTTATGTGAAAGTTCACCTCTGTGACCTGCAGGGGGCGCTGTACCACCTCTGAAGAGTTCCTGAAAAAGGAAACATTACTTATATTCCTTTTTTTGTTTTAGCAAATTAAGTATTTAATACTTTCTAAATAAAAATAAACTATTTATAGGCATTCGTGATTACAGAAAAATGTTCCACAGTCACTGATTTAAAAACAAAAATCCCACAAAAACGTAAGAGCCACAATGTGACTCATGGACAGTTTCTTCTGTAATTTCTGGTTGAGTGTGTAATTTCTTATTCTTGCATCGTCTGTCAGAAACATGCTGTGCAGCAGCAGCAGCAGGACGGTTTCAGGACCCAGTCAGCATATGTGTGGCGGTATCTTAATCATATTTTCATTTTGCTTTTGTATCAGTTTCCTTTGCTTTTGTTCTCTGAACTTGTTGTTCCAGCTGAAGCTGCTCTTAGTGACGTTTCTTTTCTGTTTCTTTGTAATAACAGATAGCTATTGTGACAGAACGGCTTCATGTTAGGACATCATGTGAACCAGCACCACAGGCTGCTTTACAGCCTTACTTGATAAAACTATGACTAGCATGATGTTGTAACACTTTCCTGTGATTTTGTTTATTTCTGAGCCCCTCAGAGGAGAACTAGACTTTAGGACCAAATTAGTGTAATAATAATAATTTTAGATTGCTATTGTGAAGTGAAAAATGCCAGATTTCATTTTTTTTTTAAATATTTAGATTTACCTTGAGCCAACAGGAATTATTTCAACAACACTGAGTCAATAATTTATGTAAGGCTGGGATTTTAATGCCTTAATTGCGATTAAGTACATAGATTTTAAAAACGTTAACACAATTAATAAATTTATACAAATATACAAAAGTCCTGCGATGGAACCTTTGTGTTATTGTGTTTCCAGTACGCCCATAAATATGACGCACAAGCAACATCTGCGTCAACACACATCAAAAATGTTGGTCATCGTTTCATTTACTACGATTCAAAAGAAAATCTGAAGGGGTGGGTTTTAGTCTAGGTTTAAAGGCACTCAGTGTTTCGGCTGTTTTGCAGTTTTCTGGAAGTTTGTTACAGATTTGTGGAGCATAAACGCTGAATGCTGCTTCTTAGGGGAAGCTAAGTGTGCTAAATGCTTTCAAAGTTAGTTAACCAAAACCATTACTTCTGCTTTTAGCAGACGTAGCCCACCACTGCTGTTTTTATGTTTAGTGTTTTTAGTGTGTATGCTGCAGCTAAGGAAATAAAAACACAGAATAAATTTTTGCCGTTAGGTGGGATGCTACGCCTCGATGAATAAGAAGATCTACGCCATCGGCGGCGGCTCCTACGGGAAACTCTTTGACTCTGTGGAAAGCTTTGACCCAAAAACCCAGCAGTGGACGGGCCTGTGCCCTCTGAAGGAGAGACGGTAAGCGTGACCCCGTCAGGTGATCGTTTGTACATCGGCTGCGTCGCCGCGCGGACGCACGAGTTGCTCAACAGGAAATGAAACGAGGCTTCTGTCGCAATCCTGGATGGGTTAGCGTTAGCTTGAGCAGCGCCGCGCCACATCCACGCTGACACATGATGCTCCCGCTGTCGAGTCACGCTGCATTCAGCCTGGAAAACTCTTCTTCTTCTTCTTCTCATCAGCTGTGGCGTTGATACAAACCAGCAACTGAACCAGAGTGTTTGGGTTTCAATCTTCATCAGATTCTTACCTATTCAAGCCGCTGCAGGTTGTTTTTTTTGAGGGGTTTCTTTGAATAACCACATCCCAGCTCAGATCTGTGGTTTTTACGTTTCCTCCATAACCTGATTCACACACTCATTTACTTTTCATCTGCACTCATTTGTGAAGCTGAACTTTAAGGTCTTCTTGTTTTTAGTCACTCATCAGATCAGAAACTCATCATTCAACTTTAAAATATCACATATTTAGAAAGGTTTTTATAGTTTCTTGAAGTAGGCAATGGTAACAAATGTTTCTGGACGATAGATTGTTCCGGAAATTATTGTGATAAACAATAGGATTGGGTTTTTTTTTGAGACCATTTTGAAGTAATATAATGGTAATGGTATAAAAACATAAGAACACTTTCTCAAAGATCAATAAGCTTCAAATTATAATCTACATTTAACACTTCAACATTTAAATATCCAAAATAAACAAACAAAACAGAAAAAACAAACGAAATGAATCATGAAGTTTCTGTAAACAGACTGAAGACTTTTGTCATCCAGATTTTCGTAGAAAGAGAAAGAGGAAAAAAAAAACAGTAAATCATGCAAATGAAAATTATTGAGCTCTGTTTAATTTAACATGCGATTAATTGATTTATTACTTATTGGAACACGCCTGTTTTGAAGTTTTACAGTGATCTGGGTTGTTAAACAAACTAAAATGACTCGAATTGGTTTAGTTTCTGTAACTTTTGCAGTCAGAAATATTCAACCTCGTCAATTATCAAATTTTGATTCGGCTTTGATTGAATTCTTTGAGTTGAGAGAAACAGAAACTAAACAGGAAGTGCAGGATGTGGTCACTGTGTGTGACTGTTTGGTCAAGAAAAGTCATGTCACAAGTGTCAGGTGTTTGGATTTCAACAACAAATAAAAGAGATTATAAATGACAGAAAATATTTTCCATATTATTTCTGTCTCCTCTGTAAGTTGTACGACAAAGTATTAAGACCGTACTATGAGAAGCTTTAATTACAAGAATATAGTTGTAATATTAGCAGAATAAAGACACAATTTTACCTGAACAATGTCTTAAAATTATGAGAAAATTCAGTTTAATTACAGTCATAAAGATCTGATGCAGACCAGCTCAGTTCATGTGGTTTTCTTCTAAATAGACTTTCCTTTTACACTTTCCTTTTAAACTCCTGATAATGATAATAATTTGAATCTTTTGTGTTGGGATATTAGTTATTTTTTACTTGTAAAACTTACACCAAAGTATAACTTCACAAAATGTTCAACGTTACACAATTTTAATTTTGGGGTATTTTTTGTGTTGAATTTCTCATAAAACTACTTTTTCTTCTAATTTTACAACTTTATTCTGGTAATCTTAACGGTTTATCCTCGTATTAATTTGACTTTATTCTCAAAACTAAAACTGTTGCCTCGTCGCTGTATTTTGTCTTAGAGTTGGCGGCCCTGCGCGCTGACATCACTCCGAACTACGGAAACCCAAAGAGTCCATTGATGAAAAAAAAAATCTGATTTTCCAAAAAATTTAATCTTTAAAAACCAAACATTTGATTGATTAGATTTATCGCCCAATCTATTTTGTATTTTTTGTTTGGTGAATGGGAAATGTACTGCCAGCCATCTTTGAAAAATGGGACAAAATTGAATTCAAATGACCAAATAAAAATGTTGGCATGAACTTGACAAAGTCAAGCAGAAAGTTAAAGCTCAGCATCCAGTTCAGAGGCAAAACGGCACCAAATACTGAGGAAATGGATGTTCATTTCTGACCTTGAAGACATAGATAAATAAATCTCTTAAATATCCTGTCTCTATTTATTGTGACATTTATCAGACAGAAATATCTTTGTTAAATATGGTCTAAAAAACTCAGAAAAATATTTGTGTCAATTTTATTCAGTTTCAACTGTGGAAAGATTTGGGCTGATTTTGAAATTTCGTAACATTCATTAAAAAAACATTAGAAATGTGTTGCTGATATTTCTGTTTCTTGACACACTTTGTCCCGCTCAGGTTCGGTTCGGTGGCCTGCGGCGTCGGTCAGGAGCTCTACGTGTTCGGCGGCGTCAGAAGCCAAGAGAGCGAAAATCCCGAACAAAGACAGATGATGACCTGCAAGTCCGAGTTCTACCACGACGAGATGAGAAGGTCCAGTTTTAAAAGCTTAATATGAAATGTCAGTTATTTCTTATTAAACAGGCGGTAAAAATGTTATGCCAAATTTTCCCCCTTTTACACTGGAACTGAGAAAATAAAAATAAGTAACTTAAATTAGATTAAATCAGGGGTGTACAAACTTTTGCTCCTTTGCCTCCCTGTGCTACCTAGAAACAATGAATCACAGCTAGGAGGCGGGTCTTAACGCTGTCAATCAGTGTTGTGTACAAGCTGCTCATTGTTCCCACACAGTAGCTCTCTGCTATGCGACTGCTAGCATAGCCTGTCATGAATGCTAAGGCTAGTTAGCATAGCCTCCAAAAACGTGGATAAACAGTTTTATAATATGTAAGTTGTTTTCAGGCAAAAGAAAAGTTTTCCAAATCATTTTCTTTCAATAAAAATAAACGTAGGAAATTTTAACCAAAAACTTTCTCAAATACGAGTAGCAATTCATAATAAAATGACTCAGGTAAAAGTAAAAAGTACAGTGTAGTAAAAATACTCCTAAATGTATTTTTTATTAATTTATTTTTCTAAAAAGCTGTTGAACTTATTGTGATTGAGTAAATGAAAGTAGTTACTACCCAACTCTGCTGAGTTCTGAGCGTGAAAGGTTGACGTGTTTTCTGAACGTTGTGGTTCAGGTGGATGTTCCTTGACGACCAGAACCTGTGCATCCCGGCCAGCTCCTCCTTCGTCTACGGGGCGGTTCCGATCGGGGCCAGCATCTACGTGGTGGGAGACCTGGACACGGGTCGGTAAAAAGAACAGCAGGCGGTGCTTTCCAGGTCGGTCGCTTTGCTAACCCTTTGCTTTTTCTTCTTCTTGTGTTGTGCGTAGGAACGAGCTTCGACTACATCCGGGAGTTTCGGCGCAGCACCGGGACGTGGTTCCGCACCAAGCCCATGTTACCCAGCGACCTCTCCAAAACGGCCTGCGCCGCCCTACGCATCGCCAACTGTCGCCTGTTCCGCCTCCAGCTGACCCAGGGCATGTTCCCCATCAGGTTGTGATTCCTGGCAGCCCACCGCTCACTGCTGCCCCCTACCTCCTGATCGGGGTTAAGGCGTCACAGAAAATGGCGATGGGGATCGTGGATCTTTACCGTTTGACTTGACGAGACTAAAACTCATCAAAACAAGTTTTTTATGGTGAAGGTTTTTTTCTGTTTTTGTTTTTTTAGGATTTTTAAATATTTTCTATTTAACTTGGGACTTTATCTTTCTGTTCTTTTACAGATCATTCCTCATTGTTTTGTATTCACTGATGGGTCAGGGAGAGATTGAACACTAATATCTAAAAAAATTGTGATGTTCACTTAATATAGAGGAGATTTTTAAGGTACTTTCACCTGCAGCACAGGTAATCCTTTAGTATTTAAGTGATATTCCTAAAATGATCCACATATTAGATGGTAAACACTTTTAAACTAAATGTTAACATTTACTTAATTTGTTCTGGCTGAGGCTTGTTAAACTGGGATGGAGATTTAAAGGTTGTGGTGCTTTTATTTTTTATACAAAATCTTTTAAAGTGACGCTTTTAATGCAGCTTTAATCCAAAGATCCAGAGAATCAGAAAATGTGGAGTCACTGGTTGCTACGGTGATTTCCCGCCTTTCCCAGAGAGCAAATTTAACCCTGAAACAAAAGGCTACTGTGTAAAAACTATGTGGTGTCAAAATCAATCATGGTCCATGAATATCAGGATAAACTTGAACATTTTTATGCATCTACAAGGTTTTAAAAAGAAGACATGGAAAATAAAAACGAGAGCATAAAGATTATGGGAGTAAATGAGTGGTTTAATGCGAGTTCTGTGTGTTCTGGGGGAATTTGACAGAAAATTGTAACTCCTACAACAGTGAGAGACACACTGGATGAAAGTAGAAAGAAATATCTTCGGTTCGATATATGAACTTTAAATGTGGAGACAAAGCTGTAGATGTAAAAGTGGTTGAATAAAAAAAAACAACTTATGAATATTTTCCAGGATAGAAATTCAGCCAAGCCTGATTTTAAATAACATCTCATTTTATTTATTGAATATGAAGCTTTTTTAATTTTAAATCTATATTCCTTCATATTTGAGCTGCTGATTTAGGACAGTTTTGTGATTTGAAACCAGCTTTATTCTGTCAGGATTATATTCTTTCTGGAGAGAAAAGGTTCCTGCCTCAAATGTGTGTGGAGATGTGAGGCATATTTGAAAGATATTGATGGATACCCCAAATATCTTGATAATAAATTTGTTTATCAGGAAAGAGATGTTTATTCAAAGTGTTTAAATGTGGATATTTTTTTATTTGTGAAGTGTTCCTGCTGATAAAATTATCTGTTTCCAGATGATACATCCGGACAATTATGTGAGGACCTGATTATTGTGCAAACACACCATTTGTAGCGTCGTCGCTGTTGATCATTCATAGTCGCTGAGTCGTGAACATGTTTGATCAGTTTAACCTGCTGGATTTTCTGAAGGCTCCCAGAACTCGTTCCTCCGGAGAAAATCAGTCCCTGGAGGCGGAAAACAAGTTTGGAGAGTCTCGCAGACGTCTGCTTTATGAAAGTGAATCGGAGCAGATCGACATTGTTCCACAGCGCCAGATGTTTAGAATATTTGACTGAGAAGGAAATCTGTTTTTAATCTTTTGAACAACATTCAGTCAAGGAAACATAAAGTTTAATGAAAGCAATGAAAAGTGATCCAGTTTCTGTAAGACAACAATAGTGGCATGAAGGAGCACTGAGTGGTTCGTTCCACCCGGTCCAGTATTTACAGTAAATGTACTGCACTGCATCACTGTTGTCTAAACAGCCTGTTTGTGAGGAAATTCACAAAGTGCTGAAAGTGTTTTTGTTTGAACACAGACGTTTTCACATGAACATCACCTGCTAAACATACTGTTGTTATCCACCCATATGATAATGTAGCTGTCATGTGGGGGGGGGGGGTTGCCACCTTTCAGAAATTAACATAAGGGACGTGTTGCTCTACTCTCATGGGGTCTGATGGCCGCTGCAGTGATACACAATATTTTATGGCAGTGTTTTTTGTTTTTAAAAAGTGATCCACAGAGCAGTGGTTCCCAAAGTGTGGGGCGAGCCCCCTAGGGGGGGCGCAAGAAGCGGTATGGATGAATGGAAAAAAACAAAAAGAAACGCTTACACAAAAGTGTTTTACTGTAAAGATGGTTTGTTGTTTTGTTGCAACCTGAAGTGTGAAATAAACTTCAGTGGAGTTTGAAAACAAAATATGTGTAAAGGTTTATGTCTGGTTGAACGATGCGTGACCAGTTGATTTTTTGGGGGGGGGTTGTTGTAAATCTTTGGGAACCACTGCCATAGAGCAACCATTCATACATAGAGTAAATTGTACTCGAATCAGAGTAACATACCTTAAACACGTTTAATTAAGCAAGTGTAAAAAGTATTTTGTGAACTACTCAAGTACTGATCATAACACCTAATTTAAGAATCAAAATGTGTCCTCAGTCAGGACTCAAAAAGTATTAAAGTTGTGTGAAAGTTCTGGTGTTGTAAACAGTATTATTAAAATATTTATACAAATAAGGAGTTGGGTTTGGAGGCTGGTTCTAGACCAAATTTACCACAGGGGCCAATTTAGTGAAGCAATATTTCATCATTTGATATAATAAGTGAGACAATGTTAACATTAGCATTTCGGCATATTTAATATAAAGCCTACTGTATACTAAACTGATTAAATCCACGTTGGTCAACATGCTAGTGAGTCTCAACCGGAAGTGATTCGCGCCATCTTTGTAGGCAAGCACAGCGCAAAGCCCAGAGAACCATGACTCTGAAACCAACAAAAACAAAATCGTTGCTGTGTGGATCGATCCCTATTGGTCAAAAAATGGAAACATGTCAGACGATGTGGACAAGCTGCCTCCGATCTCCTACTGTTATATAGTTCACAACTTAGTGAACATTAAGAGTACATACACCACGGGTCTTATATTCTCTAAGTTTAGATAAACTAGATAATATTTAGCTTAGATATGATCTAGATCTAAGCTAAGAAATTAGATCTAGTTCTAAGCTTGTCGATTGTTTATTGTTGTCTCAGCAACTGTTTTGACAGTTGGTTATGGTACCTACCAAGATGGCTGTCAGCTTCAAGGCTTGTGGAAATGTGATGTCACACGAGAACTTTATATAGAAAACAATTAGCTAACTTTAGCATCAGAACCGCTGATTCGGGGGCACTTTGGTAGGCCTCTTTTAAATGTCTTCACTATTTCTGTTAGCTCATGCTACCACTTACACGCCCCGCAAGACCTTCAATCCAACACATTAGAAACATGTTTGTTCACTTTAATCACCTCTCAGATCAACAGACACGCCGTTTTTCTGTCATTAATGTCTAGACAAGTGATTAAAGAAACAGGATTATAGAGTGTAACGTTACAGGAGGGGATGGGTTTTAATTAAAGCGAGCGGTTTAATCCGTCCAACCCGGTCATGTGACTGATGGCAGTTAAACAACCAGTTTAAAGGAGCTGATTGAAGAAGCATGCTGCTAGAACTGTTTAATCTCCTAACTTTACTACCAAACAGCTCTGTGCATTTATAGTGTTGTGGGTAAACTGTTTTGCTCTTTGTGCAACCAGATCAGTTTTTACCAGTTCCGAGTCCCGACCACAAAGCCCTTAAGTTTCACTTTTGGACAAATGATGAGAGTTTGCTAAAAGTTTAACAGGATTTAATGACAAAATGATCAAATGTGTTACAATCGTACAGGAGGAACAGATACAGAGTGACATTCACCGTCCGGCGCTGGGCCACACTGAGCTCACCTTACGGATGAAACCAAGTGAGGCAAAGACTGTAGCGCATGTTTATCTTTTTATTCTTTTCTGCAATCTGTACCTTCTAAGGGTTGTCTAATCAGTTTCAGTCTGTTTATGTATGCCTGGCGACAGTCATACAAAAACATGGTTGTGTAAGCTGTGGCGTGTCAGCAGATTAAAAAATAGGCTAAAAGAGATAGAGAAAAAGATAAAACCTGCAACAATAGACTGGAGTAGAAATATACTTTATTGGACCACAGTGGGAAAATTCAGATGTAAAACAAGTTAACGTCATAGAATCAAGTCACAAAAAAAAGTAAATAAACAGTTAAGCTATGTTCATAAAGCAGGCAAATGCGACTCAAATCAGATTTTTTCAATCGGTGCCACTTCCATATATGGTACTAATTCTCCGGTGAACTGGTTTTGGTAGGAGCCTGAAATGGACTGGCAACCAGTCCATGATGTACTCTACTCCTCACCCAGTAACCGCTGGAGATGGGTACCAGCACCTCTCGTGATCCTGAAAGAATAGGCAGGTATAGATGATTTTATTTAAATTTAAAGACATATTGGTAGTTGATTTAAAAAGTGGAGGTAATGATAGGGAGAACTATAAACACCCTGTCACAACCTTCTCATGCTGGTCGTGCACTGTTGTGGGATGGCGCCCCATTCAAAAATTGTTAAGTCGGCCACTGTGGTTGTGTTGGTAGTTGTGACACAGCCACACTGAATGCCTGAGGTGGGACCAGACCAGCTGCCCCGGGCTCTGGAGGTAAACCGATAAATCTGCTCAGCGGTGGCAAGTGTTGACATCTTGGAGTAGAGATTTCTGTTTGCACCAAGACTATTGAAAAATATCATCCATGTTTCTGTTGCAGTTTTAATGTTGCAGAGCACAATCTTTTTGCAAAGTTTCACAGTTTAAACTGGTGTTTCTATGCGACTTATTTGGCCATTTTGTGCAAGATTTAACAACAAACGTCAGAAAATGGCATAGAACGCTTTGATCGTGATTATTTTTACCGCAATTATTTTTGTATGGTTACATAATTAACATGGACCTAATACTGCTTGGATATGTATTTGGATTTTGACAACATTAACACAGAATCAGAATTCTGAGATTAAAGTCAGAAAAATCTAAATTTTGAGATTAAAGTACATCAGAATTTTTTTGTCATACTTTAACCAACTAGATAATAGATCCATTCTGCTAGATCTCACGCTGTGACCCGATGTAAGAGTGTTGCAGTTAAACGTCAGGTCTCCAACATGGCAACGTCCATAGACATTGTTTACAGTACATCATACAAACATATGATGTACTTTCAGTAAGCAAACACTATTTAAATATTTAAGTTTAGAATTAAAGAGTCATGTGACATTGACTTTAGATAAATTCGTACGTAAGTATCTCAATAAATAAACATGTTTCCATCACAGACGCAAGGAGTTGCCATATTGAAGTCCGCCTTAATATTAGTGATAGTCAGAGTTTCTTCCAGTTTCCAACTAAAGAGGGCATTCCCGTTGATTCTTCCCGACTCGGAAGTCAGAATTTTCAAGTTCTGAGTAGAACTGGAAAGCAGCATCAGAACCAAGACAACAGAGTTCCAGTTAAAAAGTCAGGATCCCAACATGGCAACACCCATTGACATTATTTGCAGTAGTTCTTACAAACATTATTTTAAGCTTTACTTTCCATAAGCAAACACCGCTTTAAATTTGTTCAGGTTATAGTTGTAGGCGCTACATATAATATTGACACTCCTACATGTGTGTGTTGTAAAATAAACGTTTCCACCGCAGCTTACCGCTGTTGATTCGAGGAGGAGCGGCCATATTGAATCGCAAAGTCTCTCTTAAAAAGTTTTAACTGGGTGGCAGTTGGAGTTGGAGTTATTTTACAATGGGAAATCTGGCTTTCAATTGACTTATCCGACTAGGAAGTTGGAATTTTCCAGTTCTAACTACAACTGGAATGCAGCATAAGTGCTGGTCAGTATGACTTTATATTCACATGTTATTATGTCAGTAAATAAAATGACAGAAAAATACATCGTATGACATAAAACCAATACGATGTCATATTACGACCTTTGTAGACAGAAAAAAAAGAAGAGAATTTTCTTGGCAAAAATGTAAACAAATGCATAGAAAAAATTTTAAAGAAAATTTAAATGATATATTAAAAAAAGCTGATAATAATCATCATCAAAATATTAATAAGAAGAATGAAAGTGGACAGAAATAGAAAATGGCGAATAAATTATTATAACTACACAGTATAATTAATTTTCTTTAAGTCACATAAATTAATCAAACAAAAAAGATCTATTTGGACTCTATGATGAACGGATGAAGAGATGGATAGAAGACCAAATTAATCAAAAACTGCATGGACATTTGCATGGTGTGCATACAGAAGGATGAATCAATAGATGAAGAGTCTGGTAACAAAACGGTTTGTTTAGCAGACGATGTTCCTGCGAAAACTTCAGCGTTTAAACTGAAACAAAAACAAAACACTTCATATGCTTTCCAGCAGATTGTGAATTTAAGCCTCTGACGTCAATGCAACACTCAGTAGGAGCCACTTGTGACAAAACTTCCTCCTCAGAACAAATTGAAGCAATCCCACAGCCTCTTTCAGGTTTTTACAGTTTCCTCGCAGACAGACAGACAGTCACAAGGTGCCAACAAGTGAGCCGCTGTTTAGACAACAGTAATGCTGTGCAGTATTTACTGTAAATGCTGGAACGTGTGGAAAGAACCATGAGGCACTCATTTATTCTGGGACATTGTTTCATCTCAGAAACTGGATCCATATCTGTTACTTTTTTTAATCAAGTTATTTTTCCTCTGCTGCATGTTGTTCAAAAGACAAAAAGCAAGATTTCCTTTCCAGTTAAAGGACATTGTAAACATCTGGATTATTACGTGCGCTTTAGAAGAGCGTCGTTCTGCCTTGTAAACAAAATTTATTACCAGTCTCAATTAATGTTTTTTAAGATATTGAAATTATATACAAATTTCATGAAAATGGACCTGAAAATTCCAGGTAATTTATCTGTTGTCTCCATGAAGTATTGAGAAAACTTTCACATCTGCAGCTTTGGCTTTACATGTACAGTTCTCACATCAAAACTTAGACATTTCTGTCTACTTTCAACCAATATGTCTCTCACGGTGGAAGGAATTGCTGTTTTCTGTTGAATCCACTCTGAATCCACCTCTCATTATAATTTTGATATCTTTTTTTATGTTTTACACCTTTTTTCAAAAATCATGTAGACGCACAAAAATGTATTTATTCACCAGAAGGTTCTGAAAATCATCAGTCTTGATACCACTGATAGTTTTTATACAGTGGCTTTTTGCTTGAGGCTTAATTTCGGCCTCTGCTGCTGTCCAGGAACGGTGGGAAATCGCCATAGCAACCAGTGACTGTGTTTCCTGGATGGATTTTGGGAAATAAGTTGGATTAAAAGCTTCACTTTAAAGGAGTTTGTATTAAACTAAAAAATCAAATATAAGCTAATATTTAGTTTAAATGTGTTTATGATCAAATATGTGGGTCATTTTAGAAATTCATTGTAAATATCACTTAAATCCTAAAAGATAAACCACACTGCAAGACACAATTCCTTAAAAATTTCCTCTAAATTAAATGAACATCCTAATTGCATATATGTGTATGTATTTATGAAAGAAAAACAATAATTTATTTTGAATAAAACAGACTAAACAGTCCTGTACAGTTGATGATAGCAGATGATAAATTACAATAAAAAGTTGGGAAAATAATAATAATGACACAATTTACAGATAAATTACAACAAAGTAGCCCTGCAGACATGTCCCGTCATGAAAACTTATGAAATGTTTCATAATTTCCATGATTTCCTAATGAATATCTTGCAATGTCTTGCATTCCTCGCTCTTTCCAGAGTTGTTTCTTATATTCACTGACGCACTGAGCGCTGACACAACCTGCAGATATTCTGGCCTGTTTGAACCTGCAGCACCAGATAGCAGGAAGGACAGGCAAAGCTCCCATAAAAGACACAAACGATGACAGAACGGAAGAAACCTTTCGGGAATCTCAGGTGAGACATTTGTTGTTGTGGCCCAGAACCCCTGAGATTTGCCGATTTGTCTGAGTCTCTCACCTGGGCTGGTTTCTGCTTCAGCACGTTTTTCCCCAGAGTGTTGTCTTTAACAATTGGGAAAGATGCCTCTTTTCCGATTTTCTCAACCCCTATCTGACTGAAAATGAAACCTGGTTTTCTGCAGAAGTACAGTCAGCAAGTGGGAGAGTGGATGGATGACTAAAACGTGTTGATGGGAAACTTTGCCTCATTTCAAATCGGTAAAAAATTTTATTGGGTCAACAAATAAACTGATAGCTCCCACAAATTTTTATCAGTAGAAATACAACATGAAAATATATAAATAATATTCAATTGAAAACTAAATTTCAAAGATTAAAATTTGGCGAAGTTAAAACTACCTTGGGTTTAAACAGAATTATTAATTATCGTGTCTTTGTTTTTATGTCTATGTGGACCATTAGTGTGTTCAATCAATCAATCAATCAATCAATCAATCAATCAATCAATCAATCAATCAATCAATCAATCAATCAATCAATCAATCAATCAATCAATTTCCTTATTAGAGCATTTTAGTTTTTATTTCTCAAGATACAAAAATTAATAAAAATCAACAAGAAATTAAAAAAATGTTTTTCTTTAAAAGTAACAAAAATTGACCAGCGCTGGTAACCAGCCTACTAAATATATATGTGAATATAAAACTAAATTAATTATTAAATTCTAAGAAAATTTTAATAAAAGCATAATAATATAATGTAAGATAATATAATTAAAAGCTACACTGAAAATTTAAATTTAATATGGACAGAAATGGCAAGAAAAGGTAGTATATTATCGAAATGGTTTAAGAAGAGTCCAAATGTATCAAATGGATATATATAAAAAAAAGAAAAACAATTAGAGAATAAAATGTAATGTTATATTCAAATAACATAAATTACATGCATATATTCTTTTCTCAATGTTTTGCTTGATATATAAGGTTAAGAAAATGTGAAATATATTGAATTTTGTGGTTTTAATTGGTAGAAATGTATAATATAATGCGATATATTATAATAATTTTGTAATTTAAATTATTTTAATTTAATAATTAGTTCCTCTACACTAAGTACGTGTTTTTACAATATGAAGCTAAGTTAATTATTAAATTAAAATAATTAAAAAATTTTATAATGTCACAAAGTAGCCATGAATTTTTTCACTTTATTCTGATTAAATGGAAAATGTTAGTCCTGGAATTATGCATCATTTCCAGGGAAGAAGAAAAGTGGAGGAGGAAGAGGAAGAGGAGGAAGAGGAGGAGGGTTTCCATTTTTTATGCGCGCGCACCCAGGGAGGGGAGAGCCGAACGCGCGCGCGCGCCCCCAGCAGACACACTTTGGTACAAAAGACGCACGGCTCATCCGCTCGCCTCCCAATTGACGTCAGTCCGGCGTCACGTGACGGGGCAGGGTCCAATGAGCGCAGAGTGCCGTCTCCTCTTCACGCTGAGACGGTCAGCAGGAAAAGCGGAGAATAAAAGCGATCGGAGAGGCAGAAATGGCCTCCAACACCCTCTGAGGACCCCGGAGACGCCGGAACGAAGTGGTTTTCTGCCGATTCCACCCGAGGATTTACCGAGTCCGGCTCCAAGGTGTCACCCACCGGATCAGGCCATGGCCCTCACACTCTGAGAACGGCGCTGTGTCCGTGGAGTGGGGGGAGTACGCGCACCGTGAAGACTGTTCACGGAGAGGAAAATGGTGGATTATTGTCAGTGAGTGATTAAACGGTTGAAACATCTGGATCTGCTGACGTCCTGTCGGTGTGTCGGTAGGTAAGCTCCCCTACCCCTTCCCTCCCCTCCGCCTCATCCCAACGACCTTCTGATTTATTTTAAAACAAAAACAAACAAACAAAAAAAAAAACCTCCACGACCCTCCGTCAAAACTCCACTGGGAACAATAAATACTGGGATTACTGGGGGAGAAAATGGATTACAACAGCGGCGGCGGGGGACCCAACGAGCTGCACAACAACCAGTTCTACCAGTGCGAGGAGAGCAAGCCCTTACTGGGGGAGATGTCCGAGGGCAACAACAACACGAAGCTGGGCGCAGGGCCGTGCAGGAGGTCCCTGCACCACTGCAGCAGCAGCGGGATGCGCTACAAGCTGCTGCACGAAGGGGACATCCAGGTGTGCGTGGTTAAACACCCCCGCACCTTCCTCAGCAAGCTGCTCACCTCCAAGTACCTGCGGAGGTGGGAGCCGCACCACCTGACGCTGACGGACAGCGGCCTCAGCTCGGCCACGGTGAGTCTCGGAAACTGTAAGACACGCGTGTGCGTGGCTGCGGTTATGAATGTGTCGGTGCGTGATGATGCTTCTGCATTCCTGCACCGGAGCTGGTCTTGTTTGGACGCGCATTCTGGGTTTTGACGCATTTCGGGAAAAAAGGGAAGCGGGTCGTAGACACAGACACACACCATCATGTGGTCACTTCTGGTCCTCTGGGTGAGCAGCTTCCAGACCAGGGGCGTAGCTAATGTATCTGTTACCCTGGAAGGCCAAGATTAGAAAAGGCACCAAAAAATAAGCAGTAGCTATTTTATTCCAATTTCAGGTTCCATTTTTTGAGAGGTAAGCAGAGTACTACAAAAATATTTAAAAAATTGAAGAGTAGCAATACTTAAACATATTTTTAGTCAAGTAAAAATAACAAGTAGCCATCCAAGAAATTACAAAAAGTATTTGGTAAAAAGCCAACTCAAGTACTGAGTGACTGAGCAAATTATCAATCATTTAATATTTCAATTAAATAATCAGATGGACCAAAATATAATATGTGGAAAATTTGGCATTTCAATGACAAAAATGACAATAATTCATATGTTACAAAAAGATAATTTTTACAAATCAGCTTTTCCAATAAACAAACTTATAAAACTTTAACACAAACTGGTGAACTTTTGGTTAAAATATGTTTTTTTTCATTCAGTTAAGTTACTCACAGTGGGAACAGTGTCCAGAAATTTTACTCAAGTAAGAGTAACAGTACTTTATTATAATTACTCAAGAAAACGTAAACAGTACAGCGTAGTAAAAATACTCCTAAAAGTTTTTTTTTTTTTTTTCAAAAAACGTTACTCAACTAAATGTAATTGAGTAACTGTAACTATCAAATTAAGCAGGGTTGGAGAATATAAACAATAACAATATTTTTTCATGAAACCCTTATTTAAATCTGAAGTATGCAACATTAACAGAAATGTTTCTCCAGTATTTGTCTTGGCAGTAAATGAGACAGATAATGTCAGAACAAAGAAATGAAGCCCTTCTCCCAGTTCTCCCATTGCTAGAAACAACCAATCAGAGGCAGGAGGCGGGTCTTACAGCTACTACCCATCAGCAAAGCCTGTTGTGAATGCTAAAGCTAGTTAGCTTAGCCACTGATGATGGTGGATAAACAATTTTTATGAAACAGTGAGTTGTTTCTATGCCATTAGCAGATTTATCAGCTTGTATATGATGATTGACAGCGCTAAGACCCGCCTCCTGGCTCTGATTGGTTTGTTCTGGTTTTGTATCTGTGCATTTCTTCTAGTAGTTTATGAAGGAGATCGATCTTTTCACAGATTATCCGTCTTATATTTTAGTGTAAGGACATGGTAATATTTTTAATAAATATGTAAAAAACATATTCTTCATAAAAGATACATACTGCAACTTTAACCAGGATAAAACTCTTTTACAAGCGTGTCCTGACAATAATACAGTTAAATAATTAGTTACAAAAACACAGTACAATATCAATGACATCATTAAATAAAAACCACTCTCCTAAAATCAATTTAAACAGAGGCATGTAGACTGTTTTCTGCTTAACGTTCCAAATAATGACATAAACACAATATTTACTGACAATCTCAACAGAAGGAAAATAACTACAACATTACAATTCTAATCTGACTCAATGCCTTTTGTGTTTGGAAACATAATCTACTAAAAATTGATATCGTGGCAAGATGACTAATTGATAAGGATCATTTGTTCTTTTAATGACGACAATAAATCCTACAGATATAGTCATAACAAATTGCTCTTACTGTTTAGTTTTCATCAAACCCTGATTCTCATGGTTGCTTCTTCACAGCTACTAACCTTCAACAGAGATTATATTTTATAAAGTTTTAATCAAACTCTGGTTTGTTTGGTGTGAATATGCAATAGAAAACTCTGATTTGGACCAAAAATGCAAAAAGTGAAATCTTAACGAGCTCAATAATTTCTGTCGGCATAAATTGGCATAATTTGTCATTTCTTTCTTTCTACTAAAAACTGGATGACTAAAGTCTTCAGTATTGTGCTTTGGTCTCAACAATTTTGTTTACAGAGACTTGCTAATTAATTTTATTTGTTGTTTCTGCTGTTTTGTTTGTTTATTTTAGATATTTCGTTCCAGTTCCAGTGTTAAATGTTTATTGAAATTTAAAATTCATTCATCTTTGAGAATGTGTTTTGTATTATTATGATATTACATCGTTTTCCTTGAATATGGTCTCCAAACAATCCTATTTTTTATCGCAACAACTGCTGGGACAATTTATTGTTCAGCAAAGTTTGTCATTGTGACAAGCTATTCTAAAAACGTAGGTTTTAGTTCAATTGAAGTGAGCTCTGGTGCATTTTGAATGTATATGTGAACATAAAGCAGACCATTCTAAAAGCAGGAACTGGACTACAGAGCAGGGCATTCTGGGTAAATACAACCAACACAAACAGCTGGCTAGAAATTGCTTGTGGTCTCTAACCAAAGACAAAACAAAGATCCTATATCCCATAACATCTTTTTGTCTATATTTGGTGAATAAAGTTGTTCATATCTTCTTCAGAGGTTTTGGTATAGTTTCCTTCAGTACTTCTTGGTGCAGCGCCCCTACAGGTGAGGAGGGAAACAGGTTTTTCAATGAGTTTGGGTTAATTTGACTCTGTGAAAGCGAACCGTGGCAGCTGAAAATGTAGCAAATGTTGCAACTTTGGTCCCCAATCGAATTGAGTCTACTAGACTATCAAGTGTGAAAACGCCCTCAATTAGCTGTAGAATTACCTGAATTAGTAATGCAGACCTTTTTGGGGACCGTAATTGGCCAGCTGGGTGGTCTGAGAAGCCCCTCAGGTGTGAGAGACCAACCTGCCTGGATGTTTGCTCTGTTGTCTCTCGTTCTGTAAAATCTGATTCTGGGTATTAATTAACCTCAGGGCATCTCTGTGTGTAATTGTTGGTAATTCAGCTGAATAATAAAACTTTTAGTTCCCTCCGCGGTTGTCATCAACACCTCTGACATTTTCCACTCACTGTTGTATCAATACACCTCGTTAAGCGCTTTTTAGACGTGTGCCCGTCACACCACAGAGCTCCGCTGCATCATGGAGAATATTTTTGTTGCTGCAGGAAATGCATGCAGCTGATGGAGGGGTGCTTTTATTTTCTGTACTTATGCTTCGTGTTTCGTGGCCTGTCTTTAGGGGAAGCGTATTTTTAGCAGTGCACTTACAAGTCGTTTGTTGCTTCCTCTTGTTGGGGGTGGAATTAAAAACCGAACTCCTCTAAGAAACCCGGAAAGGCCTCGTCATGTTACCGGACAAACAGGAAACTAAATCATTTATGGTTTCATAGACGTTTTTTGTTTTAAAAAAAAAAATTTTTTTAAATATAATTAGAATATTGAACATTTTCAGTCAGTCAATGAGAAGTTGTAATGTGGTTACTTTGTCATCATTTCTCCTAAGCTTACAGATACAATGACAAAATTATAACAGTACTTTTTTTCTGTTTTCTGAAACTAGATTTTTTTTATTCCTGCTTTATTACTATTCATATATAAAATAAGGCTTTTTTTCAGTAATGGGAACAAGGAAGATGGTAATACTTCCATCTGTTTATGTTTACATATCGGAAATGAAGGCTTCCTTTGACATCAATGTCAACACCATGTAATTTTTTTTGCGTTTTTGTTCTTTCTGTTTTTTTTCAGAATGAAAAACATTCACAACAACCTGCTAACTGTTAATGCTAATTCAATTGTACTGTTGCGTTTTAACTAAGTAGCATAACAATTAATAATATTTTGTGTCATAGATAACTAAAAAGTACCTGGAAAGTTTCAAGTTAGTACTTTATAAGTTGCATATCAATTTCCTGTTTTCTGTATAGGTTTCCTATAAGTTATTTTTTAAATAAGCGATTAAAACGATGCTGCGCCATCATCCTCCAACTACTTCCTGTTGTCGTCTTCTTCATGGTTTGTGCCAGTAGTAACATCTGGTTGTTGATGGTGTAACTTGTGTGCTGCAAAAAGTGTTTCCATTGTTTCCATCCAAACTTTTTTTAATCCAAAACCACAATTTATTTTTTTTAATTGGCATGATTCCATTAGACAATTTTTCCCCAAAATGCCACTTGCTCAATTAAATGTAAATACCCCGTATTATCTGCTGCAGAGATGAGTGACTAAAGCGAATGGTATTCTACAAGGCAGCGATGCTCCTTGCTGCTGCATGTTTTGTTAACAAAACCCAAAAACACGAGCGCTCTTCTGCACGGCGTCATCCATCAGCCGAAGTCCTTTACTGAACCGCAGTCTGCTTTGTTTTTATGGCAGGAAGCGCAGACTGTGACGACGCTGCTCCTTCTTTTTGTTTTAAATCGAGTCATGCGGGTGATTTATCCAGAAATTCCTGTATCATGTGTCTGCGAGTCGTCACATATTCCCAGCCCCGCTCAGAGGCTGAAACATGAGGAAGAGGGCTCGTGTTCAGGGAGGGAGGAGGGAGCGAAACGTGTCTTTCCTGAGTGGAGCCGTTGTGCCGCTCGGCGTCCCGTGTGGGCTGCAGAACAATGCCGACCCGTTCAGAGAGTCGACTCCCAGCGAGGAGAGTCCGATCACATCCCCACGCTCTGCAAATAACTGAGATGATTAGGAGGAGAAAAGAGAGTCGGAGCCAGCAGGGTTCACATGGGATCAGTCAAACCAGTTCCACTCCCTTTAGATCTAACTGCGTCACATCAGCTTTATTGAACCGAATGACATATTTGTGCCCGCTGCAGCGTGGAACAGTTGCATCTTGGGAAATTTCCAAGTTTTAACTGAAACATTTCTGAGATTAATTTCAAAATTTCTTTTTTTCTGCCAAATTTTAAACTTTTCAGAACATAGATGTTTTCAAGTTTTATACATGAAGATTTCTGCGATTAAACAGACAATTTCTGCGTTTTTTTGGTGGAAATGTACTCTTCCTTTTTTACTTTTCTCTCTCCAATGGGCCTAATACGCCGTCGTACTAAAGAGATTACATACAAAGAAGCATCAGAAATCAATTCCTATCGACGACGTCTCCACTAGTTCAGTTACGATTGATCTTCTGTGTTGATTTAGCCTCAATTATTTTAACCAAAAGTCAATATGAGGGCAAACAGAACGTTTTTTTTATCTGATTTGGAGATTTAGCAGGAGATTCAAACGGGACTTTATCATCTGGTGCTGATGCTTTGAGAATAACACACACTGACCCTCTTCTCTGTAGGTACAAAAGTTTACATTTTATGGTTTTATTTCCTTTTATGTCAGCCAAAAAATGTCAGGATTGTAGAATGGGCCAACTTTTAATTAGTTGCTGATTGTTGAGATTTATATTTGTAAGAATTTGCAATAATTGCATTGTCTTGCAATGGTATGGTTTGACTTTTCTTTCAACAGAAGCGTCACATCTAATTGGTCTTTAACTGAACTGACATTTGATACATTTCAGGTTTTAAGTTTGATTTCTTTAAGATTTTCCCACCAAATGTTCAGAGTGATGATGCCACGCACTCTCGATTCTGAGCCTGTAAAATATTCAGGATTCATTTGCCTTAAATTGCACACAGTTTCATCTCCACATGTACAGTTTATACATCAAAACGTAGGTATTTCTGTCTACTTTCACCCAGCATGTCTCTCACCGTGGTAAAACTTAAAGTTTTGTGTCAAATCAGCCCAGAGTGCAGAGATCTCACACCAAAGCTGTCATTGACTCCCATTATATTTCAGATTTAAATTATTCTTTCGAACTGGAACTAACGGCTCTCTTTAGCCTGTCATATTTTCTACATGAAACGATAGAAGCGTCTAAATTTACACTTATTGATTCTGCCACTTATGGTCGAAATATTTATTTGATCCAACTTACGATTTGCTCCAGGGCTGCTTGTTTAAGACTTAATTTCTCATTTGCCTGGTTTGTGAAAAGGTTGTTGCTCCGGGCTCCCAAATCCCCATAGCAACGAATGACGCATCATTATTATGGTTTTGATCTCGTTTTTCATTACTGTTAATTGCTTTAACTCTTAAATAATTAAGTGAAGCTTTGCAGAATCGAGATGTAAATGCAAACGAAATGTGTTATTAAAATTTCAAAATAAAGCCAACAGATGCTCTTCAAAGGAACATCTTTGTTTCTTGTTAGTTTTATTTCAGTAAATGCAGTCTGGATTCAGTGTTGGTAGCTGCATTTGTACCCTGCAAAGATTTCAGATTTAAATTAAATTTAAAGGTCACTTTTGGTTGCGTCTTCATATTTTGAGGTTTTTGTTTTCAGAGAAATGGGTCAGAAAAAAACTCGGCCTGCCACTTCTGAGTTACGGCTCAGCTGTCTGCACATAAAGAGTATTCAGCCAGGCTTCCTCATGTGGTTGTTTAATGCGTCATTCAGTCTCAACTTGAAGTTTGGCCTTAATCCTAATCTCAGAAATCTCTGAACGAGACCTAAACATCAGTCTGATTGGTTCCAGGCTGCACAAAGGCAGGAAGCTCTGCTCAGAATCATCCCTCATAATCTTATCAGACTTCTGAAAAAAGAAGATAAAAGTTGTGTTTTTTTTTTTTTCCTGCACAAATACAGCTGTAATGACTTTAATGAAAATAATGAGTTCACACCCTGAGTCTTGACCTCCACAGATAAACCTTCACATTTCTGTTGCTTCTGTTAATGATGTATTTCTAGGAGGAAGGAGAGATGAAAGTTCAGATCAGACAATCTGGTGTGTTTTAAAAAATGAAGAGAAACGTCCCGTAAACGTCTCCAGACACATTTTCCTACTACAGCCTTTGCTGATACGGTAAAAGGGAGTGAATTTCTGCAAAAGATTTTGAGACTGATCTCAGAAATTTTCTAGGGAAAAAACTTGGAGTTTCAAAAGTTGAAAAAAAAAAATCACTTTTGGAAATTTTCTGACTTCCTAAAGCAGATACTTTTTATCTCTTAAAATTTTTAATCTAAATTTTTTCTGCCACATTTTTGACTTTTGAAATTCAGAAACGTCCCATTTTTTTCTAGAAAATTTCTTAGATTCATTTAAAAAATTAAAAAAAAGATTTTTCTATCAAATCTTTGAAATTTCAAACTCAAACTTCCCAGTTTTTTTTCTTAAAAATGTCCCATATTAATCTAAAAGTGTCAAAATTTTATTTATCTACCTATAATTTTATCTTTGACTTTTCACACTCAGAAACTTCAACGTTTTTTCTTCTAGAAAATTTCTGAGTTTTTTGGTAGAATTTTTCTTCTTTTTTAGTCTCTTGTTCTCTCTTCGTTCTTCCTTCGCTGTTTGAGAAATGCTGCTGTGATGCAAAGCGATGGGAGACATTCCCATTGTTCTGCCACACCAATGAAGTTGTTTAACTTTCTGTCCTGCTACATTTAAAATCTGCATTCCATGTAATCCTCTTTGCATGCTGCGCCTCCATGATGTCACACCGCCGCCCGTTTTTCCTGATCGTTTGCATGCCTTTGTTTTACGCCGCTGTGCCAAGATAACGTACGCGGGAAGCGCTGCTGTTCGGTCGGCTCGCCATGTCTGCCGAGAGTTGAAAGTGGAAGATGAGAGATTATCTGAAAGCAGAAGTTGTTGCTTTGTCGTTCTGGTGAAAGGATGTGAAGAACTGAATGGATTATAGAATGAGTCTGAGAAAGGGGTCAAAGGTCAAGCGGTTCTGAGGAACTCATCCAAAGAAGGGAGGGAGGAGTGAAGCTGGAAATGAGAGGGTGAAGTGTTGGGAAAAGAGTTTCAAACTCAGCAGGGCCGGTCAAAACCTTTTTGAGGCCCTAAGCAGGTTTTATTTCAGGGCCCCCCATACCAACATGCCAACACTTTGTCTTTCCCAGAGTTATAATAATAATAACATACCTGCTATTATTTTAACAAAGTTTGCTGGATAATAAACTGTCTCAGAAGTTATTGCAATGAATGATAATATTTCTGTTAAGAACATTTTAAAGTAATTCAATAGTAATGGCATAAAAATACAAGAAAAATTCTCAAAGATCTATAAAATTACATTTCTTACTAACATTTAACAATGGAACTTGAAGACATTTAAAATATCCAAAGTAAACTAACAAAACATAGAGTCTTTAAACAAAATTGTTCTTCAAAAAAAAAAACAACTAGCTGAAACGAAAGCAGCAGGCTGAAGACTTTTGTCATCCAGTTTTTGTTAGAGATTAACAATAGGCTTATTTCCCATTTATTTGTGTAATTTGTAATTAGCTTACGATGAACCAGTTTTATTATGGCTCCTGATTTTAACCTTAGAGGAGAAGAAAAAAGATGCCCTAACTAATTATTTTGAAATGCAGAGTGGTATTTGCTTGTTGTGTATCAGTTTAACTGCTGAAAGTAGCATCTGCAGACAAACACTAAATCTACAGAAAACAGCAAGTGTAATATCTTTTGTTTTTAAAATTTTGAGCAATGTGTAAAACATGTAATCTGTAACTACAAAGTGAAGTCAAATGATGCTCTTAGATCCAATCCTGTTTACATCGTTCTGGATCAAAAATTAAGCTGAGGACTCATCCAGTCTAATTAGCATTTTACCTCAAAAATGTTGCAGGCTTAAAAAAAACACAATCGATGTATTTCCTTAAAATGTAAACATGGGGCAAAGCCACAATCTGTGATCTCTGCTAAAAATCTCCTTCATGTGAGACGTTTTGGTGTTTACAAAACAAAACAAGCTACTAGTTTATGTGTAAACCTGCTAACCACAAACAAACTGCAATCAGCTTCAAGCAACTGCAATATTTGGTTGGGTGTCATATTTCAATGACCAAACATGCAAATTCTTCTTGATAATAACAACACAGTGTATTTGTCCAGTTGGTTTGACTTTCCTTGCAAATGCTGACACTTTGTCGATGCGAAATTCATAATCTGTCTCATCTGCAATGTTCAGCTATAGTATCACAACTGTTGGGTGTTCAGTGCAACATTAGTGGCAGAACTCTACAGAGCAGCAACAAGGGGATTTAGCAGATAACAGGAAGGCTCGCTGGAGTACAGAAAGATGCTTTAACTAATTAAAAATTTCCCTCTGTTTCATTGAGCATAACAGATTTAGACAATTTTATCAGCCTGTTGGAAGACTTTGATAAGCCAAGAATAATCACAATCTAGAAAATAGATGGAGATGCTAGTTGTGCTAATGATGCTAAGAGCTAATTAAAATAGCAAATTTCAAGATGCAGGGTTACAAGTATCACAGCTGTACAATGGCTGCTGGAAAAAAAAACAAGTGTTTTGTTGTTGACCATCCATTCAGAAACCACTTGCTGCATTCTTGTTGGTTCTGCAGGAGGCTTCACTTATGCTTTTCAAAGATGTACGGTAGAATAATTGCACATCTGTTTGTAGCCATTTTCACATGCGAGTGTAAACGTTGAGTTAAATGGAGCAAACTAAAATTTAATAATATAAGAATGTTTTTGTGCAAAACATTTAATGGACATGTTTTGTATAGACCATAGACTTAAATCCTAACCGTCATAATAGGTCACTTTAAACTGTTTCAGGTTTCATCGGGAGCTTATGTTTGCGATTGTGTAGAAAGAGCGGCACTCTCAGGGTCCCATTTATCCAAAAACAGCCTCTGAAGTCTTGCATCGACCTCTGACCCCTCACAGCTCTGCTGCTTTTCCACAGAAACCCTCCTGGCTTGCGGCGGCCTTGCACGTGCTTGGCGTCTGCGCGCCCCTTGGGTCTGATTTACGGTTTTGTTTAGATAACGTTATATTTGGATCAGAGTTTGGAGCTGCTGGGAGTTCTTTCCAGTTCTCCGTCCGGGAAAGTCAGGACCGTTGGGAGCTCCTCCGTCGGTTGCTCCTGTTTTTTGTTTGTTCGCGCTTCACCGCAGGCGCTAAAATCAGCACATTCAGTTATTAGTGAGCTGCTGAACGCTCAGTAATGGCTGAATAACGCTGGAATAGTCGAAGGTTTTTAACACATGCTTCACCTTCAGCACGACCCGTGTTTATAAACATGACGAAGACTTTGGGGAACTGATTCAGCTGACATCGTGTGTGTGACCGGTCAGAGAGATGGCCGCCTCTGTTCATCAAACAAAAAGAACAAAAGAGTCTTTCTGGGAACTGACTGTTCATTTTCATTTGAAGTTATAAAGGTGCCAGAAAGATTTGGAGCGGCAAAATGCAAAAAAAAACCAAAATATACATTTACTTGACTGCAATTTGCCTCTTATCCACGGAAGTAGTAGGTTTTTAATTTTTAATGTACTAATCCCTTAAAGGGAACATATTCAAAATAAATTTTTCTAGCCTTTAAATATGTTTTCTGTGTACTTTTAGTGTCTGAGTGCAAAAAGATTAGATTTATTCTCTCCAGGTGCTGCGTAAATATCTCTTAACGAGAATAAAGTCAAAATATTACAACTTCATCATGGTAATATTATGATTATATTCTCATAATATTATGGGAATGTTATTCTGATAATTTTCTGACTTTTTTCCTGTAATTTTATTTTTACTTTTTCGTGTGTGGACCTACGATGTTCTCAATTCTTTACTTCTAATAACATCTTGTTACGTGATGAAGTCGTGTTGACTCTTCTTCATCTTCCTCTTCATCTGTCATGAGTTTTTTGGTTTGTTGCTCTTAGAAGAAAGTTGAAAACATTCACAGAAAATTGAAAATACGTTACCTGTGTCATTTATTCTTTTTAATAATATGGTTAATATGCAGGATTTTAGTATTTTTGTATAAAATGAACATTTTTTTGGTTCATTCTTTTTGGTTTTGGCCTAGAAAAATACTATTTGTTTACATTTAGCAACAAGAACATTAGATTGCTCAGTGCCTAGTTTAATTAGTGGCAGCGGTGCAGGGGGGGCAAGTTTGAGGTTCAAACAAAAGAAAATAATTAGTGTTGAACGTGTTTTATTCCTAAATTAATTTTTTCTGTAAAAATAAAATAAAAAATATTCTAAAAAGAGTCCTGCTGTTTTAGGACTTGAGCGTTTTCAGGAAATAACCAACCATTTACAGCTACAGGAACTCTTGTTGTCTTTAACTTGCCATATTATCTATATAAAACACTGTAGACATGTAAAAATAGGTATAAATTTCTGGCAGATGCTTCTGACACAGTTCAGTAACTTAACTAACTGTTTAAGGGGTAAATTCTTGTCTGTGTTTCTGAGTCTGAGCTCGGCGCTGACGTCACATCAGCACGAGCGAAATACGGCTTTCTTGCTTCCGCTTTGAGTTACCGTGACGGCTAGAAAAGACAGTCGTATTTCAGACGCAAATAAAGCAATACCATGAACATTGTTGTCTTCCAAATATAATGGACTTTTAATGGCTGCAACCGTCGAGCACCAGGCCATTTTGACCTAATTTACATCTTTTTGATGCATTTTCCTTTAATTTTGTTCCAGGATGTTTCATGCATTAAGTAAAGTTGCGAAACAGAAATGGAGAGGAAATAGAGCTGCTGAGTAAAGAGTTTTAATTCACTTCAAAATAAGAGCATCGATATAAACGTTTAACTACGTGATGTTTATAAAACAGCCAAGTTTATTACAAGTTGATGCTTTAGAATTTATCTGGGGAAAATGATTTAGGGAAGTTAAGTGCGCTGGACGTTTTAAAAGTTGGCTGAAGTGTTTTATGAAACTTCAGCTCTGCTATTAGTGGATTAGAGGAAATGTGCCCACCAGTGGAAGCCAGGTTTACGTTCTTGTTTGCGTTTCTTTATTCTTTATTTATTCAGCATGAAGTTAGTAGCTTCATTTGCAGCTGTAGAAACTTGATACTTCATCAAAAAAACCACGCGGAAGTGTGGGCACGGGTTGAAATTCTCATGTTTCTGAGAAGACCCTGCATATTTCTTGGATGTTGCACCAAAGTGTTTATACTGATCACAGGAGGAAAACATTGAGCAGAAACTGCTGCTGCTCTCCTGCAGGAAGTGCGAATGCGTCGTCCTGCAGCAGCTTCAGTTCTCAATTTCGTTCTTACTTCCTGTCTCGGGTGACGCTGAAACTTTCTCTGAGTCGTTTCTTCACAGAAACCTGCAGCTGTGCCCGCCCGCGCAGCTGCAGACGTCAAACCTCACAGCTGCGTCGTCATGCCACACGGCGATCCACGCCGCTCTGTAGCAGATGTAGACGTTAGAGCTGCCGATGGCTGGAAGGAAGTGACTCCATCGCTTCGAGAGCCGCAGCTTTGCATGAGGTCAGACGAAGTCTGGTAGCAATCAAGAATTAATAGTGAAACTGCGACTAAAGTGACTTTGAAATGAAAAACCTGGCAGGTACTTTATCATTAATAACCCTGGTGGCTTTGCTGTTCCGGGTGGGTTTGGTTTGGTCAGCTGACCTGCTGCTTGACCTTTCCAGTGGTGAGCTGAAAACCTGTTGGGTTTCTCCTCGGTCAGCTGCGGGTCTCCTCCTCATCTTCCTCCGCTTTGGTTTCTTTCTTCTCTGGTACTCGAGTGTTTCCTCATGAGTCATCCAGAGAAGACGGGGAGGAAAAAATCCAAGTTTTCCTGCAACTCAGCAAATGTTGCTCATATAATCAGGAAGATGATGATTGCAGAAAGAGTGCTGAGTTGTACATAAGGTTTTAGTTTTCAGTTCTTATTTTTGCCTAAAAACAGAACCATAAAATGTGACAAAATGAGGGTTAAAGTTGCTTGGTCTCAACTGGATATATTTTCAAAGGATAATTTGGTTTACAGACCTCATAATTCATTTATTTGTTGTTTATTTATTGTGGATATTAAAAATGTCTTCCAGGTCTAGTGATAAATATCCATTAGAATTTAAAGTTTATTGATCTTTGAGAATGTTTTCTGCCATTACTATAATATTACTTGAAAATGGTATCAAAACCACACTATAATTATTTTTCTGAATAACTTCTGGGACAATTTATTGTCCAGCAAAATTAGTTATCATGACAGGCCTAAGTGAGATGCCAAATGGACCAGGATTAAGTTAATTTAATGCTAATCTGTATATAGTTCAACACAAAGTTGGGCAAAATCTGTGTAGCAGAGGGGAAAACCCAGATCGGCTGGAATAATTGAAAAAGTTGGCTGACATGGGCAAGAATGAAGTCAGACACAAATGAGACACAAATGTGGCTGAAATTGGATGTAAAATTAGCCAAACAACTGTTAGAATAAGTGAAATTTGTCCACATTAGATGTAAAATATTCTGTAATTTAGCATAAATTAAACTGACTTTTGGAGAAAATTGGAAGCAATACACCAAACTTTATTAAACTGGTAAAAATTAAGTTGGTGGAAATTAAACCAAACTGGGCAAAATCAGACTCAAAAATGTTCGAAATGAGGAAAAACAGGTGGAGCTGAGAATTTTATCCACAAAATTTGACCTCGAGATGCGCAATTCATCAACATTCACACTACAATGAGGCACAAAATTGGACCCAAATTGGTGCAGAACTTAATGAAATTAGACCTAGAATTGAAAAGAATCACAAAGCGTCCCTTGAAGGGAGGTGGAGAGTACAACTCCACCTAATTAGACACAATTCTCAACTGGGGTGCCAAGTTGGCCAAAGTCGGACACCAGACTGGCAAAAACTGGTTTCAGAAACAACCAAAAAGAGTCATAAAGTTGGCAGAAGCAAAGCACTCGGTTGGCTGTGGTTTGTGGTCTGCTTGGGGATTTTTGCTGCAACTCACAGGCTTCTGTTTCCAGAAAACACTGAGTTTTCTGGAAACTAAAACTCCAGTTTATTTTGGGAATGTGGCATTTTGGGACCATTTCTGTTGCCGTTTTTGTCGGATGAAATGTTAAAATGATGTTTCATGCGACTGAACATTTCCTGGTAAAACCCAGAACATCTCTCAGGTTTTGAATCTGCCTTATGTCCTCTCTTCCTTTTATCGGTTTTTTTTTTGTCTTCATCGTTGCTCCGTCTGCTAAAGCGTAACATACATCTCCATCCTCTTGTTTCTATGGCAACGCAGCAGAGAGCAAAGGAGCCCAGTGTTGCAGGAGGCTCCTTCATCCCTCGTTTATGATGAAAAGCAAAGTGAAAAGAGACAGAGTAAGGGGAAAAACGAGGGCTGGGAGCAGAAAAACGGTTATATGGAAGAGGAGAGGGGCCGGCGCTCGCTCTTATACAGGATGTTGTATCTATGGCAACCTCGGCTGGTTATCAGAAAATTGAAGTCCCTTCTGTTCGTTCTGCTCTGCCTTTTCAGAGACGCGGTGCCATTTATCTCCCGCTTCATATTCTGCTCTTCATCTCATTACCGAGTCGTGCGCCGCAGAAACAAAACAAAACAAAAACAAAACCCGGTTCGGCGGCCTGCAGACGGAAAGACTGCAGCCGACGTTTACTCTTCCACAGAAAATTAAACATCTCCCCTGAACCAATATTTGCCGTGGACGTGGTCTGTAATGAAAATCCTGCGCGTGGAGCCAGCCAGCGATCTATGAGCTGCAGAGGGATGTGCACATGAAGGAAGAGCGTGTTTGTTCTTCAGCGGAGGGAGGAGGAGGGAGCTGTTTGCTCTATAGAGCGAGAGATGGACGCAATTAAAGAAGAGGAGCACCTGTCCGCTGGAGTCGCCGAGCCGCCGTCATGTAGCGGCGCAGGCGAGTTTCTGTGAGAAAAACATGAAAGGAGGAGAGAGAACCTAATCCAGCTGAACGGATTAGGTCAGGGGTGTCCAAAGTGCGGCCCGGGGGCCAATTTTGGCCCTCAAGAAGGCCTTGTTCACATTGCATCCTGAAGTGAAAATAGATGGAGATGGTAATTGTGCTAACAATGCTAATCGCTATTAAAAATAGCAAATTTCAAGCCATATGATTACAAGTATTACTTGTTTTCTTTCACTGCTTTATGTGATGTACAATGGCTGCTGGGAAAAAAGTATTCTGTTGACTTGTTCAAGAACCATTTGCTGCATTCTTGTTGGTTGTGCAGGAGGCTCCACTTCTGCTTTTTAAACTTGTACGGTTTAGAAGTGCAGAAAAAAAATAAAGAATCATAATTCTTAGTCCTGTTAAGTCTGAATCAATTCAAAATACTGAAAAATCGGGAGCTGTATACATTTCTAATAATTGTTTTACATTTTTTTGTTATTTAAGAAAAACCCAGGCAGCTGAAGCGACATTCACACTGTGACCCAAATCCATTTTTTACGCTCTGTTTCATTGAGCATAAAGGATTTAGACAGTTTGCCAGACCTCCTTTTGTTTTAGATCTGGAACGATTTGCACGTCACTTGTCTATAGAAACCTGACTGCTTTTCAGTCACTCACTGCTCAAGAATATTTTAGCCTCTCTGTTTGTTTGGGGCTTTAAGTTCTTGTTGCTGCTCCCCAGAAAAGGCTTGAATTACCATAATCAGAGCTGAAAGGTTCTCCCAGTTTCACTCTGAGTCTTGACATTAGATCCGCTACAGAAAATATTCTCCTCTCTGCTCATCTGGCCACTAAACTATCTTCTGCTTCCTTTTATAACTCGTTTTATGGGAACTTGGTCAGATGTAATTTACAGTTAAGCAGCTCTCTCACATCAGCACTCCTTAAAAACTTGATCGCGTGTCGCTCTGCTTCATCTGCCGTCATTTTCAGCGAATCTTTGTGCCGCTCCTCCTCTGGGATCATGAATGCTAGCCCACTCTGTGGACTCTTGGGCAGCCAAAGAAAAAAGAAAAGTAAAAGAATAATAAACAGGTAATTGTTAAAGAGCAGAGCAGAAGTTAAAGCTTCTGCAGATGACGTCTGCTCTGGCTTTTGTGTTAATCTCCCATCGACAATAATTGCAAGCTAAATCATGCGATGACGCTAATGTCTGCAGAATCAGTGGTGAATAATTTATGGCTCTTATTATAGAGCTGCCTTAAACATTTCTGTGAAACTCCTCCCATGGTTTTAGGAGGGAGAGCTTGGTTTCCTTGTGGTTTTGACTTGCTCTTGATATTTTTATCTGCTTGGGTCACGAATGCACACACACATATTTCTCTTGCGTCCGGAAACTTGTGGTAATTTGTCAGAGTTTGGGACGGTCTGGGATCGCTGTTTCCCGCTCCTCCTCAGTCCAGTTAGTTTTTCCACCTGGTTTCTGCGTGTGAACACAGCATCACCGGCTGATTACACCATCTAAAGTACCTGCAGGGTTAGTTTGCTCAGGGCGGCTTGGGTTAGGAGATGTTTCTTTTTGTCTTTCCAGCTGACTGGCAGGAAAAATAAAAGCTTGTTTCTGCTCTGGCTCTGCTCCAGCAGACATCTTGTACTGTAAACAACATGCAGGCTGACGCTGTTGTCTTCTTTCTGCCCTGCCTGCAGCCCACCGGTTACATGGAGACGACTTTGTCCTACAGCTCCATAGAGGACCTGCAGCTCCTCTCCTGGGACAATGCTCCCAAGTACTGCATCCAGCTCAGCATCCCTGGAGGCACCATCCTGCTGCAGGTGATTCACACACACCAGGAGGGTAGAAATCGAGTGTTTGGACCCAACGTCAGCTACCTCTGTGGCAAAAAATAACATCAAAAACATGTATAAAACTCCTGATGAATCACATAAAAGATAAAGAAGTAAACAAATGTGAAAAGTTATAAGCACAAAGGTCTACATAGTTTTATTTATCTATATCAAATTTGCAGACTCAAAGTTTTTACTCCTTTTTTTCTAAATACAGTGGCCCAAATATGCCTTTGTAAACAAATCTATGGAAAACAACCCAAGTAAAATATTAAAAAGAAATAGTTAATGATAATGATAATTGAATAAATGTAGGCAGAAATGGAAAATGGATAATAAATCATAAAAGCTATACAGAAAAATTACAATTTAATAGATCTAGCTAGCTAGTTATGTTGCTAGCTAGATTTTTAAAACCTCTGAAGAAGACACTGAGCGCCACTTCCTTCTTTACTCAATGTAAACAAAGATGGAGTTTCATCAGATTTCTCTTGTCGTTTGTCAAAGACAATGAGCTAGCAAGCTATCTAAAATCTGTAATTTAATAACATTAAACTCTCATCTTGCTCCTTCTGGAGACATTTTTATCAGGGACAGAAATAAACGCATTAAATTTGATTTAAATTTATTTAATAACTTGGCAGTAAAAAAGGTTTTGAACTGAGAATGTTGCTTATTTTGTCGATCATATGGTTTTCAATTAAAATGCAATTAATTTATTATAAACCCTGGAATTACCTAAATAAAACATTTAATTCCTCCACTAATTTTTATCCTTACCAGTGTCCAGAAGAACTGCTAGGCTGACATGAACATGTTTCCTCTTTGTTTTGACAGAAAAATGACAATTTAAAAGATCGAAAGATTGGTATTTCAGTGATCTAATCAAAAAGACACAGGATGACCTAAAAGACATAAAATAACTTAAGACGACCTCAAAGACTCAACTGTAGCGAGGTTATGACCTTAGAGAGATCTGGGAAAGTCGCAGGACGACCTCAACAACTAAAAACTAAAAACCACTGAGGGAGACATTTGGTGACTTCGACAATGTGTTGGACGACCTCAGAGATGTTTGGGTTGATTGACCACAGAGATATGTTAGCACTTAAAGTGACACCAGATGACTGGAATGACTGTAATGTCTTTGTTTTTATATTCCCTGCTTCTCTTCATGCTAATTGTCTTTCTTGTAGGGCTGTACAATAAATCAATAGTAATATATATCTCTACATGTAGAGATATTGACCTAGATGTAGGTCTGAAGGAATATTCGCTTTATGGGAGATGTAGGCAGATACTCAACCTCTCACAGCGAGCTAAGCTAGGTTGATGGCTTCAACTCACGCACTCTTTGGTTACCTAGCAACAACTAGGTAACCAAGTTGTTACCTAGTTGCTGTAACTTGCACACCAGCAGTTTAAGATTTACTGCATAAAAATAAAAAAACAACGTCATGAAGTGGAAACTGTGGATAAACCAGTTTGGCAATATTTCAGATATTTAAAACAAAAGCTAGTCAATAAATATTGAATTTGATAAGTATTCAGAAACATCCTGATAGATTTTTTTTTTCAGCTGCATCGTTCAGGCCAACTTTCTGGTCTTTCTTCTGAGTCATTTTCTGTCCCTGGTTTTTGTTTTTGAGATCATCTTTAGCTGTTTGTGGTATTTTGAATCATCATTTCTTTGAAACATTTTATCGTCCTGACTCGGTTTTCTTCCCCTGACTCAGCAGCAGCTCTCACACGGCGCTGGACACACTGTTCCCGCTCGGCCGTCCATAACACGGACCATTTCTTTCTCTAAGCACACACCGCGCCCTTGCTACTCCTGTCTTTTTTTCTTTTTTTTTTATGTTTTTGACAGCAGTCAATCGGCTTAAAGTCACCAAACACGACCCTGTTTGTCTTGAGGAGTGCAAAACGCTCCGGACGCAGGCAGGAAACGGGTGAAACGATTCCTCCATTGCGTCGCAGCAACAGTTCCGCTTTCCGCGGCGTCAAAGACGATAGTGATTTAGAGACGCTAATGAGTTATTTATTGCCCTGCCGGCTGTGTAAACACTGGCTCGTCGAAGCAGGCGTGTCTCGGTCAGAGGTGAAGCTCGGAGGATCGTCGTTAAACGGGAAGGTTTATGTCTCGCTGCAGGTCGATCCAGGTCTGTTATGGATGCGCAGCAGCAGCTTTGTTGCACACAGGAAGCTCACAGGAAACCTCGTGTCTTTGTCTTGCATTCATGCCCCTTATTTGTTTCACATGATGCTACACACTGATGTTTGGATTTTATCTGTTAAGTAGTGCTTTTGTTCCTTTTTTGGATGCATTATGTATTCAAACCCTTTTAAATGAATACTTTGCAGAACAAAGTTCATCGCGGCTACAGCGATAAGACAAACAGATTGAAAGTTATGCAAAGTAGCTGAAGACGATCTGATCTGATCTGATGCAGAGCGGCGAGCAGCAACTTTCATTTCTTCCCATAGATTCTCAGCTGCTTGCAGTTATGGAGTTTGACTAGGCCATTTGTATGCTTTCAACTCAACAATACTTTATTTATCCAGGCTTGTCACAAAAACTAATTTTGAGACAATTGTCAAGTCGTATCTTAAAAATGTTATGCTAATGCAAGTTCACCCTCAACATTTTAAATATCCAACATAAAACACAACAATCTAAAAAGAAAATGAAAACCACACGCAACCAAAACCACAAATAAAATAATTACAAAGAACCCACCTTCCAAAAAGTATCAAACATCAAAATGATCAAACTTGGTTTAATTGATCGTGTGATTAATTGATTAATAGCTTATTTCAACAGATTTAGTTGTATAGTACATAAATCCACACTGTAAAAACGCAAAACCTTACCAAGTATTTTTCCATCTAGTTTTTAGTGAATGTTATTTTTGTCTTATTTCAAGACTAACTTACAAGTAACATTTCAGAGGGATTGAGGAGCTTGTTTCATAATAAGTCCTCAATATTGATGAAAAAATATCATTTCACTTAAAATAAGACATTTTTCCCAGTTTATTAGTGAAAAAATCTGCCAGTGGAACTAATAATTTTTTTTATCAATATTGGGGAATTATTATAACACAATCTCCTATTTCTAACTGAAAAGTTACTTGTAAAATAGTTTTCTTTTATTTCAAGTGTGCTAAAATATTTGCACTAGAAACTGGACCAAAAATACTTGGTGAGGTTTTATTTTTGCAGTGCATTTTCTAATTTTTATAGGTCTTACTTTTATAATGGTCTTAAAAAGTTTTACATTTGAGTTTGAGCTGAAAAAAATCCTTTAAAACCCAGTCAGAGAGATGTTGGGAATAAGATCTTTGGTTTGGACTTCTTCCTTCTCTCTCTGCTCCTTTTCAGCTTCTCTGGAATTTGGGGTCAAAGTTTATATGAGCTGTGGACACCCTGGTCAGCTGCTCCACGGTTACGCATCATAGCAAATGTGCAAAAAGTAATAAAAAGAAACGTCAAACAGCAAAACAATGAACCAAAGTGTAGAAAAAGATGAAGAAGTTTCTCATTTTCATGTGAATCTAAAAGTTCTTGTTTATTTGGACCTAACGCGCTCTTTGTGTCCGTGTTGCCGCAGGCGGCCAACAGCTACCTGAGGGACCAGTGGTTTCACTCCCTGCAGTGGAAGGTGAGCTTTCTGTTTGTCTTTAACTATTAATTCATCCGTTTGGTTTACAGAGCTCCTCACTCCCAGACTCATTCAGGAAAAGGTTTCTGCTGTTGTTGCTCAGTTTGTCACCGATCTGACCTGTAAAACCCGCCGACAGCTGAAGCCGACACCGTCGCTTCCTGTGCTGCGAATTTACAATCCAAGTGTGACCGGAGATCTAAATAAATTAGATATTGGATAATATTCGATACAATCTTGACTTTTTTTTTTTTAGATTTATGCATTTAAAGTGGTTTTGATCAATTATTCTCCAACCTTTCTGATGGTGTTTCAAGTTAAATCTGTAAAAATAACAGTTTAACAGTAAGAAAATTAGTTTGTGTTATGGAAGAGGATTAGTGGCCACTGAAAAAAAATTACTTTAATCTCACAATTATAACTTTAATCTGCTGAGATCAACAGTCAGAATTCTTACTTTTTTCTCTCAGAATTCTGATTATTTTCCAAGAATTTTCACTTATTTTCCACAAATTCTGTCTTTTCTCAAATTCTAAATTTTTCTTCTGAATTCTGGAGTTCTTTCTCGGAATTCTGAGATAAAAAAAAGTATGAATTTTGACTTATTTCACCCCCAAGTTTTGCCTTTATTTTCCGAATTCTGCCTTTTCTCAGAATTCTTAATTTTTTTCTCAGAATCCTGTTTTTTTTTTTTTTTTTCTGATAATTTTGACTATTTTTCTTGGAGTTCTGAATTCTGAGGAAAAAAGCCAGAATTCTAAAGAAATAACACTTTTTCTTTTTTAATGGACCCAATCCTCATCCATATTTAACCAACAAGAAAATTAAAAAGAAATTTTCATTTAAAGCTGGACTAAAATCAAAGAATTACAAAGAAAAACTTTATTCGACCTCCACAGAGCTTGGAAACCTCCGGGCAGGTCCATCTACATGGATGGAAATGGGAAGCAAACTGATTTTTTTGTCACCATTCAGCAGATGTTCCTTTCCTCTGATCATATATTTCTCCTGCAGAAAAAGATCTACAAATATCGTAAAGTCCTGAACAACCCGAGCCGCTGGGACGTGGTGCTGAAGGAGATCCGAGCGCTGGTGGACATGGCTCTGACCTCCCCGCTGCAGGACGAATCCATCCACCAGGCCCCGCTGCACATCATCTCCACCCTGCTGGCAGAGGCACGTCTGTCGCTCCTGCACACTCAGGCATCCACTGAGTGCCGTTGGCTCCTGCATCGCTTCCTTTAGCAGGGGCTTAAATATCTGTGCATAGATTTTAGAACAGAAGCTGCGGTTTGGATGCAGATCCTTTTCTGTTTACAACCCTAGTTTCTTCATCCTCTGGTCTTTTTTCTGCAGTAACTGACTCCTCTGGACTCCTGCACTGCAAAAACACAAAATCTTACAAAGTATTTTTGTCTAGTTTCTTGAAACAAGACAAAACTAATTTACAAGTAACTGAAAAATTTCTTAATATTCATGAAAAAGTACTACATACACTGTCAGATTATTTCAGATATTGTTTTCATGCTATAAGTGAAATATTTGTCCATTAATATTAAGAAATTATTGACTTAAAATGAACAACTATATGTTGCTGATTTGTAAGTTAGTTTTGTCTTATTTCAAGTGTAATAAGCCGGAGGAGTCCAAAGTGTTTCATGATTTTGTTTCGTTCCTAACAAGTTAAAAATGGTGAAATGTTTGGGCTATAAAACAGAAAACAGTTGATGACACAAACAATTCGGAAATTGTATGTTTTTGTTCTTTACTGATATACAGATTTTTTAAAAAATGTTTATTATTGAGCAGGTAAACAAAAAACAAAAAAATCAACAATAAACTAATTTTGCATTTTTTTTTGAATGAATTTTGATTAAATTTTCCAGTTTTGTTAACTTATCTCCAGTAGTTTCCTGTGTTGACAGTTTTCATTTCTTCCTGTCTGCAGAACTCGAACCTGAGCGCTCAGGATCACGAGAACATCATCGTGGTGAGTTTCCAGGTGAAGCCTCTCCAGCTTCCCGCCATTTTGTCCTTTGACCCCCAGGACATCGACCCCTGCAGCGTTTCTGGCTGCATGCAGAGCGCCCGTGTTTGTGCAGCTCACCTGATCCTGCGGCCTGGCGCTCTGCCCAGGTAAATAGCAGATAGCATATGGAAATATTTATCTGCATGTGCTCTTTTGCAGGCGATCGCTCCGCTTTTGGAAAACAACCACCCGCCGCCCGACCTGTGCGAGTTCTTCTGTAAGGTGAGACGAGCAGCGGCGCTTCGCTCAGCTCTGCAGATTCAGGATTTTTTAAAGAAGTCTTGCCTGTTGTGCTTGTTGCAGCATTGTCGGGAGCGGCCGCGCTCCATGGTTGTGATCGAAGTTTTCACGCCTGTAGTCCAGAGAATCCTCAAACACAACATGGTGAGAAACCATGAAAATGCTCTAAAAATTCAGAATTTTTTGTTTTAAATCAGTGAAGCTGGAAATCAGCTGCAGAGTCTCAGCAGTGAAAACCACTTCCTGTCCCGGCGCGGTTCCATCCTGCCCAGTTCCTTTATGGGATGGCAGACTGGTAGTCGGCTTGTTTCCATTAAAGGCTCCCTGACGCTTTAGTGTTTTACAATATAGGGCCCGCGGCCCCCTGAGGGGCAGCGGGCCCTATATTGTGTGAGGTCCCCACACAGCGAGGGCGCTGTGTGGGGACCTCAAATAATTGGAGCAAAGATGAGAAAAAAATGGCAAAAGTAAACAAAAAAAAAAAAAAAAAGAATCCCAGAATTTAATCTTAAATTTTTTATTACAATTTTTGTTTTATATTTTAAAATAATTTTTAAAAATATGACTTAAGAAAGTCACAATATTACGACTTTATTCAGAGAATTTTATAACTATATTCTTGAAACATAATGACTTTATTCTCATAATTTTCTGACTTTATTCTCGTACTTTTGTAATTTTTATGACTTTATTTTATATTATTTTGACTATTTCCATATGAGTTTATTCTCGGCAGTTTGGCAAACTGTATTTTTTAAATACTTTGAATTTATTGTTGCATATTCTCCCAATATTATGACTTTGTTATATTATTTCTACATTATTCCTGTATGGCTTTATTCTTGTAATTTAATGACTTTATATTTAGTTTTTTCTCAGTGAGGCTCTAAGACTCAGCAATCCTCAAACTTCATGTTTCTCTTTTCTTCTGGCAGGATTTCGGGAAGTGCCCTCGGCTCCGTCTCTTCACTCAGGAGTACATTCTGGCTCTGAACGAGCTGAACGGCGGGATGGAGGTGGTTAAGAAGTTTATCCACAGGTGAGCGAGCCTCTCTGAGCATCCAGAGCGTTTAGACGTGATTCCGCCTGCAGAATCTCTGGATTAAACATGTTTGTGTTGCAGCATGCACGGTCCGACGGGGCAGTGCCCTCACCCCCGTGTGCTGCCCAACCTGGTGGCCGTCTGCCTGGCAGCCATTTACTCTTGCTACGAAGAGTTCATCAACAGGTCAGTCATTTCCTGAAAATCATGCTCCTTTTCCACTAGAAACGCTAAATTTGCTTCACTTTTAAAGCTAATTACCGCCTTTTACAACCGAATGGCTCTCCGGACTGTTTGGAGGTAATCCCGTTTGTAATCTCACATTTTATGATCCGAGTGCTTAGCTAGAGCTGTTGATCTAGGAGGAGCCGTGGCGTTGTTTGCCTCCATGTTTCCATTGATTAGACAAACCCCAGGCTGGTAATTTCTCACATCTTGCAGCTCTAATATGAAGGAAACGGGACAAACAGTCATTTCCAGTTGTTACCAGGAAGGCAGCCCATAATCGGATCGGTCATCAAACCCACATTATGCCATTTATAGCCCTAAACGAATTTGCAGCATCCCGCAGCGCCACAGAAATACACAAGCAATTATAGGAGAAACAAATAAATGGAAAATAATTAAATATATTGCATGATCATTGGACTGTGGAGAAAACCCTGAGGCTTTTTATGAGAGCTGCTGTTAGTGGGTTTTTCTTGTCAACACACTCTTTATTAAATTTAATTTGTTATACATATGAAGCAAATGTTTTATATCCTGTAAAAAAGAAAAGCTGTTGGAGCGCTCCGTTATTAGTATTTTCAAGTAAATTTCCTTTTCTCAGGTTTTAATTTTAGTTTCAGTCACATTTCATCATCTTACCAAGTTATTTTTTTTACATCTTTTGTAAAGAGAGAGGTGGTGATTTTTTGGGAAAAATAACAATTTTCAGTTTGCCATAATTCACGTAAGAGAAGACAGAAAATGAAGACTTTAGGTCTATTCAATATATAGTAGAATACGGTGGCGGCAGCATCATGCTGTGGGGGTTTTATTTAGCAGGGGAACCTGATCAGAGCTGGACCTATAAAAGCATCTAAAGTAGGAAGGTTTACATCAAAGAATATGCATGTTGTAGAATGGCCTAGTCAAAGTGAAGACTTAAATCCAATTAGATTTAAGTTAAAATTGGTTCTCTTAGATGTTCTCAACCAGTGGGGTCCAAAAATTTTTTTTATCTGGGCCAAAAAAATATTTTTATAAACTAAAATCACAGAAAATATCTTTTTTTTTTACCTACTCAAAAATTAACTAAGAATTAACTATTTTAATTGAACAAAAACATTTTTTCTTTTTTTTTTTCTTTAGGAACAGGATTGTATATCCAAAACCTGAAATGTTTTTTTCTTGTTAAATGAAGGAAAACCATTTTCCTTCATTTTGTTTTCTCTTACTAATAAAAACAAAATCCAGGTTAATTTTAAAACACTTTCTGTGTTTATATTTGTGTGTTTATTAACAGTCTACTTTAGAGTTCAGACCAACAAACAGATGTGGCCTCAGTTACCATGACAACTGAAGGAGAGCGGAAAGCTTGGAAAACATGGCGTTGCATCTAATGTTTATCAAAAGTAGATTTTCATTTGAATTTAAAAATTGTAGTTGTGTGATAATTTATTTAATGTTTGAACACCTTTACTCTAAACCCAATATGACAGAGCTGGAGTTATTTTGCAAAACATAACAAATAAAAATAAGCAACGAGCCAAACTGTTGAGACAAACGACCCGTTGCTGTTTGAATGTTTTTGCAAAGTGAAATAAATTACAGAAATAAATTGAAAACAAGAATTACATCACCGAATGGAAATACTGGCTTGTTTACCCCCCGTTTGACGTCTTTCCAGGAATTTTACTCTGGGTGGTTCCGGTTTGTTTTCTTTTGGGTCTTTATTACCTTCAACCCCAAAGCTTCTCTTCTCCCAGAGCTTCCGTTGCCGTGGGAACCGTCACCGTGGCAGCCATTTCTCCAGACTCCGTTTACGTCTCCCTTTTCCATGTTTACCATGTGTTGGAAAGTTTGACTCGACTTCATGTTTTTTGTTTGTTTGATTGTTTGTTTTTTGTTCGTATGTGACCTTGAATAATAACTTTATCAGTTCCGATCCGCTCGCCCCAAAAAGATTCAACATGCAATACTAATTCTAGCAAGATATAAGAGCTTGTTTTTGATCAATAATTCCCCAATATTGATTAAAAAAAAAGTACTAGTTTCACTGGCAGGTTATTTCACTTATAATAAGACAATTCACCCATGTATTTAGAGGAAAAATCTGCCAGCTAAAACAAGCTGCTATATCTTGCTGAAAAGTTACTTATAAGCTACTATCTTATTTCAAGTGTACTAAGATATTTGCAGTACCTAGACCACAAATACTTGGTAAGATTTTGTGTTTTTGCAGCGTAACCAATTGTATCACCAGCCTGCAGTTTAGACGCAGCCATGACTGTTTGTGATGTTTCTCCCCCCTGCAGCAGAGACAACTCTCCCAGCCTGAAGGAGATCAGGAACGGCTGCCAGCAGCAAAACGACCGCAAGCCGCCGATGCCGCTCCGGCTGCTGCGACCAGAACCGCCGACGCCGCCTCCCTCCACCATCCTGCCTCTCTCCAGCGCCCCCCAGCCGTCTCCACCCGCTAACCCGGCGGCTCCGTCCATCCCCATCTCCTCCCCGACGCCCTGCCTGCCGCTCTCCCCTCCGCCCTCCATCGTCAACTCCAGCGAGATCCTGGTGGAGCTGGAGCGGAACAACAACACTGCCAACGCCAAGCGGAAGGGCGGGCCTGCAGGGGGCGACAGCGAGCCGAATCTCATCGACTGTCTGCTGGTCAGCCCGGCTGTGAACACGCTGTCCATCCAGCTGCCGGCGCAGGCCGACCGAGTGCTGGGCTGCTTCGCCCTCATCCTCAAGATGCTGTGAGTTCACGCAACAAGCTCCTACTTCAACAAAACGTCACATTAAGAGACTGTTTCTAGTAGAAAGAGAGTTAGCAGCATATTCTCGATTTGTCTGCTGTTTATCAGCAGAACAAAACACGAGTTGAATAAAGAACAGTGCAGCAGGAAATTCTCATAAGGGTAGCCAGTGAGAACTTTAGAAAAGCCATAAAAAATATATCTGTATATATTTTTTAATATGTCTAATTTAATTTTTAATTGAATAAATAAACCTGACCCCCCTTGGGGCGCCACTGGAACAAGATGTAATTTGCAGTTGTCAAAATTTGCAAATATTAAAAGCTTAGACCTGAATGAGATTTTGGTGAAATGAGAAAACCCGGCGTTGGTTGGAGCTGCACTGTTCAGCCCTGCACAGCAGCAGAAACAGCTTTCAAAGTTCAGCTCACACAAACTAGGACTTTACTCGGCTCAATTGATTGGCAGTTTTTACTCAGTCAAAGTTTAAGTTCGATGGACTTTTTGCAGATTTTCCTGCAGAATGTTCAGCTTAGACTGAAGACATTACATCTAGATTCTGACCCTACGATTTTCTTTTCTTTTAAACTGCCTTCATGCTCACAGTTTCATCTCCACATTAGCAGTTTATACATCAGAATGCAGGTATTTTTCTCTACTTTCTCTCAGTGTGACGCCCACTGCTGTAGGACTTTTTCTGTCAAATCACCCCAAACTGCAGAGTACACACCCAAACTCTGATTCACTTCCATTGGAGATCAGATCTGATTTTTGTCTATCTAGATTAGAACTGAGGGCTTTGTTTAACCCGTCTTATCTTCTACATAAAACATGATTCACGCTTATAATTTTACATGTGAGCCCATCAGAAAGTTCTGCCCCTCTGGGGTCAGAATTATTTTTATTGTGGCGCATACTGACCAATCAGAGCAGTTTCTGTCTTTGGAGTAAAAAGCTCATTTTAAACTCCTGCTTTATTTTGTAAACATTTAAGGTGAACTGAACACTGAGCTGTTAAATTGCCATTATGTTAAAATCTCTGTCATCCACACACTAAACACACAGTGTGAAAGCATTTAGTGATAAATGCTTTCAACAAACCAGTCAGGTCAGTGTCCCAGTTAGAGAAAGGCGAGTGTGTGAGCCCCCCTGACTGGCTGATCGCTGCTGATTACAGGGTGAAAGTGGAGCGGCGGCGGCGGCGGCGGGGCGTAGGCCCAGCGACTAAGCTGGCAGGCTTAAAAAGCAACAGTGTTTGTAGGGTTGTAGCATTTGTGACAAAGCTGGAGTTACTTAATCTGTGTAATCTGAGGCTTCAAGAGCTTCTGTTACATCAGCACAACTGTTAATCTGCGTCATCGCAGCGCTGCTCGGGTTTCACTTTCTGCTCTCTTTTTTTATTTTTGTTTTTTTTGTAATGCTACGGGCCTCTTTGCATTGTCCTCATGGATTTCTTGCTTTTCTTTTGTGATTTTTTTCAGGTCTGACTACGATGACTGGAGACCGGCTCTGGCCAGTCTGCTGCAGCCCATCCCGTTCCCGAAAGAGTGAGTGCTCTTATCCTCACTTCCTGCTCTCACCCAGAAAGATTCACACCTCAGGAGTCAAACACTTAAAAGCAGACACTTCTGTTTGCTTTCACTTCTCTATTAGAAATGAAATAAACAAGCAACTTGTAGAGCCTCCTTTTAGAAGAAATAACTCTCCAGTTGAGCTCTGGACTTTGATTAGGCCATTGAAACACCTTGCCTCTTGTTTTCAGCCATTTTCTATAGATATTCTGCTTTCAAATGAAGTCAAACCATCAACCCTCCTCTGAGTGCCGGTAACTCATGCCAGGTGTTTATGTTGTGTTTCATGGCTGTGCTGCAGGGTTGGCAGAACTAACTTCTTAGTTAGTGGAACTAATGTTTAGGTTTAGTGATTTAGTGTTAGTGCAACTAACATTTTAGTTAGCAGTACTGTTTATGATTAGTGCTTTAGGGTTAGAGCAGCTAGTTTTTAAGTTGGCAGTCCCCAACACTGATAGCAGCATATTTATAAAATATGTTTTAGAGCACTGATGTAGTTATTCTAGCTTAGTGTCATTGTCTGAAGGAATTGTTGAACCTCCAAATCTTTCTGATTTGGCCACATTAGTTTTCCTCCAACACCAGTAGTGCAGCCATGACCTAACCTCCTTCTGGCTCCAGTCGCTGTGGATGTAGCCGTGTTTCCAAGAGGCTCCTGCGGGGGCCGGCTTCCTGACGTAGGTGTGTGAAGCAGCGGCCCCAGCCTTCCTGCCCCCAGAGAGCCAGCTGTTATTGGACAGAATCAGCCCAGAGCTGTTGTTTCTGGCCCACCCAGAGCTTCATTAGGGTTCACTAGTGAACATTTTGTTGTTTCTCCAACGCTGGGATGCACCTGCTTCTCACCTGCACCACTGCTGCCCCATTTGCGCCTTAGGCATGGTTGGGAAGGGCAACAAGCTGACAATAAAATGAGTCATCTTCGCCACACAGGAGGACAGGGTGGATTTATCTGACTGAGTGGCTGAAACAACAAAAACCCAACAGTTAGCATGTTAAACGTAAAGGTCCATGATAGGAAAACAACTGGGTTGTTTGGAGCAGAAGTTCTCCCCAAACAGAACATGGCAGCTGGTCTCAAAAGACTTCTGGAAAAATTTAATTTGGGAAGAAATAGAGATGTTTGGCAATGATGCACAGAGGGTGGAGGAAGGCTCCGGTTGGAGCAGCTTGCAGTCACTGACAGCAATAAATTCAAATACAGCAGCAAATCTACAATAGAATAAGTCTCAAATGATTAATCGTGATTAATTTAGCAATTGATTAATCATTAACTGGAGTTTTCTGTGTGTCTTTTTTCTCTTTCAAAGTCTCTTGAGGGCTTTGGTAGAGTTTTAACAGTTTGAATTTCAAACAAGAAAATCTGGTTTCCTGCAACAAAACCAAGTCTTAAACAATTAATCAGATTAATTGTGATTATTAAATTATTGAACTAGTCATCAACTAACGTGCAGAGCTTTTATTTTGCATTTTAGCCCATAAAATGCTTATTTTTCTAATTAAAAAAAAATTAGTTATTTATTTACATTGTTTTATGTATTTTAAATATTTTTTAACATAAATTTATGATTGAATAAAAAAAATCTACAGAATATGCCAATTTGTGTGTTTTTATGATGTAAAGCACTTTGAAATGCCTTGCTACTGAAATGTGCTATACAAATAAAATTTGATTGATTAATCGATTGCTAAAATAATATGTAGCTGTAGCCCCACAGTAGAATGACTAAAAAATAAAAAAAATCAAGAGGTTACAATGGCCTAGTTAAAGCCCAGAAATCAACCTGTTTGAAGTGCTGCAAGTTGACAGCAGCTCAGACTGCAATAACAAAGTGATACAGAACCTTTCACTAATTTCCTCTAGAGGACAATTAACTCTCAGCAGTCGGAAAATAACGAGCTTGTTGCCCTCCTGAAACCTGCGAACTTGTGTCATCAGCGTCTCATCACTGCATCTGAAACAAAAAAACTCCCCTGTTTCTCACATCTGTCTTTGTTCTCCTCCCTGCAGAGCTCTGGCTCATGCCAAATTCACAAAGTAAGTATCTGAAAGTAACAATGTATGCAAAGCCGACTCTGTGGCTTCATCTCGGCCTGACGCCTGTTCCTCTGTCTGCACAGGGAGCTGAAATACGTCATCCAGAGGTTTGCAGAGGATCCCAGGCAGGAGGTGAGTGGCTGCTCCTCTGTGTGAGAGAGAGAGAGAACAGAGGAGGAAAAAATGGCAACATCTGTGTTTCTGTGGCCTTCAGGTTCACTCCTGCCTGCTCAGCGTGCGCTCGGGTAAAGATGGCTGGTTCCAGCTCTACAGCCCAGGGGGCGTGGCCTGTGATGACGACGGCGAGCTGTTTGCTAGCATGGTGAGGCCATTACTCCAAAGGCTAAAAACAAATGCTAATATTAGCATTATAAATGCTGTTTTGTTTTATATTTTTATCGCTACAACAGACCAGGATTCTGTGTCTTTAATAAAGCTTGAGTTAAATTGGATAACATCTTTGCAGACCCCACACATTCTGGACACAAACTGTTTAGACTTTTATCTTCAGGTCAGCGCTAAAGAACGCGAGTTACTAAAATCTCCTGCCTCAGAGACAATCCTTCTTTTTTGTCTTCCTCTTTTGTAAAGACAATACAAATACATTTACATATTTATTGGTTTTGTCTAACGTGTTTTCGTTCAGAGCATAGGGGAACCAAGTCCAAATTAATTGTTTGTGTGCACAAACCTGGCAAACATGACAGCTATATCCATGTTATTGCTGATGTTTTCCCGTTGAAATGAGTCAATCTCCTCTCTCCTGCAGGTCCACATCTTGATGGGTTCCTGCTACAAAACAAAGAAGTTCCTCCTCTCTCTGGCTGAGAACAAGTTGGGTCCCTGCATGCTGCTGGCCCTGCGAGGGAACCAGACCATGGTCGAGGTCAGAATACAATTTTTACTTTTTTTTTTTTAGACACTTAAAACTCCAGATGAATGCTGAAATTCACAACTCAACCTTTGACCTCCTGGGATGGTCATGGAAGTTGGGTGATTGAATTCTGTCAATACTGATTTGGCTGAAATTCTGCAACTAAATGTTGCCTTTTTTTTGTTAAACTTTTTTTTTTTTTTTAATCAGAATTTCACTTTTTTTATCTGGTTTATGAGACATTAATATTTTCTGTTGCAGCTTATATTTTCCATTTTAAAATTTGTCTCTTTGAAAATCCACCAGAATTTTTTTTTCTAAGCGTGTATCTGCATCAGCCTAAAGCACTGAAACCTACTGAGACAAAAGCCATTAGTTTTACAGATTTTGTCTTTGTGTTCTCAGATTTTGTGTCTGATGCTGGAGTACAACATCATCGAGAACAAAGACACGCAGCTGCAGATCATCTCCACTCTGCAGAGCACGCAGGTGGGCTTCCGCATGTACGAGCAGCTCTGCGACCGTCAGCGGGAGCTGAAAGAGCTGGTGAGTTTCTCCTCTGACTCTCCCCTGAAAGCTGCATGTTTTTAATAATTAGTTTAGGGGAAGCTAAGTGTGCTAACTGTCTTCAAAGTAAGATAAAGTGCTAAACAAAAGATTAGCTTTGCTATTAGCAGATTAGTGTACCTACTACTGGTTTTCTGTGCTTTAAAAATGAAACTTATCCTGTGTATTCCTTACAATTCCAACTTTTCCTTTTTGTTCTCTTCAGCAAAGAAAAGGAGGTCCCACCCGGCTGACTCTGCCCTCCAAGTCCACGGTTAGTTCACCCTCAGTCTGTTAAATCAACTCTCCTTCCTGGCTGACAGACAATAAAAATGTTTGCTTCATCTCTTCCTCACTGCAGGATGCAGATCTGGCCCGCCTGCTGAGTTCAGGCTCCTTCGGGAACTTGGAGAACTTGAGCCTGGCCTTCACCAACGTCACCAGTGCCTGTGCGGAGCAGCTCATCAAGCTGCCGTCACTCAAACAGCTCAACCTCTGGTCCACTCAGGTCTGCAGTCGCTACGACGCAAAACAAACCGGAGGCGGACGAAGCTGTGAAATGACTCACCTGTGGTTTGTTTTGTGCTCCGCAGTTCGGGGATGCAGGACTGAGGTTGTTATCCGAGCATCTGGCCTGCCTTCAGGTCCTGAACCTGTGTGAGACGCCGGTCACCGACGCCGGCCTGCTGGCTCTGAGCTGTAAGAGATCGCTGGCTGATAAACCTTCTGATGCGTTGGCAGCCGTAGCTGATGGAGCTGCTTTTTGTGTTTCAGCCATGAAGAGCCTGTGCAGCCTGAACATGAACAGCACCAAGCTCACAGCCGACACGTACGAAGACCTCAAGGTAACTCCCGGCAGCTGGGGCAGATATTACATGTGGAGGACTCCAAGGTTCAAACCTTGGATCCCTTCTCTTTACCTGATCCTGTTGTTTTTGTTGGAAAGTTTTGAAGCACAAAATCCCTGTGTTTACTTAGAAAAAACAAGACCCTGATAAAAAATTTTTTTAAACTTTTTCCACATGACAAACTTGGAGGTTGCAAATGTGCATACCTTAGTCACATGTGGAGAACCCCAAGGTTTAACCCTTGGAACCCCTCTTATTTAATGTCTACATGCTCTCTAACTTTGAACTGCCTTGTTGCTGAAATGTGCTTCACTAATGAACTTGACTTAGTAATGTAACAATCAGCAGATTTTAAGTCTTGTTTTCTTTCTGCAGGCCAAACTGCCCAACCTGAAGGACGTTGATGTCCGGTACACGGAGGCCTGGTGATCCGCCACAGCCTTCTGCCCCATCCATGGTCACACACACATACACACACACACACCCCACCATCAGCTGCATTGACCAGAACCTCAGCGCCTCTCCGCCAGCCAGCTCTGGAGATTTCTTCAGCTTCAACCACTTCAGGGTGCAGCCGTGAAGGAAAGGTCAACATTTCTCCGTGGACGTTTCATCCCTCCTCTCTTCTACCCTTTTTTTTAAGGATCTGTTTTAGTCAGACTGCACAGGGGCCACACCCATTTCATCCGTCCTTGGCCCTAAATGGTCTCTGAGTTTTGAGGCTCCCTGTGATGAACGCTGGAGACGTTCAGGTGTTGTGTCCGAAACCGTTTTCCCTCTAAGATGAGTTCCTCCCACCAGTTCTGACCTGATGTCCCATCAATAACCTCACGTTGCATTCAAATACACCTCGTATTCTGATTAAAATTAATCTAAATTCAGATAACCAAACTTTAATATCACCAAACTTAATCAGCACTTTTTAAATATTTATCATGTTATTTGTTTTATTAATAATAATTCAGAAAAGATGGGAGACAAAAATAAAATTTTGTAAAATTTAGCTACGAAGAAAAAAAAAAACCCATTACATTACCAATAGAAAAAAACCCGTTTTTTAAACGTTATTTTCAAAAGGTACTTTAAATCTTGAAGCCATGACTCAAATTTATTGAATATTGTTATATTGGAAAGGGTTAGGTTTGAGTTTTATGTTTTTTATCCAGAAGTTTAGATTATCATGTTGAATTTAATTTTATTACACTTATGTAATAAAATGAAGTATATTGATTTCTGACCAGAGCTGGAGGGACACTGTCCCTTGTCAGCCCCCATCTAGGTCCACCCGTGGTCCAGATGGTCTTCAGCCCCTGAATAATTCTGCCTCTTTTGTCCAGGTCACAAAAATGCATAATTTAGAAACTTGTCATGTAATTCTGGATCAAGTTTATGGGCCAAGCTGTGAAGAAAAGACAGCTTTTCTCTAGATTATTACGCCACCATGGGACATTCAAGTCCATTCCTAAAACAGATTCTAAAGAAATAATACTAAATTTATTTCACAGAAATGAAAGTTTTTTTTTATCTATGAATATAATAATGAATGTTAAACTGTTGCACTTTTAGTTTCAGTTGTATTGAGATAAAATCACAGTAACATGGCCAAAAATAAAATCTGATTTTTTTACTTTTTTTTTTTTTTTTACATCAATTCCAATTTTTGATATTAATAGATCTTTGTCTCACTTTTTTTTTTTAATAACAAATAACAGAAAATATTTTTCTATAATCTCTTCTGTGACTTGTACAACTGAGTATTGGAGCCAGGCTATAAAAATGCATTGTTTAATTTTGAGAATATAGTCATAATATCAGACAGAGTTTTACCACAAGTTATAAAATTACACAAAAAAAGTTGTTTTAATGAGAAAAAAAATCTTTTGGTTATCAAAATCTAACATAACCAGTTCAGCAAGTATTTCCTCGAAACAGACAGTTCTTTGCACAATCATTTCAAAGTTCTGCTACTGATAATAATTTGATAATAACTAATTATTATCAAATGAGACAAATGAGAGTGAGACAAGACTCTCACCATTCCTCATTTTAACAGGAGTTATAAAATTAGTACTTTCTTCTAACATTAGGACTTTATTATGGGTTTATTCTCATATTACTTTGTCTTTATTATTATACAACTGTGTTCTTGTAATATTATGGCTTTATTCTAGTAAATAAATAAAAACAATCTTGGCTTGGCCGTAAATTGTTATAAATTGAAGCTGTTAAACAGTTGTCAAAACAAGATGGCGGCCCTGGGCGTACCAACATCAAAATCCAGATTTTTCCAAAAATGTAATCTTCGAAAAACAAAAAATGTGTTAATTGATTACATTTTATCTAGAACCGCCTCTGATGTAGATTTAATGGTGTTTAATTTGCATCTACTGGGGGAGAAACTCATTTTGCAGCGGAAACTTTGCTCGGCACATTAGCCGTTAGTCTCCCGACCGATCCATGATGTAGCTCCCTGAACGGACCGACCGAACTCTATCGGAGTCAGGACCTTTCAGTTTTTCCTAGAAAAAGAAAACAACTACTAATGTCCGTCACACGGAAAAAAAGAAAACTGACTTTTTTTATGATCTTGAACATATTTTTCCAGATTTGGAAGTGGACGCCTTCGTGTTCCGCTTGTTTTCGGGAGGGAAAACATGGCGGCTGCTGTTTCTGTTTCTTTTCTTCGTTTGTATCCGGACGGAAGAGGAAAACCACTAAACTCCGAGTGACGTCACGTTGAGTCCTCCCGGACATTTTTTTGGCTCTGGAAACAAACTGTGGTAGGACAATTTTGCCAAAAAAAAAAAAAACAGACAAACTAATACATCCAACCAACTTCTGTCGACCCTGTTCCGACTTTGACGAGAGAAAACGATCCGGACGGATTCATTCGTGTACATATTGGATCGGAGCAGTTGTTTGCTACATTCCCTCGGAACCAACGTTTGGAACTTTTTGTTCCCCTCCGGTATCAAACACGTCAGACGTCCTCTGCCTGGTTAATTTATTGGCGTCAACCTGCCGACCTCTCCCACAGGACAGGACGTTTTGTTTCCTATTTATTTGGTGCCATCGAGGCTGTCTGTATCGACCCGTAACGGTCCGAAAGGTTCGGGTCCGGTTGTCTTGTACATACCGGTGTACATAATCGTCTTTTTGGAGTCCCTTCATCCCCCTTTTTTCTTCTCTAAGCCTGATTTCAGCTGCAGGCTTGTGTTGCCTTCATCTTAACGTTTGTTTGTGGTTGTTTTCCTTGTTTTTTTTGTTTTATTTTTTTTTCACACAAAGTGCACTGTAATCATAAAAAAGGAAATGTTTTTAATGCATATTATTTTAACGGTTTCCAGCTCTCCTCTGATGATTTAATCACTTTAATCAGAGTCTTGTTTCCTGTGTTGTTATAGTTTTTTTTGCACGTATGCGTTGCTGCATCATCTAATTATTAGTTGTTTTTTTTGTTTTGTTTTTTTTTGTAATTTATATATATAAAGGTTTGTAAAATCTGATAAAAGGGGGGGTTTGATCACTTATCTCCCGAAAAGGAACGACTGAAACGGGGGGATTTGATCCCCAAAAGGCCAGTTCAAGGGGGTTTGATGAAAGCCGATCTGACCGTAGCTGAGCTTTATTTGTTAAATGTGGCCATTTTTTATATAAAACAACAATAATAATAATAATAATAATGCACATATTTCTCGTTTTTCTTAAAGAATGTTGTTCAGATAATCATATCAGAGGTGGGACCCAGTGGTTCCACATTAGCAGCTCGAATTTTACTGCTTTAGTTCATCCTTTAATACTTTTTAAATTTTATTGGAGCAGTTTTTGTGGGTAGGCAAGAGGGAGATGAAGAAAAGAATGTTTTGTTTAATTCTTTAACTTTGCTGATGCAGCCAGGAGCCAGTTAGGTTGAAAGATTAAAAAAAAAAAAAACGCAACAAAATTAGCTCTTTTTTTACGTAGCTTTAAAGGCAACATTTCATGTAATATTAAGGTTTAATACAAAGTGAGTTTTTGATGTTCTGTCTTGATGTAGAGAAAAAAAATTATTTAAAAAACGCAAATCCTGTTATCCCGGGACTACCACGTCGTGACCAGCAGGGGTGCTGATTCCCCAGTAACGAGCGCTTAAAACACAAAGGGGAATCGGTGGAAATATGGAGTCATAATCAATAAATTAGAATATTTATTCATTCCAGCAACTCCATAATTAAGTGAAACAAATTATATAGACTATTTGCACACAGATTAACATTTTTAAGCTTTTGTTTGTGTTATGATTTTCCTGCTTACAGCTAATGGAAACGCATTACATTCTGGGACATTGCCTCAAACAAAAACAATTTTAAAACAAAAATATGCAGTTAATATAACACATGGTTGAAGGTTATTTTATAAATCTGATAAGGTCATATTTTAATTAATTGAATATTACTTTAAGATGATTTCCCAGCATAATAGACATTTGAATGCTGCACTTTCTCACCAAACTGGCTCCTGGTTTTGGTTCCCATCATGCAGGCGTGAGCCGGATCTCCCAGAACCGCTCCCGTAAACAAGTGGGCCCTCCTGGGCCGTAGCGTGTCGAGGTTTCAGTGTTTAATGGTTGAATAGAGACTCCTCTCTCCTGTTTCGTCTCTGTATCCTGTGGAGCTTTGTCCTCATTTCTTCTGCCATCTGTTTTTTTTTTTTTAATTTTTAATTGTTATTGTAGGAAATCTGTCAAGAGTTTCTACACACGTCTGTGTCAAATCTTATCAGATTGTGAGAAGAAAAGCAGCCAGACGTGGCACAACCTGAAAAATCAGACTGAACGTTTTTTGTTTGCAGCTGGAAAAGTGGCACCCATCATGTTTCTCTCTTTTTCAGTCGCATTGATCTGCTTTTCCTGCTGGGTTATTATTACTGTTATCAATTATTATTGCTGCTGCTCTGTGGCTGTTGTAATAAAAATACAAAGGCTCTTTGAAAGGAAAAATAACTATGATGTGAAATAATTTCAATCAAAAATAAAATGTCTGTGAATATGTTTCAGCTGACTGAGTCATGTGCAGGGTTTCTTATTAGGATTTTAAGAATAAATTAAATGTCTTACAAAAACGATGCAAAAATTAGACAAAATTTCAACATTTATTTTTTTTTAGAAGAGCAAAAAGCAGAAACTGAAATACTTTTTGTCCAAAGAAAAATCTCAAAAGTAAAATATTATTGTGGTTTTTGCATATTAAAAATTTTTAAATCTACTTTTTCTTATTCTTTCCCCCTTTTTAAAAACAGTTATCAAAAGCAATTCAGTCTACAGCAATTATTGACATTTTATAAGTTATCCACAGGTTCCATTTTTCTCCAGTTTCAGAATGGAGGTTTTTGCATGTATTTGACCCTTTTAAGCCACCGTACTCGGCTACATTAATGCACACACAGACGGCTGGTTTTCAGTTTTACTTTATCAAAACATCTCCAACAAACTGGAGACATTACTGTGATCATGACTTGATCACCATTTAGGTGGCAAACTTCTTCTGCCGGACAGGAGCCGGGATCTGAGACACGATGTCCACCAGGGGGCGCTCCACTACAACCAGAGACAGATCCTCCAACAGGTTCACAGACAGCAGATGCTGTGGGACAAAGCAACAAGGTTCAATGTGTGGAAAAGGTTTGTGAACTGATACAAATGTTTAGCAATATTTATAATTTGTGTTCTACAACATCATGTTAGGGGCTGACAGAAAAAAAAAGTAATTTTCTGCCAGAAATCTCAGACATTTTCTAGAAAAACTGAAATTTGAATTTGAAAAGTAGAAAATTTGCTGAAAGAAAACTAAAATTTTGAGGCTCATCACTAAAAGTTTCTAGAAAAATTTAAAGTTCAAGTTTGAAAGTCAAATATTTGCTTGAAAAATGTTAAACTAAAAAATTTAAAACGGAAAATTCCAAAAATGTAACAATTTTGACTGTTCAGTTTTTTTCTTGAAAATTTCTATGACTAATCTCAAAAATTTGAGTTTCTTCTAGAAAATCTTGTCAAATCTTATCAGACTGACAAATTCAGAAATTTTCAAGCTTTTTATGTATTCCAGAAAATTTAAATTTAAAATTTTGTTTTTTTGCCCTTTGACATCTACATACAGAACGAGCACTATAAATAAAATTTATTAATTTCTGAGATTTATCTAAAAAAAACATTTTTACTTTTCAAACTTTAAATTTTTAAATGTTTTATCTAGAAAGTTTCTTAGATTAATTTCAAAATTTGAGTTTTCTTTCCGTCAACTTTGCAAGCCCAGAAATGTTCTCCTCTTTCTATCTACAATGGCCCTAATATGCAGTTGCAGTTTTCTGATTATTTTGGAGCAAAAAGTTTTTTAATTAAAAAATTTTCGGCCAAGCTGCTGAGCTTCACAACACGGTCAATTCTAAACCTGCGTGGAGGTTTTACCTGGAAGTTCTTGCAGATCTTGAAGGCGTGGCTTTCTCTGAGCCTCTGTGGCTGAGGAAGACTCCGGAGGATCGTCTGATTATAGAACTTCGTCTTCGCTTCAGGAAGAGGCTGTGCAGATAAAACAGTAAGGTGACCAATTATAGTTCACTGAACAGTTTGGAAAAGGTCTGTTTTCCAAAATGTCACACAAAACATTTTCATTGCCTTTTTTCTTTTTTTTGCACAAAATCATTCCTAGATGAGATTTTAGCTGTTTTCGGGCGTCTTGTACTTTAAAATACAAATAAGCTGCTGCTGGCCACGCCCCAACTCAATGTTTAAACTCAGACATGAAAATAGCTGTTAACAGATGAGCAATTATACAACCATACGTCTTTGAAAAGCAATAATTGTGCCTCCTGCACAATCAACAAGAATCCAGTAAGTGGCTTCTGGAGGATAAGTCAACGAGAAAATACTTGTGTTTTCCAGCAGCCATTGTACACCACATACAGTGGTAAAACCAGCTGTCCAAATGTGCTGGAACTTAGTTTGGGTTGCTAGGTAACGATCAGAAGGTTCTTAAACAGCTCATTTTCCTTCAGCTGCTGAAAATGTAAGAAATGGTGCAACTATGGTCCCCAATCGAACTGAGTCTACTAACTATCAGACATAAAAACATCCTTAATGCCAAAAAACGGCTTTTTTAATTGCTTACACTGTTTCAGTAGCAGTTGAGGCCCAAATTTAAGTAGAAAAACATATAAAATGTGAACTTTCCATAACTAGTTCCCTTTAAAATGTTTCTGGTGACAGAGCGATGCTGGAAAATTGTGAGCGGGTGGCTTTGCGTACCAGACTCTGGTCGATGATGCAGAACATGAACACGTCGTGCAGCATGATGTGCGCCGGGTTGTTGGGGTTGAAGGCGATGCAGGTGACGGGCGTGTCGCGCTGCAGCCACTGCGGATGCAGGCCTTGCCTCTGCAGCTGCCGGCTCCACTGGCTGTACTCCTTCTGCTTCAGGGAGAACTCAAAGATCTGCAAACCAACGACACAAAGTCAGCAGGTTCCATCCTCTGGGTGAAACAGAAATGTCGCCGAGGCGCCCACCTGCTGGTCGGCGTGAACGGAGACGAGGTTGCCGCTGGTTGGGTGGATGGAGACGGCCGTGGGGCAGGAGCTGTAGGCCGGGACCGAGCAGTGCAGCTGCAAACCACAAACAGATTCAGTTTCCTGTCGTTGTTCTGCTCCAGGACGTCCAAACAAAAGCAAACATCTGAGCTCACCTTCATCTTTCGCAGGTTGAAGACGTGGATCTCGCGGTCTGTGTTCGCCGTCGCGAGCCACTGACCGTCTTCACTGGGAGACAGGATGTGGACAGGCTGTTTGGAGCCTGGAAGCACAAGAAACATTAAGAATATTTACTAGAAATGGTTCAAAAAGTGACAAAACGAAACATTTCTGCAACATTTCACCTCCAAACGACAGTTTATTAGGGCTGAAACAACTAATCGGAATAATTGTGATTAATTGATTAGTCAAATAATTGTCAACTAATTTAGTAATCAATTGATCATTAACTGGACTTTAAAAAAGAGAACAAAACACTTAGAGCAATAATTAAGCCAAAACTGTACAATAAATACATACATTTTGCATTTAAAATTAAATAACTTTTGTTGTCTGTAAATGTTTCACCCAGAACTCCTGATGTGGCAGTTTTAGCTTCACCTGGTTCAGATTCAATTGGTTAACACAAACATTTGTCAACTGATTAGTTCTATACTGTATTAAACAGAAACGATTAATTGTAATAATCACAATTAATCAGTTATTGAAATAATCATCAACTAATTTGGTAATCGATTAATTGTTAACTGGAACATACAGACTCAAAAACAATAGTATTTGTTCAACAATGTATTGGAGTTGAAACGATTAATCGTGACTAAAAGATTATTGAAATAATTGTCAACCTAGAAATCGATTAATTGTTAACTGGAGTACGAAGACTCAAAAAATGGCCAATTGCTGAAAAAGCAACATATTCAGAGAAGTTATTAATCCCAAACTGTATATATTTTGTATTTAAGATGAAAATACTTTTATCTGTAATTACATTTTACCCCAAACTCCTCAAATGCCAGTTTTAGAATCATCTTGTTTAAAGTTATTACTGCATTTTGGGCAATAAAATGTTTATTTTCGTCTTTGTTGATTTGCAGCATAACCAAACAAACCTCCAGCGAAACTCACCAGACTTGTGTTTGAGGGTGTGAAGGTATTTACAGTCCGTCTGGTCGAGAGCGACGACGACGACGGAGGAAAGGCTGGAAGAGGCGAACAGCCTGCAGGAATCCGAGGAAAGCAGAGCTGATGCACCGACTTCAGCTCTCTGGGCAGCTTGGACACCTGCATGGAGGACGAGACCATAAAGCAAGAGACGAGTTTCTGAAATGGTTCTACATCCTGCTGCGCTTTAAATATCAGCATGATTGCAATTAAGACCAGAAAACAGCTGAAATGATTTCTAGTTCAGACGTTCTATGATCAAAGTACGCCGCTCATTACAGCTGTGACTTTTGCTATTAATACTCTTTATGCTTTTTAATTAAAATATTTATTTTTTTGTCACAGTTTTTGTTTCACGGAAATACTCACAAGCTCCACTCCTCTCATCTTGACCGCTACCCTAACACTCTGACTCTGGTCGCTATGGTAACGTTTACATATCCCTTCAAAATAAGACAGATGCGCCACAAAAACAAACATTTTACTTTAATGAAAATTTTAACTCACGATAACGACTAATGGGAGTGCTGAGCTGATTTCCCCCATCTGGGAAAGATGGGAAACAATGACACCCGAAGTGTTGCTCATGCACAGGGTACTTGGAATCTGGGAATCGCCTTCCGGGATAAATCCCTCCTCCTCTCTCTTCTCTGGGCCTTTTCCCTTCGCAAAGAAACTTTCCAAAGAATCTCATCTGTTTCTGACTCATTTTGCTGTTTGTGGCTCAACGTTGGCGGCAAGACGTAACCCAGAGAATCCGGTTAAAGGATTTTCAAAGTAAAAGATCCTCCAGACTCAGATAATACTTAAAACGGAAATATTTCACTATTTCTAGTGCGGCCTGGTACCAATTGGTCGGGGGTTGGGAGACAACTCCTGTAAGCTATAAACTCCATTCAAAGGTTAAACAGGTCATAAGGCTTTTACTAGGCTTCAAGTGAAGCAGCTTGTTGCCGTTCTTCTAAAATTGAGATTTAAGTTTTGTGCAATATTTTACAATGTAATCATTCTTCAGCTGCTATAGTGCGCCCTCTAGTGACTGAGGATATTCAACTTTTACTGGTTTTTAACAAACAAACCTCTTACAAATTTCACTCTACAGAAATAATTTATGCATTGAGTCGTAGCCACAGGTGTCCGCTTTGAGGAAATATAAGAAGCATTGCTGCAGGTTTTACAGTTTTCTCCATATAAAATATTTTCAGTCTTTCTGTTCAAATTTGTCCTCCATTATAAATGTCCAAATCTGAAAGCTTAAATAAAGAAATCCTGCTCTTTGTTTGGCCCTTTATCCTGATGAAGATGTGTTTTCCTCACCTTCTGGATGCTGACGTTGTTGCTGCTGAGCTGCAGCCTGTAGAGACGAACGGCGGCGACGGTGGCGTACGCTAACCAACCTCCACACGGAGACAACGCGCTGCAGCAGATGTGGTCCTGGCCCTGCAGGGGGCAGCAAACACAACAAGCAGCTCAAGTTTGATAACTTGTTATGTTTCACACAGAGAAAAGTCCAACAGAACCAGAAAGAGTCAGCACAAACCAGGGCTCAATTGTTGTTTTTTCAGCAGTTAGAACAGTCAGTTTCTGCTGAAATAATTTAATTACTTTTGGAGCAGAAAAAAACCCACTTAAATCCAATATTCCAATTTACTGAATCTGTCTCTACTCATGTTTTTCTTTTTGTAAAAAGGTAAAAAACAAAAAGGGAATTAGTACAGATAAAAAAAAACAAATATTGTAGTTATATTTCATTGTAGAGTTAACCTGAAGTCAATAAAACACACTAGTCAAACAAGATGGCGGTTCTGGGTGTGGTGACATCACTCTGAACTATGGGAACCCAAATGGTGTAAAAATCCAGATTTTTCAAAAATGATTAAAAAAAATCAAAAATTTGATTTATCAAAAAGATTGATTAATCATCCAGACTTTCTGTGAAATTAAAACTGATTAAATAAATTAATTAATCCTAAAATATTTGGCTAACATGATGATGTCATAAAATCATTGAATAAAATCATTGAGATGAAAAGCTGGAACCAGTCAAACCATTCCAACATGTGGAACCCAGCTGGTTACCGTGGAAACACAACGGTCCTCTACCCACCTTTGTCTTCAGCTGAATCAGTTTCTCTGGTTTCCTTTTCACAGGTAGACTCTCTCCAGGTGTGCCTATCGAGGCACGGTAGAAAGTGGAACCATTTTAAGGACAAACCAACATAAAAACATGATACTAATAAATAAAAAAATTATTTTTAGGTATTAAAATCCTAAAAATTAGGTAACTTAGCCTAATTACAACATTATTTACAGCTAAATTTCTGCCACATGCTAAAGGTGACCTATTATGCTTCCCTTAACAAGATCTATGGGATACTGGTTCCTCGGTGACGACCAGAACTCTGCTGGGGTTGCTAGGTAACGGGCTGGGACTTGCTGAGGTTGCTAGGCAACAGGGCAGTGCCTGCTGATTGTGTCCTTACATTTGGAAGGTTTTTGAAACAACTAATTCTTCAGACATCAAAAAAACATGAACTTATTGCAGTAAAACAACTCTTTGGTTTTTTTAAACACTTGGGCTGTTTTCACAAGCAGTAGAAACACGAATGGAAGAACAAAAAAATAAATAAAAAAAAAGCAAATGCGAACTTTTCATGAAGGGTCCCTTATAGAACCAAACAACAAATCTTTTTTCCTAGATAAACTGTAAATTCGTCCTTAAATTCTGACATTTTCGTTTGACATTTGTTTAATTCTTCACCTGTTTTCACTCTAAACGTCTCTAATAACGCGGAAGAAAGTCACTGGATTTGTCACTTTTTTGAAAAGTCATTAAGTGTAGCAACAAAGTCGCCAAGTCGGCCATCCTCGTCCTGACCTGACCCCTAATTAACGGCTTACGCTTGGCCACGCCCCTCAACGTATCTTGACTCCGCCCACTTTGGTGGAATTTATGCTTGACTTTAATAAGTTTGTTTGACTGTAATGAAACTAAACATCTGCACTTTTTGAGCTAAATTTATCCACTGTGAACCTGTTCTGAAGAAATAAAAACTCTTCAAAATAAAATGCCATCAAAGAAATATTTAAAAACTAAAAAAAATAAAAACAGGTTTAGTTTGGCTTTTAATGTCCGCTGAGCGAACAGTGTCGCATTGCAGTGTTTTATTACTTTATGATTCGGTTTAAAGCGTTTTTCTCACCAGTTCTGTCGCTCTCTCCAAGCCTCCACAGCTCCAAATGATCCGGGAACTGGAAGAGCAGAAGTCCAGCTTTCTTTGCACAACTAACAAGGTTTCTCTGCAACAGAGAGGATGCAGGTTATTTCCAGCCAACAGCATTTATATGACAAAGTTCATGTGAAAATATTAAGACATGATCTAAAAAAGTCAGTTTTTTGTTTACATATTTGGACATATGGATATTTAACATCAACAACACAAATTAAAAAATACATTAAGGTTTTTAAAAAAATAATAAAAATAAATAAATAAATACAATAAAAATGCAGTTTCTGATGAAGTAGTAAATTAGAATATCTCAGCATCATGTGATTAAATATCATTACTCAGGGGCTTAAACCAGTTTTTATCCTGTTTAAGCATTAAATATTTAGCTTGTTGCACTCCTGACACTTGAGGAAAGAGAAAACACGGCAAAATCCACTCAGAAAGAAGCTGTGCTCAGGGATTTAAATAAACCTAAACTGAAATCGTGACCCAAGTCAAGCTGTCCAAGTGAGTTCATCCTGCAAGATGCTACATGAAGTTTTCTAAAACAACTAAATATCATCAGTGTTGAGATGACTGAGTCAGTTCATAAATATTTGAAAAGGGAGTCCAATTTCTTTCATGAGGACAGATTTATGCTCGTAAATGTTCCTGCATACGTCCAATTATTAAACATGTTTCTGAAAACATCCTCTTATTTTTCATTCAACATCATGTGTGTGCTCTCTTTGCTCATAGATGATGTTGTTGCCTCCTGGAAGTGAGGGATTGTTTTTTATTTCACATTACTTCGTCTCACACACAGTAAGTTTTTCTATTTCTGGTCTCACATGTGGGAAAGCAATTTTACGAAGTGCAGACTCCTGGGTGTTCTTCTCCACTTTGTCCAGCAGGGGTCTCACCACCAACTGAGTGTCCATACCTGAAACAATCCAATCAGTTCATCTTTAAGCTTTAAAAATATTTTTATTTTATTTTCCAACAGACGAAGGTTTCATCTGAAGACGAAGTTGAACAAGTGAGACAAAAACCTCAATGCAAAGTAAATATGACACTCCGATGTAGCAGCGAATCAACTCTGACCTCCAGAAACCACGGCCGTGTCGGTGTGGACCAGCGCCCTAACGTCATGCGAGTGGTTCTTAAAGGTTCTGGTCTGGACCCAGTGCTTGTCCTGCTGCCCCACAGTGGAGGAGATGAACTGGAACTGGACAATGGTTCCCTCAGACGTCCCGGCGATCACACTGCTCTCATCCTGTCAAACACACCATTTCTTTATTTTTTCTTCGGATATTGTAAATATATCCGAAGAAAATATATTTACAATATCAATATAAATATTGATATTTACATTTCTTGTGATAAATTAAATAAATACAGAACTATAGATATGACTTAAGTTAATAAATAAATAATCAATCAGTTCACATTCAACATTTGCTTTTCTTCTTCTGTCTCTATCTGGTTTTTGCTTGTAAAAACAAAAATGAAGAATATAAAAACAACCATAGATCAACATTACTCTACGCTGAGTCAGTGAATCTTGGTTAGGTCTGGACAATATGGTTGAAAAATATATCACAATACTAATTATGATACTAGTCAATAATTATAATAATTTGATAATTATTAATTAGTTTTTTTGTATTAAATATTTGAATTTTAGCCAAACTGGTGGCGTGACCTTTCCTCTTTTATTCAGTTTTAACTTCATGCCGTTATTTTTTATTTTTAAGCAGTTATTAGGCAGAACCTGAAACTGCTGCTGGGGAAGTTACTCAACAGTTCGTTGCTAGGTAACCAAAGAGTGAGTAAGTGAGTTGTTGCTAGGTAACCAAAGAGTGAGAGTCACTTGATTCCACAAACAGAGCTTAAGAGGTTAAAGACTTTCCTCTCACTACATTTTTCTAGAAAATAACAGATTCATCTAAAAATTTTCTGAGTTCTTTTCTGGTAAATTTTATACTTTTCAAACTCAGAAACTTCTAAGGTTGTTTTTTTTTTTTTTTTAATTTCTGAGATTGATCTAAAAAAATTTCTTTTTTTTTCCAGCAGATTGACTGACATTAGCCTCAAAATTTGAGTATTTTTCTAGAAAATGTTGGGCTTTTCAAACTAAAAAATGTTCTTGCTTTTTATATAAAAACACTTAGATTAATCCTTTTGTGGTTTTCAGACTGAGTTTTTTCAAGAAAATTTCTAACAATCTAAAAATTTCTGAGTTTTCTAGCAAATTTTGAACTTTTAAAATTCAGACATTTTTTTAGATTTCTTCTAGAAAATGTTTGACTTTTCAAACTCAGAAATTGTCTTAAGTTTGATCTCTAAATTTGTGAGTTTTTTGTTGGAAATTAACTCTTTTTTTATCTTCTATGGTCCTAATACGCCGTTGTACATGTTTGCTAACATCCAGTTCCAACATGCTTTACTTGTCTTGGGTTTCCTACCTGTGAAACAGCCAGAACCAGGACATCCCACTTAGTGACCAGATGGGTTCTGATCAGAGTTCCAGTCAACCCGTCCCAGATCTGGACCTTTCCTGCAGAATCGCCGCTGATGATGGTCTGGTCGTTCAGAAAGGCGACGCTCCAGACCACCACCTCCCGGCTCTTTGAGGCTCCGACGCCTCGGTCCACCAGCAGCCTGTGAGTGGCACTGCCTGCAGTCAGAACCAAACAGGAGGAAATAACAGACCCGGAACCCAAAACCTGAACAGACTTTTTGTATGGATCGTTTCAGGATGAAGTTACCTGTTTCCGAGTCAAAGATTCTGATCATGTCCATCATTCCTGCTGCTATCTGAGCACCAGACGGGTGCCAGGACAGCGATATGATCCGACCTGAAGGATTAAAAATGTATCTGATTTTTCTGATCGATCAACTGTGACTCTAGTGAGTTAGTTTTAATTTATCATGCAATTAATTGATTTATTACTTACAAAGAAAGAAAGAAAAAAAGAAAGAAAGTGTGTAATTTGTTAGTATGCGGTTTAAAGACTCACCTTTCTGTCTGCTCAGGTTCCTCTGAAACTGAATCCTGTCCTCCAGGACCTCAAACATCTTCACAGTCCCGTCTTCACAACCAGCCTGTCAGAGAAAACAGACCCTGCATCAGTCAGACCCAAAACACAACTTGAATCTACCTGGGACCAGACTTGTCACAATATCACCTTTTTCTGGAGGATAAATTGTCCCAGAAGTTTTTACAATAAACAATTGTAAAAAAACATTTTCAAGTAATATAAGCATAATGGCATAATAATAATGCAAGATCACATCCTCATAGATCAATAAACTTTAAATTCTAATGAACAGTCAACATTTTAAAATGTCAGTTTCAAATTTATAAATAGCACTTTTAAAAACAGCTTAAAACTGCTGTACAAAGACATTAACTAAGAATGACCGATGAATGAAACTAAAACATCACAACAGAAAAGTTGCAGTATCAGGCCTCAATTAAATGTCAACATACAAAAATAAGTTTTAAAAAGCGATTTAAAATGACCCAGACTGTAGGCCGGTCTAATCTGGAAAGAATAGGAAATATCCAAAATAAACATCAGAAACGACAAATAAAATGAATTATGAAGTCTCTGTAAACAAAATTGTCCTTCAAAAAAAGGGGCCAGTTTAGAACAAAACACCAGATCGAAGACGTTTGTCATCCAGTTTTTGGTAGAAAGAGAAAAACAATAAATAATGCAAATGGGAATTACCCAGTTTGTTTTCATTTATCATGCGATTAATTGAGTTACGCACCGCCAGCAGCGTCCCCTGGCTGTTGCCGCTGATTGTCCAGATTGGTCCTCCGTAGGCCTCGATGCTGTACCGGGGCCTCAGGTTCTCCAGGTCATACTCTGTGATCTCCCCATCCAAACCGGCGCTGAACAAACGACAGCCGACCCAGCAAAGCGCCTCGATGGACCGCCCGTCCCGCCCGGCGATGACCTGAGCATCAACAGATCCGGGAATCTGTTCAGCTGAACTCAGAAACTTCTAAGGTTTTTGTTTGTTTATCCTTTACCTTCTCCTGGAAATAGTTGTCAGCAAAGTTAAAGATCTCCACGGCGCCATCTGCTCGGGCCACGGCCAACCGCTCTGTGTGGCTGTTGAAGGCCATGGACCGGATGGCGCTGGGCATGTAGTCAAAGAAGCGGACTCTGTGCACCTTAAACTCCCCCATTTGGATCTGGGACAGGAAAAACCCACAAAAATATGAAGAAACTTAATAACCAGTTCTACAGTCCTTAAACATTACAGCTATTAAGTAATTTCTATGTATTTCAGAGATTATATATTAAAATAAAGGCCAAAAAAACATTTGCTGATATTTGTGTAGAGTTTTAAACTGACATCAGTTAAAAAACATAAAATCTAATCATTAAAAAAGATTTAAACCACCAAAAATATAACTAAAACATTCAATGACATCTTTTTAGTTCGTAATGTAGACCAGTATTTTTGTAAACGTTTTAAATCCTAAACTGTCAAATAATAATTCCTTAAATCTTAATAACGTTTGAAGGAACATAATATATACATATAAAACCTTTAATCGTCAAACATAAAGCCAGAAATAATCCGCGATTAAAATTTTATTATTATTTTCGGATTCGATTAAAAGTCGGCGGAATTGATCATTTTTTATTAATATTATCAGAACTTTTAATGGGACAAATGTATCATGAAGCCGCTCAGTTGGCTGTAAAATCCTATTTAAATCCAAAGACAGTTAAGAAAAAATAACAGCTACAAATGCTAACGATAACTGAAGCGATCTGACGTTTAAAAGCGCTAAAACGTCTCCAAACTCAAGTACAACAAGTTAAAAACTTTATAAAACTCTCATTTCACTTTGTTTTCAGTCAAACTCACCTTAGATTCAAAGCTGCACGTTTCAAAACATCAGGAACCACGTTGACGAGGACCCGGAACCGGAAGCCCAGGGGAAGTGCGTCATTACGTAACCTGCACGCATCACTTTCCGGTTGGCGGGAAGCTGAACGTAAACAGAACAGTTCGGATTCCCTGAAAAGTCGTTTCGGCTTTATTTTGATAAACTTTTTGATGCGGATTTAAAGACGCTGCGGCTGGTTGGTTCTCAGCAGGATGGTTCAGATATTCATACGGTAAGAACGGCGATATTTGTCATTTTATTTCACAGAAGGGTTTCGTATTTTTAGCGGATAATATTCCAAAAGATCCAGAATCACAGCAGCAGGTTTAGATGTGAAAAAAGTACTAAAAGATGGACAGCGGGGCTTATTTGTGAGTCATAAAAATAATCATAAAAGTTTATTTACTTCCATCTAAAGTTGTTAAAATATTTTTTAACAAGTGCTCCTCATATGTGTATGAGCTGCAGGCGAAAACATTTTAATTTGAATTAGGTAATGTTATAGACCTTATTTATTATCTCCTAATTTAGCTGAAATTCACAAAATATCATTATTTTAACCTATAAATTAACGTAACTAATATTAATAAATAATAGTAGTTCTGAAACTATCTCATTAGGTTGCAAATTGAAATAGAATCAAATAATTTTATTATTTTAATTTTCTGTTTACACCATCATTTTCTTTAGTGCATTGGTAATTTTGCTGTTATTTTTCTGTATGTTTTCCAACAGCATATTAGCACTGGGATGCTTGCAGTGCCTTGTGAAAGTATTTAAATCATTTTTATTCGAGTTTTATGTGACAGACGTAATCTACTTTGTATTGTTCTATTGCATAAAGTCACAGAAAATTACATTGAACATTCTGGTGGTAACATGACAATAATGGTGTAAATACTTTTGTATGACACTATATATATATATATATATATATATATATATATATATATATATATAGTGTTATATATATATATATATTTATATATATATATATATATATATATATACATATATATATATATATATATATATATATAATTCCCTTCTCACCCACCGCAGTGGTTCCTACCCTCTGAGCTCGGGTCCTCTACCAGAGGCCTGGGAGCTTGAGGGTTCTGCAGTATCTTTGCTGTGCCTAGAACTGCACATTTCTGGACTGAGATGTCTGATGTTGTTCCTGGGATCTGTTGTAGCCACTGCTCCAGTTTGGGGGTGACTGCCCCGAGGGCCCCGATGACCACAGGCACCACTGTGGTCTTCACCTTCCAGGCCCTCTCCAGTTCCTCCCTGAGGCCCTGGTATTTCTCCAGTTTCTCCTTTTTCCTGATGTTGCAGTCACTCGGTATCGCTACATCCACCACGACGGCTTTTCTCTGTTGTTTATCCACTACGACAATGTCCGGTTGGTTCGACCTTACAATTTTATCTGTCTGGATCTGGAAGTCCCACAGGATCTTAGCTCGGCCATTCTCCACCACCTTTGGGGGTGTTCCCCACTTTGATCTCGGGGCTTCCAGTCCATATTCTGCACAGATGTTTCTGTACACTATGCCTGCCACTTGGTTATGTCGTTCCATGTACTCTTTCCCTGCCAGTATCTTGCACCCTGTTATGTGCTGGACTGTCTCAGGGGCCTCCTTGCACAACCTACACCTTGGGTCTTGTCTGGTGTGGTAGATCTGGGCCTCTATTGCTCTGGTGTTTATGGCCTGTTCCTGGGCGGCCAGGATGAGAGCCTCTGTGCTGTCCTTGAGTCCAGCTTTTTCCAGCCATTGGTAGGACTTTCTGATATCAGCCACTTCAGTTATTTGCCGGTGGTACATCCCATGTAGGGGTTTGTCCTCCCATGATGGTACCTCCAGCACCTCAACTTCTGTTCCCCATTGTGTGAGACATTCACTGAGCACATTGTCTGATGAGGCTTTGTCCCTGATGTATCTATGGATCTTGGATGTTTCGTCCTGGACAGTGGTTCTCACACTCACTAGTCCTCTGTCTCCTTCCTTGCGGCTCGTGTACAGTCTCAGGGTGCTGGATTTGGGGTGGAACCCTTTATGCATTGTTAGTAATTTACGTGTCTTAACATCTGTGGCCTGTATCTCCTCCTTTGGCCAGCTAATATATATATGTATTGTTCTGTTATTATGAATCTTTTTAATGTTAAAATATGATCATAAAAACATCTCATAAGGTTTTCATGAGAAATAAACATCTCCTGTTTTTCTCTTTGAACAAAGAGAAAAATTCTTCTCTTTGAAGAATTTGCTCTGTTTTAGCTGCAGAAGTAATGACAGAACTTCCTGTTTAACCAGACCGTACCGTGTGTTTGCGCTCCTGCAGGGGCAGCGTGGACGGTAGCAGCCCTCCAGAGTGGCTGCTGGTGGAGCTGCAGGGAGAGATGATGTCCAGACGCAACTCTGGGCTGGCGGGTAACGTGATGGGAGACCTGCTCTACACCAAGGAGGTGGAGATCCTTCACACCCAATGAAACCATCCACTCACAATCAAGATCAGATGCATATTTTAACTGGGCTGAAACAATTAATAGTGAATGAACTTAGTCATTTAGTAATTGATTGATTATTAACGGGAGAATAAAGACTCAAAAAAAGTAAATTTGCTTTAAGGAAAACATAATCAGATTACAAATTAAACCAAACTTAGACAAAAATATATGCAATTTGAATTTAATTTTCTTTAAAAAGGGCAGACTTTTCTTGTTTTACATCAAATTATTCCTATTTACTAAATGACATAAATCTTAGCACAAAAAAAATGCTTTTTTTTGTTTGTTTTTTTTTTACTAACTTTATAGCAATAAAAACAACTTTCTTTCAATTTAGTATCAGAATTAATTGTTTTTCAAACATATTTTGCTTTCCTTCCACAAATGTCTCCAAAACTTTTCAACTGAATTGAATCTTTTCAGTTCACATGTATTTTTATTTCCAAGGTGGGGTGCTGGAAAAGTTTGAAAACTTACCTTGAAAAATTCTTGAATTTTACTCTGGTAAAAAGCGTACAGAACCTACAAACATTTTCACTCGACGAAAAAACAAGAAAAACATCCACAGTTCTGTTTTAGTCTCTCAACTTCCGGTGCTGTTCGTCTTTTGTCCACCAGGGGGTGCCGGTGCTGATCGTAGGACATCACATTCTCTACGGGAAGCAGGTCAAACTGGAGAAACCCTTCGCTGTCCTCATCAAACACTCTGGACATTCACAGGACACTGATGCTGCCGGTGACGTTACCATGGAAACGGAGCAGCAAGAACCTTCCTCATCCTCTTCCTCCACATTCTACTCAGTGTCGGCTCTCATCAAACGGAAACTGATCTTTAAGACTCGCCCCAAACCCATCATCACAAATGTTCCCAAGAAAGTATAGAAGGACGATTACTGGCCGGTCCAAACGGGTCAGAGGCAGGTTCTGTGTTTTAAAGTGCTGCTTTGTGACGTTTTTCTCCTCTGTTTGGATTTAAATGTTTTTCTCCTCCATTCCTAACGTAATTAAATGATATCTAAACTGCAGGAGCGGTTTTGATTGTTGCCTTATCATCTGTTCAGTTATTTTACTTTTTTTTTTTTTTTTGCTTCATCAATCCAGTTTTTCTGTTCAGTTTATTTAAATCAGCCACATTTATTTACAGCTCTGATAAAAAAATTGTCAAAAATACACAGAGGCTGAAACGATTAATGGGATTAATTATCATGGATTATTGAAATAATTGTCAACCAATTTAGTACTCAATTAATCATTAACTGGAATATTCAAACACATTTGGAAAAACACATTTGTAAATACAGTTTAGCTTCACCCCGTTCACATTTACTAAAGGAATGCTGTGTAATTGTATTTTAGTTCATGTTTACCTTCTTATTTAAGAAAGGGAATTATTTGTTGACTTCTAAAATAAAACCGATAACTCTAGGTTTTAAGAAAAGGACAATAAAGCAGTAGGTACAAATAAGTGCAGCAGTTAGAAACACATCTCTCAATGAGGATTTTTGTTCTTTATATAAAAATTGTACTCAGATTACATGTTAGAGTATTTTTCAGCTATAAAACATTAATTTATTTTAAGGCATTTTACAAATTTTTACCTATTCCCTATAAAATTTGAGTTAATCTCTAATCTTTTCAAGTCACAGTCGTTAAAATAGGTTTGGACTTCAGAGCAAAACCACTATTTGACCAGCAGGGGACAGCAGCGACAAACCGAGTAAAAAGTTCCAAGTTTCATCCAAAAATCATCAGAAAACATAAGTTTGCTGACAAACATTCAGGGTCTTCCTCTCTGCTGCAGCAGCAACATGTTACCAGAATACTAATGGCTTATAGTGTGTTTGATGAAGGCATTTCCACACATTTAAAAAAAATGGCCGCCTGTCAGGGGCCCCCATGACTGAATGGACCAATTCATTCACCAATAAACACTTCGTAAACCTCTAAACCTGTTTTCCAAAGTCAAAAAACATGAATTTAGTGAAACGGTTCCCAATGGTGAGGATGGGTGCCATCTTTGGGTCCTGAAATTGCAAACAGAAGGTCCAGAGATTGAAATTATCCTGTGGAGTTCAACTAAATTTCAAAATGATTATGTATAAAAGTGTGAAAAACTGTTAAGGATTGTTATTTTGAAGTGAGATCCAAAAATAGGAAACAACCAGGTGATCTAGCTTCTAGTGCAAATCTCTCAGTACACTTGAAATAAGACAAAACTAACTTGCAAGTAACTTTTCAGCAAAATATTGGAGTTTGGTTCAAGAAAATAATTCCTTAATGTTGATTTAAAAAGAGTGCTTGTTAACATTTTATAATGTGGGGAAAATGTCTTGTAGAATGTGTAAGTAAATTACGATAGATCAATCACATTAATTATATTAATTCGTGAATTTAAAATAAATTCAAATTTGTTTGTGACCAAAAAAACTTGAAACAAGAAATCTGCAAACTGTTAAATTGTCAGAAAAAAATACATCATTTAGGATTTAGCTTCCGCTGTCCTCCAAGATGGCGGACCAAGAACTCATCTGGCATCTTAAAAAGAAATTTTTTTCTTTTAATGTACAAGTCCTTTTTGAATCTATACATTTAAAATTTAACAAAACAACAGAAAAACATAAATTAAAAAAGAAAGTCCCACTGGAGACGCTCCCAGATTTTATAACTTAAATCTCTTTGGTGTTCAGTCTTTACACGGTTTTGAACAAAGTTCATTCGACGTAAAATGACCCAAATATCAACAGTAAAAAGAACAATGTTCGATAGAAAAACATCACTACTACACAAATGAAAGCTGGCATCCCGGGAAAACGTTTAAAACGATCTCTGAACTGGTGAATGAAACTGTAGTAGAGGCTGTAAACGGAGACGTGGACCCTCACGAACTATAAATTAGTCCTGGACAGCACCAGAAATCCAGCTGCTTGATGATTCAGGTGTTCTGCTTGGAGCAGGTGATTGTGCTGTTGTTGACCAGTGGGACGGAGTCGAAGCTGCTGGTTCAGACTCTGAAAAACCAGTCATAAAAATCTGATTTCCCCCTCCCTTTCTGTCTGCACACAGTCGTTACAAAACTTCAATTTTAAGCTGCTGAATGTTCCATGTTATCATCTTTAATATGGTCTTGATCAGTAGCTTTCTAAAGTTTTTTTTTTTTTAATTCTGTGGACTTTAGCTGCCGTAAGCTAATTTTCACTCAAATCGTTTCGCTTGAAACGAAACGATTTCCATAAATACAGAATGGGACGCAAGTTATCATCAATGATTTAATCTTATGATCAGTAAGCGGCCATTTTCTTAAAACCCTCAGCTTTCCCTTATCAAGAGGGCCAGCAGTGAGTGAGTAAGCATTCCTGCGCATGCGCATTAAGAGGTCCAACTGTCAGGAGCTGTCAGTTCAGCATAGGCGACAAGTTGTGACGAAAATAAGCCATTAAATTGTTTTCAATGATAACTAGATAGATATACACGCATTGTCGTGGTTTCTAAGTGTATATAAGCAGGGTCTAGCTACAGCTATAAACCGTTTCTCTTTTCCGTTCTGCGATACCGCCGCCATCTTTGTTTACATAAACTGACTCCGCTAAAGGATGGCCAGCGGCGCCCTCTGCTGGATGGCGGCCAAACTACATAATAATTATTAAAAATAAGAAGTTAATTTTGGCACATATCTTATATTCATCAAGGCACGTTATTAGCAGCTGGTGAGCTCACTTAACACAAAAAACGTTCACATATTTATGAATATTAAAATTACAAAAAGGTGATTAAATCTGCTTGTGTGTAGATTATGCCATTTTCATAATCTCATAGATTAACTATTTATGGTATGTTAGATGTAATCAGGTAAGCTAATATATGATCAGATAGACAACGTAGTCTAAACTAATACATGCTAAATCTGGCTAATTAAGCTAATCTAAGGTATTGTAAGCTTAAGTAAGCTAATGGGGAGTAAAGTCAGATACAAAAAAGTCAAATAACCCAAACTAAGATAATCAAACATAAGATAGGACTAAGTAGAAAAAAGCTAAGATATGCGAAATTCATGGAGCTAAATTTATGTCGACAGAACCAAGGTAGGCTAAGCTAAGACAGGCTCAGCTGAGCTAATGTGATTTTTATGAGGCAGAGAAAAATGTAAAAATTTCTACAGATCTCTAATGTTTTCAGACTATTGCAATAACAGAGAAAAAGTATAATTCCTCAAATGATGTGTTTATATTTTTAGGTAATTGCTGTTTGGAAATCTCTTTGTTGAAGCTAATTTACTATTTGATGTCTGTAAAACTGCAATATTTTAGTTTTTTTTTTTCTTATTCCAGCAAAAGAAATGCAAACTAAATGTGTTTTGGTAACTGGTAATGGTTTTGGTAATGAAAAATGTCTAAAGATCAAATTTAACAAGATTTAAGGTATCTGTTTACTCAACACTGTTCCTCCATTGAGGTTATGAGTAGAAATTAATTGGCTTTACAAACAAAATGAAAAATCTGAAAATGGTCAGGTGCAAAGACTCAACAGAAAACGAGCGAAAAACAGCCAAAGTTTAAAGAAAACTTCATAAATCTTGGAGAACTACTGATCAAGACCATTTTAAAAATGAATCTCTTGCCACTTTGAAGAAAGATAAAATAAAAACACACTGTGAATAGATCAGGACTTTTAAGAAAATGTCCCCTGAGTGCAAATATTCTCTGTTTCTTCTAAATATTTGGGTTCTGGACTCTCCACACTGTTTGCTTTCCGATTATCTTGAAACAAAACAGCGAATGCCAGAAATAACTGATTTCTTCAGGTTCTGCTTCGTAGCAATCACCTTCAGATTGTTTCTGGTTAACTGAAGCTTCGTTTCCACCAGCTGGGTATTTTCAACATATATTGCATTACTATACACTTTTTCTAAGATTCTTGTTGCTTCATATCAAGATTTGTGACAGAAATACAGCAACTCTCAACCAGTTTGCGTTGTTTTGACAGAAGCTGAGAGAAACTACTCAGCTGGACCTTTCAGTCCAACTTTTCACTCTTTCACCAAACGTTCAGATATTAGCTTTGCCACTGCGGCATGTTTTCTTTATTTTTGACCAACTGAGAGCTCCTGTTCTTCCTGCTATTTTAATTTAATCATCATTCTACAGTTAGACTTGCACTATGCTAAGATCAGTGCAGGTTTTTAACCTGCAGCTTGCATGTTTTCTTATTGGTTGGTTGTACATGATGGGCGCCAAAGGGAGTCATCTAAAAGACCAACTTTTAGATGACTCCCTTGTTCGACACCTGAATCAAATTGTTCATTAGGACCTTTTTGCTCTGCAGAGGCCTGATAATGAGTAATTAATCTGAGACAGGTGTGCAGAAGCAGAAACGCATTTAAAAATTTATGGATCGTAGATTTGCAGAGGTGGGCAGAGTAGCTAAAAATGTATTCAAGTAAGAGTAGAAAGAAAGTTGCCATCCAATTAAGAGTAAAAAAATATTTGATGAAAAGTCTATTAAGAGGAAATTTAGTTATTTTAAAACTCAAAGTGAAAATAATTCAGATAAATACACTGTATTATAAGCCTGGCGGGCCACCAGGCTTAATTTGGCTAAACATTGTTTATTAATAGAAAAGACGAGTTAAAGAGTCTCTAGTGAAATGGTTGGAAGCACAAAGGCAGCATGATGTGGTCAGTATGTCAACACATAGGAAACTGACATCAGGCGTCATTTTTTACTCTCTAATCACTTCCTGTCTTCACCTATCTACATGCCAACAACAATAAGTAACAGATAAAAGATCCCAAAATTTTGGACACTTTATTTTGAATTAAACAACTAAAGTGCAAAAAATATATTTATTTTAATTGTTTTTTTTTTTTGTTTTTTTATGTCTGCCTTTTTTAAGACTTTGTAGTTGGTGTTTAGGTATTGCTAATAATACAAAATTACAAACTGATATTTTCAAACTTCTTGTCATGTATAAACATTTTTAACTCAGAACACGGCAGATGACTGGATCGCCCCAACCACCAGGCTTAGCAAGTTTTCTGAAATAACAGAATTACAAAATAATGAAATCAGGCAAAAGGGAAAAATATCCAAATCAATTTCTTTCAATATGAAACTTCTGACAGTTTCATATTAAAATAAGTTTGTTCTTCATTCAGTGAAGTTATTCACAGTATCCAGAAATGTTATTTGAATAGAGACACTTAATTATGAAGTTACTCAAGTAAAGCTAAAAGTACAACATAGTAAAAATAGTCCTAAAAGTAATTTGTTTTCCAAAACGTTACTCAAGTAAATGTAACTAGTTATTACCCACCTCTGTACAGAACCGGACTGGGACTGGATTTAAAAATCTTTTCAATTTTGCCTCAGGCTCATCAGGGACTTTGATGTTTCCTCCTCTAATTTTCCCACTTCTGGTTTGTAAAAAAAATTAAAATAAAAAAATCACAGGTCTGCTGCTAACTTGTCCTCAATACCTCCACGTCTGCCTGAACACTTTAAAGCTGCAGATGCAAAGTTTATAAAAATGTTTTTTACTTATTTGTTAGAACTGTTGTATGCCATGACAGTTTGTTATGAGACAGATAATCTGTAAAAAGATCGATCTCTTCCACTTCTACTTTTCTTCTGTCTGAAGAAAACAACCAATCAGAACTAAGCGCTGTCAATCACAATCTTGTGCAGCGCTGCTCATCCCTTTCCATCCCCTGCTTGATCCCTACTACAGCTTTTCCCCATCAGTAGATCTTGTTGTGAATGCTAAAGCTAGTTAGCATAGCCACCGATAATGGTGGATAAAAGGTTTTTCTGTCATCTGAGTTGTTTCTGCCATTAACACATTTAGCAGCCAGTATATGAGGTTGATTGACGGCGCTAAGACCCGCCTCCTGGCTCTGATTGGTTGTTTTTGGTCTCAGGGAGGAGATGAATCATATCGATCATATCACAGATTATTTGTCTCATGACATGGTGACAGTTTTAATTCATATATTTTTTTTATAAAAGTCACACACTGCAGCTTTAAGACCTGAATCCAAACAGTGGAAAGCACCATCCATCTCTAAGATTTCAGACTCTTGTCTTTGTAGCACCAGTGTTGAAGATCCCAGCTCTTTGCTCCACCTGGTAGAGTCAAACTGCAGTGAAACCTGGAAGCCATCCGGCTGCCGCGGTTCAGGACTCCGCGTACGGCAGGTGATACTGCTCCTCCCTCTTGTTGCATCGTTTAGCTACGATGGCTAAGTACAGCACCAGCAGGATGAGCCAGTAGCAGGCGTACAGCACCGTCCCCGCTATCAACAAGGCCTTCTCCGTTTCGCTGAACGGCTCCTGGGTTTCACAGTAGACGGTATACGCCACGCCTCCCAGCAGCACCAGCGCCCAAACTGTGACCGGCACAGCGCCAATGAGGTTGACCACTATCTTCCTGCGGCCAGACGTTCCCCATCCGGCCTTGTTGATGGTGAGCAGGGCAAACATTTTGGCAGGAAGCAAGCTAGACATGTAGAGCAGAGAGTAGAGCGACATGAAGATCATGACCAGACTTCCTCGCAGGAAGCAGGCGTAGGTGGCCTTGACCATCCCCACCAGCTGCACCGTCAGCAAGAAGAGCAGGATGTTCCAGAGCCGCCCGCGGTAGAACAGGTGGATCACTGTTGCGACCAGGAAGAAGGGGAAGAAACCCGTGACCACCGACTCGTAGGTCATCCACAGACTGTGCTTGTGAAACCAGAGGGCGTTGTAGAGCCATTCACGGAAGTAAGACTTGCTCCATCGTGTTTGTTGGTTGAGCCAACGCAGATACTGCGTGGGTGTCTCCGTCTGACACTGCGACCGCGCCGTGTATTTAGTCTTGTAGCCGAAGCTGAGCACCCGGTTGGTGAGGTGGCGGTCGTCGCCAAAGCTGCACTTGGAGCCCAGGAAGGTCTGGTGGTACCAGGGCTCCAGGAAGAGCTGCAGCAAGGAGTTCCTGTACATCCCCAATGGACCGCTGATGCACTGGACGCAGCCGAAGTAGGACTGGCAGGCTCGCTCGATGTTAAAGGCCATCCAGTAGCGCACGCTGCTCAGGAACGAGATCCACGAGTCGTACTTGTTGAGGATCTGGAGGCGACACGGTGCAGAGAAATGTCTTGTAGAAAACAAAGAATTTTCTTTCAGCAAAGAACAACACAGTCAGAGCAGAAATTAAGCCAAAACTCTCCAAAAATACAAACACTGAGCATTTAAGATTAAAAAATCCTTCTCCTACAACTCCGCTACACCTTCTAGCTTCACCTGGTCTAAATTTGGTTTGTAAAAAAATCCTATTTTATCAAATAAATAATCAGTTTATCCAAAAAATAATCAACACACCAGACCTCTGCTGTACTGATGTTTTCACATGTTGATGTTAGAAGTATTTTTACAGATCAGATGAACATTAAAGCAATGCAAAATGTTTATTTTCTAATTCAAATTAGGGCTTGAATACTGTATAAAAATATAAAATGTATATATAAGTAATTTGTTCTCCAAAGATAAACCAAAAATAAAACAAAGCACACAAAAAACCCAGCAAATATTTAAATAAGTAGGTGGATAAAAAGTACATAACTAAAAAAATAAATAAACAAACAGGTTACAGAAAATTAATAAAATATAAACTCAACAAAAAGCAAATAAAATGGGGGCATATAATATATATGTTGTTCATTGTTCTTTTAAAAAGCAGAAATAAATCATAATTAAAAAAACTGCAAACATTTTTTATCCCATTAATTGTCAGAATAATCGCTTTCTAAATTAATCTTTAGTTTTGGCCCTAATTTTAATTCTTTATAACATGGATTGGGTGTTTTTAAGTCTGTCGATGTTTCAGATGGCTTCCTCCAGACTGAGAGCAGAAAACTGATCACAAAATCCTTCAGATCGACTTTCAGCTCAGTTTCACTACCTGCACGTCCCCGCCGACTCCCCCCACCATCGGGTCTTCCTCAAGAACCTTCAGCATCTCTATAGTGCAAGCCGGGTCCAGAACCGTGTCCGAGTCGCACACCTGCACCGCAAGACAAAGCGTTGAATAATTCAGAAGGTCAAATTCAGGATGCAGCTGCTGCAGAATGCGGATTGCTGATTATGCGTAAAAAATCTGCAGAGAAATGAAGGACTGCTGACAGAGAAGTGAGCCAGATCATTGAGGTTTCACATCAGCAGGTCGACCTCTGACCCGGAGCGCCAAGCAGCAGATGAGGGGTTTCAAGTGTTTAGGCTGTTTTTGGGAGTGGATGTACAAAAATGTCAAAAATCACCCCCCGCTAATACTGACGTGTCTTAAAAGCCGAATACAGGAAAATTTAAGAGTTTGAAAAAAAGAGTAAAAACATGAAAAACACTTTACTCAAACTTTCTAAAATCTAGAAAATATGGAAATTGATGGAAATTTTAAAATTAAATAATCATTTGCTAATCTATGAAAGCAAAGATTAGGGCCATTGCAGGTAGGCAGATAATAGGTAGAAAAAAGGGGTAAATTTTCACCAAAAACCTCAAATTTTTAGATTAATCTTAAAGGTTTTCTAGAACAAACTTGGAAAATGTTGAGATTAAGCTCAACATTTTGTTCTAGAACCTTTCCGACCTTTGAAAGTCATAAATTTTCTAGATAATATGTGATTATTTAATCTCATAATTTCTTGCTATTTTTTTTTACTTTTGAAAAAAGTTTGTGAATTTCCACATATTTTTCTACAAAATTTCTGAGATTAACCTAAGAAAAAAGGTGGACATTTCCTACTTTTAAAAGCCAAATATTTCTTAGAAAAATATTTTGAGAATAATCTCAGGAATTAATTTCAAAACCTTTTCCAGAAAAGACTCTTTGTCTTGCAAATGTCTGACATTTGGAACTGGTAGAAATTAAAACAATTTTCTAGAAAATTTCTGAGATCAATTTCAAAATTTCATAGTTTTTTTTCTTGCAACTTTTTGACTTTTATAGTTCAGAAATTTTCTTATTTTTTTCTTGAAAATTTCTGAAATTAACCAAAAAATGTATGAGTTTTTTGGCAGGAATTTACTTGAAAATTTTCTCAAATCAATAATATTGTTATCGTAATAACTATATATCGTCCAGCAAAATCTGTTATTGTGACTTTTTGTAGGAAAAGCGACATTTTAACCACCTGTTGAGATTTTGAAGGAGTTTTTCTTACCTGAACATAATCCACGCTGTCACCCAGAGCTTTGAAGGCGGTGTACATCACCTCCCGTTTCCCGCCCCACTCCTGCATGACGCAGGAGTATCGGCGGCCTTTAACCAGCCGGGCCACCCGGTTCGCTTCCTCCATGTGCACCGCGCTCCTCCTCCCTCCTCCAACGCCTCCTCCTTCCCCGCCATCGCTGTGAAAGTTCCCCTTCCACACCATGCTGCCGGCCTGCTCCGCTCCACCCATCACCTCCTGGAAAATGTCCATCATGTATCGGTCCTCGGGCCGGTTCCCGTCCACCACCAGCACCACCTTCAGGCCCGGAAAGGAGATCCGCCGGACGCTGCGCAGGCATTTCCTCAGGTAGTCCGGGTCTTCCTGGTAGGCAGCTATGCAGAGGGCGACGGAGCGGCGCAGGTGCCGAGGCCGGGACGGGCTCCGCATCCGCCGGTGCTCCAGGAAGGCGAAGAGGCTCTGGAGGAAGAGGTGGAGGGAGAGGAAGGCGCCGTAGAGGCCGAAGGACAGGTGGTGCTGCTCGGTGTGGATGAACTGGTAACCTTCAGAAACCAAACATGAGCGTCACAGTTTCTCCTCATGGAGACTTTACAGTGAGCAGGGCCGACCAAAGACTTTTTGGGGCCCAAGGCAGATTTTCATTTGAGGGCCACCCATTCCAACATGTTCATCATTCCTACTCTAAGTGTTGCTGTGTTTCCATTACAAATGTGTGCAAAACTTTATCGATATGCCACTAAGTAAAAAAAAAACAAAACAACAACAACAACTCAGTTTCGCTATTTCCATTAAAAATGCTTTTGGATACATTTTCTTCACAAAATAAGACATTTTAAAAAATGGTGCGCCATCATCCTCCTACCACTTCCTGTTGTCTTCTTTGTCATTTCCGCCAGTAGTAACATCCGGTTGGTGAACACATGTGATGTGATGAGAAAGTGTTTCTAATGCAGTTTTGCAGAATGCACTGATTCCACTATGGACAAAAAAGCACTTCATCCAAGCACCAAAACATGTTTTGTTCTTTTTCAATTTTCATGTTTCCATTAAGCTAATTTATTTCCGTAATTCCAATTAACTTGATTATATGTTCAATGTAATCACGGTGAGTGGTTATGTGAGTGGGTGAGAGAAGACAACCTGTGATGTAGGCCAGTAGGATGGTGAACAGAACCACCGCAGCAAACAGGGTGGTGACCACGATGTTCAGCGCATTCCTGCAGCGAGAGGGCATCTGGTGGAGGAAGTCAAGACAAGGAATAAGAGGAAATGCAACACACACACACACACAAAAAATCAGTTCATTTATACAGTGCAAAGGACTTTGGAGAAAACTAAACTGGCTAAATGATAAAAACTGTTTCAATAACTGATCAATGTGAGTGTGAGCAAACATTTCCATTTATTCTGAAAACATTTAAAGCAAATTGTAGGTTAGCAACTTTGTAACGATGCAGTTTTTATGGAATGTTTGAATGATTGCTGAAACAATTAGTCTGATTAATCACAAAGAATCAGTTAACCGCAATGATGTCCAATGATTAGCTGATCATTGTGAGTAAACCCCTTGGAGAAGTAGCTGTTGCTGCCCACCAGTCAACATGAGAAAGATCAATTCTGCCAACCAGTGTAGGGCTGAAATGATTAATTGTGATTAATCGATTATTGAAGTAATCTTCAACTAATTTAATAATTGATTAATCGTCATATACATAAAAGAGGCTGAAAGAACAACTTACTCAGGGCAGTAATTAAGCCAAAATTGTACAAAATATAAACATTTTGCATTTAAGATGGAGAAAATCGTTTCTCTATGCGTTTGTTTTACCCAGAAATCCTCAAGTGGCAGTTTGTCCTTTGCATTGTTCTAATTCTATAAAATACATTTAATATCAGACACATTTCTCTGTCCAATTATTAATCTGAAAATAATCAACCAAACACAACATTGATGTTAAATCAAGCAGAAAGGCCTTTATCTTTGAGAATGTGTTCTTGCCTTATTATTCCAATTGCCGCTATAAGAGTTGAAAAACAACAATGCTATCGTTTATTGCAGTAACTTCTGGGACAATTTATCATCCGGCAAAATTTGTTATCGTGAGAGGCCTAAGTTCAATAAACCTTAATGAACTTTATGGATAAATATCCAAAATAAATAAACAAAACAACAGAAGATCATCGTCACAGACGAATTCCCGCTGCCAGTCCGACCAGTCCCCTCCTCCCAGTCTGCCCTGCTCTGGGTTAATAGCTCTAATTAAAGGCCAGGCGGGGTTTGTCCGGAGTGCAGCAGCAGTTGAAACAGGAACAATTCTGCCCTTTCATTCATGAAATTACCTCCATCCCCCACCTGGCCGCCCTCACAGCACAGACACACTGACTTTCCTGGCATCACATTCAGCTCTGAGGGACGGAGACGTTTATCGCCCAATCTGAGCGATTTTCGCCGTGGATGATCCGGGATAAATGATATTCCTGACAGAAAAAAAATCCGGCAGAATTTCCCCGAATGAGCCAGATATTTCTTCATAGTTATGCTCATGTGTCATCAAAGCCATTTAGAGGGAGTTTAATCAGAAATCAGAGCTTTGTACGAATCCTGGCTTCTCTAAATCTGCAACTCATTTTAGCATGGGCTAACACTGCTGAACAATTTATAGAAAAAGGTTCTGTCTTTCTCAGATAAAAAAAACTTGATGTCATTAAAGGTGACCTACAATGCTTCCTTGAACAGCTTAGGATAGGTTTATGGTTTATACAAAACACTTTTTGCACAAAGTCATTCTTAAATAATGAGATTTTAGCTGTTTTAGAGCTTTTGACATTTTAAATCCAAATAAGCGGCTGCTGGCCACGTCTTCCAACTCAAGGCTTACATTCACACGTGAAAATAGATGCAATTATACAACCGTACATCTTTGAAAAGCACAAGTGGAACCTCCTGCGCAAACAACAAGAATGCAGCAAGTGGTTTCTGGATTGCAAATCAAAAACAAAACTCTTGTTTTTTCCAGCAGCCATTTTACAGCGCATACTGCGGTAAAACAAGCTGACCACATGTTTTGAAGTTTCACTTGGGTTGCTAGGTAAAGGCAGAGCTCTGCTGGGGTTGCTAGGTAACGAGCAGAACTCTGGTGGAGTTGCTAGGTAACGAGCAGAACTCTGGTGGAGTTGCTAGGTAACGGGCAGTGCCTGGCGATTTGTGACGTTACATTCCAGAAGTTTTTGACACAGCTTATTTTCCAGACACCCAAAAATATTAATTTATTTCCAAAAAACCAAGCTGCTGTTTTAATCTCTTGAGCTGTTTATGCTTAAATGGAAGTACAAATGTGTTTTAAATGTGAATTTAAATTCGATAAGTAAAATTGTCTACCATATAAAATACTATTTTCATTAATATTAAGAAATTATTTGCTTGTAAAAACGTTTATCTTGGTGAGAAGTTTATTGTAAGTTAGTTTTGTCTTATTTCAAGTGTACTAAGATATTTTGCACTAGAAAATAGACAAAAATAATTGGTGAGATTTGTGTTTTTGATGTGCATTAGCAATAGCTGTTATTTAATTATGATATATCAACAAACTTCTCATCTGTAGGCATTGTTGTTTTTTATCGTTTGAATAATTTTTTTAAAACCTTGGACAGAATTTAAATAAAGTTTACAAATGTCAACAAAACACTTTATATTTATACAATAAACAGAAACAACATAAAAATGTAACAATTTTGTGTGCATTGTTTTCTAATTCATGACAAAAAAATATTGTTGGAGAGCAGATCACAGTAAAATCTTTTTGTTTACAAAAATAAAATAATATTTCATAAAGGTATCTGAAACTAAAGAATCGATCTTATCACGTTAGTACTGATACTGATACTGACTTAGTATTGATATTATCAATATTTTGGACCGATCCACCCACATGTAATGTTAACAGCTTAGACAATGCATTCATGTTTTACAGCTTTGTGTGTGATATAATGGAGAGTATATAAATTAGTCAGACTGGATTTTTCCCCTCCATTTTCCCTTTGAAACAGCAAAATAATACGGTTTTAATTGGGAATCCTTGATGTTCTACTGGGATTTCTGTCTGAATCAAGAGTGTCTTTGGTAATGAAGACGAATTAAAGGGAGCCTGGATGATTTAACAGGCCCAAGCAGCAGCAGAGGTCTGAGCCCCCTGGAGGTCAAAGGTCATATCATATGGAGACTGAACATGGAGAGTTTGATTATAGGGCTGGTTGAAGGTCAAGAGATGAGCTGGGAACTGGGAGTCAGACAAGACGAATGAGGAGGCCCAAGTAGATTTAACCATGAAGTTACTATATCAGTGGAATTGGTACATTTGCAACTCAGAAATTACAAAAATCCCAAAATTAATTAAGGGCTTGATTTTCCTCCTAAAGGGAAAAACCACCACAAAACCAGAAACCAAACCCAATACAATGACACATTATCAGCAATGTGAAAGTTTAGTGGAAGCAAACAAAACATCACCTTTGGTCTGCTGAAAGACATTAAAGGGGATGAATTATGCAAAATTCATATTTTGCACATTTTTGTAACTCAGTTTGGGTTTCCACAGCTTCTAAAACAGCCCAAGTATTTTAAACAACAACAACCAGGTGTTTTTGGGCAATAAGTTAATGTTTTTTGATGGATAATGAGCCAAATTAAGAGACACTGCCTATTACCTAGCAACCAAAACCGAGCTCCAACATGTTTGGTCAGCTGGTTTTAATGTTGTACGCATATTACAATGGCTGCTGGAAAAGTCAAGTATTTAGTTTAGTTGACTTTCCAATCAGAAACAACTTGTTGCATTCTCATTGGTTGCACAGGAGGCTCCACTTTTGCTGTTCAGGGATGTATGACTGTATAATTATGCCCCTGTTTGCAGCTATTTTCACATGCGAGCATAAACTTTGAGTTGGTGGTCTTGGCCACAGCAGCTGAAACAGCCTAAAACAGCTCATTCTGACAGGAGCTCCAATAGGCAGATTAAAATCTCATTATCTGAGAATGATTTTGTTTTTAAAAGAAACTGTATAGCCCATAGAGCTATCCTATTGTGATCAAGGAATTATAATAGTTCATGTTTAAACTTTGCAGAAACGTCACACACTGCATGTTTATTCCTTCTGCAAGAACAAACCTGAATGTTGATGATCAACTCCATCTCCCATCTGCCCCCACCTTCCCGATTCCTTGGCAAATGTGAGTCAGTTAATCTTGTGTAAGATGAGTAAAATTCAGAGCTGAACAAGCCTGCAAACACTAAACTGCTGGATGTGAGGAAACATGATGAACCACAGTAAAGTAAAGCAGGTATCGGTTGCCACTAGGGGGCGTCTTATTAAATTAACCTGCACAAGAAAGTCCTCGCATACAGCAATCACACAAATAAAATCACACGAACTGAGGTCTTGCTAAGTCTAAAAGCTTTTTCTCATAAAATTAAAATGTTCTTCTAATATTATGACTATATTTTTGTAATTAAAAATTCTCAGAGTCTCTCCCTAATATTCATGCACCTCATAGGAGGGATGTCTGAATTAAAAGCCATTCTGTGGAAATATGTTTATTGTCATTTACAATTAATCATAAAATATGGAAATTTATTTTTTAGAAACAAAAGTGACAACAAATTGATTAAAATCAGAAATCAGATCTGACATAAAATCAGACTTAATTTTTAAGCCATATTGCCCAGCCTTGGATAATGAGAGGAAATCTCTCAGGTTATATTTCAATCATTTCAGAAACATTGGAGTGACTTTTAAAAGATTTTTTATGTCCTGATACATAAAAGCTTAGAGTATAAAATGGGTTGTACTTTTGTTTTTTGCCAGGACTTCGTGTTCAGACAGAAGCTATTTGGCTGATTTACTAAAAGTAGGACTAAAAACAGCTTATTAAAGCACATATCGCCACATCTATTCAGGAGGGAGACACATTAAGGGATTTCTGAACTAGGACATGGCAAGAAAAATAAAGTATCTTTCCAGCAATAACAAAGAACTGCTACTAACCGACCTTTAACTGCAGTACCTATAGAAAATCATGGGTGACTTTCTACAGGTCAAATCAGTGAACAAATGTGCAGAGGCCAAAAAAAAATCCAAATTTCCAAAATAATATATAAATATATTATTATTATATTGTATTATTCTTCACTCTTTGAATAATCTAAATGAATGAGTTACAACAACATATAACTTTCCTTTGGGATTAATGAAGTATTTCTGCATTGAATTTGAATAGAATTGAATTTACTGTTGTAGTGCGGCCGCCATCCAGCAGAGGGCGCGGCTGGTCATCCTTAAGCGGAGCCGTTAATACAGCAACAAAGATAGCGGCCATTCTAGAAGGGGAAAGAGAAACGGTCCAAACGGAGTCCGATATGGGATGCAGAATGCCCTTTATGCGGTTCTGTTTTAAAATATAAACACTCAAAAAGCCCCTTAAGTTGTTATGAAATATAAGCATTCGACAAGCTCCCTAATTTTTTAACTTAATAATGCTCATTCGTTAACTTTTCTTTCAAAAATAACTGAAGTGCTGCGAAGGCTAGCATGACAGAAGAGGCGCAACAGAGGAAAATGGTAACATGTTCAGAAAGAATGCTTAATTTTGAGAGCTGTTGTGAGTTAATGAATGTCGTGGAGCGAAGTTTTACATTATTGACGATTGGACATTTATAAAAAATACGGAATAAATCACGTCAGGTATCGGTTCAATACATAAAATGCCAAATAAAGGAGCATTCCGTATCCCTATTTGGCTGTAAATGTGTTCACAAGGAATCACATGTTAAACATGTTTTATCTTTTATTTTTCTATTCCTGTTTTGTTATATTTTATGTGTAAGTTTAATTAATTAAATGTTTTTTTTCTTCTTTTTATATGTAGCATGTTAAGAAAAATGTTTATATTATGGAAAGACAGTTGACCCTCCATCTACTAATTGTTAGTCGATTGATGCGGTCCATCAACTTTATATTTGAAAAGTCCCACAGAATGAAACTGGAAACATTCTCTTTCTGCATCACTCTGCAAACATGAACCCCCAGACCTGAACACTGTCCTGCACTGTAGCCGAGCCGCTACTTATCCCAAACTTTCCATCCAGTTTGTGTCTCTGAATGCATCCATTCATTCAGCGTTTGGATCAACCTGCCAGACGTCAAACCTCATCCTGCTTCATCACAGACGTCTAATCTCACTTTTATTCAGTTTAATTAACCCTATTTCTTTCTGTGTGTGTCATTAAAGAAGTGCTTACCTTCCTGATCCAGTGGACCCTGTGTCTTCGTCTCCCCCCCAGATCGCTGTCCGTCCAGCCGGGACGTCCAGCCGTCGCCTCTCCTCAGCACAGCGCTCTCCTTGTTCTGGCCCCCTCCCTTCTCCAGCTCACACTAAATCTTTATTCCAGCTTGCTCGCTTAATTCAGGAGATTCCACATCCAAAAATACAGCTGGCAGCTCAGACCGCCACCCTCCTCCCTGCCTGGGGGCCGGCCTCCTCCGCCTATCCTCCTCCCTCTAGCTCCTGGTCCCGTCCCGGAGCATGGAGACCCTCCAACCCGCCAAGCTGGGATTGATCCGAGGCTTTCAGCCTGCAGATGATGCCGCTGCAGCTTTTGGGTTGCAGTTACTCTCCATCCCGACTCCTGATCCCAACCGTCGGCCCTGAAGAATGAAGTCTGAGGGTCAAAGAATCAGGTTTTCCTCTCTCCTCTCTGCAGAATCAGCTTCTCTCTGCAGCCTGAATCTTTGTCACTTTGTTCCTCCAGCCCCCCAACCTGCTCACTCTCTCTCTGCAATGCAGCCTCCAGCTTCCACCTCTCTGGCTGACTCAAAGCATCCCTTTATGGCTTTGTCTTCCCTCCACCTTCTCCTCCGTTCCTCCCTGCTGACGTCCTGCAGGTCGGACAAACCGCTGCGGCTCTGGGAATCAATACTATCCACACGACTCGATTACTTTTCATTCAGGTCAAGTAGCAGGACTGCAGATAAACAGATAAGGTCATTTTAGTACTGAGGTTTCCTCACGTGAGGATTTAACCACATTAAACACTGCAAAAATGCAAAGTTTTACCAAGTATTTTTGGTCTGGTTTCTAGTGCAAATATTTTATTACACTTCAAATACGACAAAACTAATTTACAAGTGACTTTCAGTAAAACATGGGAGCTTGTTTTAGATAAATAATTTCTTAATATCAGTGCTGAAACAATAAATCGGACAGTGATTAAACAATTCCTATCAATACATTTAACCTTAATCGATTAACTCATTATTTCAATATAAATTTGATTAATTAATTAATCATGATTAATTGGAAGATTGTAATTAATCTCTTATTTCAATATATTTGAATTTGATCAATTAACAACTGATTAATCATGATTAATTTCCAATTAATCACAATTAAGTGGTTTAATTGTGACTGATTATTTCCATATAGTTAATCTGTTAATAGATAAATTATGATAACTGATTAAAATACAAAATTAGTTGGTGATTTGTATAATCAATTCAAATAATCCCCATTAATAGTGATCAGTTATTTCAATACAATAAAACTTAATTGATTAATCACAATAAATCATCTTAATTGTTTCAATGTAATGAAATGTAATCACTAATACTAGATTAGTCATGATTAATCATACTGATTGATTTTTAAAATAGTTGTCAACTAATTTGGTAATTGATTAATTGTTAACTGGCATAAACTAAAAAAAGGCCATTTACTGGAAGAACAAAACACTCAGAGCAGTAACTCCACCGAAACGCTACATAAAATACACATTTTGCATTTAATTGATTAAATGTGCCAATTTTTTCATCTGACTAACCGATTAGTAGTTTTTAAATATTAACTGGCAGATTATTTCATTTATAACATGGGGAAATGTCATGTTATGAGGAAAATAATCTGGAACTAGTAATTATTTTCACCAGTATTAAGGAACTTCTGACATAAAACAAACTTATATCTTGCTGAAAAGTTACTTATATGTTAGTTTTGGTGTATTTTAAACATACTAAGATGTGTGCGAAGGGAACTAGACTAAAAATACTTCTGTGTTTCTGCAGCATTCATGTACTAATAAGTCTACTGCCATATATTGGTGGTTTGGTGGTTTATCGATCCTCTTGCATCATGGGAAGCATATTGGCATCTTAATGCATCATCAAAACCCTGCAAACACCATCAGTGTTTCAGCTTATTATTCACACCAGCAAGCTGTAACGTAGGAGATTTTGGAGACTCTTTCAGTGTAAAACTCTCCACCATTTCTCCTTTTATAGACTAAAAACTCCGGAGCCAAAATATCTGCATGTTGCCTCATTCTGAAAACATCTGCAGACTTTAGATAAGTTTGTTCACAGAGCTTTTCCTGGTCTAGTTTCTGCTGTTTCTCTTTATACACTTGACATAAGAAAAGACTAACTTATAGGTAACTTTTCAGCAACATATGAGTTTGTTTCAAATAATTCCTTAATACTGATGAAAATGTACTGGTTCCCTTGGCAGATTATTATTATTATTACAACACGGGAAAATTAACTGAATCAAATCTGCCAATGGAACGAGAACGTTTTCATCAATCCTAAGGAATTATCATATATCTTGCTGAAAAGTTACTTATTTGCACTTGAAGATAAAACCAGGAACAATTGATGAGATGTTGTGATTTTGGAAGTAAGTGCTTAGAGTAAGTAAATATTGTTCTCAAGTCGGAGTAGCACTACTTCAAGCTATTTTTACTAAAGGTAAAAAGCAGCCGTCCAAGAAATTACTCTAGTAAAAAAGTATTTGGCAAAAAGTCTATGCAAGTTCTGAGTAACAGATCAGATATTTAAATATTACATCATAAGACGGACCAAAATATAACGTGGAAATTTTGGTACTTTAAGAATGAAAATTACAATAATTCATATAAGAAACAAATAAAATTAAAAAAAGAAAATTAAAGAAAATTTTTTTAAATCAGTTTCTGTCAATATGAAACTTTAGCAGGAACTGTTTTTGGTTAAAACATGTTTGTTTTTCATCCAAAACTCAAGTAAGAGTAGAAATACATCATGATAAAAATTATTCAAGTAAAAGAAAATGTGTATTTTTTCAAAAAGATTACTGAAGTAAATGTAATTGAGTAAATGCAACTAGATGCTCCCCAGCTCTGCATGAGGCAGACGGAAGGATTTAAACATTTGAAGCGGCTCTGCGTGACGTTTTTCGCCGTGGGGGAGATCTCAGACTGCAAACAACTCAGACTATTGCATATTCATATAGAGACAGACCGGGGGGTCAACCCTTAAAGCCTGTTAGCCTTTTGCTAAACAAACGACAACAAAAGAAGGAATTCCTCTCCGTCAGGCTCCAGACCACACATAGGCTGGTTGACACAAAGCAGCGCGGCCTTTGTTGGATATTTCTGCCCAGATCTTCTCGCCATGAAGTCCAGACTTCATTGGACTCCTAAACATTTAGTAGGAGAAAAATAAAGACACCTTTGAGTGCGAGTCTCATTCAGGCTCCTCCCGATTCATGGCATACAACTCCTGGCCTAGTCTTTGTTTCTTTAGATTTTCTTTCTTAAGATTCAGACGGTTCTGCAGTCGTTATTTTTTCTTGTTAAAATTTATAAAAACTTGGAAAAGTTGTTCAACGTAAGACTGCAATTTCAAAATTGAATCTCTTTCATTGATCAAAACAAGTCAAAATTATACAGAAAGGCTGAAACTTACCCACAGATCTCTATTTGCTTAAACACCCCTTAGTAAACAAACCACTAACTCTTATACTTAAATCTGCTTGCAGCATTTTGTTTGAAAAGTTGACCCAGAAAAAGTCAGAAGTTTTGTCCTATTTTCTGGCACCTACGTCTTGGTACTTACAAGTAACCCTTCTGCAAGACACAAGAGTTTTTTCAGGTCTTAATTCTTTAATATTGATTTTAAAACATATTTGTTGCACTGGTAGATTTTTTTTTAACTCGTCACATTTCCCCCATGTTATAAGTGAAATAATCTGCCAGTGAAACTAGTACTTTTTAAAATCAATATTAAGAAATTAACGACTTAAAACAAGCTCTCATGTATGTCTTGCTGAAAAGCTACTTATGTTAGTTTTATCTTAATTGAAGTGAACTAAGATCTTTGTACTAGAAACCAGTTATGGTAAAAATCAAACACTGTAAAGTCAAAAAATCAACAATGCCGATTTTATTTATTTAGAAAAAAAAAGTTTAAACTAACTTGACCTTATGTGAAAATATATTAACTGGGATTAACCAAGTTATGTTTTAATTGTCAAGTCTGATAACTGCTAGAACCTGCCTGCTAACCTGAAGTAAATTAAAAAAAAAATTAACTGGAAAAACACACTAGATGAAAAACAAACTGACAGAACAGAAGTTTATTGTTGGAGGGGAAACCGACTCATTTCAGCTTCTACGGCAGGACGACGATCTTCTTCTCCAGCTTCTGCTCCGGGAAGACGAACCTCCTCATCACGTCGTCCAGCTCCTCCAGCGCCAGCTGCGCGTGGAGAACGGCCGCCTGGTCCGGGTCCGAGCGGACCACCAGCTTCAGGGCCCGGTACAGGTCCAGGAGAACATCGCTGAGCACCTGCAGGAGGCAAACAGAGCAGCCACACAAACCACATGTCAGGGCTAAAGATGTTTCCTGAATCTTATTTTAACCATATTTATTAACCCAAAAATAGGTGTGACTGGATTAAAAATGAGCAAATCAGTAGCTAGGAGGTTGAAATTTACTGTTAATCTGTTTCATAAATACAACAAACTGTTGTGGTTCAACAGAACATTAAACGGTTTTACAAAATAAAATGAAGTATAAGAGCCACACTTATACTTCACAAAAGCCCAAAACTTAAAATTAATAAAGCTACAAGAATAAAATCGCACGAGAAAAAGTTGAAATAATCTGGGAATAAAGTCATAATGACTTTATTCTTCAAATATTTACTTTATTTTTTGGAAATATTATGACTTCTCATATTATTCCGGCTTTATTCTCACAATACTGACTTATCTTTATCCACTTTATTCTCACATTATGACTTTATTGTTGAAATATTAGGACTTCTCATATTATGACGTTTGACGTTTTCTCTGTTGTTGTAACATCCGGTTGTTGATCATATGGCTGCAAAAAAGCCTTTCCATTGCAGTTACACCAACTTCGATACATTTTTACATCAAAAAAATGTTTTTCCCCGCAAATCGGCATGTTTATATTAAGCAAATCTATTTTTATAATTCTAATTCATGCGACTTTACAGTCAACGAGAAACGCAGCTGGTTTCACCTCTATGGATTTTTGTCCATCCATCTTCGCTCTCACTTTGCCTCCCGTCTTCTAAACCATCACGTCCCACTTTGACCTTTGCCCTATTTTTACTTTTCCCACATCCCTCGGTTATTACAGTCCAGCTGGTTCTGCAGTGATGACAGGACTTGGACCAGAACCCACAGCTGGACGACAGCAGGAGCCACAGCACACCTGAGCAGTGAAAAGTGCTTTTTTTACCCCGAGTTGAAATAATTTTAGCCTCCATATTCAAAAAGCTGAGTCACTCGTTGCTATGGTGACGGAATCTGCTGTTATACTGAAACAATTCTTGACCCATAAATGTCAGAACCTTCTGGTGACTGAACATGTACATTTTTATGAGTCTACAGTGATTTTTGTCACAGAGTTTAGAGAGATGCCCTGAATATAATGCAAGTAGATGAGAGAGGTGAACTCTCAGCGCTCTGGGTTGATTTAACAGAAAACTGTAAGTCCTACAGCGCTGACAGACACGCTGGGAGAAAGTAGAGACAAATACCTACGTTTGGATATATTAACTGTACATGTGGAGATAAAACTGTGGGAATGAAATTGGTTAAAATAAAAAAAATCTGAATATTTTACAGGGTCAGAATCTAGAGTGACATCAATAATCTGAACATCCTGTGAGAAAAATCTGGATATAAATCCATCAAATGTAAACTGTGATTGTGTGAAAACTGTAAAATGAAATAAAACCTTAATTCAGTCAAAGAAAGACCAAATTTCCATCAGCCGTTTAAACTTTGAACGAGGATTTTAATGGAAAGTATGGCTGAGATACGGAGCTTTAGTGGTTTTACTTCCTTCACCAAAATCCCATCAGTTTCATCTTATTTTGTAAACATGTTAAAAAAAATATCACCACCAATATGGAGAGCCAAAAGGGACAAAATAAAAAGCTACATCGTTAAATTATTAATTAAATGTGCCATGAAGTGTTTAATTTAAATATTTAGATAATTTTTAATAGACTATATAGTAATTTGCAAAACATTGAAACAAAACTTAGAATTACTGAAGCAGAATAATAATTAAATGCATATTTAATTGCTTCATCTTTCCTGTGCCTTGAAATAATTTTATCTATAAAACTCTGATCTGTTGAGCTCCACTAGTTTAAATTATTTAAACATATATTTATTTCACGGTACATTTATTTAATAATCTAATGATGCATTTCTTGTTTAATCTTTCCACTTTTGGCATTCCGTACGCCAATGCCGCTGCACTTTATTCTTGATTGAGCCACACATTTTAACTGATTTATTGGCATGTTCTTTTTCCCCAATGGTAAGAAAATAATTTAAAAACTTTAAAATAAGAAAAAAAAGGCTGAATAGTAACAATTCATCTCTTCATAACTTTAAGATAGATAATCCCAAGTAATTCAGACTAACATCCACTTTTCCTTTTTCTTTAATTCCAAAAGCTTAAAAACAGAAAGCAATTTACAATTTCAGCAATGTTTTGGAAGTAAATCTAAGATTAGATGTTAATTTGAGCAAATTGACATAAAGAGTTAAAATTTTCTCAAAGTTTGAAGTGATTTTTTTTTTTTTTTAAACCTACTAACCTAAAAGCGCCAGAAGAGCAGGAAACAAGAAGAGATCAGGCTAAGGTTTCTGACCCCGAGGCAGGAAACAAAAAATAAAGGAAAACACAAACACACCTGAGAGACCACCAGCTGGAAAATTACAAGCCGTGGAGTTTAAGAAACATCCATTATTTTGAGGAGCTGCTTTGTAAATCTGACAAGCAGAACAAACTGTGAGCGTCTCAGTTTCACCTGCAGGTCAGGAGGTTTCCTCCAAACACAGCAAGTTTCAATTTTAGATGATAAACCAACACTAAGCAGCTTAAAAGCAGAAAGAAAACGACAGGTTTTTACAAATAAAAACCCAGAAAGCGTTGCATGTCTTCACCTTCCCGAGTCAATAAAGTTTGTATTTATATTTATACAGTTTTCTCTTTTTTTAAATCTTATTCCATATTATTTATTTGCCTTTTTATATTATTTTATAGTTTATCAGCTGGTTTCTATTTGTGACCTAATATATATCGTAATTTTGTTCTCCAACGTTTTGCTGAATGACATTAAAGATAATCTGGTTCACTGCAAAACCTCACAATCTTAAAGCATCATTGTCTAGTTTTTAGTGCAAATATCTTAATCATACTAACTCAAAAGTAACTTTTCAGTAAAATATAGACACTTGTTTTAAGTCAATAATTAATTCTATATTTTGCTACATGTCTGTTAGTTTTGTCTCATTTCACGTGTATTAAGATATTCACACTGGAAACTAGACAAAAATAGTTGGTAATATTTAGTGTTTTTGCAGTGCAGGGTGACGTGGCGTTGCAGAGTTTTGTCACCTGGGTGGTTTTATCGCTGAGGCCTCTGAGCAGCTGAGCGATGACGTGGACGGCGGCTCTCCTCACCTCGGCCTGCCGCTCCGTTTTAATCAGCGCAGTCAGACACGAGCTCAGCTGCACGTAAGAAGAAGGAAAAAAAAGCAAAAACATGTTACAATTAAATATTCACGGCAGGAAACCATCAGGAATCAGAAGAAACGGAGGTTAAACCTGTGAAAAAAGAATTTACAACAGAAATTCTGAATTCACAGCATAATTTTCCAAAGTGAGGACTGAGGTCTGACTTTGTTTGGCTCCAACAACTATTATTTAAAAATTACACAGTTTCATAAAGAAAAGAAAAACTACCAAAAGCTCCAGTTAATACGTCAGATTTAAAAAAAAAAAAAAACCCAAAACCACTTTGTACTTTGTGTCAAATGTTTGCAACATTTTTCTAAATTTTAACGATATTAAAGTCAAGCATCTCTTTATCGATTGTTGTCCAAATGGGAATTATTGAGCTGATTTGAATTCATCATGTAATTAATTGATTTATTGCTTATTGTAGCAGTCTCAGCTAAAACTTTGAGACATTCCTCACATCTTTTGAGACAATTCAATTTGGATTTGCATCATCTGTAAGCCACGATCGCAGTAGAGCTTTACTGACTGAGAATAATTAACTCCCTTTATGGCACTTAAATTTTTAAGATGCACTTGTAGACATTGATATTTGTCTTGGTGTTTGAACTGAAACTATGGATTTAGACATGAAAGTGACTTAAATTGAGAAGTTTCTGAATATTTCAGACTCAAGTGTTTGATATCTAAAAATAAATAAAAAAAAAAATCAAACTAAAACTGTGACTGAGTAAAAGCTGTAAAAAGTATCAGACTATAAACTCCTGATGCACATGGTGTCAGTGTGAAAAAGATCACAGGTTTATGAATAAGAGTCCTGTTCATCCTGCTGACACTGAAGCTCATTCAGCGAACGCGGCGGAGCGCCGTCGTCGGAGCCGCAGACGTCAGTCGAGCTTCACAGTTTGTATTTGAAAACTATTTTTATATCTCAATAACATTTAATCTGCAGCGGATTTTTCCTCAGAGGGACACAACCTTTACCTCAGTGTTTCCAAAAGTTGGGGTGAGGACCCCACTTTGGTCACAACTCAACATGTTTGGGGTTTTCAGCAGAAAAATCTGCACTGCAAAAAATCTTTTAAAAAATCCCAGCAAGTTATTATTCTTTCACCTCACTGCAGAAACACAAAATCTTACCAAGTATTTTTGTCTAGTTTTGAGTCCAGATACCTTATTAAAGTTGAAATAAGACAAAACTAACTTACAAGTAACTTTTAGCAAGATATCGGCGATTGTTTTAAATAAATAATTACTTCATATTGACTTAAAAGGGCTGGCAGATAAATCCACTTATGACAACACATTTTTCCCACGTTATTAAATAATCTGCCAATGGAAATAGTATTGTTTTCATCAATAAAGAAATTATTGACACAAAACGAGTTACTTCTAGAAACTAAACAAATATACTTGGTTAGATTTTGTTTTTTGCCTTTCAAATAATATTTCTTGTATTTTAGTAACTTCACTCCCTTATGAACAATAAATGTTTTAGTTGAATTTTACTTTGACATGTAAGGCAGAGTTTTAGTCAGACTAAGCTACAAATATTCTATAAAATACGCTAATCTTGAACAAATACAGAAAATAAAGCAGATTTTTATTAGAACATTGGAAAAGCATGATTGAAATGTGAAATATATAACATTTTCAGCGGTGTTCTCACCTCTTGTGCCAGCGGTCCCAGAGAGTAGTCCAGTCTCTGGCAGAGCTCCCCCAGGTTGGACAGGCTGCTGGCCCGGACGCTCTGGTCCGGGTCTCTGGTTCCCTGCAGGAAGACGCCCAGCAGAGGGCGGCCGAGATGCGGCGCCAGTTCCCCTGGAGGAAGAACACACGCCGCGTCGGGCGAGACATTTCCACACCAGATCCCATAAAAAAAAAAAAAAAATTCAAATGTTGAATCCAATTTGTTTTTGTTTTCTTTCTGTTGAATCTTTTTTATATGTTGTAGCGATTTATGAAGACATAATTTAGTTTAATTTGATGAGTATGACAACATAAACATGTTTTGAGTCAAGTTGTTTAAATTGTTGCTGTGTTTTGAAGTAGGGCTGTGTTTTGAACAATATGGCTGAAAAACGTATCATGACAAAAGCATTTCACGAGTAAACACCAAAAATTGAGAAGTTTGTTTTAAATATCTGAAATGTAGCCAAACTGATGCTGTGACATTATCTGTTTTATCCACAGTTTTCACTTCATGCTGCTGTTTTTTATATTTAAGCAGTTATGAAGAATAGCAGCGGAACTTTAAACTGCTGCCGCGCAAGTTTGTTGCTAGGCAACCAAAGAATGAGTGAGTTGCTAGGTAACCAAAGAGTGGGTGAGTTGCTAGGTAACCACAGAATGAGTGAATTAAGCCCTTTTTACACAGCCAGAGCTGGGCTGACCCAGGCTGGTCTGGCTTAAAAGCAGGGCTGATCGTTTTTGCATTAGCACTTCCAGCCCGGTACCACCTGTCTCCCCTGACCCTGAGAGCTGCGGCTCCAATCGGGCCGGCCAGACCGGCTTGGTTTGGAGTTAGCTGTTGATTGGTTCATTGGCTGCGAAGGCGGGATAAAGACCAGATTTCTGGGTCAGAAGAGCTCTAGACTTTCTCGATGGCTGTCATTTCAATATATTGCATCAATAAATTCCCGTCATAATCTATTCTTACCCTACACTGGGATTACAATCTCTTCAGCCAAAGATTTTAATGGCAAATGTTAAGAACATTTCTCCAATTGAACCAATCAGAAGTCGGCAAGGCTGTGAACGAGGGGATTTCCGTATCTGGCGTCGCTCCAGCCGGGAAATCCCACCAGCCGCAGGGGTAGTTCAGCTGGCCGTGAGTCCAGAGACAACATTCAGATGAGACTTTTTTCCCCGTTAAATGTAAAACTGAGGTAAACGTTTCCCTTATCTTCCCCGCTCATGAGAGCATTCAGAAAGAACGGGACAGGAGAACCAATAAGGAAACTGTCCTGCAGTCGCCGCGGAGATTGCCTCAGTAGCTTTTTTTTTTTTTTTAGGTTTTATTGGCTCTAGTGGCCTTTATTTGATAGTTAATTGACAGGAATGTGGGTAATGAGAGAAGGGGAAGACGTGCAGCAAAAGTTGCCAGGCTGGGAATCGAACCTACGACAGCAAGTTGAGAACTAAGGCCTCCATATGTGGCTTGTGGTAAACTCCTGCGCCACCATGACACATCCCCATCTTGGTAGCTTGAGCAAGAATTCGATTTATGTGACGTATCCTGCTCAATGCAAAACAACCAGGGCTGGAGGACCAGTAGGACCGGGTCGAACGGAGCCGGGCTGGGTCAAATGGGCAGTGACCCTTACACTGCAGGGTCCACACCGCAGTGCAAGAAGGGCTAAAGTTTATTCCACCAACTAACACAGCCAGTCGTGAGAGGTTGAACGGCTTAAGCCTTTCCTCTGCCTACATTATTGAATATTAATTATGTATCATCTATTGATGTTAATCACGTCTATTGCGATATGTATTGTTTTATCGTCCAGCCCTATTCTGAAGTATGGATTACAACTTATTTGATACACTGAATAAATAAATGAATTAATAACGAGCTCTGTCATGATATTGCCTTTTACGTTCCAGATTTATAAAAGGCTTGAAAATGAGAGCTGAAGTGAAGCAAACTTACAAAGAAAACAGCTTCATTTGCACATTTGAACATTTCTGATGACTTTTTCTGGTTTATCTACATTTCAACCAAACATATCGACAATTGATCCCATTTTTGTGCATTTTTCCTGCACAGTAATCATCTCACAAGCATCAGCAGAAGCTTAAATTTCTCTCCAGTCAGAGGAGATGCTGTGTTTTGCTGCATTCATTTATGTATTTCTCTGACTCAGCTCTTGGTTCTGTGTGCCAGATTCCCATCGTGCCACTTTTCTGGGACAATCAGGGTGTTTATATCCCTGCATGAAGGTTGGAAGGAGCTTCAGTTTGCCTCTCGGACAGCTGCTGCGTTTGACTCCAACATCCCAAGCGGCCAAAATGTGTCGTTTTGGCCAAGCTGTGATTTTTTTAAATGGAGGTTTTCTTAACCAACTGGACGTTCAGAGCCTGGTTTTCCGTTTCTGGTTTGTTCCGAGTTTCTGGCAGAGAAACTTGCAGACCCCTCTGTTGGAGTTCTGCATTGAAAATGTTAAGTGAATTTGTGGTTGGGTTTGGGCATCGATGCACGCTGTAATGAAGGGTCAGTGCTGTGTTTGTGTTTCCGTCGGTCAGTTGGCCTCGGAGCTGCTTGGCTGAAGCAGCTGCAGGCGACTCTGTGCTTTGTGTCGCCCACCAGCACAGCTGGTTCCACAGCCAGCGGCGGGAGCAAACCTGCTTCAAACTGAATAATTTCAATAGTATGTAATTATAGTGTATAATGTATCGATTCTACGATATTTATTGATTTTTTCCACCCTTGAAACACATCCATTTTTTATCAGCAAGCATTGATACGTTAAACCATAGGAATCCAGGGGCTTATACCGTCTTTTTAACATGTCTGGTTTGTGACGGCGCAGCAGCAAGACTCTGCCATTATAAACTACACACCAGTTTTTAAATTGTGTTAATAGGTCAAGTAAAACCGGAGTTATGCTAAAATAAGTAAACCATATTTTCCCGGACGTCAGAGAAATGTTAAAAACCGTCTTTTCCCCCAGCAGCTAGTAGTAAACAGCTTACAGCCACAGCTAACTCCGGGTCCAAAAGATTTTTTTTTACTCCAAAACGCAGCTGTAGTATGTCCAAAAGAAAAACATAAGTGCCATCATCTGCATATTGAGAGTCTAGAGACTGATAATCCCCACTCAGCACCCAGATAACTGTTGAAACTTTGAGTTTTATGTCATAAATTAAATGACAGAAACTAATTTTCTCACTGCATCTTTGATTCATTTTGTCCAGCTGTAGACTGTTAGACTCTGTCCAATCAGAGTCAGGTGTTGTGCAGCTGGTGCTTTTAATCAGTTTTCAGTTAATTAAATCCAGGAACACAAAATGTCACTAAAATCACTCTGTCCTTCTAAAACTTTTCAGAAAATCATAAAAGTGCATCGAATCGTATCAGCTCAAGCACTTAAAAACTAAAAAAACAATAACAGCTGTTTTCCAGCCAGAAGTTAATGTTTTTTGGTGTTTGGAAAATTACACCTAAAATATTTTGAAAACCTCTCACATTCGATAGGAACTATGCTGTTACCTAGCAACCTTAGCGGAGCTCCAGCAGGTTTGGTCAGCTGGTTTTACTGCTGTATAATGGCTGAATGAAGTGGGCCACTTCCTGTCATCTTCTTGGTTGTTTTTCGTCAGTAGTAACATTCGGCTGTTCGTGTGATGTGAAAAATGTGTTTCCATTTCAGTTTTACGAAATAAAACTGTTTGGATGTGGCTGGAAAACCACCTCAGCGCAAAAACGTTTGATCACAATGGTTTATTGAAATTGGTGTGCATCCATCAAGTAAATTTTAATGTTAATGTAAAGTTAATTAATGTCTCGTTAATGGACTGAAACAAGCGAGCCACACAGACTCTGTCCGATACTCACCCATCGCTCTGCTGGCCCGCATCAGAACCTCCCCGACCTTCAGCCGGGTCTCCAGGGAGCGCTCCTGCTTGGACGAAGGGAGCGACGGGCCGCGCTGGAAATCCTGGAGGAGCCTTTCCAGGATCTGACCCGGGTAGGAATCAGCCAGAACGGCCAGACCTGAAAGCAGTTCGGACTCAGTCTCTGTCACTGCGAGCTGAAAGGAAGCTGAAGGCAATATAAAGCTAACAGCTAGCTAAAGCTAAGAGGAAGTCAACAGCAAGCTGCAAGTTAAAAGGAAACTAATAGCAAGATGAAGTCAGCAGCTGGACAAAGCTAACTGCTGGTTGAAGTAACCTTAAAATTACTGCATGTACAGAGTTATAAAAATAAACATGAGAGCGGAGGCGTTACCTTGGATGGCCGACAGGTAGACGAACGAGTCTTCATGCTCCAGGTTCTCCAGGAAGAGCTGGACAGGATACAGAGAGACGAGGAATTATGGAGATCCGGACCGAGGATCAGCCAGTCAACAAACATCAGAGAGAATAAAATAGATGATTGATCCGAGGAGAACCAAACCGGAGAGGAAAATCAATACCGGGGGTTTCTGCAGCATCAGCAGGGGCCTGGAGCTAAAGGGAATCCCTAAATAAGGAGCATCTTTTCCTTAACAAGCCCCCAAGAGGGCAGCGGCGTCCCACTGAGGAAGACTGCCTCATCCATTATGAATGTCCCAGGAGACGAGGATGAAATGGGAAACCTGCTGATACTCGCCTTCGGACCGCAAAGTAAACAAGAACTCCTGAATCTACCTGGAAAATTCCTGGATTCAAATCTGGAACTCAACAAAGGTTCGTTATCATTATTTTTAACATTTATATTTTAAAAATAATGTTTTATTGTCTCAAACTAAATATCTCAGTTTTCCAGGTTTTCGTGTTCAGAAAGTAATTTTGTTTCAAACGTAAATGATATTTCAACGTTTAACTTGAAAAGGTTAAATATTAACTGGCTGTGATTCGGCGGGAGGATAAGTCACAGGTTTTATCGGAACGTTCTTCTCTGAGATTTTTAAATTTGCAGCTGAGCTCACCAGCTTGACTCTCCTCACTCACCTGTTGTAACTCTACACTGTTGACCGCAGTACAGGGCCACGTAACGCGACACCCTGATGACCCTCCAGAGGAGAGAGGCTTACAGGTCAAAATGCGATTGATCTGCATTATGTAATATTAATGCGTTAAAGACTTTGGATTATGCCGTATCGCCCATCCCTACCTGAACAAGAAGAAGAAACGTTACGAAAGAATTCATCAGTCTCTACGAACCGTGAGGACTTTCTCCTGAGCCTGGACGGCCTCTGGGTGTCTGCGCTGCACCATCCGGGTCACAACCCTCAGGGCGACCGCTCGGGTGGGCACGTCTGGGTCGCATGCCTCCAGCAGCCAATCAGAGAGCGGTTTGTTACTTGGATCAGGGTCACCGGATCTGGATGGCGGACTGGGACGCCGTGGGAACCTGCTGACTGGCGTCTGCTGGTTTCTTCCTTCAGTCTTCGCTTTGCTGTTCTTTGTCGTTTTGTCGGGGTTGCCACGGCAACGAGCAGTCTCAGCGAGGTCTTCAGGTCGGTAGGCGCCGTGAGTGGCGATGACGGCTCTGAGGTTGGACGCCAGCTCCTGGACGACGACGTCGGGATGCTGCTGGGACAGCGCCTCCAGCGGCCGGAGCAACTTCGACATGCAGGAATAATCCTCAGCGCTGATCTGATGAGGCAAAGTTAGGAAAAAACAACCAGAAAATTAATCAACTGCTGATGAAAAATGCATGTTATTGATTAATGAGTTGATCAATCTTAACAATAAAGTTGTAAGCGGCTATTTTCTTAAAAACCGGAGTCTTCTGAGGGTTGACAATCAAATAGCAATTCTTTTTCAGTTTGTTTTCATTTCCCATACAATTAATTGATTTATTGCGATAAGAGTAAAAAACATTGTTGTGAAACCAGTAACAAACATTACATATTTTTTCAAGTGTCATCATCAAAACACATCAAATATCACATTATAATATTAAAAGGAAATACATACAGTTATTAAATTTTAACATCATTTTATCAGCTGCATTCAACACTAAACAGAAGATATGTAGATAATTCAACATAAAGGTACTTCAGGTTCCTGAAAATAAGAATAAAAGATGAAAACTTAATCCTTAATTAAAAGAAAGAAGCACCATCTGTACTTGCTTTGGGAAAAATGTTAAAATGTTTATCCATCAAGTGAATTAACTCAACGGCCCTAAAGTTTGTTTTCCATCATGTTACAATTTTTCGGCGGTTTGCTTTCTGTCATCACATTCTCACCTAATTCAGTTTTGGTTGAAAATTTGACGCAGCTCGGCTGAATGAGCGTTAATAAGATGAAACTTCACTTAAAGAGCTTGGTGAGTGTTTATATTTCTGAACAGAACCGGAAAAGGAGCTTTTTCCACCCCACAACGGGCCCAGTTTGAACCGTTTCTCCGTCTCGTGCTGTGAGTTCTCCGCCATCTTTGTTTTTGGTTCTGTTAAGGATGACCAGTGGCGCCCTCTGCTGGTTGGTGGCCAAACTACAACACTGAAATAAGGTCTTAGCGGCTGTTATTAGTTCATCGATTGGAGCTAATTTTAATCTATTAAACCGTTTATTGGTAATTAATCGTAAGTTGATTAATTCCATGAGCGGTTTGAGGGATTTGTACCTGAGGCGCGGACAGAAGCGTCGCCACCAGGCCCATCCCCATGCTCAGCGTCTGGCTCTCCACTGGGTTCCCAACACCTGGCGCCGAGGTCCCATCCAGCCCAACGCAGGCCCTCTGGAGCAGAGACACCATGAAGTCCACAACCTGCAACCGGAACAGATGAATCTTGGTAAAAGTTCTATCCATCCATCTCTTTTCTCCATCCATCCTCATTTTTCCTCTCTCTCCCCATCCATCCTTCATCCTCTGACCTGAGAGGTTTTCCTCAGCAGCTGCTCCTGCTCCAGACTCTCCACCATCACAGCCAGCACCTGAAGCAGAGTTAGCTTCTTTGCTCGCCTCTCAGCTCCACCCAGAAGCTGCTGCTCCACCTCCAGAAGCGTCATGGCCGCCACATCCACCTCCTCTTCGTCCTTCAGCTCTTCATCTAGAGCAGCCGCCCAACCAGTCAGCTCCTGCAACAGACGCCATGTCAGCAAAACATTTCTGCATCACGGAAATGATCAGGAAAAACGCTTCAGTTTTTACCGATCACATCTTAACTTAAAGAGCTTGGAGAGTGTTTATATTTCTAAACAGAACTGAAAAAAGTGATTTTTCCACCCCCCAACAGACCCTGTTTGGATCGTTTCTCCCTTTCGGATGGAAAAACACGTTAGTTTTTCCTGGCTGCTTCCAAGTGCCTCAGATTAGTCAAGATTCTGAGAATAAAGTCATTTTTTAGAGATTAAATTCAAGATTCTGTGGGGAAAATCTTATTATTTTATTAGTTTTTTCTCTTATTATAGAGAAGGAAGTCAAGATTGAAGAAAAATAAAAGTCATATTTATGAGACTAACATCATATTTCTTAGATTAAAGTTATATTTCTGAGATTATGGACAAAATTCTGAAAAAGAGGCATAACTCTGAGGTTAAATTTCATTGGGTTTAGTCCTTTGCTGTATGCTGGAGAGTTTTTTCTCTTTGTTTTTACTCTGCGGTCTGCATGTTTTCCTTGATGGCGGTCCTTTTGGTACCTGCAGCAGGTTCAGGAAGAAATCCCCGGCCAGGTCGGAGTCGCTGAATTGGGCCAGCAGTTGCACCAGACACTCCAGCCTCCACTGCTCCCCGGACAGCTTCTCGTACAGCTCCTCCTCCTCATCGCTATGGTAACGGCACAAACTCTAGAGTTACGCCGAAAGCCAGAGACCGCTCAGATGACTACAACTCAGCTCTGCATCGCCACCTGCAGGTCTGTCTGCAGACGAGCCTGACGCCGCCGTCGCCGCCCGCCGTGAAGTGGAACGCCGCCGCCATGTCGTTCCTGCGGTCCCTCAGGCCAGAGAGTTGCCTGAGCAACGAGAGAGCTGCAGATGTCTCTGAATGCTTCAGGAACCAGAGCAGGATCTCCTGACAGGGGGCGCTGTGGTGCGCAGAGAAGACATACGATTCATTCCTACGTTCGCTGCTGAGACACAGCAGAGAAGATTTCCAGTTAAAACTCACCGCAGATGGGAGATGCTCTGTTTGGTGAAGCAGAAAAGCGTGAAGATGACAGGAAGAACGTCCTGGAGTGCCGCGAGGAGAGTCGGAGACGGAGTGTTTCCAACGACCCAGATCTGACGCACAAAGAAAAAATGTCAACAATGTCAAACCGAAGCATCAATAATCACATCCAACACTGTATATAGATAAGATACTTTATTTTTCCCTTTGGCATTTTCCCTCATGGAAATTGTAATTTCTGACTACCACAAAGGATTCCTATGTCCTTTCTACAAAAAAAAAAACTGTTTTTGTAGACAGGTTTATTGTTTACATTTGGAAATTTTGCAGATCCACACAATGCTGGAGGGCAAAAATAGGCTAAAATTTACAAAGAACGAGGCTTAAAGTGGATATTATGGATCCCTTTATCGGGTACAACTTATTTCAGTTCACTTTTTCTCAGATAAATTGTAAATAAAACATAAAAATACTTTTTTCAGATTGTTACACCTTGTAGACATCCTCCAAACAGCGAGTGAGATCCGACTCCTCCACAGCGACGTGCGGATGCTCTTCAACTACAAAACAAACACAAGGGACGGTGATGAAGGCTTTGGGTTCACGTAAGAGTCAAAATGTAATAAATTAAAATACAACTGAAAACCCCATTTATTTCAGGAAACTTATCGCTAAGAAAGTGTATGTATATTAATCACAAACATCCTTTATTTCTGTTTACTATGGTGATTTTCCACTCAATGAAAACTTGACATTTAAAATTAGAATATTATATCAAATTAGTAAAAATATATTTTTAAAAGACAGAAGCATCTCCAGAAGGTTCTGACCCTCAATATTTAAAAACACTAAAATATGACTTATAGTTTTTGTACAGTGGCGGTTTGCTTGAGCGTACAGGAGGGAATCACCATGGCAACCAGCCTCTGTGCAGTTTTTGCGTTACTTGTTTCTTCTTTCTTTTCTTTTAGCCCATCATTAAATAGGATCCAAATATTACCACAACGCTAACAGCAAGTAGGTGATGTTTGTTGGATTTTTAAGCTGCATTGACCCCCTTAAACAGACCCCTCTGAATATTTAGACATTTTAAACTACTAATTACTTCTTAGTTACTTTAGTAACTATTTGAACTCAGGCCAGTCTGTGGACGTTTTACTGACCGGAGGCGGTGATACATCGGTGTAGCGGGGCTAGCAGTGGGGTCAGCAGGTATTGCTGAGCGAAGGTGGGCCTTTCCTGAACCATGGAGAGCGCCGCCCTGGTGGCGACTCGCTGGAACTGCTGCGCTGTCAGTTTGTCTCGGAAATGCAGGAGATCAAGGATCTGAGAAGCAGTAATTTGTTTTAGCCACAAATATTTATAAACAGTATTAAAAAGGATGCAAAGGGCAAACTGAGACAAATAAAGATTACACAGGTTTGCAGTACAATAAACAGAAATACAATAACTCAACAAGTACTGGTAGGTATGTCGACACGGTGGAATGAAAAGCTTTCAGGGGTGTGTCTTGCTAACAGCTGCAGGTCGGTTAGCAAGGAAGATGGATGGATATTTCTGAGAAGGAGTAGCTGCTAGCTATAGCGGCTAATCAAAGAATTAAGGAAGGTTTCCAGTGCAGTCTGCTTTCCATGCAAGTCTGCGTTCCTGCTGACCAGCTGATCCAAACCGCAGGCAGGAATGAGGGATGGGGTTAGTGATAACGAGGTACAGGTGCAGCAGTCTACCTGCACCACCAGCTGGAGGAAAAGGATCTGATCAGCAGAAACCCTGAATCTGTTCCTGCTCAGATGGACGACCTGCTGCCTGCGTCACCCTGCAGAGGAAACCGTGATGCTGACCTGAGGACAGACCAGCCTGAAGTATCCGTCCGCTGAGGCCGACTGCTGAGGGCAGGCTGCCAGGATCCGCGCCACAGCGTCACATTTCCTCCAGTCCGAGTCGCCCCCTGTGGGAGGAAAATGGAAGTTCAGCCAGGAGAACTAATGATTTACAGACGCAGCATTTATCATTTTCATTTAATTCATTTGCTACTTTTCCCTAACATTTAAAGTCATTGTGGCATTAAGGATGCCAAACATTTAAGAGTTCCAGCTTGTATCTAATATTATTGATCTAATATAGCTATTTAATATATCTATCTTTCTATATATATTTAAATGAATTTGACTAAATAAAAAATATACATTTATGACAAGTACAAAAATACATATAGCTAAGTAATAATTCATTCTCTATTTACAATACATATATTTTAAATGTAGTTTATATATTTACTTCTTTATACATTTTTTCCTTTAATAATAATAAATATATATATATATTTTCTTTGTTATTTTATATATATAATTTTCCCTTTAGTTATTTTATTTTTAGTTTTCCTTTAATTATTAAATATATATTTCTTGTCATTCTCATCCGGCCTCTGGGCCCCCCAATGGTAAGACTCTAGCGCCGCCACTGCCCATGGGAACCTGCAGGATTATTTTCACATTATCTGTACATAATCTCTCCTCCTGTTGCTCCCCCTCCTCACCCGTTCCTGCCTCCAGGACGGCTCTGACGACCGCCTGCACGCCATTGGGCTGCATCAGACGCTCAGACAGCAGCTGACCGCAGAGGCGCCTCAGCCAGGCCGGCGCTGATCCCAGAGCGGCTCTGGAGCTCCCAGCTGGACCTGACTGGAAGCAAGCAGAGAGGAGAGGGATGTGACTCCATAACCAGCATGTAGGAGCATAATGATCCATGGAACCAACACAAGTTTCATCAAAGCTCAATGAACAGGAAAACAAGAACTGCCTTGAAAAACTGGAGAACAAAACATGTTTTCTTGCTGGTTTTGCTTTCTTTTTTATTATTATTACTGATGCTATTGTTATGTTTTATTTTTATTTAAATGGAAGCTCATTTCCTGAACTACAATTGGACAAAAAAGGGTCAAAAACCACCCGAGTTTGAGGAGTTTGATGTTGGTGAAGAGTCATGGTTTTCAATTCATTTTTGCTGCCATCATGTGGCCAAAATAGATCACTGCAGCCATAAGTTCAATATATGTCAGGATTTTTCAGATTGGCAGAAAAATTTAATGGAAAGCTTCAAAATCTGAAAAAGAATTTCTGATATTTGCAGATATGATATATTTTTTTAAAATTAGTGGATTAATTGTTGCAGCCCCAATACATGATCAACATCTGATGGACGATTCTGTTGTCCGCACAACAAATACAACATTTGGGTCAGAACAGGAAGCGGCACCTGTTTGGGTCCACCCTGCAGGACCAGCAGCTCCTTGACGACGATCGGCTGGTAAACTTTTCCAAGCAGATTCCTGAGCGCCTCTTTGCACGACCGGCACTCCTCTGTGCTGAGTGGCTGCATCAGGGAGGAAAAACAGAAACTAAAGCAGCAGGACTGAAACGGTCTGGACTACATTCACACTTCTCAGCCGTTGTTACATTTGGATTTACCACATTGAGAATTATGATGCATGTCTCACATCAATGATTTAAAGGGGCAATATTATGTAAAATCAACTTTTTTGAGCTTTGCATCGTGTTATAATGTCATTCCCTCATTAAAAACAAACCTGGAGTTTTGCTCTGATTCTTTCATGCATGTTTGATAAAAATCCTTTGAATCTCCATGGCAACTGATCAGTTGTGCAAAATGCCTGGTTGGACCTAGCTCCGCCTCCAAGACACAGGTCCTCCTCAGAGCTGAACGTTGAGCTAACCCAGTTAGCAAACAACTGGTGGAACTACGCTCATAACAGAAACTACTACTCAGTAAAACGATGGTAAAAACGTTGTTAAAGGGTTAATGGAGGAGAGATGGGATGATTTTCGGTAGGCAGCATTTCAGGAAGAGCAGGAGCTTCTTAAAGAGACAGAGGTCCAATATCAGTGTGTTAAATCAGGACATAAAATTTTTTATAAACAGACTTTTTATAACTATTGAAGGTAACATAGTTACTTGATTGTGGTATAAAATGCCATGATGTGCCTGGAAAACACATAATATCGTCCTTTTAGAAGCTGGATGAAATGCAACAAAGCCGTTAAGACTGCAGATCGGACAACCATCAGATCTGATTTAGTTCCACATTTGGAAGTGGCAGAGATCAGGGGTTTTTTTGAAGGTGGAATTCGTTAAAAAAAAAAAGAAAGAAAAAGCAGATTTGGGTGGCAGCAGCATGTAGAAGGTAAACCCACCCTGTGGTCCTCTCGGTGCGGCTCGTAGCCCAGCTGGCACAGAGCTGCCATCACGTCCCCCAGATGTCTGCTGAATACCAGCGTGGCGAGAGTCGCCAGCTCAGCCAGCTGCAGCAGGACTGTGGTTGTGGTGAGCAGACGGCGACCTGCCGGGGGCGACGCCTCCCTCCGGATCAGCTTTTCCACCACAACACCAAATGCAGACCTAATTAAACAATCATGAAGTTTAGAACGATTAATCTGAGGGCTAGAGAACTTCGGACTCGATCATTTTGGCTCACATGGCAAAACATTTGGGTTTCAAATCTGGTTCACACTCCAATTCAATTTACTAGGTAATAGATGTGGCCATTTATTGCACCATTTATCATTTATTATGAAAAATTTCTGATCATAATAATTTCGATTTATTGTTGGATGTTCAAAAACTGTCAGGATGCTTGGAAATGTTACTTTTGCCATTATTTCATATAACATGGGAAAATTTTAGTTAAATCGCAATTTCTAATAATACTGGTGTCCTGAAGAAGCTTGTTTCAAGTAGTAATGTTTTCCAGAACAATGTTTGTGTTTGAATCCTGTGCAATGCAGTCACAGGCATACAATTACTGAAAAAATAAGTTTTTCATTCTTAGTACCACAAAATATCGCAATAAGATTATAAGTCCATATTGTGCACACCTAAACGTTATTGTCCAACCGCCAGGAAAGTCAAAGAAGAAGAAGAAGAACGCAGACCGACCTGCGGCCCAGTGGGACTCCGACCCCGGCACTCAGATAGGGACAGATGCCCAGAGAAACCACAAACTGCAGCGCGGCGCCCAGCGTCTTCTGCTGGGAGACGCTGAGGACGTCGGGCGGAAGCGGCGGTGCCATTTCCGGCGTGGGGAGGCTTCCTGAAGGGGGCGGGGCCTCCTGGAAGCGCTTCAGCTCCTCAGTCAGGTGTCGGGTCAAGGCGAGGAGGAGGAGGAGACACTCTTGGACGAAGCTCCAGGTGACATCATCTGTCTCTGAGCTGTACCAGTCAGCTTCGCTCTTCGTCTCGTCCCTCAGCCGCGCCACCCGCTGCAGGCTGCCGTCGCTCCGAAGCCGCTCCAGAAGGACAGACCTGTTGGCCCCCAAGGCGGCATGCAGGGCCTCCTGCTGTGACGTCTGCGCAGACGCTTCTGCAGCCGCAAACGCAGAAGATCAGCCACTATTTAAAGGAACTTAGTCTTTCAGCAGTTTTGCAGTTTTCTGGAAGTTTGTTCTAGATTAGAGGAGGATAGGAACTGAATTCTGCTTCTCCATATTTGGTTCAAGTTCTAGTCCAGAATAAGAATGAAACCTCAAGTCACTTGATGCCCTCTCAAAGATCAATAAACTGTGATTTCTAAAGAACTCTGGAACTGGGATATATTATGCAACATAAATAAAACTATAAATAAATTGGGTTATGGAGTCCCTGTAAACAAAATTACTCTTCAAAAATATTATTAATCATATTCAGAGAAAGAAACAGACAAAACTATCTTTTATAAACAAAAACTACAAACTAACAAAGCAACAAATCTCCAACAGAATGGACACAAACCGCGTGATAAAGCGATCAGAATCAGATTTCTGAGAGCTTATCGCGGCTGAAACTCACCGCCCAGCGGTTGGGTCAGGATATTTATGGCGGAGAGGATCTCGGAGGTCATCTCGGACTCCTAACAATACGCAACTGTTGTTTATTTCTGATATAAATCCCGCAACATCAAGCTACACGCAGCTTCGGCTAAAAACATTTACTGAACGGACGCTTGCGTTTGACGTCATCACGCAGCGCCGATCTGAACGGGAAATGATTGGTTGACACTGCGGTGCCTTTACTGGACAGCTGGAAACGTCAAAATGTATTTGGTTCCACTTAACTCGGAGATCAAAGTCTCCTTTAAACAGTCTATAAGTGTGAATATTGTGTTCAGAACTGGCTATATTTCCTCCGTTTGGTTTTCTAAATGTATTTATTGTTTTTATAAAAGCTTTTACTGTTGCCTTTATGGTCCAATCCTCACATAGCAGTAGAATCCGTAGTGTGAACAGGTTTTGCATTAGAAATGAGGCCCACTCGCCACTTTAAATTCAAATAAGCTGCTGCTGGTTACATCTAACTTAAAATTCACTTTCACTAGATGGGCAATTATACAACCACACTGCTTTGAAAAGCAGAGCCTAAAACACCTGGTGTTATGTTAAATACAGGAAACAGTTGAGATGCATGGAAGGAAGTATATAATCGATGTGAATTTTGCATGATGGGTCACGTTTAAGTTATCAACCCTGATTCATCAAACAATCTACAGGAGTTCTGATCTTAGGAACTCCTTTCCATGTAATTGCAATATGAAATACTGTGCCAGTAAAACTATGAAAGTGTTATCCAGGGGGTGGACTCTCACCAAAAGTGACATTTTGCTCACGATGTCTGCGTCAGACTGGTACAGTAAAGCCCCACATTTGAATCATAACGAAAGCACAACCTGTGACATCTTAACACCAGTGAGCTGCATACTTGCGGTCCAACATTTTTGCAAAGATGCATTGTTTTTGACATATCTAGGATCAGTTAACTCGTCACAAAACAAGTTGCTATGGGGAGGAGCAATGTTTACAACAGTTTGCCACATTGTTTCCTGTTGAGCAAACATTTTCTGTGTTGTGACTAGATTATAAATCAGACCAAGGGGCTCCCCCTTGTTGACTGAGGGTTTTTTTTCCCCCGAGGATGGGTAGATATTTGTTTATATTTGTTTTTTAAAGGTAAAAATAAGATACTTTTTTTTGTACCTTATTTTTGCTAAGGTAAAAAATAAGAAGACAGTTTCGTCTTCTTTGTCTTTTCCGTTAGTAATTGTAACATCCACTTGATGATCACACAGCTTATATTATCAGCGTACACTGAAGCTCTAATTTTGATATAGCCGGAAAAAAACAAATTCTAGCTTGATTTTTTTTTTTTTAATCAAAAAACATATTTTTTTCCAAATTGCTGTGTTTCTATTAAGTTGATTTATTTGCTGAATTTTAAGGTCAAAACAGCTACTGGGTTTCTTTAAAACTGTTAGAAATAATTTGAAAAATAGACTGAATTTAATGCACTGATAACTACGATCCACTGGAACGGATTTGTGATTGAACTGAACTTTGTCAAGATTACATTGTAAATTGGTATTTTACAAATAAAATGAATCAATTCAGACCAAACATTTAACTGTAAATGCATTAAAACTGTAAAATGTATTCAAATAATGACTCAGTTAGTGTCAAACTTCCCGAGTCGCTCAAAATGTGAAGTTTCTGCTGGAAAGTGCAGAGGAGCTTCAAATAGGGCTGAATGTTCTCTGATTTTTGTAAACAAGCATATATAAAAAATAAGACTTATAATAAAAAATATGGCAAATAGTACATGTGCTACAATGCTTTTGCAGTGGCAGCATTGATTAAAAATTAGAAGTTGTTTAAAATGTTACAGAAAACAAACTGGGCAGCTGATGTTTGATGGGGAAGGCTGCATTTATTCTGGATTTTGAACATACATAAAACCATATGTGCACTGTAAGCAAAAATGTGAATATTTACAAGACAAAAAAAATCAATATACACAGAAGAATTATAATACAAGGGGGGGAAATCCTTCAGTAACCCTTACAACAACATAACATCCTTTAAACACTGGAAAGTTTTGAATTTAGCAAAAACCAGAGGGTTGTAAGATCTGCAAACTGCAGCCACATTCTGAGTTTTAAGGAGATAAACATTAAAACGTTTATCTGCTCACTCAGCATTTTTCTTCAGTGCATTTCACTTTAGTTCCAAATGTAACTCAGAACTGAAAACAATAAGAAAACCTCATGTTCGAGGTGTAATCAGAAGATAAATATTGTAGTGTTTGTTTCCACCGACCGCTTCCAAACCAAGGTTCATAACTCACCGAATACCTCAGAACTGAACGCTCCTCCAACTCTGATGGGTTTTCTTTGCTTTTTAAAAGAGATCATCAAGGCAGTAAATTCTGGTTTGTTGTGGGAATTTTTAAGCTGAGGATCCTCAGTCAACTGTTAACAAACCTGGGTCAGGTTGTGACACATTCCAACAACTCCGACGTATTTTGAAGGCAAATATGGATGTTTTTCACAAAATAACAGGTCACCCTCCACATTCAACCATGTTGCTACAGCTGCAGTTTACAGCTTGTGCCACTAGATGTCACTACAACCTGCACCACATTCCTCTGAAAACGGCTTTATGCTGTCCTGCTTCTCTATATTCTTCTAAACAAACTAATACTTTTATTCACTGAACTGATTTTTAAATAATCCATGTACGTTTTCTGCAAAACGGTCCCAGAGCTCATCAACCAGCTAGAAAAAACGTTTTACTGGATGAAAAATGGTAAAAATAAACAAGTTATTTCCTTCCCAACCAACTTTGTTCTGAACCAAAGCAACTTAACAATTTAACCAGCATTTCAGGAAGCCCATGTTTATTTATGTAAGGTGCTATAAAAGCTGAGTTCGATTAACATCAACCCAACTGTTCCTGACAGTTTAAACAAATTTGTAGACTTTCAAATTGAAAGTCTACAAACGCAACAGTTGGAACTGTTGCGTTCCAAATGCAACTTGGAACTGCGTGTGTAACTCCTGACTGAAGGGCTGCTTGAAAATGTCATATATAGTGTTTATAAATGTAGCCTGACGCTTAAAACAGAGATTAAAAATCAAATTGGTGATAAATTGCCACAACGATCCGCTGATTTGCATACAAACATTAACTCACTGCAACACAATCTCCCCAAAAATTCAAAATGGAGGATCAAACTAAAGCAGGTTGATTCAAGTTTAGCACTAGAAACAGTGTGGTGGTAAAAACAATTACTATTCATTTTGTTGTGAGAAAAAAAATCACTTTCCATTGTTGTTGGACAATGCCATCGCCGCCTAGTGGTCGGATTGGATCATTTCAGGAAAAAGTCGCTGCGTAAGGCAGTCGTTTCTGTGCTTCGATTGTAAAATGGAGGGAAAGTGAGGAGGGCGACCAGTTGACTGAAAGTACGATTTCCAACGGTAAACACTTATAAACAAAGTTAACTCTCTTCAACATGAGATTCTCTGTATCTTGTAAAACTCTCCAACCTTCAGAGGTGAAAGTTGAAAATCTCATTGATCGCTTGCAGAAATTTTATTCACAGACCAACAGAATTTTTCTCGATCGTTTCAGTTGTGTTCTGCAGACAGCGGTGCTGCTCACCTCGATGGACCAGAAAGCAAAAGATAAAAAACCATGAAAAAGAAAATCCCAGAAAATATTCATTGCAGATAGCAGCTAGTTTAATAAACAGTTTCTGTGCCCTCCGACCAGGAGAAGAAAAAGATGGTGGCCGGGCGGCGGTTCACCCCAGCAGCAGACCCGACAGCGCGTTCAGGTCTCTCATGTACGGGTTGTCGCTGAGGATCCGGTCGATCCGCTGCTTCTGGTCAGGAAAGATATCGTACAGCTTCCTCTTCAGCTCTGACGTCTCCCCCGGTGACCGCTGCGGCGGCGGGGCGGGCGACGGCGAGGGAGAGCGGCGCGGCGGGTGCCACTCGGGCGGCCCAGAGTGCGGCCAGTGTGCGGTGGGTTGGGCCGTCAGGGAGGCGGGGTTACGCAGAGTCTGGGCATTAACGGGTGGCTGCTGCTGGGACGAGGCCCGGAAATCCGGAGGGTGGAACAGCGGCGGGGAAACTCTCCTGGAGAGAGAAGAAGAAGAAGAAACAGGATGCAGATAAATCCCAAACAACCAGAGTCACAGATACACATCGGATGACTCACCTGTTGTCTTTCCGCAGGAAGTCGTCCAGGTGGGGTCCGTTTTTTCCAAGCGGGTCGTCGGGAATCATGAAGTGATCCTCAACGAAGGTAAACTGAAGAAGCCTGCCAGGAAACACAAAGTGCAGCTTTCACACAAATGGAACAGGATTTGTTTAAAAAATTTAGTGTTGAAAAACTAACAGCAATTTGTAAAGGTGAGCTATTATGCTTCCTTTTCCTGGCTAGGACGGGTGTGTTTTAGCATAAAATTCCCCCAGAAAACTTCTTTGAAATGGAAAAACATTTGGTATTAGATTTCAGAAAAACCTCATCACACAAATCTGACATGTAAAATTCAGATATGTGAAATTACAAAAAACATTAGAGACTGTGTTTGGAGCTCGGACAATTCTCAGTTTGTTAGAATCACCATCCTTTTCTGTTTCTGTGACTAAATGTTAGAATATAACATAAAGGGAATGCAGAATAAAATATGGTGCTCATCTTAATGTAATACACAAACCAACCAGTAGGTGGTGAGAAACTCTCACAGAAAATAAGATTTCAAAGCAACTGCAGCTGAGTTTAGCATTTAAACTTTGAATAAATAACAGCTGTTAACACTCACATCTTCCAGCAAAATTGTGAAAAAAAAGTATGTCTATTTACATTGCCTTGTCTATTTAAATGTTTCACCACAAAACTAAGAATAATTGACATTTCAGATTTATTTTGATGAAAAATTATTTTATTTTCTGGTCTGTAAATGAATCTAAGAAACATTGATCATCTCCAACTAAAAACTAAAACATAATTTCACTTTCCATTAAATGATAATAAAAATGGGACTTAAATGAAAAGAAAAATAGAAAATGTGCCACTACTATATATAATACTATATACTACGAATACATTAAACAAGAGAATATTTTACTAATTAACACAAGTTCCTGTGATGATTCCGTTTCCTCTTTCTCAGAGGAACTTTTTCAGTAAAGCTAAACAAGCTATAAATCTTTATTAGTCAGCTGCGTTGCTGGACTTTCCAGGACTATTTCAGAGTAATGAAACACGTCAGCGTCTGACGAACTGAACTCTACAAATCACCACCAATCACCTCTCTTGAATGATCCGACGCCATGTGTCCGAGGTGTCAACAAAGTCCCGCAGGTTGTCGTTGGTGACGATTATCCCGTCTGTCTTCTCTGCTAAGTGGAGCAGGAACCTGAAAAAAAAAAAAGAGAGACAGAGCGGGTTGTTTGGATTAGACACTCAGGATTTTCCCGGCGTTCAAAGGTCAGACATTTCCACAGCGGAGAGGAAAACCTGAAGAGCTCAGTCAGGATCCTGTTTTCAGTTTGAAGGCATTTATGTCACAATACGACTTCAAGCGGAACCAGTAAACTTTCAGAGATATTTCCAGTTTCCTCAAATATCTGTTCAATGCCAATGTTTCAAATTTAAGAGATTTAACAAAAGGATTAGGCTTCTCTCGATAATTTGTGGACCACCTGAAAAACTTCAATAAAAGTTTTATTTGAGTTTTCTTCCACCAGATTTTCTCATTTACAGATAAATAAATTAGCTTTTTATGCTAGCTACACTTATTTTAGCTTATTTAATTTTTTTTTATGTTGCTAGCTTACTTTTTCTAGGTTTAGCCCATTATTATTCTTTGTTTACACAATTTAACTTAGTTTATCTTACTATCACTTAGGTCATATTGGTAATTTAGCATCGTTAGGGCAGCCAACCTAAATGTTTTCTACGTAGGTCTAAATACATAGCTGTACTTTTACGGTGGAAAATGAGGTGAAAACGTTTTTTATTTTTACCTGTCGTCATGCGACGATATTCTCTGGCCGCAGACTTCTCTGGAGGGGGTGAAGGACAGCAGCCGCAGGTCTTCCAGCTGGTTTAGAAAGTGTTGCTCTGCAGTAAAAAGAAATTTATGGATCAGAACAAAATATTTGGAGTCAAATGATAATCTGAAGTCTTTGAGTAATTTAAAAATGTCCCTGAATTTGGAGTTCATTGCTTTGGTTTGTAATACTGCATATTTTTGGTAAATACAAAGCCAGTATCTCCAACATTGATATCTTTTCTTTTTATTACATTGTTTAAACCTAAATTAGAAGTAAACTAAACTTATAGGCGTTTCCAAAATATTTTAAGAAAACATTAATATGATAATGAAGAAAAAAATAATTTATGTCCTTTTTTATTTAAATAATAATAAAATTTGGAAAACCTAAAACTAACTGTCAGTCTTACCTCTAGTATCGATCAGATACTGATACCGACTTGGTATCAATATTATCATTAAGGGCTGGACGAAACTGCTGAAAATCTTACGTCAGTCAAAATCAATAATTATTGATTAGGTTTTTGTTTTAAATATCTGAAATGCTGCCAACTGGTGGCCTTTCCTGTTTTAACTGCAGTTTTCAGTCCACATCGTTTTTTTATTAGAATTACTTTTAGGCAGTTATGAGGCAAAACCTGACACTGCTGCTGTACAAGTTACTTAAGCTGTTGCTAGGCAACCAAAGAATGAGTTCCCACTTTGGTTACCTAGCAACCTTGAGAGTTTGACCAGCTACAGTTTTTTCTTTTCTTCAATTCCCAACATGCTGTAAATATTGATTATTGAATATTCTATGAAACATTATCTATCGATATTGATTGCAATATATATTGTTATTGATTTATTGTCCAGCCCTATTACCTGCATAATAAAAAGGTAAATCCTACTTACTTTTGTTGTAATTATTTTTGGTAAAAACAAACACACAAAAAATAAATAAAATGTAAAAAATTTGTATTTTGAAATTTGAAGCAAATTCATTTTAATTTTTTTTGTTTTTACTTTTGTAGGAAGGGAGAGAACAGAGAAAGATTGTGTTTTCTCTCCTAATCAGGTAGTTTTCTGATGATATAAATTTAAAAAAAATTCTAAAATAAAGAATTTCAAGACTCTAGGTTCCATCATTGTTGTTATGTATATAAAGCATCTTTCTGGGTTTAGTTTTGAACTTCAAAGTGAGCGTCGGGTTTACCTGTAGCGAGTCGGTCTCTCTTCTGACGCCACTGTGGAACGAACACGGTGATCTCCCTGTGGCCTCTCCGCCAGAACATCTCCACGGCCAGAGCAATGCCGCGGCACGAAAAGAACCGATGAAGGCCATGACTAGAAAAACAATTAAATAAAAGGAAATTAAACTTCAAAACAATGTAAAAAGATGCAATGGAGTAGGTCTGAAGCTAATGGTTATTTTAGTTTTCTATTAATATGATAAATTCTACAGATTTTTCATTTAATCTCCTGAGCTTGTTTTGTTCAATATTAACAATCCATAAAACATGCAAATAGGCAGAATTTAAATCCTTTTTTAAAAATAACATTAACAATTCCTTTAATGCAGTAACAGAATTTCTTTAGTGTACGTTTGATAATTTGTAGCATTTATAGCAAAACAACTAATTCTAACGTCAACGTGTGAAAAGCTCGGCCATTTCTGCTTTACTTTACATTAATACAGCGTAAACCTAATCTGCTGATTATTTTTGGATTAACTAATTATTGATTGTGTAACAAAAGGTGCTTACTAGTAGATTTTTTAAAAAAGAATTTGAACCAGATGAAGATAAAGCTGCCACTTGAGAAATTCTGGATAAAAATATTTACAGAAAAATAAGTTTATTTCATCTTAAATGCAAAATGTATATATTTTTGATACAGTTTAGGCTTAATTATAGCTCTGAATTAGGGTCCAGCATTTATCGTATTGCTTATCCTTTATTGTGATAAATTTCCTGTCATGATAAGAATGATGTTTAATACACATTTTGCAGAAGTCTTCTTTAATTTCAGGTGCAACTTCATACAAGTGTGGGGAGAAAAAAAAAAAACTGAATCAGAGAAAACAGCAGCTCAAAAAGGGTAAATCTATTTAATTCAGGGGTGGAATATATGAGTCTTGCTTTGCAGAAATTCACCCGAAACTGAATGCACAAACATCTGTAACTATGATGCAATCAGAAACAACGAACCCAAACATTTTAAAGATTAGCAACAACTTCAAAGAAAAGAGGCTTTTATTAGCCTCCACAAAACTCCCAGGAGACACAATTTAAAACATCAGCTGACACACACTGTCGCCGGTGACGTGCACAAACTCCAAGCGCACGTCAGACGGCTCCAATTCAACATGTTGGTAGGTAGAGCGACAAAAACCGCAATGCAAACAACCAGCAGCGGCAGCCCAGATGAGAAACTCCCTGAGCAGGAAGCTGCAGACAGATCGCACAACCATAGACGTTATCACAGCCAGCAGATCTCTGGTGCTGTTCATCAGGCCCAAACCACCGAACCAATACGTGTCAGGGATTTTTCTGTTTGCTTGTTTGAGCTGCAATGTTTGAATGTTAAAAATAGCACAAGGTTTCTGTCATCACTGACGGATAATTCAGGTACAACGATTTCAAAAATCCTGGAGACAAATTACCTGCCTCAAAAATGCATTAAATATTTTGTAATAATAAATACTGTGAAGCTATGCAGCGCAGTATGGTCTGGCCGGAAGGTTATTTATGTTGCACAACATCGCTCTCGCTTCTGCTAACGCCTACACCGTTGACGCAAGTATGCTAGGCGCTATTTTTAGCTATGGAGGGAGACGTAGGCCTGTCACAATAACAAATTTTGCTGGACGATATGGTTGCAACTAACGATTGCAATTAACGATTATTTTATTAATCGATTATTCAGATGATTAATTGGACAAAACAGGTGGCCACATTCTGCAAATTTTTCATTTAATCACTTAAGAGTTTTTTCTTTATATAACAGACAAACATAAAAAGACGCAAACAAGTAAATGATTCAATTCCTTTTCTAAATAAGAAAACTTTTTTTTAAAATGCGGTGCCAGCTTTCATTTTGTGAACGCTTGAGCTTTTGTAGCAACAGATGAATCTGCAGCTAAAAAATGCTTCTACCATTAAAAGGTAAAAATCTCAACCTTTTCTGCTTATGAACACAGTGTAGAGCCGATCTGTTGATTATTTTAAAAAATAATTAATGAGATAAGCCGTGATTAATCATCAACTAATTTAGTATTATGATCGAGTCTGAATATTTCTTTGCATTAACCAATTAATAATTGGATAACAAAAGCAGACTTTCTTCAGATTCAAGTGAATGTTAAACTACGCAACTCCGAGTTTTGTCTGTAACACACTCAGAAAGTAAAAATTTTTGAATTAAAATTTCTCCTCGTCATGAGAATATCTGTCCCGTCTGCCCTGGTTCTTTCCCTTTCTGCTCGGGTTACTATCGGGTTTACAGATCTGGTCTCACGTGAGCTGTGGTTTCTCAGAGACGCATGCAAGCAGCCTGAACAGGTTAGTGATGCCACAAACAATATTTAGCAGCTTTCCTTCCGAGCTGACGTGACGCGGCCAAAATAGGAACCAAGAAGGAAGATTGTTGGGACTTTTGGGGTAAACGGTGATGCAATGAGCTATAAAGCTGCAGCAGAAACAGGCACTTAAACATGGCAGATGCTGTCGTCATAAACTGAATAGATGAAAAATTCCAACTTGAAATCTGACAAAGTTGCTGCTGAGACTCGTGATACTGATAAGGGGGAAACATTAGACACCCGTTTCACTTTCCCTGGTGTTTGCAGCTCTGTACAAACATGTCAGAATATAAACAGGGTGAATTCAGAGGCGGATCATTTTCAGCCAGGGGTCAATATATGCAAAGAGCAGGGAAGTTCCCACAGTTGCAGAGAGAGAAAGCAGCTGTGAATGACATGAAAGCGGGGATAAGTCATGTAATAATCACCAAACTCTGCAGTAACGCAGCCCAAGGAGGGAAAATGGCTCAACCTCACTTGAAAAATTTAAAATATTTTTTTTTAGGATCAGGTCATGTCCTGGTCTGTAAGCCTTCACTGGGACGTATTTTTTTAAACAAAAGAAAAACTTGTTGAATTATTATTTAGTGATAAACTCTCAATATCACTAAATAAATTTTATAATAAATTTCTGACAGATTTGATCATTGAAGAAGTTATTTCTAACTAGGGCTGAAACAATTAATCAGAATAATCACGACTAATCGAATTGTCAACTAATGTAGTCCATTAACTGTTAACTGGAGATATGGATTCAAAAAAGGCCACTGGCTAAAAAAACCTTACACACTCAAAGCAGTAATTAAGCAAAAACTGTAGTACAAATAAATACATTTTGCATTTAAGAATAAAACAAAACCTTCTCTGAACACTACACTCAAAGCAGTAATTAATTGTTTTTATCCGATTAATTACCAAAATAACTGATAAAATATCTTCATACCGTTACCATGGAGAGAACAACTGTAGAAGTAAATATCAAGACGGACCTTTTTACTCTGTGCTGGAAGAAATTGTTTACATAAATCACATCTGGACTTTGATATTCTAAATTCATATACTTTGTTACTCTGAAGGAGTACTTTTCCATCAATATTAAGGACTAATTAGCTTAAAAGAAGCTCTTACATCTAGCTCAAAAGCTACTTATAAGTTAGTTTTGATTTATTTCAAGTGTACTAAGGTATTTGCATCAAAATACTTGGTAATACTTGGTGCTTTTGCAGTGTAATGAGGGTTGTCAGAGTAAATGGGGTTGGAAATAAATGATATACTTTCTGCTATTTATTCGTCATATAAAATCCCATTAAAACATTTTAGTGTCGTAAGAAAAACAGGCACAACCGAACTGCTGGTCATGTTGAAACATTCGGTTGAGTCAGAGGTGCATGATGGGCACAGTTCGGGTAAAGCAGGAGGAAGGAAGGAAGAAACCAGAACGTGAAAGGAAGTAGTTGCACAAGAGAAGAGTCAGGATAAGGTCATATAGGATGAAGGCCGAACCCATAAATCAAAGTGAAAGCAAAAACTCCTTTTATCTTCATCTGCACATTAAGTCCATGACAAACAACTTCAATCAGAGATTGAAATCGCTGATTTTCTTTTTGTTACTAGAAAAGGTATTTTGTTCTGAGAAACACCTCCGTAACAATCCGCCCTCGCTTCGACATGGCGCTACAGCTGCTCTGAGGCCTGCTCACAGTCATACCCAAACATGATGAGTCACAACAACATGTAAAGGTGTGGGCGCGCCAACGACACCGGGGTTGTAGCACAGACCTGCACGCCTGGTTTTGTGTGGCGCGTGCACGAAGCGGCGATGGTGCTGATGGGAAGGGTGGCGGCTTCACGAGTCAAAAGGAGAACATGTAGTACGCGGAGTGGGACGTGACACCAACTTAACACAGATTCGATTTGTCATCAGATGAGTTGCAGGTACACACAGATTCTTAAATTAAAAAAAAAAAAAAAAAAAAAAATCAAACTAAAACTGATTCTGATTAAATATCAACATGAGCTGGTTATGACTGACATTTATTACCAACGTTTACTCTCTTTTTGTTTTTGTACTGTCTCAAAAAACGAGGATTGACTCAAGCGGCGCTTAAGAAAATCTCAATTTCAGCCAAAAAAAAAGCCAATGACTGATCGCTTACAGTGTGCCAGTAAGTCCTGTTTACACCTGCACCACAGCGGTATCGCATGTATCACCCCAAAGGCGAGTAATGAGGGAGGTGAACAATTCTTATCAAAATGTTAGTCATGATTTTTCTTAAAGTGTAATCAGAAAAATTCTTAGTTTTGCTGATAAAGCTAAAGCTGTTACTAACAATTCTTAAGCCACCTAAGCCTTTTATATACAATATTAGAAATACAGAAAACAACTTAATTCCTTTTTTAAATAAAAAAATTTTTTTGTGTATGTTTGTAGAAAAGGATGAATCTGCATGTAAAAAAAGGCTCAGATTTAACATCAACACAGGATTACGCTAATCTGTCAACTGTAGATTTTTCTTGTACTACTTTGTACTAAGTACTACTCTGACTGTATTATTCTTTCAATAAAAGGCCTTTTTTGAGTCTGTATGCTCTAGTTAACGATTGATCGATCACTACACTGGGTGACGATTATTTCAATAACTGATTAATCACAATTAAGCTGATTAATCATTTCTAAAAATAGTCAACAATACACTGTATTGATGCTATGTTGAGAGTTTCACATGTTGATGTTAGAAGTATTTAATAGCTGCAGATGCTATAAATGATCAAACATACACTAAAGAATAAAGTATTAGTCAGTAAAATGTTTTATTTTCTTATTTTAAAAAACTGATTTGTTTATTTTCATCTTTTAATGTATTTCTAATATTGTATAAAAAAGGCTTAAATGGTTAAACAAAAAATTTGCAGAATCTGGGATTTTTTCCCCCCAATTAATCGGCAGAATAATCGATTAATTGACAACTAAAATAACTGTTCGTTTCAGGTCTACTGTAACGGTTTATTTTCAATACACACGTGTCAGTATTCTTTGTTTATTGTGAATCATATGAGATTTTATTTGGCAGGAAAAGGAGCCTACATTTCTCCTCCTACTCAAACACTTCAGGTTCATCATCTCAACAGTTTTGTGGCGACTCAACCCTTAAAGGACTGAAAGTGACCAAGAAGTGAGAAGCTGTATGCAGACTCACGCCATCGCCACGTTACTGCCGTCTATAATGATGTGCCTGAGGTCCGGGTTCCCCCGCTCGTTCGGCAGGTTCAAGGTGAACTGGGTCCGAAGCGACTGGTGGAACCGAGCCAGGCCGGTGACCGGGGGGGCTGGCGGGTCGTTGGTAGGCGGGGTCCGGGCCACGCCGCCCTGGAAGTTCACGTGGCTGATGGTCTGGTAGGCAGAGGCTGCGGTTCCGGTTGATGGGCTGAGCCGACTGGGAAGGACACAGGAAACAGAAACACACAATTAGGGGTGGGAACTCAAGAGCAGCAGCTCATTCTCAGCTTCGTTAAGTCAAATCTGGGTGTGATATTAGAAAGTAACACCACAAAACCTAAAAAAAAAAAAAAAAAAAAAACTATTAAAAGGTCCACAAAAAAACAGAGTAATTGCCAAGGCTACCAAACTATCCGGTGTGAAAACACCTTTAATGGTACTTCATGGTACTTAGTAAAACTGGAGTTGGAGTCAGAGGCCGATTTACTATAAATGGACAAACAGGGTAGCAGCTGTTATGGCACAATTACAATCAAAACGCACTGAAAACGCACAAAATCTTCCCAAGTATTTTAGTGAATATTTTAGTACACTTAAAATAAGACAAAACTAAATTTCAAGCAACTGATTTTAGCAAGATGGCAGAGCTTGTTTTAAGCCAATAACTCTTTAATATTGATGAAAAAGTACCAGATCCATTGGCAGATATGTTCACTTATAACAATACATTTTTCCCTTGTTGTCAGTGAAATAATCTGCTAAGGGAATAAAACCTTTTTTTTTTAATCAATATTAAGGAATTATTTACCTAAAACAAGCTCCTATTTCTTGCTGAAAATGTATCTATGAGTTAGTTTGGTATTAAAGTGTACAAGATTTTTGCACTACAAACTACACCAAAAGTACTTGGTAACATATTGTGTTTTTGCAGAGCCTGAGCCTGGACCGGATGGAGAAATTAACACATAACTCAACAAAAACAAACAGAAACTCACGCTGGGAGTTGAAGCCAGAGAGGCGTTACTCAGCCACTGCGGCGTGCTGCGCAGCGCCGTAACGCTCTCCACCTTTACTGGTCCGCACAACGTTTGAGTCCCGCATCGAGACAGGTAGTCCCGCTGCGTGACTCCGCCCCCTCCTCGCGCCAGGTAGTCTGTTCGGGATCCGGACTGCGTGGGGTCAGGGTGCGGCATGGTCATTATCCGGGACATTCGACCGTCTGCTGTTTTGGCGCTGGTGGGGATGACGTTGTCGTCATCGTCGATTGTGATCACCTCGTAGTTCCCCGCTCCGCCCTGGGCACTGGAGCTTCTCTTGATTGTGATGGCCTGAAAAGGATGTAATACACAGAAATAAATACATATTTATCCATTTCAACAGATTCAATCAAGCTAATCTCCACAACAAAATATTCTTACTATAAAGTTTAAGTGTGGAGATTAAAGTCTGGAAGCAGCAACTTTTATTTTTCTCTGCAAAGCTGCTGAAACACTGAATTTCTTTAAATCAAAGCTAAAACCCCCATTTGTTTAATGGAGTGCACCAATTTGTCAGCAAGCTGATTTATTGGTGCTGATTTCCTTCATTTTGGGAGATCTGTGAAGCCGATCTTGTCTACCTCTACACAGGTCCTCTTCTGCTCTACAGTGAGAGGTTTGACAGCCCCACCAGGTTATGTCTGCATGTTTGCAGTCGCCCACTGTTGACAACTCAGCAACTTTCTCGCTATACACTGCGATGTTTCAGATAAAAAAAATTCTGTGTCGGCCAAAGTTGGAATCGACAGGTCAGATTTTTAAAGATTGTTAATGGGAAATCGGCCAAAAAACTGCAATCGGTGCACGCCTAGTCTGTAAATCTGTTATACCCGAATAAAATAATCATTGGTTGCAGCCTGATTCAAGATTCGTCCTTGGTTTGACATTTATTCTAGTCTAGAGTGATTCTTTATTTGTCCCTTAATAACAAAATGTAATGGTTTCAACAGCAAATTGACAGATTAATGGAAGCTTTAAAATGTATGAATTGTGCTGTAAAGACCTAAAACGAGGATTATGAGATTATTCGTGGTTTGATGTGAGATTACCTGCTGAGTGCTCGTCTCACTGCCACTGCACTTCCGCCGGTGTCCCAACCCGTTGCTGCTTCCTCCTCGCTGGCTTGGCTTTATGTTCTCCTTCGATCTCCCAGACTCTCCCAGCTCCCGCTCCTTTTCCCTGAAACGGGACGTCACTGACGAGGCCGATGAAGACGAGGAGGAAGAGGCGGAGGAGGAAGAGGAGCAGAGTGTGTCAGCGGGACGCACAGAGTTCATTCGTCTCTCTCTGTCCCCTACTTTGCAGTCCTGCTCACAACGTTTGGTTTCTTCAACTATTTTCTCCAGGATTAGAAAAGTGTCTTCTGTCTGCCCCGTTGCCTTGACGACGCGCTCCACCACTTCCTGCTGGTAGCCCATGGTTCTGGAAAGGAAAAGTAGATCTCACAAGAAGCTACAACTTTTAAATGGTGCCCACAGTAAAATTCAAGCACTTAAATTACATAATTTGTTACTGTTATTAACTATGTTTTGTGGTAGTGTGCTATATTTTACAGGAGGGACAAAGTTAACTAAAATTTTAGGTTTTCAAATGTCTTTCACCTTATACAGAGAACAAATTTGGTGCACTGCACATATTATACTAACATAAGCTAATTCAAATTCAAAAACACTTTATTGATCCCAAAAGGAAATTAAATGTTGTAACTCACATTAATTCAAATTAACTAATAAATAAATTCAAATCTAGAGTCCCTTGACAAAAACAGATATAAAATACAACATCTCTTCCAGTTAACTAAAAGCGCTGGAGCTCAGCTGGGGTTGCTAGGTAATGGGTAGAATTCTGCTGGGGTTGCTAGGTAACGGGCAAAATTCTGCTGGGGTTGCTAGGTAACGGGCTACGCTGTGTTGGGTTTACAAGGTGAGGGGCCGTTTCTATTTTCAAAGGTTTCTGATGGCAAAAAATATTCACTTGTTACCAAAAAATGGCTGGGTGTTTTTGTTTTTAAAAGCAGCTGAAACCCAAATGAAAAACCAAAAACGTGCAAAGTGTGAATTTCCGCTTTCAAGGTTTACCTGAAAAAGTTCACCAGGCATCGGAGGTTGGTTTCCGGGCTGACGGCCTCGCTGTCGTCTGGTACGGCCTCGCCGGACTCCTGCGTGATCGGACCGGCCACCGTGTTCGCTTTCCCTGAGTAGCAGGAGGAGGAGGAGAGCGTGGAGGAAGCAGACGGGGTTTTGGACCTGCAGCTGCTGCCGGCGCCCCGGACCTCCCTGTCCCGAGGTCGCTCCCTCGCCGTCCTCTCTGGCGACTCCTCCTTCCGTTCCAGGGAGTATTGTCTCTTTGTGTCCCGAGTCTCGCTCTCGGACGAGCGCCGCTTGTGTGAGGGTCGGGTGCCGTTGAGCAGGACCGCCTCTGGACCCAAACCCGATTTCCCGCCCACGCAGACGGACGCCGCCGCCGGACCGCCTTTCTCCTCAAAGCTGGTGTCCAGGATGCGGTTGGAGAGCTCTGTCACCGGAGTGCTGCTCTGTGAGCGGTCCTGGTCAATCTCCGCCATGCTGGGAAGCAGCGCCTGGTTGACCTGATAGTGGGAATAAAAAATAATACACTGAAAAACAGAAAATACTACCAAGTATTTTTGGTCTAGTTCTGTCTTATCTCAAGTGTACCAAGATATCTGCACTGGAAACTAGACCAACATTCAAACTCACTTTTGAGTACAAATGTAGCTAATTTGAGCCATGCAGCAAAAACTGAAATGATTAATTGAGTAATGAAATATTCATCAACTAATTCAGTAATTCATTAATCATTGAACAGAGTAAACAGACTCGAAAATGTATCCAGAGGAAGGGCTTTAGACGCTCAACCTCACAGCTAACAAAGCTGGGTTGGTGGCCCATCAACTCACTGATTCACTCTTTGGTTACCTAGCAACAACTTGCTGGGTAATAAGAACTTTCAAGTTCCCTCCAAATTTGGTTGCCTAGTAACAACCTGCACAGTAACTTGTGCAGCAGCAGTTTCTGGTTTTTCCACTGCGCCTCATAACAGCTTAAAAATTAAAAATGTTGTGAAAGCTGTGGATAAAACAGGAGGTTATGCCAACAGTGTGGTATTATTTCAGGTATAATAAACCAAAAAAAAAAAAAAAAGATTAATAATTATCTGCTGATAGTTTTTTAGCCATGTCGTCCAGGCCTGACTCAACTGCTGAAATAAATCGACCTTGTGATGATTTTCTCATATATTCTGTAAATATAAACATGCATTTTTTTCCCTAGCAGCGTTTACCATTGATCATAAGGATTTAACCAACCAGTGCCAACGTGTTTGTGCTGGTGGGGCTGTGAACCAGTCCCAGTAACTCCTCCTTCAGGGCACTGGGCAGCAGCAGGAGCTCCATTGTGTATTTATCATCTCGTTCCTCCACAAAGGACTTGAACGCTCGCTTCACCGCCGATTCTCTATCACTTGGCAGACTCTTCTTCTCCTGCACAGAAAACACAAACAAATAAGGAAAAACACAAATAATTGCCAACTTAGCAACTTTCATTAACGTAATTTCACCAGTCCTACTTGGAAGAGAGCAACAAACTGCTGAACTCGGCTTTGTGCCATCACAACAGGCTCGGCTCGGCCCACCAGCCAAAGACGGCCTGGCTCTGGCACCAGAACCTCGGCGCTGGTGTCCCGTATGAGCCTGTCCAGGAAGAGACCCCGGGCCCCGGCGAAGATGCAGTGCATGTCCGTGGGATAGTGCTCCTCTTTCTGCAGCTCCGGGTCGCAGAGCCCTCGAACATACTCCTTCAGAGAAAAAACAAAAACATCAATGCTGCAGCTTTCAGCTATTTTAGTAATCAAATATTCTGATGATTAATCGAATAAAATAATATATTAGAAAAGATAACTCATTCAATTCCTTTTTTAAATTAGAAAATTAACATTTTATTGCCTGAAGTGCAATAAAATGATGATCTGTAGCAAAGGATGCATCTGCAGCTAAAAAATACTAACAAACATGAGAAAAGCTATAACAATGACCTTTTATTTCTGATTAACCGATTATTAGCTGAATAGCAAAAGGTGCTTAAAGGGGGACGTAATTATTACAAAGTTATTTTTTTCTCTTAAATACAAAATGCATGTGTATTTTTTTACAGCTTTACATTGCTATAGTGTGTCCTTTCAGCAAAGGCCTTTTTATTAATGGGCAAACTCCAGGTGACGATTCATCAGTTACTAAATTAGTTGTCGATTAGTTCAATAATTAATTAATTGTGATTAATAATTTAATAACTGAAGAGAAACGACTATTTAATGAAATATTCTTCACAGAACTTGAAACTAAAACAGGATGAGTTTCGGGTAAACCATATTTACAAAGCTTTTTTTCTATTAAATACAAAAGGTATGTATATTTTTTACAGCTTTTGCTTCATTACTGCTCTGACTTTATCATTCTTTCAGCAAATGGCCTCTTTTTGAGTCTTTATAGTTAATCAATTACTAAATTACTTGATTATCTTAATAAACGATAAGACAATTAATTGTTTCATCCCTAAAAAAATGGATTTCAAAAGAGCAAAATTCTTTATTTTAAGCAAATACAAAGAAAGAAAGACACAAAAAAAAAAACAGAAAATGAAAGTAAGGTCGGTTGGTATTTGTATTAATTCACGGCACGTGAGGGCGAAACTGAACAATTTGCAATGAATCAGATTCAGATACTCTCCTGGCTGAGGGAGACGTTTGGGTGAATCAGCAGCTTTCTGACTGATAATGTGACACGCCCGTTTAGCATTAATGAAACACTCGACACGAGGGAAATGAGTCAACAATGACCCCAGGAGAGGAGCTCAGGTCTGCTTTAATACAGAGAAACAAGGTGAGGCTGCCTGATTCCGATTTTACTGAAAATCTAGGTCTGTTTAAAAGTTAATAAAATAAAAATAAACTTTTATAGGAGCTGGAAATAATTTTTAAAAAATCATCAAGCTCATAAACGTAAAAGTTAATAAATTGCATTTACTTAAAATTTCCAACTGAACACTTTACAATAAAATAAATTTTTTTAAAAGTTTATATATATATATATATATATATATATATATATTATATATATATATATATATATATATATATATATATATATAAACCATCAAGTTGACAAAGAATACAAGCATAAGTATAAATGGCCTTTAATAAAAATGTAAACTGAAAAATATATATATATATTTTATCGACATGCAATAAGGTTGTTTTTTTTTTTTTTGGGGGGGGGGGGGGGGGGTTAAATTAGTTTTTAAAACAAAACAAAAAAAAAATCATGACTGGAAAGAAAAAAAAATCTAAAATTCATAAATAAATAAAACTATAAATGACTTACTGAAAATCTAAACCCAAAATAAATGTATTGCAAGTTAATAAAATATATTTTTATAAAAGTTGAAAATTCAAAGATCTATATCAAGTTGAAAAGAATAAAACAAATAAAAATCTAAAACTGAATAAAAGAATGTATTACAGGTTAACTACCGTAAATAAAACATTTGTTCTCATAAAATTTTTAGAAAACATAAAATTGATACAACAAACAAGCCTTTACTAAAAATCTAAAACTAAACAAAGAATGTATAAAAGTTAATAAGATAAAAATATATCTCAATAAAATCTGAAAAAGACCCCATTCAAATTTACATAAAAATATGATAACATTAAATATAGACTAAATAAAATAATTAGCCTTCACTGATTCTAGCTGTCTAGTTCGATCTGTCAATAACATCGCATTTTGATTGTCCCAAATTTATTTGCAGTAAAAATACCTGATATATCAGCTTTACCATTGACGTCTGACGATTTTAGTCTTTTATTTACATATTGTGTCGGTAAGATAATCAGAACTGGGCCAATATTAACGACCGATGTTAGTTTGCATCTTGTTGCTGTTCTGTTTCAACAGGACATTGGTCATGTGACATTTGTTTGGTCATGTGATGGTGATGCAGTGCAGGACTGTAACATGTTTGAATCAGAGAAGCAATGGAGGCATTGTGGTCACTTTCTTAATGTTTCGAAGAAAAATACATGTGGGATCGGTAAATATCAGTTATCTGCCATTACAGCTAAGTTAACATCTGATAAATGACGTTTCCTAACTGAAGCTGAAGCCATTTTAAAACTTTTGGTCACAAAAACTGATTTTAGAGAGTCTGGATAAACAGAAACAAGGAAGCTAAGCTTTCTGGTAGCAGGACCTCAAACTGTCTGCTGCTCATCATTGGAGGCTGATGAAATCTCCACTGAAATGTTTTGGTTTTGCTTGACTGGCAGAGCTCAAAGCAGCTGCTAAAACACGACCAAGACTCGTGACACAGGATGCAGAAGTGTGAAAGAGTCTCTTCTGTGGGAAATTACACCCATAATGTGCGGCTAACTTTTATCTAAATGCTTTTTTTCAGTCAGCCAACAGCATTATGTCTAAACTGCATCTCACATGACTTTTAAATTATGCTGTGAATCAAAAGGTTCCTTTCACAAACAAACAAAAAAGAGGATTGAGACCAACTTTGAATCCATCTGACTGGATTATTATTATTATTATTATTATTACCTCAAGTGTGTTCATGTAAATGGCAGATAAAGAAAACCAGAACACGGACTTCCTATGTGGAGATCCCCTGGTTAAAATACGTTCTGAAACTGCAGCTATGGTCAGAAATGTTTAGCTAGCATTTAATGTTGTGGAAAATATGTTAAATTGCATCAGCAGCTCTAAAGAAAAAGATATTTTAAGAAATCTGCAACAAAACAACCAACTTTTCACTGGCAACCAAACTGAATACAGAGCTGGAATCAGGCTTTATGAACCTTATAGTCACTGTAAAACATTCATTTCAAACTCAATCGACTTTTTTTAAATGGAGAAAATTGTTATTTTTGTCAAATGATCACATTGTTTAACTTATGCAACTTGTTAAGAGATATTTTACTGACTTCTGTGATTCTTTGTGGATACGATGAAAAAAGGAAAAAATAACAACGACATTTAATTCTCTGAGTATTTTTATTTAAGATACCAATCTCTACTAGGAATGTCGCTATAAATCAATCAATTAATCGCATGATAAATTACAACAAGCTCAATAATTCCCATTTGAATGATTTACTGTTTTTCTCTTTTTGTTCTTTCAAAAACTGGACTGCAAACGTTTTCAGTTTGGTGTTTTATTTCTTAAAGAACAATTTTGTTTACAACCTTCATAATTTATTCCATTTGTTTTTCAGTTGTTTTGTTTATTTATTTTGGATATTTAAATTCATTTCTAGTGTTAAATGTTCATTAGAACTTAAAGTTTATTGTTCTTTGAGAATGCGTTCTTGCATTACTTTGCTTTTAGCATTACAGTACTGGAAAATGATCTCAAAACAACAATATTATTGATTATTGCAACCAATAAACATCCAGCAAAATTTATTACAGTGACGGGTATAATCTCTACTTTCACGTAGGAATGTATCAATTGCAGTTTTCTAGCTTTCTGGCCGATCATCGACTCCGATTTTGGCTAATGCCAATTTGTTTTTGTCTGAAAAGTTGCAACAAACAACAAATTGGCAACAGCAAAAGAGAACAAGTTGCTGCTTTTCAGACTTTTGCAATAGCAGATAAGACCAGCTTATGATGTGATTATTGGCTGATCACAGACAATGAATAAAAAACAAAAATTAAGGATTTACTGTCCAGCCAATTTATTCGTTCCATCCTAGTTTCAAGTATGTCAACATTAAATTACCCAAAATACTTTTTTTGTAAAAATATTAAAGATCAATAAATGTTATGTTAATTATATTTACTCAGCAGTAAAAATGACTGCTATTAGACTTGTTGTAACATGTTTCTTTTTAAATATAACTTAACTTTAACATAATTCATTGTTTTCTGCAGTCACTGTGACACATTTTACTAAATAAATAATTTCCTATTTCCTTTAGCCAGGTTATGTTTATGAAAAATGGTTCATAATGTGTCCTGCAGAGTAAAATGAAGGTTAAGTAAAAAACCTTTTATTGTTGGGCATCAGTGTGAAAGACCACTCTGAAGCCGATTCATTTAAAGGATGTGAACTGCTAGCATGACACAGATTTTACCCTCAGATATAAAAACTCCTCACCCATTGTTGTGATTCATTACAGAAACCATAAACAGGTCAAATAAAGCAGACTAAACAGGAGACATTACTATTCAACTCATGAAAAATGTTTTTACTTAAAACAAAATCTAATTTCCAGCATCTCATACTTGAAACTAGACAATCATAATTTTGATTCTGTTTTAATCTATATATATACATATATATATATATATATACATCCTTTTTTTTTTGCTTGTTCTTGCTCATTTGGGACAAGCTACAATCTTGTACATTGATTTTTATCTTCTAAAGCTCGAGTAATTATCTCCTTATGACTTATCCATTCACATAAAAAACTAATTTTCTATTTTTATCGAGTTTGTTTAACCAAATTAAAGCATTCACACATTATTTTATGAGTAGACATGAATACAAGAAATGCAAAAGCTTTTAAAAAGAATGACTTAGTTTTCTGCATCATCAATGTCCACTCTTGTTTTCTGTGCTATTAACAGTAAATCTCCTTTAATGGGGTTTTCCACATCTGTCTCACTTTGTTCTTTGTTTCAACTAAACAATCCAAGCTGGAAGAAGTTGATGACTAAGAGGAAATAGTAAACAATGCCAACTAAAACACGAGCTGCAATTGTTTTGCCATGATCAGGATTCACTTCTTTTAATTTGGATGTGGGTAAAGTCACCATTGTTACCACCTCCTGCCAAACCAATGGTATTATGCTAACTTTTGGTGGAATCTCAGAAAACTGCTCCAAAACCAATGGGAAAAAAATAATACATGCTAGTAATAATAATAGTCGTGCATTTGGAGCTACACAACCTTTCCAATCAAAGTTTTTTTAAAATTAGGAGCAGTAGGTGGGAAGCTATTTTGAGTAGCTTTAAACCAAAAAACAGCTGTTTTCTGCCCAAAACACAATTTTGTATATAATATAAAAGTCTTGTGCAACTCAGTAAGTCTGTAACCAATATATAAATAATCCCTGTAGTCACCCTGGTACAATCACAGTGTGGGCTGCTTTTTGTGCTCCAATTGCTTAATTTGGGATTAAACTTTTAGCTGCACTGAATTATTAATGGTTTGTTATTGTTAGGCCAGCTTTTCTAAAAATATGTCAAGGGTCAGATTTTTATCAAACCCTTTAGCTTAAAAACAATAAAAGCTCTTTCTTTAGAATATGCATCATCACTGTTTTCAGTTAGGAAATCCCATTTTACAGTAATAAACTAACTTTTTTGTCCTTATTAGTGATCCACTAACCAACATTTATTCTGACAACTCACCATTCGCCAAAGATCATGGGTTGAACTTTTGTTTTGCTAACATTTGTGATTTTCTGTCTCTTTTCCCAGATATCAATGTAAACTGAGGGACTATCAGGACTGTCTTTCTCTATTTATATGCAATCAGTAACATTTAAAAGCTCTGACAGTTGGACCCATTTTGTTTTTACATCAATATGTTTTGAAATTTTTAAAAACATAGCAGTTCAAATTATAGAGGTCGTATTAAGCACTGAAACAACTGGTTTTGACAGTCTGTTTTGAATATTTTTGCTCAGATAACTAAAAAAAGATCAGTTTTACATTGAGAGAAAGTGTCCAAAACAGGCTTTTAAAGTTTAGCTATTGTTTATGTAATCAAAATGAGACAGTTTGCTCAGGAAAGACCCTTTCTTTTACCCTCTTGGGCTGGAAACTCTTCAGATATCTTCATTAAGAGCTTTCTTCGCCTGCTGACAACTGGAAGATTAGATTGTTCTCCTACTGATTGGTTCATCAATACTTCAAAGTCCAAAAAAAACAATTAAAACCCTGGAAAACTGATTATAGATTTTGGGAGACGACAAGAAAGTGTAACAGTTGATTTGAGATTTTTAAACACTAAAATAAGACAGAAGAAAAAATACAAAGAAATAATGGCTGTATTAAGATTTTAAATCTAATTGCAAGTGAAATAATAAAGTTAATTGTTTGATTTAAGGGTTTTAAGACACTGAAGTGAGGCAGAGAAGCTGTTGGTCAGAAAAGTTGAGCTTCATGCCATTGACACACACCTGTTCACCAGGGAGTGGTACAGTCGACATGCACTTTAGGTTCCCTTATTTCTGACTAAAAACGGCAACATGTCACAGTGAACTGTTGGTTAATGTAAAGAAACCGACGAGACAGCGTTGGTTTGCGTACAGAAAGGTCGGTTGAAACCCACCTTCGCCTTGGACACGTCGTCTCTGTTGCCCCGGAGCTGCAGCCATATCTGCCGGGATGTTTTGCTGCCGTGCGGCTGTCCTGTGTGGTCCAACAGACCAATAATTGTAAACGTCACTTTAAAAACTTGCTCCACACGGGGCCTGGCACATTTCAGCTCCTCTTCTTTGTCCTCCAGGACCGTAAACTCGTCCACTGTGGGGGCCTCCACTTGCTGCCTCCCGGCCGACGCAGGGAGCCTGTTGCCCGGCTGCTCCGGGCACGAGAGCTCGGTGATTCGTCTCATTCCGAGCAGAGGCCGAGTTGTTGACATCCCGCCCCTGTCGCTTCTGACCACCGCGCCTCAATATTCAGACCTCCGGGCGCTGCTGGCGGCTTCTGGGAGTTTTCATGGCCTCTTGTCTGCGTTTGTTACGAAGCTGCGACGTAACGTTAACCGCCTCTAACGACATGAACGCGGCGGCGGCTGCAGCTAGCGTTAACAAGTCGGAAGCTCGGTCTGACGTATCCGGAAAGTCCCAGTGATGGCCTCATCAGAGCACGACAGCCCGGTCGAGTGTTGTGTCCTAAGATGATTATCTGCCCGACAGTTCAGAAAATAAAAACTCCGCTCAAACTAACCAAATTTCTGACGCGATCCTGCTCATTAAGTAAGACCGTAGATTATTTAAAATGTGATGATCAAACAAACAAAAATAGGTTTCACATCGGGGTAAAACCACCGCTCTGCCCTCTAGTGGTGAGAAAGTGATACTAGCTTGAGATTGATCAAATACTTTATTAAAGCTGCAGTTTGCAACGTTCATAATGTTTTTTCATACATATTTGTATTTGTCGAAGATCCTATTGAATGCTCAGCCTGGATAGCATGATAAACTGTTTTTCTGTAACTGTAAGCTGTTTCTTAGTCAATAGCACATTTAGCAGTGAGTGAGAATGATTGACAATGCGAAGACACTCCTCTTTAGGATTTCTTCAGATAGCAAAATAGCTCGGTGAGGAGGTAGAGATCAGCTCTTTTCATAGATTATCTGTCTTATAACAAACGGTCACATTTTAACAAAATGTAAAAAACACATTCTTTTTAAAAGCATGACTCATACAGTTTTAATCCCAAACGGTAATTAAATGTGGTAACTCCTATTATGTAAGGTTCTTCGGAGTTTTTGTAGACGTTGATGGCTGTGGGCAGGAAGGATCTCCTGTAGCAGCCTGTTATACAGCGGCTTTGAAGAAGTCTCTGACTAAAGACACTCCCTACTTTCACACCTTCCTCTGACATCTTCTTTCAAGATAGACTCACTAAGGATGATTAAGGTTGGAGGTGTGTCTGGATAGATATTACTCATCTTAGCATAAATAATTTAAATATTACTTTTGATTAAATTCCACTGCGTTTTATTGTGTTTTGCAGGATTTGATCCTTCAAGCTGCTTGGGTACAAAAAGACTGATCTTCATGTTTCTGTGGAAATGTTGACATTTTTGTGTAAATTTGTTTAATTTTGCATCTCAGTGCTGCCCTCCTCTGTTGAACAGTGGATATGCAGCTGTATGATGGTACAGTTTGGTTTGTGTCTGTCACATTTTGCCCAATTTGCCCTGTGGTGGGGCTTTGCTTTTAGTTACATTTTAGTATATGTCGAACTTAAAATACGTTGTTTAAAACAGCAAAACAGTAGCTTTCTATGCCCATTTAAGCCACCATCTTGTGAGGCGCGACATGCTCTAAATCTGCCACCTTGTTATCCAAAAAAACTAAATTAGATCATTTACTGCTGTGAATAATCAATAGATTAAGAATCAATTGTCTTAAAAGTTATTGATTTATAATTCAGCAAGCTATTTAATTAAACAATACTCAAAAGGATTTTTTAAATCTTCATCATTGCATAATTTTTATTGGTTATTGTTCAGTTTATATTTGTATGTTTTTACAGTTTTACTTTTGGTATTAGTTTCTACACTTTTATTTTTACTTAATTTAGTTGAGTTTGACTTATCCCTTCATCTATTATTATTTTATTACCTAAGCAACAGAGACTGAGGACTATTTGGCTGTCACTTCCTGATAATCAGTCATTGCCCCGACTTTTAATTTTAATCTAAATGACTAATTTTATTTTTAACTGTATTGTACGTATTTTTGCACAATGGCATAATCCAGATGGGCAAATATTTACCTATGAAATTTTAAATTAAAATGTACAGAATCAGTTTGCCTCATTTTAACTGATCTTCCTGCAGAGTAGAAATGTTGTGTTTTTAAACCAAACCGCTGAGTTGTTTAGAAATCCTACGAGGCGCTCTGAGCAGATTAATCTACTCATTTTAAAAGTGCTTTGGTGTGAGTTGAGAATAGCCCATAGAGTCCCTTTAGAGTCCTGATTGTTGTACTTTACTGACCGCAGTCGATAGCCAGCTTCAGGAAACAAATGTTCTCCCCTGATCACCTGATATTACCCCAGTGCAGCAACTCGCTCCTGGAATGGAGATTAAAACGGAGCCATTTAGAGAGAAATATTGAAACAGAGGAACACAAACCTCATAAGGGCTGCACACAAACACAGAAACAAGTTTTGTGGAAGCTGAATGCTGGTGACGACATAACAGGAGCTTCATTTATACTTAACATGACATATAAACCTTACACAACTCTGTCTATATGAATGTTGGGATAAAGAAGAATGCAATGTCCTCAGAATAACTGTTTGAAGTTTCGTTTCAACATGTTGGGTTGAGATTTCTGTCCTGAAGTCAAAAAATCATTCTAAAGAAAGTAGTCAGTCATATGACGTCCCTTTTTAAGCCACTTTAAAGTGGACCTATTGCAGAAAATTCATGTTTTATTTGTGTCTGAATAACGTCTAAAAACAGACCGAGTGCTTTATAAAAATAACACCCAGCCAGTTTTGGCAGTAAGTTTGTTTTTCTGGTGTTTGGAAAAAACTTCCTGATTGTTTTGCGTTGTTACCAAGCAGCCCAATCCAAGCACGTCACCTAGCAACCTAGGCAGAGTTCCAGATCATTTGGTCAGATGGTCTTATAGCTGTGTGCACTGTACAATGGCTGCTGGAAAATATAATTGTTTTGCTGTTGAGTTACTATCCAACAACAACTTGCTGCATTCTTCCTGGTCGTGTAGGAGGCTCTACTTCTGCTTTTCAAAGATGTGTGGTTGTATAATTGTGCATCTGTTTGAAGCCATTTTCATGTGTGAGTGTAAACGTTGAGTTGGGGTGCATGGCCAGCAGCAGCTTATTTGGATTTAATGTGACAGAGGCCCTAAAACAGCTAAAATCTCACTATCCAAATCTGCTTTTGTGGGAAAATATACAATATTGCTCCATTCTTTGTGACAACTACCATAAAATGTTAAAAATGACTCATTTATTTTGATGTAGATTAATTGTAGCCCTTGTTTTCTTTCCAGGCTTGACCAATTCAGCAAAGTTGAAATGTTTTTGGGGCATGAAAAGCCTATTTATATTGAGGACAGACTTTGTGCAGACACAGTGCAGACTTTGACTAGGCTGGTTTAAAAACATTTATTTTGTTTTGTGAGGTATTCAGCAGTGCTTGTGTGACACAAATGCAACGTCCTGCTGTTAATCTCAAATCTACTTAACCTTAAAGTCACAAACGATTGACTTATATTAATATAACTTCAGTGATCTAAAACATTTTTAAAAACAGAATAAATATTTAAGGATTGTCATAATAACAATAATAATAAAAAAACACATTTATGGCATCATAATTCAACAAATTAAAGTCTGTTCCCTGGATCCCTGGAGTTTTTATTCATGATTTTGCATAAGATGTTTCTGATTCATCAATATTCCACCATTTTAACATGATTTTAATGTAATGTAAATTTAAAAAAATGGTTTCTACTCTCATTCAGAAGCTGTTGATAATTTCTGGGTTTTTTCCCCTGACGCTCCTGACCTCAGAGGAGCTTCAGTGACCTCAGAGTTTTACCAGCAGGACCGTCTCATGTGTTAAAGACAGGAAGCATGTTTTGCTGCCAAGAAATCAAACTTCTCATTTCTGACAGGAATGTTGTGTAACTTTCCTTTAAAGTTTCACTGTAGTATCAGCTGAAAGGAAACAGCTGGAGGTGGAGTGAAACTACAGAAAATATAGATGTTTTCATGGAAGAGATTATAGCAAAACATTTTATTTTATTTTTATTTTATTTTAAGTTTTTGTACTCTTCCCTTGAGTGGAGGGAGCAATTCTGACTGTCTTTATTGTTTAATTATTCCAATGATTTTCTTTTGTTTATTCTATTTAGGGGAAAATATATATATTTTTATTAATTTATTTTCTTATTATTTTACTTTTTTTTTCCGCTTTTTTTATTTATTAAACTAGATTTTTAGAAATGTTAGTAAAAAAAATATTTTGCATATTGTGGATATAGTTGATGTTTGGGGGTCACTGTTTTTTTTTTTTTAAAACAAACAATTATTTTCAGTTTATTTTATATTAAAAATCATATAAACAGTGGTTTTTAATTTTTATTTTGACATTTTAGGCCAACTTAAAATAGCAGATTTTGTTTTTATTCATCTGAAAATCAGAGATTTTCCCAACCTCACCACTAGATGGCGGTGTAAGACACACCATGGCAGCCATAGGTTCCCATTTTCGCTTCTCCCAGCTGACAGAGTGTAATATCGACTTAAAGATGCTTCAAATCAATATTTTTCATTATTTGAGGTCCAAACGCACATCAAAAGAATATTGTCTTTATTAAAGTTCACAGTGTTATTTTAGCCGCAGAGAAACTGTCTCTACTGTTAAAACTCTGCCTCAATCTGATGCTGTAGGTCAGAAGTCTGCAGAATACCATATAAGAATAAGAATAATAAGAAAAATATCTGCTGTGCTTGCAGCTGTTTAAAATAATAAAAACGGGGTTTTCTTGTATAAATTATACACATTTCCATACTAAAAACTCCAGAATTCACCGTTAGAAAGGAAGGAAAAACACAATAAACAAGATTTGAAATTAAAGTAAGGAATATAAGCGGATAAAAGAAAAGAAGGGTATAAAAAATGAAGGGGAGGAAAGAAGGAAGGAGACAAAAGAAGAAAAGAAGGCAGAAAGGTTAGTCACAAGGAAGGACTCAGGATGTAAATAAAAGAATATGAAGTTAAGTTGGAAACTCAAATATTTTCCAACTTTTGTTCTCTTTTTTTCCATATTTCTCCAAAGTTTTTTCCAGACACTATAATAATCCATCAGATTGGTTTAAACTAAATATTTAACATTTTCCCAAAGGGATTAAAAAACCTTTTAAAGCTTCAATAAAAACATTAAGATTTAATAGAAAAACGTCTGAAGAGAAAAACAAGTCTCCAGCAGGGGCCGCCACATCTCAGATATATATATATATATGTGTGTGTGTGTGTGTGAGCCTGAACAGCTGTGTTGCCACATGCGGGGCAAAAGGAAGGCTGACCTGTTCCTCTTTAATTCCTCTCAGCATGACGACAAAAACAACAACAACAACAAAAACCCCCCCTCTGAAACAAAAGAAGAAAACCGGAAGCGGAAGCGTCCGGACGGTGAAGTTTTCCCCTCGTTAACAGGAAAAAGCCGCTGGTCGGATGACTTTTCCAGCGGATATCCAGAGGGGGAGGAATCCAGGCAATAAGCTGTTTAATTAGTGAACAGCGGTTCCACTTAAATATGAATCAAAAAGCAAATGTGACCCGAGAGACGAAGATTAAAGCGGAGCCGCTGGATAAAAATGGCGGCTTGACGCGGCGGCATTATGGGTCTGTTAAAAAGAACGTAACATATTTTAGTTTTCATAGTTTAGGTAAACAGATTGGTAGGTAGGTCCCAATGAAGGTAGGAAGGAAATAAGGGAAGATGGCAGGAAAGAAAGAAGGAAGGAAAGAAGCAAAGAAGGAACAATTATGGAATGAAGAAAGGAAGGAAGGAAAAGGCGAGGATGAAGGGAGGAGGAAAGGAATGGAAGAAGGAAAGAAGGAAGGAAGGATTAAGAAAGGAATGAATGGTGGCAAACAACTTACTGTTATAGAAACACTATCTGCTGAATGCTAACTAGCTTTAGCAGTTAAAACAGGATCTGCTGGCTACAGTTGGAGGTGGATGATTGACAGCACTAAGACCCGCCTCCTCGCTCCGAATGAACTGGGAGCGCTGGGAAGTGGCGGAGATCTATTTTTTTTTCACAGCTGATCTGTCTTAAAGTCACGACAAACATGTACCCCCACCCACTCAAAAAAAAGCAATAAATATGTAAAGAAAACAACAAATATACAATAAACATACTGCAGCTCGTGTTAAAAAAAGAGGAAAAATATAATACATCAGTTAAAAAAAAAGAAAATCCTGTTTTATTTTTAGAATATATAAATTTACAGGTGAGAATAAATAATTAAACGTTCCTCAAAAACCCTGATTAGCTTAATTTAATTGTGCCGCCATTTTCTTTTTTGCAAGTCAAAAGTATCTTTTCTTAATGTGTGAATTTTTAACCACCTAATTAATTCACTCGAATTAAAGGTTGAAATTTTCCGAAATCTTTCATTGTGAGATTGTTGTTTTCAATAAAGAAGAATAAGAAGAAGAGATGCAAAAGTGAGGAAAATGGAGGGAAAAGTGCTTTGTGGGCCTCATGTAGAGAGACTCGAAGATAACACTTTGAGCAAACACACACTCACACACACACACACCCGCCCACTTAACAAATTTATTTATGTAGAGCTCAGCTCCAGCCTCCCACCTCCTCCAATCACGCTGACTTTTCTCCCCCCTTCTTTCTTTCCTCCTTGCTTCTCCTCCATCATCCCTCTTTCCCTTGCAGGTCATGGGAGATATCGAGGAGATAAATATCGCAGGCAATAAAAGGCCTGCATCATGAATAATAAAACAGCCGTAATCTCCACCAATGATTTATACATCTGATGGTCGGACACAGTCGCACTCAGGGGCGGGTGGGGAGTCGCACATCGAGCGGCGTTAAATTGAGACGAATGGTGATGCAGAATGTGGGACTGGTGCTGGATACACACACACATGCATACCCCCCCCCCCACACACACACACACCAATGTGCTAAAAGACGCTGAAAATATGGATCTGCTGGAAATAAACACAATCACTCTGGATCTCTATTTTTGATCCACCACATACAACCAGAGTTCAGTAGCAGCTCGTTACTTTTACTCGAGTAATTTTATCATGAAGTATTTAAACTCTTACTTGAGTAAAATTTCTCGATTTTCTACCCACTGAATGAAAAACATAGTTTAACAAAAACTTCATCAGCACAGACACACACCTGCACTTTTTTATTAAAGTTTAATAAAGAATATAGAAGCTTTATGGTTTTGCTATAATGACGAGGCAAAAACTATTTTCTAATTCCATCTCAAACTACTTTCAGTGTGTTTTCATTTCTAATATTACTATTGGTTTGGTCAGATTTGGACCAAAATAGCAACATTTGTTACATTTTTAGCTGCCCAGGTTCACTTTCACACTGCAGTGAATCAAACGGTCCAAACTAATTGAAAAACTTGTTCCCCTTCTCTGAAGGAAACAACACAAAAACCTCTGAAGAAAAGAGCGCAACTTTCTTCTTCATTAAATATAAACAAAAAATGGAGTGGATTGTAGGATTTCTCTTTTATCGTTGGTAAAAGACCAGTAGCCATTTCTCCAGTGTTAGACAAGCAAGTTTGTTTTGGTTATCTTTGCCCAGCATGAGAATTAGGGCCATACTAAGAAAACAAAATTACAAGAATGACGTCATGCTATTACGAGTAAAACTGGGAGACATTTTAAATATCCAAAATAAATAAACAAAACAACAGGAACAACAAATAAGATGTACTATGAAGTCTCTGTAAACAAAATCATCCTTCAAAGCAGACTGAAGACTTTTGTCTTCCAGTTTTTGTAGAGAAAAGAGAAAACCTATTAATGATGTAAAGGAAATGATTTAAATCATTTTAATTTAACGTGATTAATTGATTAATGGCGACAGACCTAGTTTTACCTCTAAATCTCAGATTAGATGCAGGTTTTCTGGTTTTTGTTGTTCTGATTTTTAGCTGCAAAAATAAAACAATTTTATCTTTTAATTCCGTGTCATAAAAACCAAACAGCACAGGGATTGTATTTGTCGTTACGCTGAGTGAGATCATTTCTTAAGCTCTGTAAGAAATGACAGCTTCCTTTCATTTTCGCCCACTTCTTTCTGCTGGCTCGCCTTTTCCTCTCTTCTCGTCTTATCCTTCTCCTCCTCACACGATGAAGAACGACAGCAGGAGAAAAGAGGAATTAGTTGTAGCATGTAACCTGCATGTAAGGCAGCAATATTTCACCCAGGTTAGGGCTTTCAAATCTCATCGAATGTCAGAAAAAATGGAAATATTCCTCTGTTTTCTCCCTTTGTGGCTCATTTCTTTATTCCCCCTTTTATTCCCCCATCCATCCGTCCCTCCTCTACTGAAGCATCCTTTTGTTTTCTCCTCCTCGTCCTCTTCCTTGTCTTCCTCCTTCCCTCCCACTGACAATCCTTTGCAGACATGCCTGTCCGGTGCCGCAGCCCATTTAGGGCCCCTCTGCTGCAGCCGTCTGGTAATTGGAGCTGTAGTCGGGGCCGGCACATGGGACCAGGGGGGTCCTGGGTGTGTCTCTGCGTGTTTATCTGCTTCTTAGTGGACAAGGAGGAAACAGAAAGCAGAAGACGGGGGAAAAGATGCACAGCAGAGCCGAGTGTCAGGAAATTAAAACGAGGAGAATGTGGCACTGAAATTCACGTTTACCGACACGTCAGCGGCATCACTTCCTTTATCCTCTTTGAGATAAACCAGGATCTGTGTTTATGTGTTTAACCTGCTTGAAAATTCAGATTTAAAATGTAAGAAAAGGTGGAAAACCTTCAAGAAAAGCTGCACAATTACTATTATTAAAAAAAAACAAACAACGACAGGATATCAAAATAATACATTTCAGTGCAAGAAAACAGACACTTTTTCTTCAAACTAAACATCTAAATCATTTGATTTATGTTGATTTGTTGGCTTCGCAAACATTATGCTGGGCGACCGATGTGTTCTGACGTATTTCCATCCAGTCCATTCAGTTCAACAAAGCAAAAACACAAAATCTTACCAAGTATTTTGTCTAGTTTCTGATGCAGATGTCTCAGTACAGTTGAAATAAGACAAAACTAATGTACAAGTAACTTTTCAGCAAGACAGAGGAGCTTTTTAAGTCAACAATTCCCATGACAGAATATTTCACTTATAACATGGGACAATTATTTTATTATAAGTGAAATAATCTGCTGTTCAAACTATTACTTTTCCACTGGCAAATTATTTTGCTCATAACAAATTATTGTTTTAATCAATATTAAGGAATTATTGACTCATATTTCTCGCTAAAAAGTTCATTAAATTCAGTTTATTACTCAAATTAGCCTAAAGGTTTCTGAGGAAAACCAGCAGATTGCATAGAGTCATTAACTTGCAGCATTAACTCCTCCTGAATGTAGCAACTGTAGGCAGTTGCTTGCGTTTTGTCTTTTACTTTACAGCAATCCCTCATACTCAGCATCCACGGGGCGACAGTGGAGAGAAAAAAAGTAGCAGAGTGAGGAAAAGTGGTAATTATGTCCTGCTAAAATCCAGAAAATCAAGGTTTTATTTTCTCACAAACTGAAGACCGTCACTAACAAACATGTTGAAAACCTCAGTTTATGTCTAACCTCTCTCATTTCTGCCTCTGCTTCCCTCATCTGCTCTCTGATTGGTCCGTTTCCCTCGCCGTCGCTGCGGCAAGAAGAGGCTCATCAAGCAAAGCTTTGTGGCGCCTCAGTGTGAACTCAAAGTGTCTGGTTCTCCTTCAAATGAACAATTTATGGCATGTAGAATCAGATACGGAGCTGCCAATGGACATGCAAATAAATATCATTTGTGGGAGAAAAAGGAGATAAACTCTATGAATATTTGATTAATGAATAAACAACATAAAACGTTGTGGGAGAAAAACGCAGCAGATATGATTTTTAGAGCAGCGTTCAGATTAATAGATAAGGATCAGAAGATGCTAATGTCTTGAGAGATCTGTTACCGTATTTGTTGCTGTTTGACGCCGATTGGCATCAAAATAAAAATGAAAGAGGACTGAAAAGTAAAACTGAACCATCACAACTGGAAAATTGTGCGCAGAACTTTGAATTTATTGTGGTTCAATCCACTCAGACGTCTTCAGGCAGATTTGTTACTGGAGTTTTTTTTAACATTACACCATGTTATCATGTTATTCCCTCATCAAAATTGCTTTGATTATTTCATGTATGTTTAAAAAAAAATCCTTTAGTCTCCATGGCAACCATTTTGGGATGCATTTTGGGATGCTTGGTCTCAGAAAGTGTTGCCTTTCCCACAAAGCTCCTCTAGACTAGTGGCTTCTTAAAGCTGCAGTACGTAACTTTTATAAAAATATTTGTCCATGTATTTGTTTAAATTATCATTATGTCGTGACAGGTTGCTAAGAAACAGATGCTCTGTGAAAAAAAATGTAGCTTCTCCCAGTGCTAACCAGAAACAACCAATCAGAGCCAGGAGGCGGGTCTTAATGCTGTCAATCACAATTTCATGTGGTGCTGCTCATCCTCCCCCTTATTTAGAGTTTTAATGTTTAGAAATATTTAAGACAGTCAGAAACTAAACGCCACTACTAGAAACTTCACATTGACAGTCTTTATTAAATAAACTCTTAAGATGGATCTGTAACAGAACAGAACCAAACAAACAAACAGAAGTTTTATTTCTGTTTGTTTGTTTGTCACAAATAAGTGAAAAGGCTAAAGCTTTGTGTGTTTAATGTCCAAACTGCTGCTGCAGAGTCCTTCAGGGAGCTGTTTCTCCGTTGCTCTGCGTTGAAAGCTCTTGCCGTTTGTCCGGCAGCAGGTGAGCAGCTAAACTGACAGAGACGAACCACCTCACCAACCTGAGCCGGCGTTTCCTCCCGTTAGCACCGTTATGAGCGTCGCGTCACGGAAACACCTACGGCACACGCTCAGCAACGATACAAAAAAAGAAAACCAAGAAGAAAATACCGAGCGTGTGATCACACATGGTACTGAGATTATGGGCCTTTATTAATAACTTAAAGGGACGGAGATCGCGGCACTTTGGAAAGGCTGATTTACGCAGCAGACTCTGGCAATCTGCACCTGCTCCCTCTGCAGCAGGTTGTTGATGTCTTTATGGCTTGCAAGGAGCAATATACAGAAGCAAAGATGAATTTGGTGCTTATTGCACCAAGCAGAGGTGCAGGGTGGTGAAAGTATTCCTTAAACTTCATCTTATCTTCTGAAAAAAGAATCTGTTTGTTTATTTAACCTTTTCAGACAGAAAACTAGTACTTTTCTCACAAAAAACAAATAGCCTTTCTCACAGAACGTGTGTTTAGCCGGGTTTCAAGTTGTAAGGAAGCGCACACACCTCCAAATTGCTAAGCAGAGGGATTCAGGGGAACTACAAAGTGTTCTGCATGAATTTTAAAAGCGAAATGTATCAGCAGACTGTAAAATAAAAGCTTTGGCAACATATTTACCAAGAAGGAAGAAACAGGATGCACAGAAGGAATTTTTGAGAAAAACATGTAAAACTCATTTTCACAGAGTGGTAGTCAGTGGTTTTTGGTGCAGCGCCCCCACAGGTGAGGAACCGAACAAGTTTTTCAAAGGATTTGATTGGTTTGACACATTGCAGCCTGAAAGAAAACCACAGCAGCTGAACATGTAACAAATGTTGCAACTTTTGTCCGCCATTGAACCGAATCTACCAGACCAGCAGGCATGAAAACAGCTTGGGCTCTTCATGAGGCTGAGCGCCGGAGTAAAAATGCGAATATCTTGGTGTTGCAGCAGTTTGCTTTTCCCATAGTTATGTTAATTTTCTGTGGATCCTCAAACCTTCATGTGCTTTTTGGTCTGTGAAATTCCAAATGGGTTTATTTTTGCTTGACTGAACTTTTACAGTAAAATGACAAAGCGCAGTGTTTTACAGGAGGTCAGTGAACGCCTCTTGGGATCAGCCGCTCGCCCCCTTTGCTCCTGCCAAACACGGGGTACGTTTTAATCATAACCTTTCCCCTCCGGAGTCTTTTCTTGGTTTGCTGTTTCAACATTTTACTCACGCTTTGATCTACATCCATCCACGTGTCTCTTTTCATCCCACACGCTTCCTTTCTTTCTTTCTTTCTGTCTTCATTTTTTTATTTCTTTCATGCAGTTCCTGTTTGCTTTGCAGCTTTTTTCCGCTCACCTTCACCCCCGCACCTCCCGCCTCTCTAACGCGTCTTTTTCAATCACTTTCTCCTCTCAATCTCCTTTCTCCTTCTTGTTCTTCTCCTCATGCATTTTATGTTTTTCAAAGTCAAACATCTGTTGCTGGGTGTGCAGATGGGAGCCAGGCCGCCTCGCTCAGGTTGATATCTCACTTGAAGAAGAGACGCTGACAGGAATCAGAGAGGTAATATACAAACAGGTTATCAAAAAGATGATTCTCCACCTGTACCTGCCTGCCTTTGCTCCTCTGCAGCAGGAGACCAGGTGTCGGAGCGGGGAGGTGCTTTAATTGTGCCGGGAGTCGGATCAGTGTGTGTGTGGGTGTGTGTGTGTGTGCTCTGCAGCTGATAATTGGAGAGGCACACCTGGACGCCGGTCACCTCCCAACCCCGACCCGCCGCCCTTCAAACCGGCACATTTCGCTCCGGGTGCTCGCCAGATGTGTGCGCGCGCTGAACTCTTGTGCCCATCCAGTGTGCCCATCGTTACTGAGTGCCCATCTACAGCCAGTGTGTGTGTGTGTGTGTGTGTTTCTGACTGTCCATCTCTTCCACCACTGAGAGCAGGAGGTCATTCAGCTGTTCTATAAAAGATTCAAGCCTGACTGATGACCTCGGCCAACAAAAAAAAAAGAAAACAAACTCACTTCTTTCTGATTTTTTTTTATTTAACCTTTTCTTCAGCAAAGAAAACACATCAAAAATTCTCTTTCATTGCTGCACCGCCTGCATGAAGGCAAATCGGCAGTACACTAAGGAAAGCAGGAACTCTTTGTTAACGACCCCTGATTTTTAAGTACAGGAAATTAAAAAACAAAAATTACAAATGGAGACCCTGGTGAAAAATTAATGTACTAATTATGTTAAGTTTTAACATACTTGAGCATGTTTAAGTCAGACTAATCACGAGTATAATTCAAGTTCACTTGGGATTAGTTAATTTAAAGTGTGACATTTTGGAACAGCTAATTTTGTGCTTAGTGTACTTTAATAGTATTTAAATTGTATTAAAGTACAATTTAAGGTGTACTAAGTATACTTTAGGGTACTTTTTTTGGACAACTTAAGTTACACTTAGTGTACTTTAGTATATTGCTTTTTATTTAATAAAAACATGCTTGATTAGTATATTCTGAGTGCACTGTTTTTGTGAATTACATTTAAATATATACTTAGAATGCATTTTAAGTATTTGGCATTACATATTTTATTTATTAGTAGTGTGATCACAGTATGCTACAATTACACTTTTGGTTAATTATAATTGCTAATGAAGTAACTTTTCAGTTACTTAATGTCTTTTATGACTCTGCTTTGTACATTACATGCTTCATACACACTGCAGTGCTGCAAACACATCAGGTACCAGAACACAGAAGGAGCCATTAAAACACACTTTACAGGTGAAATTACATTGTGCTTTCAATATATTACCATTTTGGCAACACTTTATTTTATGGGGTGTCATGAACATGACATAACACCTGTCATCTAACTTTTAAAGCAACTTACCATTAAAAGTGTCATTATTTACTGAATGACACTTTATGACACCTGTGGATATGTTCCTAACAGGTGTCATGTTTATGACACTATCATGTCAGTCTTATGACCCCGTCAAATAAAACCTAACCCACATTTTTCAAGAGCCAATATACTGTCACATAATGGTACAAATTGTCAATACATTCAAAGTTTACAGACAACATGTTTATGAAAATTAGCACAATAAAACAATTGGTACACTTTAGAGGAAATGTTAAAAATGTTTCACCAAGGACAGAGTATTGTTTTAATTCAGTATTCCAGTTTTACTTCAGACAAATTGACATTTCTCCTCCCAAGAACAGTGAGGATTCCCATTACACTTTGTTAAGATGTAAATATGTAGTGTAGGTTGCAGTGTAAGATATTTACACTAGACCAAAAATATGTGGTAAGTTTTTGTGTTTTTGCAGTGAACCAGCTGTTCTCAGTCCGCCGTCATAATCTGATTCCAGATGAATTCATGTTTAGTACTTAAACTCGAATGAGGACTTCTTTTTGCTGCTTTCAGGGAATAATATTTCTAAAATGGATCAGCAAACAATCCACAGATATAGCTCAGTTTTCTGTAGAAAGTCTCTTTAAATTATTTGTCCAAGCTGAACTCAGACTGGAGGCAGTTTGAGGGCATTTAAACACTGATACTGCAGTGCTACAAGGATTTTATCTCTAATTTTCTCTGTCCTCGCTCTGTCTTTTAATCTTGTAGTAAGTGCCCCAAGCGTTAACCTTATTACCCTGCAGACCCAGGGGACATGTAATGAAACACTTCCCTCATTCAGGGGGTCAATTTGCTCTCTTTTCTTTATGAAGTTTAAAGCCTTTTTCATCCCATCGGCATTCCTGCCTGTCTGATTTCCTTCCAGTCTGTCTTGCCTTTAATTAGGCGATCTGCCTGTGTGTGTGTTACAGAGTAAAGGAGAGGAATCCTGTCTCACGCTGATCCATCAAGACAAGGTTTGATCTGTTAGCTGCAATATTCCCTCCTCTTACTTCTTGTGAAAAAAGAGAGGAAAACTTCCCTTGATGCCTTGACTGTTTGCCTGAGCGCAGACAGATTGCTGCTCTGATTTTCTTCATCTGAAACACAAAAATCAGGCATTACCAATTACAGATGACACACACAAAGCATTGTGAGCCTTGAGCTGTCATCACGTTCAATCCTGCTGTCAAGGAATCAAAACAGATCAAATACGGGAACACAAAGAGAGAAAACATCCATTCGTTCGACAACTGCTTCGTTCCTGTTGCAGCTTTCTGTGGAGTCCCGATTGCAGTTAGTTACATCATAATCAACATATTGCCCATGTGCTGTTGATCGGTCATTGATCTGTACTTTACAAACTTTAAGAAGTATTGTTTATGTTTAAAAACTATTGGTCTAATAAATAACGCCTGAATTAATCGACTTAATGGTTTATTTTATTAAATGTACCATAGTTACAATCGATTAACTAGTAAAACCTTTTTTTAGTGTTGTTGTTTGGCCGCCACCCAGCAGAGGGCACCGCTGGTTATCCTTAAGCAGAGTAAACAGAGACGGCGGAGAGAAACGGTCCATAGTGGGGAGGAAATGCACTTTATTCGGTTCGTCTAAGAAACTTATTAGCACATCATTTAGCCGCATCAGTAATCCAAATATTACCGATGAGCAACCAATCGATGTCCTGAAGACAGAAAAGCAGAGGCATGACGCAGAAAGATTGCAACATGATGGAAAAAACATGGCACCATTAAACACGGTTGATTTTATCGGTTTCTGTGGTAATAGTGTTAATATTCCTTCAACAGCAACCAAAGACTGTACTGCTCAATGGACGTCTCGTCAATGGAGAATTAAGTGTTTAGCATTTATTTTCATCTTTTATTTTTTAATTCAGCAATAAGTGGTTTCTGTTATAAATACGCTTAGATTAATCATAAGAGCAACTTTAATACATTTTTCTATGTGAAATAATGTTTATACTTTAAGACTAAAACCAACAAGAACAAAATATCAACTAATTGACTGACTCCTATTTACTCTTACTTATTCTATTAATGTTGTAGTTTGTCCGCCATCCAGCAGAGGGCGCCACTGGTCATCCTTAAGCAGAGCCTGTTGATCTAAACAAAGATGGCTGCGGCATTACAGAATGGAAAAGAGAAACGGTCCAGACAGAGTCTGTAGTAGGGAGGATATGCACTTTATTCAGTTTTATTTTAAAATATAAACACCCAACAAGCAGCAAAAGACACAACTTCTGTCTGAACGCCTTTGTTCATGGAGGATTAAGAGCTTAACGCTTAAATTTACATCTTTTATTTTTCTATTCAGCAACCTAAGACATTCCTATTTTGTCATAATGAGAGAAAAAACTCAATTTTCTGTTTATCCAGTCAGTATTTAAAAGAGCTGCCACAAAATACTGTTACATTTTAATGCTTTTTCTTTTTAAATTTAGCATATTGTTGCCTTACTAAAATACAGGTGTATGTTATTTTTTTTCCAATTTTTTATACCTAAAATCATCTTTTGGAAAAAAAATTACCCTGGCCATTATTTCTGGAAGAAGAGAATAAAAAAAATTTTGATTCCCAGTTTCCTTCATGTTATGAAAAGATGCCTCTTACCCTCTTGGGACAAGAAAAAAACTCAAGTTTTTATCAATTGATTGTTAATCAGCTGATGAGATCAATCAACTTTAGATTAACTAGTTAATCAACAACATACATAATTAATATTAAACTTTAGATATCTGGTGACAGGCTGACGGTGGTCCAGTTTGGCTTACAGAAATGAAACATCAGTTTTATCTACCATTAATCAATCCAACTGCACTGTTGGATTGTAAATAACAAAAAATGTGCTAGAATGGAAATAGACTTGGTACTTTAATTGTTTATATGTCTGAACTTTACACTGGAAACTCAATATTTAATGATTGAGACAAGCGTGTTTAGTGGTGAGTCAACAAGGCCACAAATGACAGTTAATCGAGGGAGTTCAAATGAGAAATCTCATCAATGGAAAAAGAGAAAAAAATTGCAAATGAGCTTTTAATGTTTGTAGTGACTTTCTGGACTCCACTGAGGAGTTTAAAGTTATAAAAACTCCTGAACTTTCTGATATCTTCTGCCAATTTTTTGATTTATTCATTTAGATTTCCAGTTTCTTCGTGTCTTGCTGTAATTACATCTCGTCCTCTGCGGATAAAGAACAAATGAGCATCCAGGCAGTGAAAGTCCTGCTTTGGGTTAGGGTGATGTAACAAACTAAATGTCTCACAGTGGCAGTATGATCCTAATTAGGTGGCAAAACAGAATGTAAACAGCTATCTATGGACAGCCACAGAAAACGTACTTGTTTATAACACACGGCTCATTTTATGCATATGGCTGAGTGGAAGTTTCTTTCCTGTCTGAACTGTCAGTTTTACATGCAGATGACTCATTATCTATAAAAAAATTACAGTATACATCATTGAATACAAAGCTTGTTGAAATGCTGATATTATTGTTTTGGAAATTAAAACAATTTGTTTTGAAAGCTACAATCCAACTTTGAAATTTAGAGGTTAATCTGATACATTTGCTGAAAAAAGAGGAAATTTCTTAATTTAAACAGATGAAAATATACTTGAAAAAATTCAAATGTTTTCAAACTAATCTCAGAAAGTTAATTGGAAAAACTTGAATTTTTTTTTTGAAAAGTCAAAAATTTGCTAAAAATAAAAACAAAATTTTGAGATTATACTTAGAAATTTTCTAGAAAAAATGGGATTAACCTAAAAAAATTTCCAGGGCGGAATTAATCAAAATTTTGTCAGAAGATATTCAGAAATTTTGTTTAATTTCTGACATTTTCTTGAAAAAACATGGACATTTTTGTGTTTGAAAAACAAAAATGGCAAAAAAAATTGTGCTTCATCTCAGAAATATTTGAGAAAAAAATTCCTGAATTTGAAAAGTTGAGAATTTGCTAGAAAATATTCTTTCAGCAATTTCTTGGGAAAAAAACTTTGACTAGTAAAAAAATCAACTTTTGAAAATTTTTGACTTTTAAAACTCAGATATTGCAAATTTATTTCTAGAAATTTTTTGCCATTAATTTTTTGTTTGCCAGAAATATTCTCTTTTTAATTCTATCTAAAATATCCCTAATGTGCTGTTGTAGATTTCAGCACATCCTCTCTGCTCACCATTTAGAAAATCTAATTTCCTCTATTTTTACCTTCTGTTCATGTCACATAAGTGGATCTCTCTCTCGATAGGCGACTGAACCTAATGACTTCCAGCTCTTACAACGCTGAGAGATTAGGAAAAAACACTTTTTTGTACTCTGAATCCGTATCTAAATGACAATCTGAGCTTTGAGATGCTTAGTTAAGCAAACTTCTCAGGTATGGCCTCAGTATTATCTCTGTGTGACATGTAAATCCCAGAGGAAGGCGGCAGGCTGAATTAGAAGGAGAGTCGTTGTCATGCAAGCTCCTCATCTGTTTTTAATAATAACTCTTCTTCCTCCGAGATTCACTGCTCCAATAATCTTCCCCCTTCGCCTTCCTTCACTTTTCCTCTCCATTACTCTTGTGATGCTGTACTGTTTAACTAAATGCTGTAAATGCACATCAACACTTGCTCCAAATAGTCCTCTGGGTTGTGCATGGCCTTAAAAATGCCTATTATTTCCCTTTAAATTATCCTAACAGCAGAAATGATGTACTGACCCAATATTTGCTGCATCTGAAATAAACTATAGATTTCCCATCAAATGTTAAAATGAGACTTGCCTGTAGGTGTGTTGTAAAGATCCTACAACGTGCATAAATCCTACGCTTGCAGTCAAACACTGAACAACAATTTTGATGTGGGAAGATGAAAAAGAAAACACAGAAAACAAGGCCTTTAAAAACAATTTACTTGGAGAATAATTAGTTTTGTCAGTATTTAATCAAAAATACATCGGCACCAATCCTTTGAAAACGTATTTTGCTCTTAGAAATTTCTTGTTTTTGCTTTATTTTTTGTTACCTTTTATTGTTTCAGATCATTAAACATCAGAAAAAGCAACCAAAGTACAAATAAAATGCAGTATTTAATAATGATTCTAATTATTGGGGGATCGGAGCTAAAAACTGCATGAATTAATTGTGAATAACCACATTTAAATTCAGTGCCTGTGTCTAGACATGGCCAATGCCTGAAGAATCAACAAATGACTAAAGAAGAACTAGTCTGACAGCAGGAAGTAGGCTAAGATGTCATAAAATACTTTGAAATGTTGAATTATTATCTGAAATATCAGCAGAATACAGATATTTACAAAAATAGTTTCACATTTTAAGCATGGAACCAGGATGGTTGGTTGGATGGTTGGATGGTTGGTTGGATGGTTGGATGGTTGGTTGGTTTGTTGGATGGTTGGATAGTTGGTTGGTTGGATGGTTGGTTGGTTGGTTGGATGGTTGGATGGTTGGTTGGTTGGTTGGATGGTTGGTTGGTTGGATGGTTGGATGGTTGGTTGGTTGTTGGATGGTTGGATGGTTGGTTGGTTGGTTGGATGGTTGGATGGTTGGTTGGTTGGTTGGATGGTTGGTTGGTTGGATGGTTGGTTGGTTGGTTGAATGGTTGGATGGTTGGATGGTTGGTTGGTTTGTTGGATGGTTGGATTGTTGGATGGTTGGTTGGATGGTTGGTTTGTTGGATGGTGGATGTTGGATGGTGGATGGTTGGATGGTTGGTTGGGATGGTTGGTTGTGTGGTTGGTTTGTTGGATGGTTGGATGTTGTGGTTGGATTGGATTGTTGGATGGTTGGTTGGATGGTTGGTTGGTTGGTTGGATGGTTGGTTTGTTGGATGGTTGGATGGTTGGTTTGTTGGATGGTTGGATTGTTGGTTGGTTGGATGGTTGGATGGTTGGTTGGATGGTTGGTTGGTTGGTTGGTTGGTTTGTTGGATGGTTGGATGGTTGGTTGGTTGGATGGTTGGTTGGATGGTTGGTGGTGGTTGATGGTTGGTTGGTTGGATGGGTTGGATTGGTTGGTTGGATGGTTGGTTGGTTGGTTGGATGGTTGGATGGTTGGGTGGTTGGATGGTTGGATGGTTGGATGGTTGGTTGGTTGGATGGTTGGTTGGTTGGTTGGTTGGATGGTTGGTTGGTTGGATGGTTGGATGGTTGGTTGGATGGTTGGTTGGTTGGTTGGATGGTTGGTTGGTTGGATGGTTGGATGGTTGGTTGGATGGTTGGTTGGTTGGTTGGTTGGTTGGTTGGTTGGTTGGTTGGTTGGTTGGTTGGTTGGTTGGTTGGATGGTTGGTTGGTTGGATGTTGGTTGGTTGGATGTTTGGTTGGTTGGTTGGTTGGTTGGGTGTATTTGTGGACCTATGTTTTCCTCTTATCCAGGTCCAAATATTAAACTTGGTTTCCCAAACTTTCCAGGGCATCAAAAGGAACCTGGATAATTTTATCATAGATTTAATGTTGGTTAAAAAACTTTACAGAGATTTTTATTTTTAATTTTAATTTTAATTTTTAATCATGAAAACTCCTGCTTCTAGCTTATAGCAACGCTGATGATTATCACAGCTGAGTTCAGTATTTTAGTTTTCTGAAGATCGACTGGTTTCAGGTAAGGTTCAGGTGGTTAAAGTTTAGATAAGCAGAAACTCCAAATAAAAAAAGTTTATTTGAGATGTTTGGTGCGAAGCTGCGGCTGCTTGATCATTCCGCCTGGCGCTTCCTGTCCTCTCTGTCACACTGTCTCCACTTCCAACATCTCTCCTGCGGTATGAAAACTTTATTGGATGCCGGCAGAGTCCTTGAGGGGAAACACTTTAAATGTCTCTGCAATTATACTTCTAATAATGGCTTCACTCACCGCCACACACATCACACACACATCGAGACATACATGCAGCCGGGAGCCGACAGTGACACAAAGGAAGTGGAAGTTACTCTGTCAGTCAGCGAGGCTATTAATCTCTGTCACCTGGAGCGGTGTGTGTGTGTAAGCGTGTGTGTGTGTGGGAGAGAATGTGTTACAAAGCTAAGGGTGTGTGTCACAATCAAATTATGGCCGAAAGCAAGCTGAGGTTTCCTCACCACATCAACCAACAGCTACAGTCTACATGTAAACAGATGTTTGATGCACAGACACAGAATCTGAGAAGCTTTTTCACACCTGACAGTTTGTTACATTTGGTTTGATTTGAGATCAACGTTGCAACATTTGTTACATTTTCAGCTGGCGTGGTTCACTTGCACACTGCACTGTGTCAAACCAACCAAACTTTGAGTGACCTGTTCCTCTCCTCACCTGTGGGGGCACTGTACCAAGAACCACTGAAGGAAACAACATGAAAACCTCAGAAGAAGACAACTTCCGTCTTCACCAAATAGAAACAAAAATGGAGGCGTCACAGTCTAGTGATTGTAGGATTTCTCTTTTGCATTTGGTAAAAGATCACAAGGCATTTCTCCCACTAGCGATAGCCTAGCACATTTGTTCTGGTTGTATTTACCCAGAATTCCCTTCACTGTATCCATTTCCTGCTTTTGGAGCGATCTCTGGTCCGCTTGGCGCTCACATATGTATTCGAATCGCACCAGAATTCACTTCAACCGAACCGATGTCGGCTTCTTTGGTCCAATAACAGATTCACACCTCCACAAATGAACCAGACTTTCTAGACAAACAAACTAAACAGGATTGGTGTGAATGCAACCGAAAACACTTCAGCAGCTCTCACAATCCAACAGCTTTGTTATAGCTGGTATTTTTTGGTTTGTTACTGAAGAAATTTTGCAGCACAGCTGAATTTAATGCGATGTCTCATAAGTTTATTATCTTGTTCATGAGAACTTTCACTTTGGTATAAATGAAATGCAGAAAAACGAACCAGCAATGTGATGAATGAAGATCTGAAGACAGGATTGTGTTCTGATTTAAACTTGAGGGGAAAACTTTTTCTTTTCTATGAAAATAGAGAAACAAATCTTCTTATTTTGTTTCTGACTTTTTCTATTTGTCTTTTTAATAATATTTTTTTCCCAACTTGTGGCATTTCTCCCTACCTGAACTTCTGGTCCCTTCTCGCCCATCCTTCTCCATTCACCCTACTTTGCTTCACTTTGCTCAGCAGTCGTCCTCCATCTTTGTTATTTTGGTATTTGGATCATCATTAGACCTCATCCATCTCTTCCCCCTCCACTGACCTTCTGCTTTCTTGCTTCCCCTCCATCCGTCCCTCTCTTTTCTCTATTTGATGAGGAGAAATCTAGGAAAGAAAGGTGTTGCACCCTGATGTGAAAGATGCCAAATGTCTGGGTCACGCTCACACAGAGGGCCGACCGCTGTGAGTTCGTTTGTGTGTGAGTGAAAGCCTGACAGGTTTACAGCAGGGGGTGCGAATCGGGGTGTTGCAGTGTTTTAGTTAAAATTAAAACATTTTAATAAAAGCTACATACTGCAGCTTTAAGGCCCACATCATGTAACGCTATCATATTTCTGCCTGTTTATCCACATTTATTTGTTGTTGCTTATTCTTCACTCTTTCATAAAGGGTTAAGCTCTGTCTGTCTTTATTTCTGCTGTTGCTTTTAAATAAAAAATAAAACCGGGGCTTAAATTGATTTAAATCATTTCAGAACCTGGTGAAGACAAAATCTCTTTTATTAGGTCCTAATACTTTGGATTTAAAGAGGTGTTTATTTTATTTTACTTTTAAAAAATTTTTTTTTTACCATGACTGTAATTTGTTTTTGATCTTTGAATAAAAGCTGACGCCTCTAAAGTCACGAATCTCTCTCTTATCAAGGACAGTTCACTACATTGTCATTGCTGAGGCTTTTCTGAGCAGCTGGAACATTTGAACAGTTTTATAAATTATTCAAACGGACCACTTAGTGAACTGTGGAGAATAAAATCAACCTTTTATGATTTTAATATGTGAAACGGAGGTCTACAAGCATAAATATGGACTAATTTGCCCTTTTTTTTGACAACAGCTCCCCATGATGTGAGCTGACAGAGACAGTGGGTTTGCTGTCCTTGCCCAATAAAGGGAAAGCATTGCAGATAAATGTTGTTCTCCACACACCTTGCGTCTCTCATATATCTCTGTTAGTCCACAGGCTGCAGCTGCAAGGCCACGCTCCCAGTGTGTGTGTGCTCTCATAAATGTGAGTCGGAGCGTGCTTCATGTTAATGTTTATGAGAATGGATGGGATGAGTGTGTTTACTGCCTCCCGGCTTCGGAGAAAATCACTCATGAGATTTAAACTTGAGAGATTTGCTGCTGCTGTGTGCGGTGAGAGTGTGTTGTGATTTAAGCTGCAAAGCTCTTGGTGAATTCTGCTTTTAAACCCTTTCACAGGAAAACATGTTTTCATTTCAACAATCGACTCTTTCTCGTTTTGACTGGGTTTGCTCAGTTTATGCAACTGAATAAACAAATGCTCCTATTACTGTCTTTTGTCAAGAAAAATCTAAATAAAATCTCGGATCTGTTTACTGTGATCATTTAGTGTAACAGGCTGACAGATATTTTATGACCAAAGAAGACGGATGACAAAATCATCTGGTAAAATCACAGTTTTGATTTTAATTTGAAACAAAACAAGAAAATGCAAATCTAAAGGCAGAAATATCTGAATTATTTAATCTGAAAATGAGACATGGTTAAACAACCTCTGCTTCTTCTAAAATGGAACATGTTATGCAAAATTCACATTTTGCACGTTTCTGTACTTGCATTTCGGTTTTTACTGCTTCTAAAAACAACCCAACCTTAGAAAACTGCCCAGACATTTTTTTTTTGGGAATAATTTCATGTTTGTTGGTGTCTGGCAATTTCAAAAAAGCTACAAATTAGCAGGCACTGCCGGTTACCTAGCAACCCCACTAGAGTTCCACCTGTTACCTAGCAACCCAGCCAGAGCTCCCGCACTTTTGGTTTTACCACTGTCCAATGGCTGCTGGAAAGCACACGTGTTCTGTTACTGACTTACCAGAAACTACTTGCTGCGTTCTGGTCGGTTGTGCAGAAGGCTCCACTTCTACTTTTCAAAGATGTATGGTCGTATAATTGCAAAAGGGTTTTCAACCATTTTCACATGTGAGTGTAAACGTTGAGTGGGGGGTTATGGCCAGCAGCAGCTCATCTGGATTTATTTATTTTCTATTCCTGTGTGTGTGAAAATCATGATGTGATGATCAGAGCATTTTAATTAATATGTAACTAATATCAGCTAAGCGAAGCAGCAGGGTAATTGACAGCGTTAAGACCCGCCTCCTGGGTCTGATTGGTTGTTTCTGATTGAGTGGTGTATTTCTGCAATTAGTTCTGGGAGAAGGCAGAGGAGCTCCATTTTTTCATAATATCTGTTTCATATCATACTGTCATGACATAATAATGATTTAAAAATATATATATGAAAAAATATGTTTTTTAAATAAAAGCTACATACTGCAGCTTTACTGATGAAAAATGCAATGTTCTTCCTTTTCAAAATGTCTTTGTAAAGCAATAGATTAATTTTCCAAGTTAAATATGATTCCTCTAGATATGAAAAGCGCCATTTTCTCTCAGATTTTGCAATGTTCTTCTTGAAAAGTCCGTGGCTCTGAATTATACCAAGGTGAATAATTACCTTCTTTTTTAAGGGGGCACATGGTCCACTGCCAATGAGGAAGTAACACTACGGACAAGAACATCAATTTGAGAAAGGATGAGATTAAATTTCTGCTCTCTAATGTGTTTCTTTGAGATTCTGAGCACAGATACAGTAGAACAGTTTGTAACTTATTTAGTGTGACTTTTGTGGCAGATTTGTCAGGGCAGCCTGTTGTGTTACAAGGTCAGGTTATATGGTGCAGAGGATATTTAGAGACAAAAGTACAGAATGAGAGAGTTTGATTATGCTCAGTAAAACCTTAGGATGCATTCACACCAGTCCTGTTTGATTTAAATGAACTCTAGTTTGTTTGCCTATAGAGTTTGTTTGGGGAGGTGTGAATATCTGCAGGCCTCTTAGAAAAGGTGTTTCATATCTAAGGTGAAGGTTTTAAGAAGGATCAATCAATCAATCAATCAATCAATCAATCAATCAATCAATCAATCAATCAATCAATCAATCAATCAATCAATCAATCAATCAATCAAATTTTATTTGTATAGCCAATGGAAACACAGTGATCTCCTCCCCAAGCGTTAAAAGCCAGTCAGTTTTCTTCAGATCTTTCCTGCCATGTTCATCTTAGTGTCTCACCTCCTTCTTATCCAGCCTTCTTGCCCCTGGTTTGGATCTTCTTTGTAAAATCTTTAACTTCATGGATTGGTTTATTTTCTATTTTCTAAATGACTCAAACCTGAGTAGATGTTTCTGTTTTGCGTCCTCAGACTTGCCGGCTGTCTGATTCTCCTCTGCAGAGCGTTTGGCTGAAACGCTCCAGCCGATCCGCCTGGAACCTGAGTGTTTTCTGTGAGTGCACGGTACTACATCTGCCTATTAAATTTAAACACCATTTTCTTGACTGCTTTATAAAAACCAGCACAGGCGAGGCCACAATTTAGCCCTCCACTTAATACTCTATCACGCCGTTGCTGTTTTCCCCCGCACTCGTCCCTTTCTCAGCGTAAATCTATCTCTCTTTACTCCACTCAGAAGTCCATTACAGCCTCCCGCCTGCAGCCTCCTCGGTTTGTTATCTGTCCCACTCACATTATCTCCACCTCTCCTCTCTCTCTCTTCATTATCGTGCTAAAATCAGATCTGACATTCTTTCTCCATCTCTTCACCTTCGGCTTTTACCGTCACCGATGCTTCTTGTTTTCTTGACTGCCCTACAATTTTTTTCTTTTGCAGATGTTCCATGGACAAGTTATGTTTCCCCCCCCCCATTTATTTAAACCGTCTTTCTTTTCCTCCATCCATTCTTTCTTCTCCTCTGCGGTCCTGCATGCACTTCATCACTTTTGGCAGCACTGACTTAAAAAAAGAAGAAAATTTTATGCAAATGCAAGGCTGAAAAATGAGTGTTCACCTCAGTGGCAATGTGCAGAGGGAAGCAGCGAAGAGCCTCATTACAATATTTTCTCTTTGTTGTGGATCCGGAGGATAATAATTAAGAATGATTTGTGATTCCTTGGGAAGGAGCTGAGCCTCTTCAACTCCTAAAACCGAAGTTTTACAAATGTAGACAGAAGACGGAGGTAAAGAAATAACTATTATTCAGATTTTCGAGGCAAAATGAGATGAGAAACAAGCCAACAACTAGCAAAATCCTCAGCTGAAGGTAAATCAGTTCCTATAGTTGATGTGTTTCTGACAACATAATCAATGTGATCTTGAAAAATGTTGCTCCTCACCTCTTTTCTGCCTTCATGCAGCAGTTTTCTGATGGATGTTCCTCCGAGGGTTTGCTGTCTTCTGTCTGTTTGCTCTCTCTGACTTTTAAAACTGATGCAGCACCACTGAGGCCAAATATCATGGGGTCAAAGGTTGAAGAAGTCAGGGTCAGCATCCAGATATCATCCCCTGATGCACTTGTTTACATTTCCTGACAGTCACAGACAGACCGGTGACACTTTAGAAGGAACAATTGGGAGAAATATCACCAGTTATTCAATTTTAGTTATCAAAAAACAGCTTAAAAAGAACTTTATTGCAAAGTAAATTGCGGAGAATGCCTTCCAAACCTAAAATAAGATTCAGTTTCATCATATTTTTATTTCCCCCCCCTTTTTCTAAATAGAAACACAGAGCTGAACCCAAAAGGCAGAAGAGAAAACAGCTGCATGGCAGACCAAAATGTGCGATGGATGTCGACGAAGTTTGTTTTGCTTTTTCTTGTTAAACATAATCCCCAAACTGTTTCCATCCCTTCGGCCATGTTTGTTTACTCTGAACTCACTTTTGAACTCAAAAGATTTCTGGAGATTTCCCATCTTACATATAAAGTGTGACGTGTAGTTTTTAGACACCACACACACTCAGGTTGTGAAACTTAAATGATTACTTTAAAGGTGAACTTTAATCTTCCTCGAACAGTTTAGGTTTATATAAAACATGTTTATTACATTTTTTACATAAAATCATTCTGAGATAATGAGATTTTATTCTGCTCAGTTCTTCCTACTTGAGCTGTTTTAGGGCGTCTTGTCACTTTAAATCCCATTAAGCTGCTGCTGGCCACGCCGTCCAACTCAACGTTTGCACACGCATGTGAAAGTGGCTCCAAACAGATGCACAATCATACCACCGTACATCTCTGAAAAGTAAAAGTGGAGCCTGCTGCACAGCCAACAAGAATGCAACAGCTGGTCTCTGGATGGTAAGTCAACAATAAAACATTTGTCCTTTCCAGCAGCCATTGTACAACATAAGCAGCGGTAAAACTAACTGACCAAACTCAGCTTGGGTTGCTAGGTAACGTGCAGAACTCTGGTGGGGTTGCTAGGTAACAATGCCCATTGAAAGTGACCTAACAATCGTGAGGGGCAAAGGAGGGGCCATTTGCGGCTCCTGGAATAATACTTTGTGACCCCGACTGCGGTTTAAGAATGGTACCATAAAATAATTTTTTTTTATGAGTCACGTTTTTTTTACTTTGATTTTAATATTATAGTAAGTTGGACCAACAAACATCCAGCAACATTTTACTCAGCAGACTTTGGCACCCAGTCATTAAACCTGGTAAAAACAGCAAGGCTTTTAATAGAAAGTTCTTGTTTTTGTTGCTGAGTTTGACTAAAACCACTTTCTACACTGCAAAAACACAAAGTCTTACCAAGTAATTTTGGTAAGTGTACTAATTTCAAGTCTTATTTCAAGTGTGATAATATATCTTAGTACACTTGAAAACTAACTTATAAGTAGCTTTCCAGCAAGAGATAGGAGCTTGCTTTAAGTTATTTCTCTTTAAAATGTTTTGTTTCAACCCAAAAAGTTGGAAAACTGCAATTTTCTTTAAAGAATCTTTCTGTTTCATGGAAATATTGCACGCTTAAATCACAAAAATGAAAGATTTGTAATCAAACAATCTAACATTTTTAACTGGAATAAATAGGGCCGATCAGTGTTGTCAACTTGGTGACTTTGGCCCAGAATGTGAAAAGTTTGGAGAACGTTGAGGACTAACAAAAGCCAGAGGTGAGCCAAAGTTTCATCTTTCTAATATCTGCTCTGGAGCCTTGACTCTAATGCAAACATTCCCAACTTGACCAAGAAACAAGAAAGTGAAACTACTTTTTAGTTGAGCACTTATGATTTAAAATTCTCAGTGATTATAACTCAAAGTGTTAGTGTTAGTCAACATAAATGCACACAAGCCACAGATGTGTGTGGTTTCCTTAAAGAAGGAAAATACTGGAAGAAGATGGAGTTGCAGATGGAGACTAATTGGAAAGAACAGGAAGGAAAAATAATAGCCAATTTAGCCTTGTCATCTTAAAGCCGCACTTTGGCATTTTAAATTTTAGTTACTCCTCCTCAGCACTCAAGTTGTCACATTGCACAGGAGGGGAAAAAACTTCAGTTTCTATAAAAAATGGCTTGTTAGCATCAGCAGAATGCCAGTTTGAAACCAAAGGGCGATCGTAAGTGATCTCTGAAATCCTGAAAAAGAAAACCAGCTGATGAAAGAAAGGATTGGAGAAGGAAGACAGAGAGGATGAGGGTCAGTGTTTCTTTTTTATTTATTTTTCTGGTTGAAGAGGATAATGAGGAAAGAGGTCAGGAGGAGTGAGATGGAGAGAAGCTAAAAATGGAGGACAAAGATAAAACGAAGCACAGTTTAGACGTGTTGAGGATCCAGTAGGAAATGTACCAACTTCTTTCATGGTGTTGGTGGATTTCAATCAATCCTCAAAGACTTTGACAAAACTGTTTCCTAATCTCTGATGAAAATAACACAAAGTTATGACTAAGACGATAGTTAATCTTTTATAACCATTTGTTCACAGGTATGTTCAGGTTGGAAGATTGTTAAAGAGGAAGGAAAAGTGTCCACTTGTGAAGCTGAGACGGATTGTAAAGATTTTTCTTTCTCAAAAGACTCGTCCTCCCTGTGACGGGTCTTTCTGTTCAACAGTTCTGCAAAGAACAGGTAGAAATTCCTCCATAATGATGTTAACGACTTTTAGCAAAGATGGCAGCTGGTTCCACCAAAGGAGGGAAACTTTTTGATAAAAAGTTTTTTGCACTAAGATGAGACAAAGACCTCTGAAGCCAATTAGTTGCCCTCTGAGAAAAGGGGACTAGAAACACTGCAAAACCTACCAAGTATTTTAGTTTCTGATGAAAATATCTTAGCACACTTGAAATAAGACAAATCTTAAAATTAATTCCTTAATATTACTTTATTTTTACTAATGTAAGTGGAACAATCTGCCAGTGAAACCAGTACTTTCTAATCAATATTAAGGAGTTTTTGACTTAAAACAAGCTCATGTATCTTGCTGAAAAGTTACTTCTCAGTTAGATTTGTCTTATCTAACATATCTTACTCCACATAAATTAAGACAAGACTAACTTATAACATGTAACTTTTCAAGAAGACGTAGGAGCTTTTTTAAGTCAATATTTTCTTAAAATTGATGAAAAAAATACTAATTCCACTGACAGATTATTTTACTTATAACAAGACATTTTTCCAATGACATAAGTAAAATATTCTAGCACTTTTTCAGTAATATTAAGGAATTATTTGCTTAAAAAAGCTCCTACGTCTTCTTGAAAAGTTACCTGTAAGTTAGTTTTGTCTTATTTCAAGTACTAAGATATTTTCACTAGAAACTAGAACAACAATACTTGTTAAGATTTTGTGTTTTTACGGCGCTTCTGCGAGTTTGATTTTATTTCTTATGCAATAAAAATGCCACAATTGCAAAAGTGTGCTTTTTTTTTCCGACATTAGAACATAAACAAAGATTTGCCAAAATTTGTAATGCAGTCGCAGCTACTGTTGCTGCAGATTCCTCCGTCTTTAACTGCTTTGGAAACTGAACAGTTTTCCAGCACAGATTAAAATAAAAAATATGAGGTGAACCAGGCTTGTAGTCCAGAAAAGCTTTTATAAAACCCAGAGTTCATGAGCTTGCAGCAGCAGCATCTGACGGCCTTGGAGTGGGAACAGATTCGTACGTCGGGTCTGAAAGCTACATGTCTGTTTTCTTCTGTGTTGGAATACTTCTGTGTGAGTGTGTCGCATTTTATGCAACCCAGTATTTCAATTAAAAGCTGAAAGCCGCCCTTTGTTTGGCGTTCTGTCGAGGGGAGAGAGACAGAAAGAGTGAAGCATATTACTCTATTCAGACATCCAGCAGGAATGAAAAGGAAAGATTCAATTTTGTCTCCGACTGCTGCACACGAAGGACAAACTATTCATTGATGTTTAGAGAATACACACCACCTACCTTCACATTTTCAAGCCCCAACAAATACACACATCTGCCAGAACACACATTTACAGTGTGAACACAGTCGGCGGTCTGCATATGCTGCACAGACTCCGGTTATAAAGATAAATGTGAAGCGCAGCCTCAGCCCTTCACGCTGAGACTAAACTAATATCAGCTGCTGCAAACTTTGTTCTGACGGCTTGAAGTACTGCAGCGTAATTTGAGGAATTACATTTTCCAGATATGAAAAACCTTTTACAAGACGGCGACGACTCATTCCTGGTGAGACATCTTTCTTTAAATGTCGAACAAAATCCAGGAGCGCTGGCGTTACCGGGTTTAAGACTCTGGAGGAATAAAGCAACCACAGAACTGGAATGTGAATTTACTCACAGAAATGCAGTTTTGGTAAAATGAAAAGCAAACCCTATTCTACAACTTTTTCTGTGCCAAAATCATCCATTTCCCCTTCCATACCTCAGGTCACAAGTTTAACAAATCCACAGGTCACATATGTACTCCATATTTTCATATTTTTGAGATTCAAACTCGATTTAGAGCCAAATGAGACGCTTTGTGAGACTTTTGTCCTATTAAATGTTGGACAATCCACACTTTGACTTGTTCAGTGTTTGGATAGGTTCAGCATCACCTGATGGCACTGTAACGTAGAGCTGTGTATCATCTGCATATTTATGGCAGCTGATCTTGAGGCCCCAGGGTTGAACATTGGGGTTGCATCCTAATACGACTCCCAAACCATCACAATTTGATGTAGATAAGCTCAACTTGCTCTGCCCCCCAACTCAACGTTTACACTCTCACGTGAAAAATGGCTGCAAACAGATGCGTCTCGATACAATTGTATATCTCTGAAAAGCAGACCTGGAGCCTCCTGCACAACCAACAAGAATGCAGTGAGTAGTTTCTGGATGGTAAGTCAACAACAAAACACTTGTCTTTTCCAGCAGCCATTGTACAGCACATACAGCGGTAAAACCAGCTGACCAAACCGTGCTGGAACTCTGCTGTGGTTGTTACGTAACGGGTGGAACTCTGGTGGGGTTGCTAGGTAACGGGTGGAACTCTGGTGGGGTTGCTAGGTAATGGGTGGAACTCTGGTGGGGTTGCTAGGTAACGGGTGGAACTCTGGTGGGGTTGCTAGGTAACGGGTGGAACTCTGGTGGGGTTGCTAGGTAACGGGCGGAACTCATTGCCAGAAACTGGCTATGGGTTTTACTTTAAGCGGTTGGGCTGTTCTTAGAAGTGAGACCCAAATGGAAGCACAAAAACAAGCAAAAATGTGAATTTTTCATAGTAGGTCACCCTTAATGAAAAAACACAACTGTCTTTTACCTATGTAAATAAATGTTTGAAGATTTTATTTGTCTCCAATTAATTTTCTCCTTTCTCAAATTTTGAAGTGACCAAACAAAATTATCCAGAGGGACATAAATGGCCACACAGAAATATCTGTTGTCAAGGTTGTTTTTCCATTGAACACTAAACAGCTCGATACCACCCATATCTACACTGATTCAGCCTCGTCTTCCTAATGTATATAAATATATTTACAAGAAAGACAACCTGTTTTCTGCATGACATTTCAAATGTCTTCAATGAGAGCAAAGTGGAGCTGAAGTCCAATTCCTTGTTTGTGTGCACAAATTCTGCAAATAAAGCCAAGATACTCAACTTGGAGTGTTCTGAGCGAGTAAATGTAATATTTGAGATATAGAATGTATCATCCAGGGAAAGATCTGTGTGGAGTTTCAGATTTTTATTTAAGTTTGGTGTTTTCTGGGGTCTATCAGCCATCAAAATATTGCCGCCATGCTCTGAGGGCACACTGTCACTGATTTCATTTTTTCTATCTCCATGAACTGAAGGTGTCAGTGCTATTTTTTGTCTTCATTTGATTCTGTCATCTGTCTGAGAAGTAACAGACCGACCGCTTGTGGGTGTCTCAGCTGACATCCTCGAAGAAAAATGAGGAAGATTCTTCTCTTTGCTCTCCAGCTCTCTTGTCTTTCATTAGTTGCACAACCAGGTGTGTCACTTTTTGTTTTGGACAAACTGGTGCAGCACTCTGAATGTCTATAAGCCGGCGCCATGAAAAAACTTTATCATCTCACTGTCACGTCTGCTTCATACACTGGATTTAACACTAAGATTTAAAACGTTAGATGTGTGATAAGTTGAAAAACCATTATTATATCTCTAGTACAGTTCTAAAATGTTTTATACAGTTTATTTTATACTAAAAGAGTGGATAGTAAAAAAATTATTAATTCACGTAAATCTAAAAACAATGTCAATACAAAAAGAAAATGTTTAGAATATATATATGTATATATATATATATTATGTTGTATTAATGTTTGAATCATTTTATTTAATAAAATTACAATCAATACATCGGCAATCAGCTCGTAAGCCTTTTCTGGGATTGATTTGTAGTGACCACATTCACCAGTAGGGGGCTCTCGCGCTGTTCTCTCATTGTAGTTTTGTTTTTGTGAACATTATGAGTAGTTACATATAACGTTTCTATGTGTACTAGCTAATAGCCGTTAAGCTAACGGCAGATGCTAGTAACCTGTTTACTGTAATTTCTGTGTGAGGAAACATGTTATAAAATGCAGATATTTAGCCATGTCTTCTTATTTTGGTTTTTTAATTAGCTCTCATAGGAAATCCTTTCTGTAGTTTTATTAGTAGTTAGACATAGCTTTTCTGTGTCAGTTGTGTCCTTGGTAACCAGTCTGTTGTCATTTTTGTTTGAGAAATTATGTTAAAATGCAGATATTTAACCATATTATCTTACTTTGGTTTATTAACTGAATCTTGTAGAAAAGCCTTCATTACTTTGTGAACTTTAGAAGCATTTTATTATAGTTTTATGAATATTTGACAGTTTCTTTATCAGTTGTGTGCTAGCCAATGGGCATTAAGCTAACAACAATGGTTAGTTACCTGTCTAATGTCATTTTTGTGTTAAAATGCTGATCTTTAATTATATCTTCTTACTTTGGTCTTTTGATTAGCACTTATAGGCAGCCCTTTATTATTTTTGTGGACATTAGAATTGTTTTATTTATTTTTTTTTAGTTTTAGGAGTAGTTAACATAATGTTTCTGTGACTCAGCTAACAGCAGGAGTTAGTAACTTGGCTGTTATCATTTTAATGTGCAAAAACATGAAAACACAGATATTTGCCAGGTTAATAATTATTTTTGTTTTATTAAGTCGTTCTTTCTTCTAAACTGTTGCATGAGAGAAGCAACTGAAAATCACTTCCCTGATTCTTTTTCCCATGTTTTAAGGTGAGATATCTGGCCTTGATTTTGGAGTCCTCAAGGAACCAAAACAGGTTTTTAAGTGAAGTTTAAGATCTCAGACGGCCGTATCAGGGTTAAGATTTCTCCTTAAGCTTGTAAAAGAGCCAAGCAAAGCCGGACGACTCAGACCACTTCAATTACATGATCCTGAAAGGTCATTATGGAACTTTTGCCCAATAACACCAATAAATTAGAACCTCCCTTCGACTCCAAGGACCAATTCTAGGTATTCTGAATTCTGGGCTGCGGTTAAATGTATGTTTTGCAGCAGTGAAAGTACAGGCCGAGTCTCTGCAGGCCGGGCGGCTAATTAAACCGGCGCTCGGCCTCCGCTGCAGTTAATGCTGTTCAATTATGAATGAGTGAGAAAGGGTGAAGAGGGGAGCACAATCAATGAAGAGGGGGGCTTGTAGGGTGGATGTAAAGGTGGTGCCGAGGCAGGGTAAAAAGGGATGAATGTGAGGTGGGAAAAAAAAAGGAGCGAGGCAGTAAATCAGAAGCTGTGGAGCTGATGTTGTGACAGTGTTTTGTAGCTCTGATTTGAGCAGAGGAAGGGCTAATTTAGTGTCAGTCAGGCTGAAACGGGCCCTTCGGCGACATGGAGCCTGGTGTTTGTTTTGGTCCTCCTGACAGCCTGAGGCACCTCTCTTTATCTCCTACCTCATCGTCTTTTTGTCTGGATGTTGGTTGTTTCTCTCCGTGGCAGACGCCTGTCTCTCTCTCTCTCTCTCTCGTTCTGCTTCTGTCTCAGATTCACAACAAAAGGAAATAATTTCTTAAGCAACTCAATTTTCCTCCTTCTGTGACTTTGAAATCTGCAATAATGCAGAAATTTTGCAAAGATATTTGAGTCAGATTTGATATTAAAAATCTTCAAGTTTTCACAGCTGATGGTCCAGTAGATTAGGTTCTTTTTTGGGACCAAAACTGCAACATTGGTTACATTTTCAGGTGCTGCGGTTCTCTTTTACTCTGTGTCAAATAACTCAAACCCGTTGAAAAACTGTTTCCCTCCTTGCCTGAAGGTGGCGCTGTACCAAGAACCACGAAAGGAAACGACACAAACCTTTGAGGAAAACAGTGAAAAACAAAACAAAAAAAGTGAATTTGTTACATTTTTCTAATTTTCTCAAAATTTTAATCAACAGATCATGAAAATTTGAGACAAAATTATCTGTAGATATTTTCTTTATTTTTACCATCACCTGTTTAAGTGACCAACTGACCAACGGGATTTATCTTTCCTGCATCAACTCTGAAGAAAATTGGTTAATATAAATTAACATTTAAATTTCCCTTTGCGTTTAATAAAGTATTTATTAGCTAAATTGAACTGAAATATTTCTTTCCATAGTTCCAACAGCAAAGTTGACAATAAAATACAAATAAAACCTGTAAGAGGAAAAACTAATGTAATGAGCACACTGGTATTTTTTTTAATCTGCTTTTTTTCTGCATTTTCTGACTGCATGACATGTAATTAATTTTAAATATAGCAGTTTTATTTCTTATTCACTTGATATTTTCAATTGTGGCCCAGAAAAACACCTTTTGACAACATGACAAGTAATTATTCCAACCTTAGTGATATTATTTTATGTCGATGACCTTTTTGCATTTCCAACTCAGACATTTGCTGCACTGCTGCCTCTGTTTTGTGTTTCTGTGTCTCTGACTACAATTCAGTGTATCTCAAATTACAATGAGGTATCTAATAAATAAATAAAATACACATAAAGATGTAGAAAATATTGTCTGCATTTAGAAAAACAAACTGAAATATCTGTGGAAACTATAGCTGGGCGGTAAATTAATTGAATCTATTAGGCACATTGTTGGTCTTTGAAGATTTAATTTTCAGAAAATCTGATCATATATATATATATATATATATATATATATATATATATATATATATATATATATATATATATATATATATATATATATACCAATGGACTCTCTAGGTTTCCATAGTTCAGAGCCCAGCCCTGGGCGGCCATCTTGTATTTGGAGTTTGAATTTGAATCAACTTTACGATGGAGTACTAGGGCTACACTACAATTTATGTTATAAAACTAGAATAAATTTTCATAACAATAAAATCCAAATAATAATATAATAAACGCATAATTTTACTAGAACAAAGTGGTAATTTTATGATTAGTTCGACACAAAAAGTAACAAAAATGAAAATGGGGAATGTTGAGCATTTTTTAAAATTATACTTTAAGACTGCTTTTACAGATAAGATTGTTGCTAAGCGATGATTAAACAATGTATTTTAACACATCGGCATCGCATTATGAGCAGCAGGACTTTGAAAGAATCACTTCAGATCCCAGTAAATCTTAAATCTTTTTTCTGATTAAAACAACAAATTAAGACATTCCTCTGATAAAATTGCATTTTTATTCTGCTAATTTTCTGACTATATTCTTGTAATTAAACAAAATTTCTCATACTCTGACCCTAATACTTACACAAAAAATTATTTAAATGATATATTTTCTGTCATTTGTAATTTCTTCAATTAAAAGCCGATCTGATATGAAAAAATAGGAGCTTTCATTTTTAAGCCCTGTGGAAAACTCCTTTAGATGAACAGGAAAGCATCATTTCTGAGGGTTTAAATGCAGATCCTAACCACTCAGCACTTTGTTGAGGGGTCCAAGCCTCCACAAAAACCTCTTTTCAAGGGTTGCTAAGCGATGATTAGACAATGGTCCATTGGAGAGCAGAAAACTGAGATTTCAACACAGATATCGCCATAAAAAGAGAAAAAATTCCCACAAAGCAAAAAAATTATTCTCCACAATCAGAGAACATAATAATCTGTTCTGGGGGTTTTATTACACAGCAAACAGCTCAGAGTCACGATCAACACAGGCAGGGTGTGGAAAGTGTTGTTGTCCCTCTTCTTGCCTGACAAAACGTTTCCTCACATTCAGACGGAAATAAAACCAGGCTGCAGCATTTCTCTGCAGGGCGGAAACATACGAAACGCACACAGACACAAATCCGGACGCACACATATGCACAAAATTAAATCAGCGTCAGCGAGCTTGGCACTTGTGCCTTCCTGGCCCCCCGACCTGCTGGCTGATTCAATTTTCTGGGCAAATCTGCCGACAGTGACCGCTACCGTTCACCTTTAGAGAGAACGGAGCGGGGAGGAAGCCAAGCTGAGGCTGGCAGGTCGAGAGAGGCAAAGAGAGGGTGAGAGGAAAGGTGACTCTTACTGCACATTTTTGTAGTTAGTCGGAGGGTTTGCGGTGAAGGTGAACGCCGATGATGTTCCTGGGTGGTAGGAGGAGCTTCAACTTCAGAAGAACTGAGCAAAAAGGAAAAAAAAATCAAGATTTAAACGGATGTTTTCTCTTAGGCTCCATTCACACTGCAGGCCTTTATGCATAGTTCCATTATTATTATTATTATTATTTGTTTTTGGTGAAATCTTATGTATTTATTATTTTCATGGTCGTTCAGACATTTATGCAGATTGTGTGTTCTCCTCATGGTGCTTTGATTTTACACAATCTAGTTCTGGTTCTCTTCAGCTCAGGTCTATGGTCTGTCTTAAAGCTGCAGTACGCAAGTTTTATCAAAAAGTGCTAAATATGCTAACTGGTCTTAGCATTGAAAACAGGCTCTGCTCATTGCAGAGGAGTGATTGACAGCGCCTCCTGGCTCTGATTGGTTGTTTTTAGTTAGCAGTGGGAGAAGGCATAGGAGCTCAATTTTTTTTTCGGATTATCTATCTCTTACTATACGGTCAAGACATGGTGACAGTTTCAACAAATATGTAAAACAAATAAATAAATAAAAAATGATATAAGTTACACACTGCAGCTTTAAAGCCCTGCTCTCTCCTTACCAAACACCCCAAAATTCTTGAACAGATTTTGTTCACAATCCTGTATAGGCTCTGGTTATCCATGTGCACCTTTCTCTAATTCACTTTTTCCATCCACTCAATTTTCTCTGAACATGGCCTTTTTTCACAATATTCAACATCTGTTAAGTTGAATTTTGGGCTTCCATAATCTGTATGCCATAATCATCAAGATTATAAGAAATAAATGTTTGAAATGTTCCACTGGATCCATGTAGTATAAGTTTCACTTTATGAAATGAAATATATTGAACTATTTCATGATATTCTAATCTTATGAGCTCTTCTTGCAGAGGAGAAAATTTTTTACTTAAATCTTCCAGATTTTTCCAATCTTTTTTTTTTGCTAAGTTATTAAAATTTATGCTTGAACAAAGCCGCACACAGGCAGGAAGATTTAGAAAAAGATGTGGAGGTAAAAGGAGAATTACGACTCTGTTAATCTGGAGGCTTTTCTATTAAAAAAAAAAAAAAACACCTGATTTTTATTCCTGAGAGAGATTTTAACAACACAAACACAATCCCAAGCTGATGTAGTAACATGACACCTTCACACACCCACACAAGCATGTTGTCTTGGTCACACTTTTTTTTCTTTCTCTTTTTTTTTTTGCATTGTGAAGATTTCTTCTCTTATTAATGATAACAAAAATAATATGGAGTTCTGAACATTTTCTCTGTCGAAACAAGCAGAAGACGGTGGAAGTGTGAAACTTTGTGAAAATTTTCTTTCACAACAGCACAAAAAAAAATTATGTTTCTATTCACTGGATGAAAACTGTAGACCAAATTTTAGATTCTGAGCGGCTGTTACACTTTGTAGATTATTTATTCAAAACAACATGCGTTCATAATAACATAATTTAAACATAAATATGTATTATTTTTGTTTTTCTTTATCATACAGTATCAAATACAGTCAAACAGAAAGAGACGCAGGAAGGAGCAGAAACAGGAGGTCACATATGCTCACTTCCATAGACATAAGCTCTGATTAAATTGAGTGTGTAGTCGCTGGCTGCTCCTCAGGTGTGTGTGTCCTTGTGTGTGTGTGTGTGTCCTGTAATATTGTCTGCAGTCCCATGAGCTGAAGCTGAGCAAACTCAATCAACTCCCACTCACCTCTGAGGCGCTCCTTACACCGACAGGCCAGGATTCGACTCTGACCCGGCAGAGACCGAGGGCGAGCGAGCTTCACCGTGCGTTAAGGAGAGAGAGAGAGAGATCTGTGTCATCATGTTTATGCGGCGGCGGCGGCGTGTCTGAGCCGGCGCCCTTGAAGAAATCAAAGCGTTCTGCAGATTGAATGCATTAGCATGAGAGTCTGAGGTTTCTGTGCAGGAGCATGCAGCTCTTCATGTCTTACTGCCAAGATTAAAATCCAGGCAACTTGCTCTGGACTGAACCACACTGATAAAACGAGCTGAGACCTTTTACCCAGATTACCAAATCCACTGAAGGATTCAGCGGATGTGCAAATAGAGATGCACCAATCTGATATTAAAGGGACTTATCACTTAAAATCCACTGTTTGTCAGCTTTAGTTCATTTTATAGCGTTATTCCCTCTTCAGAAACACACCTGGAGTTTAATCTCCATGACAACAATTCAGCTGTGCAAAACACCTGGTCAACGCTAGCTCCGCCTTCAAGGTGCAGCTCCTCCTCTTAGCTGCAGTTTCCAAGCTTCAGAGCTTCTGTCCTCCCCCATCCAGCTCCTTCAGACTAGCCTGCAGCAATTGGCAGACACCTGCTGAGCTCATTATAGGAGCTGCGTCTCAGTTTGACGCTGGTAAAATGTTGCTAAAGGGTTAATAGAGGAGCCATGTTGCGATGACTCCCTGAAGTTTCAGAAAGACGAGGAGATTTTAAAGAGACAGAGGCCCGATTTCAAGACCTGAAATCAGAAAGTAACATTTCTTCACAATATTTGATATTTGTAGCATTTTTTAGCATTTTTTTAAACAACTGAAGTTAACATAATTAGTTGATGTGCCTGGAAAATAAGTAATATTACCCTTTACTATGTGTATCAGTCTGATATTGAAAAATAATCTAGATTGGTTATCAGTGACAATGTTCCTGATCCATAAGGACAAATCTATACAGTCTAATTCTATGTTTTCTGCTCTCAGTGACATCTATATTTAGAATTCCTAATTTTCCTTTCTGAATCATTTGACGTTTTTTGCGGTTTATTTTTTTCACATGTTTGTCCAAGTTAGTTAACCTCTTGTTTTTGTCACTTTTAAATTCTTTATTATTAATTTAACAATTTTAGTTACAGTAGTAGTTTTAGTTTTTTTCATACTTTGGTTAAATTTTAAACGCAGAGTTCTTCTACTCGACTGAAGACGCCATTAAAAAATGCAATCAGTTTATTATTTACTGGCGTTTTCTCCCAACTTTTTACTGCTGCCATTTTGCGGACTAGTTTAATGATTAATCAATCAATCAATCAAATTTTATTTGTATAGCACATTTCAGCAGCAAGGCATTTCAAAGTGCTTTACATCATAACAAACATAAAAACACAAAGTCATGTAACATAGAATAAACAATCAAAACATTAATTTAGACGGCCGTCAAATTTATAACTTCTCATCCATTTATCTAAATGTTTTACTTAATGAATGATGTAATTTGCCAACAGCTTTTGCTTCTGTGGCAAAAATGAAACAATTTCACATCTTTTTGAAGGCTAATAAATACATTAATAAACACAAAAACAGAGGATAGCATATTTATAATTTCACACAATATAGCTCCAGTTAGTTATAGTTTTTCAGTTAACAAAAATGTTTTTCTGCTTTCAGTTTTCTTGATTTACTTTTAGTTAACTGTACTAAACCTTGAAACCTACTTGGGTTTCTTGTTCCTCTAGAGGCCAGATATTTGGCTTATTATCAGAGTAAAATAATTTAAATAAAAATACACACCACACATTTTAGATGGATAACGCCATCATTGTCACTGTTATCTCCACTGTGTTGATCTGTAACATCCAATGAGACAAAATGTGGGCATGTTGAGGGATTAGGATTACCTCTTTACCTGCTGATCCGCATTACCTTCCTCTCCTCCACCTTTTTTTTCAGAATGACTAAGCGCAAAGCAGTGCGTGCTCACAGGTCGGATGCTTTGCACAGACAGCAGCCATCAATCAGCTGATCAATCATAATTGGCTCATTTGCATATTACCCATAAACTCACAATCATCACTCATTTATGCAAATCATGAAAGCAGGCTTGAGGGAGGAAGGGAGGTCAGTGCTGAATCCACATTGAAATTAGAGCTTTATTTAGATTTATGCAGATGTTAACGGTAATGATATACAGCCGGCACGGCGAGGAACGCTAATACATCTGCTGCCAGAGACACAGAATAAAACAGAGAACGGACCGGGAAGACTCGTTTCTGCAGCAGGGTTTATATATTTGGACGCCAAGTTTACAACTGTATATTTATGCTGCATGGCTGTTTAAGTTTGGTTCTTAAAAATTGGAAAGTTTTATGGATTTTGTTGAACTTTGAGATACAATAGGTTTCCACAAAAAATCCTACTAAATAACTTTGACTTTATTTTCCCACCTGAGGTTTGATTGGGGATCAAAATTGCAACATTTGTTACTTTTTTGGCTGGTGCAGTTCTCTTTCTCACTGCAGTGAGTCAAACCAACCAAATTGAAAAACCTGTTCCCCTCCTCGCCTGTGGGGACGTTGCACCAAGAAACACTGAAGGAAACAACATGAAGACCTCAGAAGAAGACACAGAGTGCAGCTTCCTTCTTCATGAAATGTAAACAAAAATGGAGCGGTCTTAGATTTTTGTGGTTGTGGCTCTTTTGCTAAAAGACAAAACAGCCATTTCTCCCACTAGAGCTAGACATCTAGTGAGTTTGTCAAAGTTAGATTTACCCAGAATGCCTTGCGACATACTCCTCTTCCTGGTTTTGGAGCCGGCCCCTTGGTGTTCACTTCATCAGAACTGAGACTGTGGCGAACCGTAGTTATGCTAGCTTGACTATGACAACTTTAACTTATCAAGGTGCTGCAGAGTTTCGTGTGTTTCAGTTAAAACGGAGACCAGGTGGACCAGTTTGCCTTTTTGGTCCGGCTGGTTATGTTACTCAGTGGGTAGAGAATCCAGAAATTTTATTGAAGTAAGAGTAGCGCTACTTCATAATAAAAGTACTCAAGTAAAAAGTAAAGTATAGTAAAAATACTCCTAAAAGTTTTTTTTTTTTTTTAGTAAACATAACTGAGTAAATGTATCTAGTTAATACTTAATTCTGGTAACGGCGTAGATGGACAATTTTTCATAATTGAACCCGTTTGTTTGGACCAGGATCCGTGGATGCTGTTGAACTGTTATCTAAATTTGTTTTTAATTTTCCTGATTACAGAGCATAAAACCCAAAGTTCACTTTCAGTCCACAGGGCTCTGTACTTGGATCTTCATTTTTCTTTTATATAGTTTTATTTTTGAGTGTCCATCTAAATCCTTTCTATGACAAATTGTTTTAGGAATTGTGGCTTTGTTTTAACTCATCTTTTAAATGTTTTCAGAAGAAAAGGAGCATTTTGAAAAGCAGCGAGGGCTTTCTCCCAGCCTAGATTAAAGTTGTTATGTCGCGATATTTAAAAAACGCATGTTATTTTGGCTTGTAGTAGTTTGTATGGCTGTGTGAGCAGAGCAGAACTGACTGTTGAGGAAAAAGCTGAAAGGTTGTTGGCTTCAAAGCGGTTCAATATGTCAGATAAACACACAGCTCAATGAACAGCTGGAAAACAGAGTAGAGACGGAGACGGGAGGCGAGGGAAGGACAAAGATGAAAAGGGACGAGAGGCAAAGAAAACATGGAACAACAACAGCAAAATCTAGATTAGGATGAGAGGCGAGCTAAAATGGAGAAAAACAATAATATCCGCCAAGGCAGCAGGGAAGGTGAACGAAACAAAAATGTGTCACTGATCACGAATTGCTATGAATATCAAATATTAATCAGAAATCTAAAATAGATGTGTTCATATGTATGTTAGTTTCAACATTTTAATGCATCTCATTCTTATCAAATCAATCTGAATGCTTCACTATTACTGATTTTTTTTTTTTTTTTTTACAGTTTTTACCAATACTTTGAATTCCATCACACATAAAATGTTAATTTTTATTTTTCTCATATTTAAACTACATTTTTTACGGCTTCAAAATGATTAAATGTGTGTGTTTTTACATTTCTGGTGTTTTCTCAATTCCCCAGTTTGACTATAATTTATCCTACCTGTTCAATAAGTTTTAGTTTATTTAGTTTTATTTAATTTTGGTGAGTCACTTTATTTCTTTAAAGCATTTTGATTCCAGGAAATGACTCTACAAATAAAATCTGACTGATTCAAGGATGAAGACAGTATCATGGGAGAAAAGGTTTGAGAATAAAGTGGAAATAATATGACTTTCTCATACATTTATTCTCAAAATATTATGAATCTATTCTTATATTGTTATGTTGTTCTTGAATTTATTCAACTTTATTCTCGTAGTTTTATGAATTTAAATATTATGACTTTATCCTTATGTCTTAACTTTAACTTTATTCTCTAAATATTATTACGATTCTCATATTATTCTGATTTTATTCTCATAATTTTATTTACATTTTTATTTTGTATGTCCATTATACTTCATTGTACAATGATAGATCCAATCTAGTTTATAGTTTGTTTAGATATTTTCTAATGAAGAACAAAATTCCAGCTCATATAAATCATAAATACAAAATAAGAACTAAAAACGGTTTGTGTCTCTGACGTTAAGTTTTGACTCATAAATCTCGTGTTAAGCAGCCATTTTGTTGCGTAAATGCCGGCTTCATTTAAGATCGCCTGTCAGATTTAAACGTTTTGCAACAAAGTCTCATCTGCAGCGAAGAAGCTTCATTCACTTTGTGGACGTCATCTTCTGTTTTAACGGAGATGGGACTGGAAATGTTAAAGTTTTACTTCTTGTTTTTAAATCCTAGATTAGAACATACTGAGCTGCTGGACAGGAAGAGCAAAGTAGTTTTAATTCACTTGTAAAAACCGCTTTAGCCTTTCATTTGTGATGTCTAATTCTTTGTTAGATTTCTTTGGGTAGTTGTCATAGTGACCAAGGCTGAACATTAAAAGCCTCACAGATTCATTCCTCATGCTAAACTCAAGGATAATATCACGCCTCACCTGAGAAAGAAAAGAGGTTCTGTTAGCGGATCGGCTAAGAGTGGTTTATATAAGCCTTTTTCTATAGCTGCAGTCCGCTGAGTTTGGGTGGATTAAACCTCAAAGGGCCAAAATGTGACAAAATGCAGTCAGGAAGAGATGATAAACTCAGTATAGAAGAACAGAATAGCTTAGAAATAACTTTTATTTTCCCTCAGTGGGAAAATTCAAGTGTGCCAGCAGCAAAGTGGAAGGCAAGTCGAAGCATGTAGATTCACACAAAGATAAAATATAAAACCTGAAAGTAAGAATAAGACTCTGCAGACAGAGCGAATTTAAAGCATAAGGATAAAAAAATACTGTGCAGTCATGAAAGAATATCGCACTGCAATTCAAAGAAATGTGCAACCGAGTCAGATAATTTAAAAAAATGTGCATAAAAATGAGGAATATTTGTGAAAAATGTGCAGGGACGAAACTACGACGGTGTGTTACGGCCACTGTAAATACAGAAACAAAGGAGTAAGTTTTCGCCAAAACGTTTTGAGATTACTTTCGAGCATCTTCTAGAGAGAAACTTGGAAGTTTCTGACCTCCAAACAATGAAATTTGCTTGAAAATAGCAACAATTTTGAGCTCAGAAATTTCCAAAAAACTTTTCTAGAAAATTTCAGAGATTTGTATAAAAATTTCTGAGCTTTTGGTGAAAATTTACAAATTTTTTCTGTCTACAGTGACCCTAATACATCGTGGTAAGTTTCTCAACTCTTTGCATTTATTTGCTCTCAGACAATAATTTTCTGCACAATTTAGAAATAATTCACATGGCTTTTTGTTTTTACATTCTCTGCTTATCATGTAAGTAATTTGTAGACATCTGTAAACTTTATTTAAAATTCTTCCAAGGTTTTCACAAAACAATGTAAAGAAAACCACAGAATCTCAGAAGTTTGGTGATGTGTTAAATATTAATTATCGTATTGGTATCAATATTGGAGATTCTGGACTTGTAATTACTTGGAATTGGATTGACACAAGAATATGCACACCTCTAGTATGCATGTGGATTAAATTATATCCAGATTTTAAATCCTAATCCTTGAATTAGGATTTGTGTGTTTAAATCTGTGACTGATGCATTGTACATGGCAGCCTGGGCTTGTTTTTGCCGGGCGGTGTGCCTGTGGGTCGGCCTGACCCGCTGATTAGGCTCTAAATGATTAACGCTGGTGTCTGTCAGATCTCATTAATGTCCTAAATGTGGCCTTTATCAGCTCCGATACTCCAGGTCACTGCCGGCCAATTAGCAGGAAGCTGAACACGTGAAGCTGAGACTCAGCCGAGGAGAAGGAAGGAAGTTTAATGGAGCAAACGGTGAACATCGATGGTCCTCTGATTGGCTTCCTGCTGCAAAAACAAGAAGCAACATTTCTGTTTTTACTCACCTGTTTGTGGATCTGCTTGGCATTAAGGTGCATCCATTCGATATACTGCAACGGTGTATTAGGGTCATTGTAGAAAGGAAAAGGCGTGAATTTAAAGCAAAAGATTCTGAAATTCTCAGAATAATTTCAGAGACGGTCTAGAAAAAAACTGAAATTTCTGAAGTCAAATGTTGAAAATTTGCTACTAATTTTTTTTAGATAAATCTCAGGAATTTTCTTATTTTTTCAAACTAAATAACATTCTGAGATGAATTTATATTTTCTGAGGTTTTCTAAGAAATGTTTGTCTTTCAAACAGAAATTTCCAAGTTTTATTCCCAGAAAATTTGCATATTTTCAAGCTCTGAGAAATTTGGTAATTAACATTATTTAATTTAAAGAAGTATAGAATGCAGACTCAGATATTTACTAATACCTGACCTGTTAGTTGATGAATTTTATCATTAAGTTCTGGTGCAACCAGCTGTTTGAGAACATTCATGAATTTGACGTGACCCAAAATGAAAATGTGCTTCTGAGTTTTCCTTCCTCTGTGTTTTGTGTTTCTCACTGCAACCAGTAACTGATTCAGCAGAACCGCCCAGCATGGGTCGGACGCTGAGGCGCAGAACCAACTGTCAGTGTTTCTGTCACGCCTCGACAGAAGTTTCTCCATCGTCAGCTGATCTGCTGACTGTCATATTGTTCCCTCACTTCCTGCAACTGTTTGCTGCTCGAAAGCCACCAGATAGAAGATTTGCTGAAACTTAAGTTGCTTGTACAGACGAGGCGCGAATCGATCCGGGTTTCTAACCAGGTTTAACTAAAAGTAGGATAATCAAATAGCAGCTTTCCCGGTGCAGGTAGTGTAGAATATTGAATATTACGGCGCCCCCTACAGGGCCATAGGGATTTTTTTATTTTTTATCTTGCGAACATTTTAATAGGCATCTCTAACTCTTTCTAGCTTTCCAGTGAATTGTTCAGGAGGATCGCTCTGCTTCACTTTGGGCCTCGTTTACCTGCCGGTGTCGGCTAACAGAAGTCACCTCTGCAGCTCGCGCTAAATTTGTAACATCAAAGGCTGCAACATTTGTGAATTTCGTGGAGTGAAATCCAACATCCAGAGCGGCTGCTGCCTCATGAATTTGTAAATAATCAGATTTGTCCGAGTTTAGATGGGGAATATTCTGTAACATGTCAGTTCTTCACATCAAAGAGGTCTAAATCTGCAGAGTATTTCCAGAAATCCTCTCTAGATGCTGGAGCGCATGAGTACAACATTTTCATGTTGGGTCACAAAGCGTCTGCGTGATCACCTTCATTAGCTTTAGATGGATTTCTAGTCAAACTTATTCAAATTTAGGAGCACATCTCTGTCAGGTTGTCCAACCCTGAAATGGAGTCCGGATGTATCTGTGCCGCCATTTTATCCATTTTAAACTATGGAGATGATGACCAACGCTCAGTAACGTTGCGCTAGATTAAACTGCATCAAAAAGGTGTTTAATGGACCCACTTTGATTGAGTTGAAGTGTGAAGGAGGTTGCGTTACATACTAAAGGGGATCTGTTATGTTTCTGTATTTTCCTTTGGGTCTCTGCTGTATGACGGCACATTAGAGCATTTCGACATAGAAAAAAGAAGTACATTTCCGCCAATAAATTTTGAGATTAATCTCAGAAATTTGCGAGACTAACAGTCCAACAGTCAAAACATTTGCAAGAAAAAAACTAAAATTATGAGCTTTATCACAGAAATTTTGTGGTTCTTCCCAAACATGTTGTGTTTCCAAATTGCAAAATGTTAGATTTTTAAACTCAAAAATTTCCATGTTTTTCTGCTGGAAAAAACTCAGAACTTTTTAGATTAATCTCAGAACTCTTTGAGAAAAATCTTGAATGTTTTCAAACTCCAAATGTCAAAAATGTGCAAGAAAAATTTTGGAAATGTTGAAATCCACCCCAGGAATTTTATGTTTAAAAAGTGGATTTTTTTTTTTTTTTTACATTTAAACTCCAAAATTTTCACACTTCTTCTGGTGTCTGAAAAATGAGCCATTTTTAAACCTCCTGACAGTTTTTAAGCAATCAGAACATCTAAAAAAACTTCCTGATTGCTAAGTCACTTTCAACAGGCACTGCTATGTTACCTAGCAACCCCAACGAAGCCCAGCCCGTTACCTAGCAACCCGAGTGGAACTCCAGCTACGTTTTTCTCAGCTTATTTAATACTCTGTCAGTTAAATCTGATTTTTTTAATCAAACAGTACCTCATTTACTGATGAAAACTTTAACTTTTTTTACTCTTCCTTGAATATATACATATTTTTTTTAACTTTCTCTGCTACGGTCAGCGACTCCACCCACCTCTGTTACCGAGTCAGAAAGATTAACTTTAACGATTCGCTGAGACTTTATGTGCAAACATTTAAAGCTGAGGCCTGTGCAGAGCAGTGCGGCTCATCACTGTTTTCTCATTTTCAGCATCACCTGGATCCGTTGTCATGGCAACCGATGCCAAAACCCTAAAGTGCTCTGTCCTGAACTCTAACGTTGGAGATCAAGTATCCAGAATTGGTTTAAATTAAAAGATAAAATAAAATTAATATTTTCCTCCCAGTTGTTGCCCTTTTATTCTTTCTTCTTTTGTTGTCCTCCCACCTTCTCGTGTTGCTCCTCATCTGTTCCCGCCTCACCTCTGTGTTTCCCTCTCGTCTCACCTCCACAGGTGGTCGAACAGCTGTGGAGAGCGGCAAAGTTCTCCGATGCAAACAGACACCTGGACCAGGCAAGACAAACCACGGCGCCACCGAGATCAAACAGGAAGTTAAAGGTGACTGCTGGGCAGGAAACAGGCAGAATGGAACAATCGAATGTAAAAGAAATGTTGGATTCATGCTCTACCTTAATCTGTTTCCTAAATTAGTGCAAAACATATTAAAAAGTAATTGTTTTTTAGCCACACAAAGGTCTGAATATAACCAGAATCACAAAAGCACTGAAACAGAACTTGTCTGACAACACGAAGACGTTAAAAAAAAAAAAAGCTTAAAAAAACTACACACAATGGCCTATTTCAAGTTAATTAAAAAAACAGAAGTTTGAATTTGAAAACAGAAACACATTTCCCCCTGTTACCAAGCAACCCAAATGGAGCTCCAGCATTTTAGTGAGCTTGTTTTCAAGCTGTATGTGTTGTACAATGGCTGCTGGAAAAGATGAGTGTTTTGTTGTTGACTTACAATCCAGAAACCACTTGTATTGCTTCTGCAGGAGGCTCTACTAATGCTTTTCTAACATGTACGGTTTTAGAGTTGCACTCTGTTTCACGTGGGTGTAAACGGAAAGTTGGGGGTGTGGCCAGCAGCAGATTATTTGGATTTAAAGAGACAGAGACCCTACAACACTTTCTAAGAATAATTTTGTGCAAAATATGTAATAAACATGTTCTGTACACCATTAATCTTAAAGACTTAAAATACATCGTAAAACTTTAGATGGATATAAATACAAAATAAACAAAAAATTATATGCACTTTTTGAGAAGAAAAGCGTATTTATAAGATAAAAATGTCTCTCATTGCTCATAAAGTCTTAATGTAACAATTCAAAAGTAAACAGTAAATATTAATTATGTTTGGATGCTTCTTATGTCATGCTGTGAGCAACTCACAGCATTGAATCAAGGAAAATTCCCGAACGCGGCTCCTGATCCAGCAAGTCGGTTTTTTTATCTCTCTGTAAATCTCTTCCCTTCCTCAGTCTCAGACAATTAAAAAAGTAAACACGATTATTCATCGCATGATTAAATAAGAGTTCCTCAGGAAAAGCACACGATCGCCGTCCATGTGTTGGTACACCTCAACACCGCTCTCTCAGTACAGGATGTCTGTGTGTGTGTGTGTGTGTGTGTGTGGGCAGAGGTTAATTTAGCCCAGCAGTGAAGAGCCCTTGATAAAGAGCAGCCTGATCCCTGTTTAATTACCTTCCGTCTACGTTTCATCGGCACACCCTGGGTCACAAGTGTGTGTCTGTGTGCTGAATGTGGGATTTGTCTCCGAGCAGCGACTCGCACAGCACACCTCAGCAGCTCTGCGAACTCCTGTGACATTTACCCGTCTACTCATGTTCCAGGTTTGACATGTCGGGCTTTACTGAATGAATTGTAAACAAATACATTCCTTCAGAAATCCTTCAGAAATCATCAGCTTCTCTAGCAAAACAAGATGATTTAATAAAGTCATTACTGAGTTACTGAGTGGAACCTTTCTTCCCGTTGAAGGTGAGTTTTTCCTCTCCACTGTCGCTACATGCATTCTCAGTAGGACGGATTGGTGCAATTACAATGAATTTACTTGACTTTGAAGACAATTTTCTGTCATCCCTTGAGACATTATTTCTTGTGAATTGACACATTGCATGTTATTGTTTACGTATGTAAATTTTGAGCTGGTGTAAAATACAGTGGGCCAAAAAGATGATTCTTTTTAAATCCATTGCACCAGATTATTGATTACCTCTCAAGAGTTGGTGTGTGGTTCGACTTCTTTTTTTTTTATTATTTAACCTAATCAAAACACACCTCATTCCAAAGCATATCTACATGCTAATGTTGTCACAGTCAAGTTAGCATAACTGACATACGACCCTTTCCCGCACAAGGTTTTAGGTGGACCAGAGTTCACTCTTTTGGTCCGCATCAGAGTTTGATTGTCCATTCACTCCTCTACAAATGAACCAGACTTTCCAGACAAACAAACTTGAGTTGGATGAAAGCAGACTAAATGTGGCAGATATGAAAGCACCCTTAGTGTTCACGCTAACCCCTAACTCTAGTTCTTTTACAAACCATGGCTTTTGTTTTGTTGAAGTGAATTGCGGTGTGGTTCCAATGTGTATGTGAACATCAATCAGATGGGAGAGCACTCTAACAGCAGGAAGTGAACTTACACAAGGCATTCTGGGTAAATACAACCAAAACAAATGTGCAGTTTTGGTGCCCAATCAAACCGAATCCACCAGATGTGAAAAACTCAGTGTTGTCTTAGATTTTATGGCACAATTACATACTTATTAGGATGTAATCGGGCTGATATATACTTAATAAAGCAGTCAGTAACTTCACATAAATAAACCTTTGGGGGCCTTCAATTAGTTTCCCAATTTGCTTCAGTATGGCCCTCCTGGTGCGGCCCAGACAAGCACAAGTACAAAGCCTGGAACAAAGAAGAAGCAACAGACGCAGGTGGGGGGGGAAACCGAAGCCAGCAGGTGGGAAACACGAAGCAGAGAAATATGGAGGGAGAGTTTGAGAAGAAGAGATGGAGAGTTTCCAGAGGAGAAGTGAGTAATGATGGGGAGTCCCTGCAGCGCTCACACAGAGAAACAACTGCGGCCCAACACTAATAACACAAACAGACGTGTGCATGCGCCGATCCGCTCGCAATCCCACTTTCTATCGATGCTGCACAAAGTCATCAAGATGGATGACGCGAGGCGGATGAAACCGTGTATCTCTCTGTTCCTAATTATACCCTAACTGCTGTTCTGGTGAATCTAATTATTTAAAGATTTTCTTTCCTCTCTTGTAGGGAAATTTTCCCCCTTCGTTGTGAGCTGAGCAGCGACTAACGAACACACACATGCTTGTAAATACAGCCGCCTTGTGCTCCTCGTGGCGCTGCCTCTGCTCCGGCTGACGGCGGGCCCCAGATATACCGGTAATTTAATTAGGCCTAATAAAACGGCTGAGTGCAGCAATCAGCGACACATCACTGGCAGAATGAAGCGACTGCATGCGCATGTGTTTCTTAAAATGCCTAATAACATAATTACACACACAACGGCACGTCTCGCCGCTGCTAAACAATGCAGGCAGAATGCTAATGGACATTTGTGCCGTTTTAATTGTTTTCCTGCATCGCTCCTTCCCTCCCCGCTCCTGCCTAGTTTCTGTTCAAGACTGATGACAACAACCAGAGCTCACAAATAAAGAGCGATAACTCGCAGACTTTGTTTTAATTACAGTGTAAACAACACAGCAGTTATTAAACTGCTCATCTGCTCCCACAAATTAATCAGAAAATAAAGTAAAACAAATGAAATTACTGGGAAATTCAAAGTAGATAATGTGAGCTTAAATTAGATTTAACTTGTAGTGTTTTATTAAGGATGTAATGTAATCAGTGGTAAACACTGGATTGTTTTAGCTTTTAATTACGTTTATGTTTTAGGTTCTGGGTTTGAATCCTGATCTGGGGTCTCTCCGGTTGTTTTCTCTCCAGTTCAGCTTCATTAGCTGAGTTTCCATTAACCATAGAATCGAGCAAATTGGAATTATGAAAATAAATTAGCTTAATGGAGACGCACCAATTAAGCGTCTTAAAAAAAAACAACATTTTTTGGGGTAAAATGTTTTTGCAGTGGGATGAGGTATTTTTTCATTTACATCAAATTAGTGTATTTAATAAAAACTGCAGTGGAAACACATGAGTCATGATCAACAACAGGTTGTTACTACTGGCAGAAACAATGAAGAAGACGACAGGAAGTGTTAGGAGGATGATGGCAATGCATGTGTTTAATGACTTATTCACATGTGATTTTAATTGTTTCTTATTTACCAGAAACAGTGCATTTGTGTTTCTTCAACATTAGCAGAATATTAAGTTTGTAATGAAAATCCAGCTATTGTCATCGTACACCTACATAGTTTTATAATACTTACACAATTTATGCTTGGTTGTAATTAAGCTTCCTGTTTTACTTCAACCTAGTTTTTAACCTGCTGCTGCACTGATAAAAATGGGTCTAGATGTGTGGAAATGGCAGGGATTTTGTGGACATCATTGTTTAATGATGTCGTATTTTCTGATCAATTGTGCAAAAAGTTTTTTTCCCACGTAGGATACTTTCACTCCAGTCCTGTTTAGTCCACTCTAATCAAACTATGGCTGAAAGCACAACATCTTCAGAGTAGTAATTAAACAAACAAACAAAAAAAATACACTTTAAAAGTTCTAAGTATTTTGAGGGGAAGATGCATCCTTTACTTTAAATGGCCAATCATTTACAAAAGGAACAATGTTGTTGAATTTTAGGCAATAAATGCTTGTTTTTCTTATTTCAATAATTAATTGAATCATTTGTATATTTTCATATTTTAATGTGTTTCTAATAATGTATAAAAAGACTTGAGTGGTTAACTAAATTGTTTTTTTTAGATCTAATTCACTATCAGAATAATTGATTAATTGATTTAAAAAATAATTGTTAATTGCAGTTCTTAATCAAACTCCGGTTCATTTGCCTGGAAAGTCCGGTTCATTTGGGGAGGTACGAACGCTAATCGAACTCTGATTTGAAACAAAAGAGCAAAATCTGGTCGGCCTACAAACCTCGGTTCGGTTGACGTGAACTCTGATGCGGTTTCAGTGAATAAACAAACCAGAAATCACTCCAAAACCAGGAAGCAGATTACTAAACAGGGCATTCTGGGTAATACAACAAAAGCAAGCACATTAGCTTAGCGCTAGCGGGAGAAATGTCTTGCGGTCTTTTACCAAAGACAAAAGAGAAATCCTACAACCACTAAAATCTGATGTTGGCTCCATTTTTGTTTACATTTCATGGAGAAGCAAGTTGCGCTCAGTATCTTCTTCAGAGGTTTTTGTGTTGTTTCCTTCAGTGGTTCTTGGTGCAGCGCCCCTACAGGCGAGGAGGGGAACAGGTTTTTCAAAGCGTTTGCTTCATCTGACTCCGTGCAGTGAGAAAGAAAACCGCAGCAGCTGAAAATTTAACAAATGTTACAATTTTGGAACCAACTCCGACTGTGTGAAAACAACGTAAAACAAATATGGACGGAAATCTCCCTGATTTCTCAATTCCTGATCAAAAATGTGTTAACGAGAAAAATATTTCTGCATCCTTTTATATAAAGTCAAGTGAATAATCCATTATGAAAGACATTTAGTTTTTAAATTCTTTAAAACGTTGCCTGGTTTGAGCCCTACATTTATCTCTGTGGAATGAGTGAAACTTAATCATTTATTGACCATGTTGCCTGCCTTCATATGAAAACATCATCTTTTCATTAGTTTCTTCCTGTTGGTTGCTCTCTCCATCACTTTCTAACTTTTTTTTTTCATTTTTTTTTATTTTCCCTCCTCCTGCTTCCCTTTTTTTCGTCCTTGAGCTGAAAATGGAGAGGTAGGCAGCAATGAAGAGACAGATATTGGTTTGACACTCTGTAACATCTTTTTGTGGGCAGCAAACACACTCAGAGGACGCTCTGCGCGCGTGTGTGTGTGTGTGTCGGTGCATTTTGTGTGTTGATGAAAAACTCAGTGAGCTGACTCAAGGTTGCTGTTGCTTATGAAACTGGTGAACTATCTGGCAGATTTCAATGAACATAAATGAACATGTGAACAACAGAGAGAGGAAAGAAAGTGATGTGGAGGGCTTGCGGTTGCTAGGCAATATCGCTAACCTTGATCTGTGCGTCTAGCTTTTACTACAAGAAAGCAAAGGTGTTTTTACATCCTGCTAAGCTTTATTATACCAGCCTCACTAATTGCTAAGTACACAGTGTATCAGTTTTCTTTAATATAAAACAGGAATAGCTATTTGAGATCTAAATTATTATAAAAACCAAGCATTTTTTTGGTCCTAATGGGGTTAGAATCTGTTTTGACCTGTTTTAAATGAGCAAAATGTTGTTTTCTGTTTTATTAGGGAGCTTTATTATTTGAGTCTGTGCTTTTTCTATTACTAAATGTGTGTAGCAAAACAGAATGATTTGATTTAAAAACTATATAACAACTCAGTAAGATGGAATATCACTAAATAATTCAATCAAAAAGATGAAACCCTGATGGACGATTTCAAGAATTTCTGCCAGTGAAATCCCAGAATTCATCAATATCAAAAGATTAATATTAAAAAGGATTTTGACTGAGGACTGAAACCAAATCAGAAACTTAGTTAAGAAAGAGCACAGAAAAGAGAGCAATACTTTCTGCAGATAACAGAAAGGCTGAATGGCCTTTCTGTTAGCTGCTATCTGTAATCTGTTATCAACTCTTTTTTTCCTTTCCGTTTCTCCTTCTTGTCCTTTTGTGCTCTGTTCTACAAATAAACAGCAAAGACTGATAGTTCAGTGGTAATAATAGTGCTAACTGCTTGTAAAAGATGGACAGATAGTTTGTAACATCTGTAGATTTTTATTTTTGTCACTTTAATTGTTTTTTAACTTGCTATGAAAGGTGACACAGTATTACCATATTTAGATGTTTTCTTTTCAATGGTGTTCAGGCTTTAATAGTAGTTATATTAGTTTTCTTGATCTAAAGGAGAAATTTTCACTAAAAGCGCTGGCTTGGAAACATAACAAACCGGTACCCGTCAGACAGATCTAAAAGCTCTCTCTGGTGAGCTGAATCGAGTCGCAGCCATAGAAAATGACTGTTTGATGCAAAAATTGAAACCAGTGACTGTAAATTTCTGGCAGAATTCAGGTTGAAAAATTTCTATTCTTGACTTATTTTGGCATCCAAAATCTACCCAGTTCTAGAGCAACCAGCCAAGTTAAAAACTCTGGATCTCACATCGTGTAAACGCCTAAAAAGAGTGAAATTGCCCCTTTTTTATTGTTTTTAATTTTTGGAAGAAGTGAAACAAGTAACTCATAAACCAAGTTTAGTTCTAATCCAAGTTTATAACTAAAACCTTTGCTGTACTAAATGTTTTAGGGCTTTTGTCACTTTAAATCAATATAAGCTTCTGACCAAACCTCTCAACTCAACGTTTTACACTCACACCTGAAAATAGCTGCAAACAGATGCACAAATATACAACTGTACATCTTTGAAAAGCAGAATTAGAGCATCAAGATTGTAGCAAGTGGTTCCTGAATGATAAGTCAACAACAAAACACGCAGGGGTAAAACCAGCTGAAGCTCTTGGGTTGCTAGGTGACGGGCGGAACTCTACTGGGGTTGCTAGGAAACGGTGCAACTCAACTTAACAACTGGGAGATTTTTGAAACGTCTCCTTTTCCAGAAACTAAAAAACATTAACTTATTGTCAAAAAACCAACTGGGTGTTTTTTTTGAGCACTTGGATTTTTTAAAAAAAAGCAGTAAAAAACGCAAATGAAATTATAAAAACATAGATAATGTGATTTTTACACAATAGGTCGCCTTTAACATCCATTTATATTTTCCTTTCTTCGTCTTTCCTGGTTTTCCTTCTTTGAGATTATGTTGTGAGAGGTCGTCTGTTTTTGCCATTTTTGGAATACCCTGATTCTTTAACAGTGTTTTTTCCCTGCATGTGAAGCTGTTTTCCTCTGCTGCTGCAACACATAGATCAACTCCAGAAAACTGTTGACTCGATGCAACACCATGTTATTCCTGAAACCTTAATTCCTTTCTCCACACATCTTGTTTTACTCCTCAGGTTTCCCATCAATTTGCCTCACTTGCAGCAGTCTTTCGATCCTCTAATCGCACCATTCCTCTTACATCTGTTTTTCCACCGTCCATCTGTCTCCCTCATGCCTTCTTTCTTCTTCTTCTCCCAGTTGGTTATTAATGGTTTTAATTTAGTGAGAGGAAAGACCTTGGTGCCCAAAGAGCCATCCTCCGCCTGCCCCCCGGTGTGTATTTGTGTGCGTGAGAGGAAAGGAAAAAGATGGAGGCCCCTCTGCTCGGGTCTGTGGAACCAAACAGCAATAACACTTTGTCTTCTTTAACCGAGCTTCTCCTTCAAGGTATCCCTCATCCTTCTTCTGCAGTTCTCTCCCAACTCTTTTTTTCCTTTCCGTTTCGCTTCCCTTGATCCGTCTTACTCTTTGTGTTACTTCAGGACTTTATTAGGTTTGAGAAAAATGTGCTGTCTCCACGTTCACCTGCAGCTGGTTGCGATCGGCAGCCCCTGGGCTTAGCGCTTCCCTGTGAGCCGGCCCGTTCGAAAGGTTGCCTGTTATTACTTGTGGTGCCATCTGCGTTGCATGGCAACCATTGATGCGGTGTTGTTTGCACTGTGTATCCCACAGGTCACTTGTCAAATAGGGTTTGGGGTTATAACTATCATTTCTTCTCAAAAATATCTGTTAAAGAAATGATCCGGCTGTGCAGGGAGAATGTCTTTTTTTTTTTTTTTAGCATTGTGTTGAACATCTTTTTGCCATTTGATGTATTTTTCTCCATTGGGGCACAAACTGCAGTAACTTCTGGTAATATTCCACACAAGCAAAGAAAACTTACAGATTTTAGTCACAACTCCCAAAACCTTCAAGGCAGGGGTGTCCAAAGTGTGGTCCGAGGGCCATTTCTGGTCCTTGAAATGATTGTGTTTGGCCCCTGACATGTGAAGCATGGTAAAAATTTCATTGGAAATGCGTGCCGTTACTAAAACTAAAGGTAGAATATGATTTCAAAACAGTGTAAAAATTCTACCAGAGCAATCCAAGCCAATGGAAGAAAGCCCAAACTGTCTGTGAGGCGAGATTTTAATTGATCAGAGCGAGAGTGGAGTGTTTCTCAGCTGGGCAGGGAACGGCTTGGGAATCCCTCCAGTTAGTGGAAGAAAAGAATAAATATAGACCAAAGAAAACCCAGCGTAAATGATAATTTATTTTCGGTAAGATGCAGTTAGTCGGTGTGGGGTGCAGCGCTGCTCACCGCCTCGTCACCTTCATATCACACATACTTATTAGCTCTGGGTGCCGTTGTCATGCTATGTATTTTAAAAGTGTTTTTTAAAAAAAAAAAAAAAGTTCTGCATCCTCTGAAACGGTGCAGCAGCCACTGTTCGTTTTCAAAATAAAGTAAAATTTTAACATTTTATGATATTTAAATTAATTTAAAACTCAGATTATGGTTAGGTTAAATGCGCAAATATAGGCTACTTGAAATATGACAAAAACTAACTTACAAATAACCTTTCTGCAAGATATCTGAGCTTGTTTTTAGTCAATATTCCTTAGTATTAATAACAAAGTACTTGTTACAGATTATTTCACTTATAACAAAATATTTTTCCCATATTATAAGTGACAGTGGAACAGGCACTTTTTTTATCTTTCATCAAAGTATTGATTTTAGCCAACCTCCTATTTCTGGCTGAAAATTTACTTATAAGTCAGGTTAATCTTATTACAAGAGGACAAACATATTTTCACTAGAAACTAGACTGAAAATTATTATTAAGATTTTTTTGTTTTTGCAGTGCAGATATTAACATCGGATCAGTTTTGACTGCTTGATGTGTTTTTGACTCTTTCAGGCTAATTTAATGCGGAACGGATTAATTCAGATTCGTTCCGTCTTCATCTAAATACTTTCATCATTTGCAGTCGGCAGAGAACAATGGAAACGAAAACCGAGCATCGGCTTGTTTCGCTTTCATAATTTTTACGTTATTTTTCTCAGAAGTCACCTTTTCGAATCATTCTTCCCTTTTTGCCAATTACTGTGAATGGGTGCAAAATGACCACCCAGGTCTCAGATCTTTGTCACTAATTCCCACCCAGACACAAAGCCTCCCCCCCCGAGAGGAAACACAAGCACACGCAGAGGAACTCAGCATTAATATTTTACTAATATGACAGTTGGAGATGATGTGATTTGATGCGTGTGTGTGTCTGCGTGTACGTGTGACTTGCACCCATCACTTTTAATGAGGGCAGGCGAGGCATATGGAGAGGAAGAGCAGTTTTCCATAGTCTTTTATTTTCTTTTTTCAGCGCAAGTGCTGGCTTGCATATGTGTGGAACAATAGCAATGAAGGGTGAGGGTTTGTGTGTGCGCGCGCGCGCGTGTGTGTGAGTGAGAGGTAGAGATCAAAAAGACAGATGGGTAAAGTCAAGCATTTCATAACTGTGAAGCTCAGACTTCTGTTCTCATCTATTTACAGTAACGGCCCAAGAGGAGTTATCACTGATGTACGGAAAGTCATCGATGCACACAATCAGTGACAGAACTGAGTGAGTATGCAGAACATTCTACTGTGAAGACAGAGACGTGAGGAGAACGCCACAAAATTTACTCAAGAGTAAAAAGTATCCATCCAAGAAATTACACAACTTAAAATAAAAAGTATTTAATTAAAAAAATCTACTCAAGTTCAGAGTAACTGATCAAATTATCAATCCTTTAATATTTAAAAATTACATAATCAAATGGATCAGAATATAAAGTGAGGTGGAAATTTTGGTATTTAAAGGATGAAAATAATCAAACTTATGAAACTTTAACAGAAACTGCAGGTGTTTTTCTGGCGAACTTTTGGTTAAAACAATTTTGTTTTTCCTTCACTGGGAAGAAAATCAGGAAATTTGACACTAGTGAGAGTAAAAATACTTCACAATAAAATTACTCAAGTAAAAGCAAAAAGTATAAAATACTTTTAAAAGTACATTTTAAAAAAGTTACTCCAGTAAATGTAACTAGTTACTACTTTCCTGGTAACGATGCATAAAAACCCTTCAGATCACATCTAAAAACTTCAATTTGAACACTTTTATCCAGTGAGTGGAAAAAAGACAACCTTAATTTTTATTATTTTTTTAATAATTAATTTTTTCTGACATTTCACATTTCACAGTGCTGGAGAATCCAGAGAGCGTTCCTTTTTATACAATCTCTCCTCAATCACCAGATTTTTATTTAAAATTGACTTTAAAATAAAAATTATGACGTAATGCGTTCCAACAGGAAGACATTCAGGCCCACAGCATCACAGATCCTCCATTGTACCTCTAAATGGGACTTCTGGAGGGTTTATTGGTTTTTTTTAGAGGAATCCAAGTAGATTTTAGAAACTCTTCAAATGGAAACAATCGTTTGACATCAGGCTTAATTAATTAATCAATTAATTGCATGATCAATTGAAACAAGCTCAATAATTTATATTTGCTCTATTTATCAATTTTCAAATTTTTCTCTCTTTCAACCAAAAACTGGATGATAAAAGTCTTCAGTTTGGTGTTTTGGTCTAAACTGTCTCCTTTTTTAAGGATAAGTTTCTTCACAGAGACTTCATGATTCATTTTATTTTTTTTTTGTTTTGTTGTGTTTATTTTGTGTATTTAAAATGTCTTCCAGTTCCAGTGCTAAATGTTCATTAGAATTTAAAGTTTATTGATCTTTGAGATCATTATATTAGCTGAAAATGGTCTCAAAACAACATTATTATTATTTATTGGAATAAATTTATCCTCCAAATAACAAATTTGTTATTGTGACGGTCAAATAAAAAATGTTTGCCAAACATTCAGTCTTTTTAAAACTTTCCGTTATTCCTATGATAATAGATATGGGAAAGTTTGATCCAATTAATCGTTTAGTTTAGGGAGAAATCAGAAAAAGACAATAAAACAGCAACAAGTTGAACTGGACCAGTTTCTCCTGGACTTTATGTTTATATCACTGCAATCAGTGGGATGTTGGCGTTCAGCAGAGAGCAGCGGATTGCTTATTAATAAAAACGAAGAGCGATAAAAACCAATGAAACAATAAAGAGACGCAATAACAGAATAAGTGTGTTTCTAATGGAGGGAGAACAGAGCGACAGAAGTGGCTGGACTGAAGGCCAGACGCTGAAACAAAATTAGAGTCTTTGGTGCAGCTAAATGTCAGAGTGTGTGTGTGTGTGTGTGTGTGTGTGTGTGTGTGGGTGTGTGTGTGTGTGTGAAGTCGTTCCTCTGACTGTGGACATGCGAGCTCTAAACTCCTCTTACCCCTGCAGACACACACGCGCTCCCACCTCATTAGCAGCGGGACATGACATTTCAGGACCGTTCTGGCCGGCCGATGGCAGAGGAGGAAGAGGAGGACGACGAAGTTGACAGAATCTTTAATAATACCTCGTTTTGATCCGGTTCAGACTCTCCTGCTGTTAAAAGTAGGAGAAAGTCCCTCTAAACCGACAACAAATTAAAGGGAAAAGATTTCCACATCATCAACAAACATGTTTTTTTTTTTTTTTTAACATTATGTAATGTAAAAGAAGTGATAGATTTACATTAAACAACCTAATCTCCAAAGTAAATAAATGCAAATATCAGAAAAACAAAAAACAAGAAACAATAAAAAAAGAAACAATAAGAAACTCAATCAGCGGTGGCTCTATTTCTTCAGTAAACACATTTACTGTCGTCTTTTTGTCACCGTTTCAAGTTGTCTGTTTCTTTTTTTTTCCAGTTTAGTTTAGAACCAGATTAAAACAGACATATCTTTACAAATAAAGCTAAACGGGTCCGTTTCTGATCCAATGATTCAGTCAAATTAAACTTAAAGTTTATCAGCACCAGCCCTGTTCAGTCCGCTTTAATCCAACTCTCGTTCGCTTGTCTAGAATGAGAGTCAAACTTGAGGCCTGAGGGCCAAATCCGGCCCGCCAAGGGTTTTTATGTGGCCCTACAATCCCCTGTAGGGATGCCTATATAGAACATTCAAGATAATTATTGTAGCAATCAAATGACATATATTTTTTTATCCATATAACATGATATCACACATTCAAAATCTCGCAAAAAACAGACGATAACTAGCATTGGTTGTAGCTGTCAATTTATTAAAATAACTCGCTCAATCTTAAATGTATGCTTGGTTTTTAAACAAAAAAGCAATGGTACTACTTGGCAACACTAAAACAAATAGACAACAAGGTCAGAAGAATGTTTGTATTAAAACATCGCTGGGGAGAGGGAAGTAGCTCAGTTATGCTAGCTTGACTTTGACAACCTTAACATGTAGATATGATGTGGAATTTGGTGTGTTCGGTTCAGTTAAAGAATAAAATAAAAATACTTGACCTACTCCAACTCTGACAAGTCATCAGTAGAGCAGGTGTTTAAATTAGCTAATCAACTGCAGCTGTGTTAGCTTAGCTAACAGCAGCAGTAGCTAATCTACCACAGCGATTACTTGTGTTGCACGTAGCGTCAGTCACTTATAAATGACTGACTGGTTCATTTTCACCACAACCTTTTAAAGTTTCTGTTAATCTAAAATATTCAAGCTGTGTCAAAATGTTTTAATTTTTCTTATTAATTAATGTAAATATTATTCAGCTTTTATTTTACTAATTTTATATGTGCAAAAACATATTTCACTGCAAGGCAAAAATTATAAAAACAGAATTTGGTGGAAAACAATGAAGTTTAAGAATATTTTTATTGCAGAAGTGTATTTTTAAATATTTTTATTGCTGTTTTCTGCATTAACTTCTTGTCATTTCATCATTAGTATGAGGGGGCTTTATTTGATAAAACTTACTCTGGATTAACCCGGTGCTTTTTGGAGATGCTTGCTGCAATAATCCAGCATTATCAAAAAGGTCAAGGGGACCGGATCCCCAATGTCAACTTGACATTTTAGGTTTTCTCAGTCAGTCGCGACATGTTTGTTTCCTCAGTTTATCGTTGGACTGTAAAGGTTTTGCAGGATTTTAACATCCAGACAGAGTATTTATATTTTTGTCTGTAAAACTGCGATGAGAGCGTGCAGCATGAGCGCCCGCAGAGCTGCTGGTGCAGCCGGGAACGCCGCTGCTGGTCAGGCGCCGCGTTAATGTCAGCGAGCTGATTGGTCGATCGGGTCATTTTGATGCTCATCAGAGGAACCCAGGAGGCTCCATGAATCACCGGCTCAAATCAGAAGAGTCTCCTGATTCGTCCACGCAGCTGAGACTGGAGAGAAACCTGGAAGTTTTCACACGCCATTGAACTTCTTCACATTTTATCAGGTTGAATTCAAACATTTTAGCTTCATGGGACTTTAGGCAATGGAGAAACTGGAATTTGACTGGAAATTAAATGTGGTTTTCATAATTTTTACAAGTAAAATTCTGTATTTCAATCTTCATGTGGAAAAAGTTAAAGTAAAAAAAATTTAAACTCTAAAGTGCTTTAAAATGAAAAAATAGTCAGAACATCAACTTCTAAATTGAAAACCTGATAAAAAACTAAATGATGAATAAAAAACCTCAGTTTGTAATTAATGAAAACACATAGAATAGGGATTTTAAGGGCTTTTTAAAAAGCCTATTTAAGTTCAGCTTCCCAACAGAAACACAGCAGGAAGATCTGAAGATGTTCTTGTTTTCCTATTTTAGAGCAGATTTTCTTCATCTTCTGCATTCAGTTTGAGCCAGGATGTCATTGGTGCTATTTTCTGTGAATTATAAAAACAAGTGATTATTTTCCACTTTTACATCCTAATGTAAATTAAAATAAAAAGCCTATATAGATATTGTATTTTTGTTCACTTTTCCACCCACTTCCTGGTTTCTATAAGCATATATTTGCCATCTGTTTCCAGGCATTCGGCCTTTTTCTGCTCTGCTGTCCGTTACTCGCGGCGCCGCAGCTACCCAGGTGTTTGGGTTTAACAGAATCATTTCAGCCATTCCAGGAGCTTTCATCGACTCTGAATGAAGTTTGTCACTGCGTCAGAGTTTGATAGAGATATGTTAACTCATCTCCTCCTCCTTTCTTCATCCATCCGTCCGTTTCTATTCTTCCGCGCTGCAGCAGATGATTCTTTTAATGGAAAATTCAAACAGACCAGCCCCTCCTTCTCACCTCATTTCCCCTTTCTTCGCTCTTCCTTTCTCTGCCTCCATCCTTCTCACCTGCCAAAATATCACAAAGCGTTTTCTGGTCTGTGTTTTGCTGTCGGAGACGCTGATCGATACGGTGGAAAGGCCAGGCAGTCGGAGGGAGGAGGGCGAGGAAACGGCAGCAACACTCATCCTGATTGCTGTACCCCCGTCTTAAATCATCCAAGTTTCTGGCTTTGTTGGTTTATAACTTCCTCAGAACAAAACAATGGGCTGAAGCGGTAATTTGTGCAGGTCTAAAAACTTTTTAAATATATTTGGAACATATTTTCTGCGCTGTTTTGGATCCACCAAACATTCTTTTGGCAGATATTTTATTAAATTTGCAGCCAGATTTCTGCAGATGGCTGTAAAACGAGTCCCTGGTGCCCAGATTCTTACGACAATAAATAAATAAGTGGACAGATGAAATTTAAAATGGAAAAGCTGGATAATCTTCATGAACTTAATCTGAAAACCTGAAAAGATTCCATCAAAAATATCAACAATTGAATAAAATATCTTGATAGTTACCTCATTGCTAAACACCAGTAAAGTTTACTGATTGTCTTAACAGTTCAATGTTGTTTTTATACATATTTGTCAGTATATTATAATTTTTTAATTAAACACTAAAAGTGACCCTTAAGTAATATTTAAATAATTGTTTCGAAGATGTTTATTTCAGACACATCAGTGCGTTGAAAACGTGCACTATGGTTGAAGGAATTGATTTTTAGTTATCGATTAATCGTTAACTCCAGTATACAGAGAAGACCATTTGCAAAATGTACATATTGTTTGTACAGATTTGGCTTAATTACTTCTGATTGTGTTGTTCTTTAAGCAAATTGCCCTTTTTTAAATTTCAATGCTCAAATAAATGGTTGATAAATTAGTTGACGATTATTTCAGTATCGATTAATCGCGATTAATCTCAAATAATCGTTGCGGCTTTACACTGAAGTTTGCAAAATGTAAAAAAGCTCAAGTATTTGTATGTTTTGGAACATGAATATTAGAGGATATCTTCAGAGTTCTGCTGCGGTTCTGCTTCTGTGGTTTCTGCCATCACCAGAACCGAAGACAGAACCTTAAATTTCACTGCAGATGAACCCAGAATAGTAATAAATTGAATTTTCCCCAAACAAAAGCAGCCAGAGGTGAGTTGCAGAGCTTATCCTGCGAGGTCAGGGTGTGCTAACCTCCTTCACCAATGAGTGTTTCTGTGGAGGAAACGAAACTGTGCTGGAAAACAAAACGAACAGAGCTAAACATCCTGCTGGCTGCGGAGCAAAACAGAGACAGGCGGTTCTGATGAGACAAGATGTTCCACTCCTCATGAACCTTGACCTTTAGGTGAAAGAGCGGGAGTGCAGTGAAACGTAAAATGCATAAAAGCTCAGAGGAAACCAGGGGAAGTGTGCTTTTTATCTTTACGTTGTTTTATATTTAAGTTTTACAGGATAATTTTATGCTAATTAAGTTGTTGGCACCAGAACAAATGCTTCGTTTTACTGTTAGCTTTTATATTAAATACTTTTGAAATTGTAATTACAGCTTTACATGATCACTATAAAGCCATATTGTGTTGTGTAAAATCTGCACTCTTACTTTAAGTATCTGAGTTTTTGTTTTTGGGAAATCTTGCACTGATCTGTTGCAAGGTTACTGTTTGTTTCTTTTCTTCTGCGAGTTGCGATCCAACAGATGGACTCTCCTCATTAAAACCAGCTGAACCTCCAGTCTCTTACTGTTTGAGTGGAACATCTCTGCAGCTCTGTTGTTCGTGCCAACATCTTCACCGCAGCAGCAGCCTCCTCTGCAGCGCTGCTGATCAATCTGGTCTCAATCACCTGTTCAGCCGAGCGTGCGTCGTTACCTGGGTTTGCTTTAGAGGACATTGTTTTCTTAACTCAGTCAGCGTGTTTTAAAAGTATATTTCCATCCAGAAAGAAATTAAAAGAAGTGCATCTTCCTATGAAAGCATATTGCTTTTGCAGTGGAAAATATGTCTTTGAACACTATCAGATAATATTTACCAGATTATGCTTTAAAAACAACCCAAGCGCTTAAAAAAACACCAGTCAGGTGTTTATTTTGGGCAATAAGTTAAAGTTTTTTGTGTCTGAATTAGAATGTAAAGTCACAAATCAGTAGGCACTCCCCGTTACCTAGCAACTACAGCTGAGCTCCAACACATTTGGTCAGCTGGTTTTACCGCTGCGTGCACCGTATGATGGTAAATAAGTCGAAAGTCAAAAAGCTTCGACTTCTGTAACTCAGAAAATGTTCAAGATTTTTTTTACTTTTCAACTAAGAAATTTCCTTTTTCCTAAAAATTGTCTGAGAATAATTTCAAAATTTCATTTTTGAGAAATGGAAAAAAAAAAAAAAAGAAAAGAATTACGCATACTTTTCTGTTTTTTCCATATTCGGTGGCCCTAACGGCGTCATAGAATTGAGCCATTTCAAAATCCTCCGGAATGAAACATCACAATCTCAAATCAGCTGCTGCCCGTTGCCTAGCAACCTCAGTGAAGCCCAGCACATTACCTAGCAACCCTAACTGAGCTCCAGCATGTTTTACCACTGGATGTACTGCACAACGGCTGCTGGAAAACATAAGTGTTTTGTTGTTTGTTTACCAGAAACCACTTGCTGCCTTCTTGTTGGCTGTGTACAGGAGTCTCCACTTATGCTTTTCAAAGATGTGCCGTTGTTTGATTGCGCATCTATTCACACCCATTTTCACATGTGAGTGTAAACATTGAGCCGGAGGCTGTGGCCAGCAGCAGCTTAATCGAATTTAAAGTATCCTAATGCTGTAAGTAATAGTACAATAACCGTATTAAATATAGTGACCTGCTTTAAGCTTGATCTTTATTGTTTGGGCCATTTCAATCAGATCCGTCTTAAGCTGGGGAAAGAAAGGACAGATTTCATGTGAAATGGGTTCCAACAGCAACCAAATAACCATCAGCACTTCAAATTGATCACCGTAGAATGACCTCTTGGATTAATCAACAACAACACACTTTGAGCAGATGATAATGACGATCTACTGATGGCGCGGAGTTGGCAGTTACCCAACCACAGAGCCGCGTGGCGCATTAGCGGGTTCAGAAAGCTCATGTTCCACAGGATGGAGAACATCAGCATAATAACGCAGCATTCCTGATGCCACTGTAAGTTTTGATAAGGTCAGCCTCTTCAGGAAAGTGACATTTCTCCTCCGCTGAGCCACAACAAAATCCAAACTGTCAGTGATGTTGAGGAGGCATGACTCCTCACGCATTTAGGGGTGAAAAAAGCAATTAGTGTCCATTACTGGGAAAATGTGAAGTCAGGATATTAACTTTGGAACCTGTGGCTGCAGAGCAGCAGTCAGTGATTTGCATGAAAACGGGTCATGATATATTCTGGAGTGGTGGGCACCGCTAGCTAAAAAGCTACTTATGCTAACCCTGAAATGTTAATCATAAATATGGTTTCCGCTAACGCTACAGCTCTAAACCAACATGGTATTTAATGGAAGCTAATGCTAACACTAGCCCCGAAAGTCCACAGCCTTGAGCAACAATTTAATTTTGGAGTTATACATGCACAGCCCTTAAATATCGTTTTAATAACCTGTTCTCTACTGTTTTATTTTGTTCCTGTATGTTTCTGGTTTGAAATAGTTGTTGAAGAGAGGAAACGGAACGGCTGCATAAATAATACCTCTCTTCAAAATAAGAGCATGTAAATGTCTAACAGCTTGAAGAATTGATAACACTTGATAACTATTTACCAAGTTATTCACTTGATAACTAAAACTTCAACACACACATCAAACTTATTGGTATTTAATGGAAGCTAATGCTAAAGCGCTAAATCCAACCATGTTGAAATCCTCCATGGGTCAATATTTTATTTATTATTATATTCATTACTCCGTGACTAAAATAATTGTTTCTGTGAACATCTACAGAAACCACATGTTGTCACTCATCAACACAAAATACCACGATCCTTCTGTAGGTACAGAAAAAACACAAAATATTAAAATTACACGACTTTTTTCCTTCATTTCCGCTTTTTCTGTCATATTCGTCTTGTTGTAAAGCAGAGGAGTGAAACAGAAATGAGACGTTAAACAGAGCTGGATGCGCTGTCTGCCAAAACCATGGCAACGCGTGGATGTTACCTTGAATCAAACAGAGAAGCTGTTGTTTGCGTTTCTCCAAGCAAGCTGAGGCATTCTGGTTATTCAGAACGATTTACTGCATGTCTGCCTGGCCCTCTTACTTCTTCACATTTTTGGTTTGAATCTTTTTATGTTTGTTTGTTAATTGGGATTTGAAGGATTTACTGTAAATCCTGTAAATAAAAAAAATTTCAACAGGAGAGGATGAAAATTTAAATGTGTATCTAAAGTGTGACAATATTTACTAATAAAACATCGACAGAAACGGCAATAACCAAACATTTATTCATAGAAATTTAATTATACACATAGGACATTTGAAAGAACCGAATACAAACTGATTGAATCACTTCATTGAGTAGTTTGATTGACAAACCAACTGGATTTGCATTGGAATGAAACTATTATTGATAATATCTTCACTAATGTCATGGATGGAAAATGATGAGTGGGATCTTGAGTGGCCGTCTTCCTGTTTCATTCCTGCGTTAAAGAGGATATTGCCACTGAAAATAAATATAAACATAAAAAATGATGCTTGAGAAAACAGAATTGGGATATTTTACATGTACGCGATGTAAACAGGGTGCAGTATATTATTCTTTCATGATGATACTGCAAAGATTTTACAAGGTTTAAAAAAAAAAAAAAAAAAAAGAAAAGCTTCTGATAAACTATGGATGGTGATATTAAGAAAAATCACAAAAAATAGAAATGTTAAACAAAAGAGATGGAAAAGAAATGTAAAATAAGTTAGTGTAGATTAGGTTTGTGTGCTGCTGTTGCTGTCTGAAGAAATGCACCACTCAGAGTTAAAAACAGCAGGAGGGTCTTAGCGCTTTTAATCATGCTTGTGTCGTGCTGCTAAATATGCTAATGGTGGAGAAACAACTTACAGAAAATCCATTTATCCGGCCATGCTGAAGAGCCCTAGCATTCACAACATGGTCTGCTATCAGGAAGAAGCAGTAGCATAGCAGAGAGCAGCGCGTGCACAAGCATGATTTCTAATTAGAAGTGGGAACACAACTTTTTTTCCCCCACAGATTATCTGTCTCATACCCTCTTGTTGCAAAAAAGTGACATTTTTAGCAAATAAAAAACAAATAAGCTGCATGCTGCAGCTTTAACCGGTGGGCCCCGGCCCCCGTTAGCCAGTTCTAGCTCCGCCCCTGTTCTGAATGCCACATTGAAGCATCCGGATCACCATTGTTCAGTCTGAATTAGACATTTTCGTGCAGAACTGAAACTCATCCTTCTGGTGATTAGGTCACAAATAGTCTTTACTTTAATAGCACCACTCTGGCGTTTCTCTGCAGCTCACAAATAGACAGAGGCAGGTTAACGAATGGGCATAATTACCTGCACTGATCAATAAGACTTTAAATGAAACACACTCATCACTGAGCCCCCTCCTTTCTGCATTATTGGCTGACAGAATGGTAGAAATAGAGCTGCAGCTGAAGCGCCTTCAGAGGAAGCTGCATGGGAGGTTTTTATCCGAAAAAGAAAAGGGAGACGTGTTCGTACCTGGAGTGTTAAACTGTCATCCTCAGGTCTTCTCACCTGAAGGTGTCAGAGTCCGTGTGGTAGTTAATGAAACACACTGGATCTAAACCTCACAAGCTGTTTCAGTTCTTTGAATTTTAACAGCAACAGTATCGATCATAATCGGTCAAAGTCTGACCAACATGTTTTCACACCTTCACAGGCGTTTCCTCCCAAATCTGTCTGGGCTTAAATCTTTTCTAGTTCCAGGTTTCAATAATTTTTTAGCAAGAATTCTTGTTAAAACTACTTTGGATTTATTTTGAATCAGTAGATTGTTAGAGCTGCACATTCTGGCTGTAATATATTGGATTAAACATAAATGACATAATTCGTCTTGAACATGCAGTCAAAATGATGATCTCTTCTGATGGTTTAGCATAAATCCACTGTAAATGTAAACAGTTGTATAAAAATGAAATTGTATAGAAATGAAATGGATATTGTATAAAAATCATTCCATTTGTAATGGAAAACTGCATTTCCATTACAAATGTCCACAGAATTCTGTTCGTATTCCACTAAAGTGAAAAAAATATATATACAATTTTGTAATTGAAGTGTTTCTATTAAAAAGGAGACACAATTAAAATCACGTGAATAATTTTTTCTCATTAAAAGTCATTGCAAATCATCCTCCAACCACTTCCTGTTGTCCTCTTTGTCATTTCCGCCAGTAGTAACATTGTGCTGTTGATCACAAATACACAAATAATGATACGACCGAAAAACCGCCTCATCCAAAACTTTTTATCAAAGAACAAGAGTTTTTCAAAATTGTTCCTGTGACAGTAATTTATTTTTAAAATGTCAAATTGATTAAATGCAGCTGCTGATATCCAGGTCCATCCTGGTTGGACAGGTTCTCGTAATTGTTCTGGAAATAATAAAAAATAACTAATAATAAAAAATAACTAAATATCAAAGCAATGTCAGAAAATAGATTTGTGACGTGGATTCAAAATTTAAAACATCAAATAGGTCAACAGAGTCAGAAGATGGAGATGGGAGAGAAGATCAGAGAGAAGAAGGTGACATCACAGGAAAACCAGCAAAACAAGGAAAAAAACATATCGAAAGACGGAGAAGAGAAAAGAAAAACAGGCTGGGAGGGACAGACACTGAGAGCTGGAGGAAAACTCAGCATGAACAGCAAAGAGAAGCAGATTGAAAGATGCTTAGAGGAGAAAATAGAAGAAATAAAAGAAAGAGGAGAAACCTTTTAAAATTTCATTGGTGTTCAGTTACATTCAGTCCTCAACCTTCAATTAGCTCCAAACATCTCAAAGGAAGACTAGAGGAAGGAAGGAAGGAACAAAGGAAGGAAGGAAGGAAGGATCCATCCAACTGAAAGCTGTGATGTCATCGACCAAAAAGCCGAGCAGTGGGCGGGGGTCCTGGGGGTTTCTGGGGTCTTGGGGGTATCTGGGATCCTTGGGGTTTCTGGGGTCCTGGGGGTTTCTGGGGTCCTGGGGGTTTCTGGGATCCTTGGGGTTTCTGGGGTCTTGGGGGTTTCTGGGGTCCTGGGGGTTTCTGGGATCCTGGGGGTTCTGGGGTCTTGGGGGTTTCTGGGGGTTGTGGGAGTTTCTAGGGTCTTGGGGGTTTCTGGGATCCTTGGGGTTTCTGGGGGTTTCTGGGGTCCTGGGGGTTCTGGGGTCTTGGGGGTTTCTGGGGTCTTGGGGGTTTCTGGGGGTTGTGGGGGTTTCGGGGGTTTCCGGGGGCTTCTGGTACCTGGGGGTTTCTGGAGGTTTCTGGGGGTTTCTGGGATCCTTGGGGTTCTGGGGTTTCTGGGATCCTTGGGGCCCTGGGGGCTCCAGGGGGATTGTATTGCAGGGTGGGGATGGGCGGTAATATAGGGGGTATTTTTGCGGGGGGAGCAGGGTTGGTTTGTTGTATTCTTTGTGAGCGGAGCAGAGGATCAGTGTGAATCAGAAAGATGGAAAAAATAAAACTCGCTGCAGAAAATGTGGAATTGGCTGTCAGAGCTCAGCTATCTTTATTACTTTTCTATGAAGCTGTTTGAAACGGACAAAAGGCGAGTGTGTTTTTGGTGTGTGTGTGTCCAGCCACCCAAGGCTGCCAGGAGACGTGCCTCTGTGTGTGTGTGTATTCTCTGAACACACACACACACACACAGGCTCCTGCTTGGGGTCCTTTCATGGCGTCCCGAGGCTCAGCCTTCGGCGAACATGAGAGCAGACCAAGGCCAGCGGCTGAATGCGAAACTCGCAAACACGTTCACGTCTTCCTACGCCTCTTCTCCGCATCCCCCCTCCGCAACACATTTCTCCTCTCCTCCTTTCCCAATCCTGCAGCTCCACAGTGGGCTTTAAACTCACTTTCTGTCTGGATTTTGAAGAAGAGCTGTGCAAAAGTCTTAAATCAAAAGCCTTCATTCTTTTGTGCATTAGTTCTCACAATTTATATTGGATTTAAATCTTCTCAAGCTCACGGTATTCTTTGATCTTCTTCAAAAATTTGTTTTAACCCCAACGAGTTTTCAGTGACTTTCCTGCAACAAGAAGCAATCAGAGTGAACCAGGTTTAGAGAATAAAGGAATAAAAGTTTCTTTCTTATCGACCGGAAGGATGGCTGGATGGATGGATGGATGGTTGGTTGGATGGATGGATGGTTGGTTGGTTGGATGGATAGTTGGATGGATGGGTGGATGGATGGAAGGATGGATGGGTGGATGGATGGATGGTTGGTTGGTTGGATGGATAGTTGGATGGATGGGTGGATGGATGGGTGGATGGATGGAAGGTTGGATGGATGGATGGATGGATGGATGGGTGGATGGATGGGTGGATGGATGGAAGGTTGGTTGGATGGATGGATGGATGGATGGATGGATGGATGGATGGATGGATGGATGGATGGATGGATGGATGGATGGATGGTTGGATGGATGGATGGTTGGTTGGATGGTTGGATGGATGGTTGGTTGGTTGGTTGGTTGGTTGGATGGATGGATGGATGGATGGATGGATGGATGGATGGTTGGTTGGTTGGATGGTTGGATGGATGGTTGGTGGTTGGTGATGGTTGGATGGATGGATGGATGGATGGATGGATGGATGGATGGATGGATGGATGGGGTTGGTTGGTTGGATGGATGGATGGATGGGTGCATGGATGGATGGATGGATGGATGGATGGAACAAAAGGAAGATGTTATCTTCTTTCCTTCCTTCCTTCCTTGCTTCCTTCCGTCCTTTACATACACACTCCTGGTTCTGATTCACACACACTCCTGTCTTGCAGGTCTTATCTGCGCCGCCTCTCCTCAGATCCCCCGCGCTCTGAAAGCGGCTCTGATAAGTGAGCGCTAAGCAGGAGGCGATGAGGAGATGGCCGAGGTTTAATGAAGAGACAGATAAGGTGGGGAGGATGAAAAGGAAAGGAGGGAGGAAGGAAGGAAGTAGGAGGAGAACGTGTGTGTGTGTGTGCTGTGTCCATGGCAGCGGCGGACACACACTGAGGAGGCAGATTGGAGAAGGGCGACGCAGAGCACATCCAGAAGTGGAGAGGAGGAGGGGGGGCCAAGATAACGGCGAGTGAGATGGCTGTGTGTCTGACGGGATCAGTTAAACCATCGCCGTGTTTTCCTCCACACACACACACACACACCACACACACACACACACAACACACACACCCCCCCAACACACACACACACACACACTCACCCAGTGATCAATCGCCACTTAGCACAACACAACCCTCTCAGTGTGTTTTTGAAGCCAATTACCAGCTGGGAGGAGACTGAAAACTGCTCTATTCGCCTGTTTGTCCTCGACTCTCTGCCATGTTACCTCCTTGTCATTGTTATTACAATTTATTAATTGAGAACTGAGAATATTTAACTTAAAAATCTGCAAAAAGTACAAACAAATCCTATTTAACCTCCAGAGGAGGTTAAATGCTTTTGTTTTAGTCCCACTGAGGAATCAATGTTTTTTCTGCAACAAATAGTGAATTCAGTTTGGAGAATAATTTGTGAAATCCACAAATACTTAAGACCCTGTTTAAAAACACACGCAACTTCCTATCATAATACTGCAAACACCAAATATTCCTTAAAACTCATTAAAGCAGAAAATGTTAGCTAATGTGGATGTTAGCTTATGCAATTTTAGCACTAGAGTAGAAATTAACATCTTTATTTTCCTTTTCTCTGCTGTTTGGGCTTCAGCCAATCAGTGCAAAGGGAAGCTAATGCCGCTCCTGGATTGGCTGCTTTGCAAATGCCAGCCAATAGCGCTCTGAGTAGCGTTGTAGCTAGGCATTTCTACTTCAAGAGTTGCAGGAACACAGCTAATGATACACACGTCTTAAAGATGTGACTGGAATATTTTTGGGTGAATCAAAAATCAGAACCAGTACAAATATTACATTTTTTATGTTGCCAAAGAGTGCATTCATCCTCAGACAAACATAAAGCCCTGTTGAGCTTTAATCCAACTCCTGTCTGTGTGTCTAGAAGGTCTGGTTCATTTTGGGAGGTGTGAAAAGGTAATCGAACTGCAGTGAGAAATACAAAAGTGAATTGTGGTCCGTCTAAATATCGAGGTCGGTGTTCAGGTGCTGCTGGAATCCATACGTGAACACCAAACGGACCGCACCAAAAGCAGTGGACTTCTGGGAAAATACAACCAAAACAAACACGTTAGCCTAGCGCTAGCGGGAAAAATGGGTCGTAACCTTTTACCGAAAGAGAAATCATACAACCTAACACCACTCCGTTTTTGTTTATATCTTGTGAAAAAGGAAGTTGTGCTTAGTGTCATCTTCAGATATTTTTGTGACTTTGTGCGGCGCCCCTACTGGCGATGAGGGGAACAGGTTTTTCAAATGGTTTGGTTGCTTTGACTCAGTGCAGTGTGAAAGCAAACTGCAGCAGCTGAATGTTGCATTTTTGGTCCTGAATCGAACCAAGTGTACCAGACTAAGCCTAAATCTAAGGCAGACTGGACACAAATACTCCCTTTTTGTGTTTTTAACTTCTGAAATAAATCTGCTGGTTTATTCGCCTCGTTAGCACAATGGTGTCCAAAGTTATTCCTCCAGGGCCGAGGCGACATTGTCTTGTTTTTCTCCATCTCCTCTTTATTTGCAGCTTCCATATTTACCTTAAAGGTCTGCATTGTATTTAACTACAGTCAGGCTGAAATATGTGTTGCTGGTGAGGATCCCTGTTAGGAATCCGCTAATGATCCTGTGGGAAAAATGGAACTGAGTGGGAAGGTTAATAGAGTGGTGACATACATTAGCCTTTTAGTAAATGTCCAGGGAGGTAATTTAGTCCCTCAGAGAAAATGTGGAAGGTGAGCCGAGGTCGCAGAGCGGAGAACTGGAGATCCTGTCCTGGTCTGGTTTTACCTGAGACTCCATCTTACAAAAGTCTCATCACACAGAGACTGAATTTAATGGATAATCTGCTCATATTTGTCAATAAAGTTAGCAATTTTGTTTGTGGAACAACAAGAAGAAATGTTTAAAACTTCCTAACAGCTGAATGGACTCGATGTAGGCCAACTGGACCACACCACCTCTCAATCCTGGTTATCTTTTATGCTCTTAATCTCTGGGTTTCTGTAGGATTTACATTCTAGGCCTGAGGTTATTGTCAGTTAAACCATTTCTGTGTTGGTCTTGGATCTATATCCTGCTGAAGGACAAACCATTTTCAGATTTTCCTTTGGACTTTAGAAAATTGAGACCCAGAAGGATATGAGAGAACGGGTGTTTGAGTTCTAGCTTTGAAAAACTTGCTAAGCTAAAAATTAGCTCTGCTATTAGCAGTGTTGGTGTGCATGATTGTCCTGTACTGAAAGCATCCAGGACCCTGCAAGGATAAGACGTTTTAGACAACAAATGCATGAAACAAATGATTTAATGGTAATTTTTAGATTTTTTATTTATTTATTTTTTTTATAATTTTTTATAATCTTGTGTCTATTTCCCATAAACTCAAATTAATGGTTGTTTTTCTCTTATTTTAAGTCTATTTAAAACATTTTTACCTGGACAGATAACAGAGGGCATTGTAGCTCCACCTGCATGATAAATTAGAACAAGCTCAGCAATTTCCATTTGTATTAATTATCATTTTTCTCCTTTTCACTCTTTCTACCAAGAACTGGATGTTTATAGTCTTCAGTCTGGTGCTTTGGTCTCAACTATTTCTTTAATTTAAGGTCAGTTTTGTTTTCTTTGTTGGTCTTGTTGTTTTGTTTGTTTATTTTGGATGTTTAGAATGTTTTCCAGATCCAGTACTAAATGTTAATTATTACTTGTGAATGTGTTTGTTCATTTTTGCCACTATATTAGTTGAAAATGGCCTCAAAACAACAATATAATCGTATTTGTTGTGGCGACAGGCCTGACTGCAGCGAACATCAGAGATCTCTCTGACGGTTTTTCTCCCGGTTTTCATGTTCATGGAGACCAGGATGAATGTTTAAAGACCCGAGCTCCGGCCGCGCTCGCCTTCCCCCTCCACATCCCGTCCTGCCAATCATGGGCCAGAAATTATGCAGATTTCTTGTTTAAAAAACAAACTGCATTCCCATCCCTCCGTCCTCTCCTCCATCCATCCATCGCCGCCGAGAAGCGAATGACCTCGGCTTCATTTGTTGCCGCAGAATTTCACGCTCGCTCACGCTTTTGTCTTATTTCCTCCTCCTTCTGCATCATTAAAGCCTGGCCTGACAGAGAGGCGGGTTTCCAGACCATTTCCATGTTTCCACGCGTGTGTGTTTGGTGTCCTTTCGTCTGTACGTCAAAGTGTTCACATGGGAGCTTTTTATTGCTCGTGTTCATGTCAACAAGCCCTCAGATGACAGGATAGGTGTAAAATAATACAGGGAGTTGGTGTAATGAGCCGCCTTTTCTTCTCCAACCCTTCAACCTTGAGCTGGACTTTCTGCTCTGACCCCAGCCAAAATGAGACTTTATTCCTTTGGCAGATGTGGAGCTTACAGTTATTCCCTCAACAAAAAGTTTCCGGACTCAAAAAGTTGCAAGCAAAGCGGATTTGATTGAATTTGATCCGATTTCATTAAGCAACTCTGAATGCCGATAAAGGTAAGGAGAAGGTCAAGAAATGAATAAAATTAAAGTAGTTTTAGGTTTGGAGGGAAAAAACAAACATAATCTGTTTTTGCAACTCAGGAGTTGAACTTGTTTTGCTTTGGGGTAAAAATCTGAACAGTTTAATAAATAACTTCACTTTCTCAGAACTGCTTCTGCTTTCCTATGCTGAGGATTTCCAAGCAAATAGAAAAGGAGACTGGTCGTGTTTTTCAGCTGGAAAATTTATTTTTCTCATATTTTCTTCTTCCCAAAGGAATTATGAATGTTATAATTTTATATTTTATCCCAGCAAAACATTTTCTTTGACTTGTTCTAATGTTTTATAGGCTTAAAAAAAACTTAAAGCCTATATTAAAGGAAAAATATAATGCAAATTCCACTTTTCTTTGTGTTTCTTGGAGTTTAGAAAAGTTTAATTTATTCTCTCCCAGTTCTGATAGATGTTTTTATTTTTCGATCTGTTTGGTTTTTTCTGTTCCTGTTTGTTATTTTTTAACTATTATGTCGCCATATCTCCTGTGGAGCTGCTCAACCCAATCACTTCCAGTTAACCAATTTTACAAATTTACCATTTTTATGTCTTGTAAATTTTGCAGAATAAGCTCAAGGATGTTGAACCTTAAAGTGGAAAAGTCGAAATATTAGGTTGTTGGGTGAATTAAGCAACTAAAGACTTTACATTCAGAACCTCTGAAGTGTCTGTTAAATTTTATTTTTCTTGGAAATTTACCAAACTCAGTGTGGAAATTCTTCTTAGTGTGAGAGAAGAACTAAATGTTTTGGAAACTCCTGCTGGTTCCAGGAGGGATTTTCTGAAAGACTTCGTCTGATTGAGCGACGGAGCACTAAAGCACTAAACTGCAAATAAGACTTGAATTTGTTGAAGTGTCAATATGTCCTGGTCGTTGTCTTCTGCTAATGCTAGTTCTGTTTGCTAGCTGTTAGCTCTTTGAGAACGAAACCCAATCATATTATTACATCGTCAGTTTGTTTATGCTTGTTTTTTTCATGATCCAAATTCATTTAGTGACGTTTCTGACCTGCAAGATGTTTGTATTTATACAAAGTAATAATTCTGACACATAAAGTCATAATTGTGCGATACAAAGTCAGGTTGTTTTTCTAAGGAGACTTGCACTCATATCTCATAATTATGACTCCATTTAAAAGTTGAAATTATGATTTCCTCTTGGGATTAAATCTTTTCTTTCATGGTGGAAATGGACGTCCATTTAAAACAAGACCCAATTACAAAAAACACAAAACCTTTCCAAGTATTTTTGGCTCAGTTTCTTCTGCAAATTTAAAATGAGACAAAACAAATAACTTAGAAGCTTATCTTAAGTCAATAATTCCTTAATATTGATTAAAAATAATTGCTTGTCTTATTGGTAGATTAGTTCACTCACAATATTAGTTAATTTTGCTTATTTCATGTTTACAGAAGATATTGGTGACCAAAAACACTTGGAAGGTTTTGTGTTTTTGCAGTGTAGGAGCCAAATAATGAATGTTTTCTGAATTTTTCAAGGTTTTCTGTGTTAAGGCAGATTCAGGAATATTCATTCAGCCGATGTTTAAGGATTTAAAACTTTTCTATGAGAGTTTGCATGGAAGGAGCAGAGTTCAGTTCAGATTTCCCAATCTGTTAAATCCCTGAACAAATTATAACACAAAGCTTCACAGACTGCTTCTTTTTTTTTTTTTTCTTGCAGAAAGTATTCAGCTACTTTGAAACGCAAAATTATGACGCTAAATAAGAAACAAAAGCAGCTTTGGATGAAGTAAAATTTTAAAAAATCAGATGAATGACGAGTTAGAAGGAAAGAAGAGAAGTGAATGAGAGGATGATATGTGAACGCAGGATGGATGGATGCGGAGGGAAGGTGGAGACGGGAGGCAGAGAAAGAAGGCGGAGAGATGATGGAGGAGAAGAGGAACGTGTGAGTTGGCAACAAGACGGAGACTGGAGCCAGTTTCACCCACCAGGTTTTCTCACCTTCAGGTTCTTTTGTCAACTTCTCACATCGTGATACAAACCAATTGAGAACAGACAGAAATATAACAAAAGGAACATTTTATTTAATAAGCAGAACAGGGCTGGTTCTGATCCACTGCGACTGAGTACCGTCATTCTTTTGATATTTAATAAACATTAAGTCTGATTTAGAACTTCCTGATTTTCTTTTGCCTTTTTAATTTTTTTTTTCTTTTGGTTTATTAAACTCAAAAAAGGGAATTAAAACAAAAATTCTCCTTTTAAATAACAGTAGATTAAATAATTTAAATACAGCACATGTGCAAATTAGCCAAGTCGTTCGTAATTTAAAACGTTTGATGGCAGCAAAGTGCTTCCCGTACACTTACTGGAACATGTTAAATATGCATCATTAGTGATGGACACATGTCACCTGAAAAAGGGAATTCAAATAAAGTTTTCTTTCAAACAGCAGTAGATTGTTTCCTCTGTCTACTGTAAAAAATATATTTAATTCCACTTTATCATAAGATAAATATTTCACCAAATCTGTCTGCTAAACTCTAAATTACATTTAAATCAAGAATTTAAACACAGCACTTATGCAAATTAGCTAACTAATTAATAATTTCAACCACTATATGGCAGAAAAGGGCTTTGATTATATTTGCTGCAATGTGTAAAATAAGCATCAACAGGAAACAGTGGCGGACATATGTACTCCATCATGGCTGTTTAGTTTGACCAAACGTGGTTTAAAATGTAAGAGGCACTAAGAACTTGTCCTGATGAGTTTATATTTAAATATTTTGAATTAATAATAAGTTAAGATTAAGCGTTTTGTTGACTATAATAACTACAGCTGTCTAAACTGGACATTTTCCAGCTTTCTGGTTGATGGAAACACATCTAGAGACATTAAGACGTGTCCTGCAGGAAGGCGTCCTCGTCTGTCCCACGACTTTCTGCAGCTTTTGTTTCAACTGGAGTCTCTTCATGCTGCAGGCTGCTCAGGTCGGCGCGCTGCAGCTTTTCCATCACTGCTGTCTGACAGCGGGGAGTCAGAACTCGCTGACAGCTGCTCCATCCCGTCTGCATCACTAATAAACGCTCACACACACACGCGCACACACACGCATACACACACACACACACACACACATGCAGTCATGTTTCAGCTCCTCAGACTCTACACACCGACTTCACTTCATTTCCCAGAGACTGACAAAAAGATGACTAATTGAGAATGACTCAAATCAAGTGTAGAGAAAAACATGGACCCTATATTTAGATTTAAGCACTCATTTCGGGTTTTTTTTTTTTTTTACGCCCATTTTCTATCTCTTTATGCTCACAATTGATCTGTCCTCGGCCGGCCGGTGTGCGGACAGCTGTGCACTGCTGATCTGCTGCTCTTCCCTCTGGACAGTTCAAACTGTGCAGCTGTGCACGGCTTCTCCTCCAAACGTCCTACAAACTCTCACACGTAGAGATGATGGAGGAGGCGGCAGCAGAGAGGAAGACAAACCAGGTTAAAATCCAGCCTGGAAGAGGAAGAAAGCTGAGGGATTAAACTTAAACCGTTTAGCAGTAAAATCATCTTTTAGCTCTATAACATTATTGTTTCCAGGACGAACTTGAATTTGGATTTTAGCATTTTTTAAACAGAAGTTTTTCATAAAAGTTTGCTTAGATGTTAAGGGGGATGTATCTTTGCAAAATTCACTTCTTTGCAGGTTTTTCTACTTTAGTAGTTAAATTTGAGTCTTAATTGTTTCTAAAAACAGCCAAGCGTTTAAAAAAATCAAACACCCAGCTGTTTTTTTGGCAACAAGTCAATGTTTTTTCCTGTCTGGAAAATTTCTGACAGCTTACTGCAGAGAGAAGAGAAAGGAGGGTACCTCTTTATTTGAAGGTGTGTCCATAAGACTGACATCATGAACATGACATAAACAGGAAGGAGTCTTCATGAATGTTTGACCGTTGTCATGAAGTGTCATTTGGTAAATAATGACACTTGTAATGGGCTTTTAATGTAAGTTTTAATGCAACTTTTCTTTAAAAGTGTCATTATTTATCAAATGACACTTTATGACAACGGTCAAACATTCCTGAAAACTCCTTCATATTTATGACAGTGTCATATCGGCCTTATGCACACGCTTTCAAATCAAGTGTCTCAGAAATCTTTGGAGAAAAAAAAACAAAAAAATTTGAGAATAAACCTGGAAATTTCTAAATCTCAAAAGTCGAAACTTTTAACTTTTTAACATTCTAGAGGTTTCAGAAACCTCTAGAATGTAACCACAAATAAGCAGGTTTCACCGTTACCTAGCAACCCCAGCAGAGTTCCGCCCGTTACCTAGCAACCCCAGGGGAGCTCCAGTACGATTGGCCAGTTGCTTTTACGGCTGTATGCTGCAGCTTATTTGGATTTAAAGTGACAGTACCCTGTTAGTTCTGCTCAAAATGGGCAGAACTGACCAGACTAAAATCTCAAGATCTAAGAATGATTTTGTGCAAAAATGTGGAGAACATATTTTGTTTAGATTATATACTTATTCTAACCTGTTCTATGAAACATAGCAGGTAATTTGTAAGGCTGTCAGACTGATTATAAATGTCTGTAATGAGATTAAATGTGATTTTCTTTTTTCATATATTTTTGTTTAAATGTCTTAAAATTACAGCAGTTTCACTCCAGAGTTTTATTTTATGCCAAACTCAGCTCCTTTAACCGTCTGTTTATCCTAATTTTTTTGTTTTCCATCTCTAGACAATAATCTTCTACCAAACGCCTCAAAAAACAAGTGAAACCAGAAACACCTTGGCAAAAACAAGCTCAAAAGTTAAAGCAGGGTTGTGGCTGAAGAGTCGACCAGTTCTTTCTCTCTCTCTCTCTGTCTCTCTCTCACACACACACACACACCCACCCCCACACACACGCAGACACGCAGACACAGAGTCCTGTGAGGGCCGAGTCAAGTGTTGAGTTGATGTTTTCCTCAGTTCATGAATATTAATGAGCTGCTCTCTCCATCAAAACACGAGCAGTCCTCATTTATACAGAGGCCAGTGTGAAGCCTCTGTCTCACACACTCAAACACACACCGAACACGCTGAAAAGAATAAATTTATAGAAGATCGTAAACATGGGAACTTCCATGAAAACAAAGAGAGCTTGGTTCTGATCTAATAAATGTCTAAAACCATCAAGATAATTTGGTGGAGGGAGAAAGGCGGTAAACCGATGGAGAGCCGGGGATTGTTGGGCCAAGATTTGTAGTCAATTAAGTTGGATTTAGCGAGGCCATGATGAGATCCTCACTGACGCCGTGTTTTCATATTGGACCGAAGCTTCGGGTAAGCCTTTAAGTTTTCCCTCCGCCCACCATCATCACCGTTCTCTCCGGCTCTGCTTTTAATATCGTTTTATCTGCCTGACTCACCCTGATGGACCCGGCGGACGCTCAACCTCAAATATCCCACAAAGAGCCACATTTAATCAGGACAGAACCGTTTCCAGGTGCTTCTGAGGAGACAAAACGCTTCCCTGTAACCAGAGCTGGACAGTAAAAAGTAAAAGTACTTTCTTACTTTACTCAAGTACATTTTTCAGGTATCATTACTTCACTTAACTATTTATCTTTCTGGTGACTTTTTACTTTTACTCCCTTCAAGAGAAATATCTACTTTCTACTCCTTATATTTTCACATTTGACACTTGATGGAAAAATGATGAAAACAATCCACCGCTCACACAAAAAATGTTAACTTATAGTATCAGTAATTCACCATTCAGGTGGATTCAACCAACGCAAAGCAGAAGAAGAAGAAAATATTGAGAAAACAACATGGATGGAAACTTTAACCTGAGTAACAACACAAGAAAATATTCAGAGATATTCTCCATCCATGGCCTTATTTGGAAAAATAATTTAATGTTTTTGGCTCAAAGAGCGATTACCGACGAATGCACCGCGGTTTGTGAAATCTAAGTTTTCCTGATTGAGATTTGGTTTGAAACCATATCAGTATTTTTCCATTTCTACACCGACACAGAGCCAAAGAACAAAATAATGTTTTTTTCATGACGGGAACTTTCTCAGTATTTTAGATTTATTGAAAGTCATTTTGAATTCCTGAAGGTGAAAACTACTTTTTACTTTTTGTGCATTTAAAAACTTTTTTACTACCATGAGTAAAAAAGTCAAAACTGTACTTTTACTTTTACTAGAGTATTTTTTCATACAAGTATCTGTACTACTGCTGAAGTCAAGAATCTGAGTACTTTTGACGCCTCGGCCCATAAGCAGCAGCTAACATTAAAAACTAAAACTAAAAAGTCTCAGGCTTCATTTTGGACACCAAAAATGACTGAGAAACTACAACATCATAATAGAGTTTTAGTAGTTTTTAAAAATTTTTTTTATTATAGTTCAATTTTATTTCACTGTGAGTTTTTGTTTGCAAGTTTTTATTAGTTGAATGTTGTTTTGTTTCAGTTTAGTTTTCATTACTTCGAGAAGAAATTTTAGTTTTTTTGTGTTTTGTTTAATTTGTAGGTGCAGAATTCAAACAGGTCAAATATTTATGATTGTGATTATGATTATATTACATCGACTGGGTAATAAATACTCAGCAGAAGAAACAATTTATTTTAAAAAGTTTCCATGTTATTGTTGAAAAACCAACGTTCTCCCAGTTTTTGCTGTCGCAAACTGTTAACCTGGGAAAAAAATTGTTTCACAGCTGTTTGAAAAGCTAATAAATAGATTCACAAACCTGCAAATGAATGATTATGTATCTATAATATCAGTACGTTTTAGTTCATTTTAAAATGTGTCATTAGTTTTAGCTCCCTATAACAACTTTGCATCAGAATGAGGTTTATAAACCAGGATTCTGTATGTTTTACAAAGTGAAAGCAGCCAGACTGAGATCATTTTATCCAACTTCTCCAGATCATCTGGGTGAACGTTTGGATCAGAGGTGAAAATTAAGAGCAACAACATAGAAACAAGCAGTTCGTGGGGCACACATGTAAATCTGTGTTATTATCACTTCTGAGAGCAGAAATCTGCTTTTTTTCTTCTTCAAAAGATTCACACGTACTTCCCAAACTGCTGCTAAAGCTGTAAAACATCACACTTATTTAATGCTAATAAATCCTGTTTACATCAAACAGGCAAGTTTACACAACTAAATAATTTGATTACATGGAGTTTGTGCATAAATGTCCACCAAAACCCCCCAGATTTTGTAGAAAAAACTTTAGAAAATTCTGTCAAAAACTTCCAATTTTTGAAACAAGTTTACAGGTTTTTTCACCTGCAAAAAATTACTTTCGAAATTTCATCTGCAAAAAGTCGCCTGCAGATTTGGTGATCTTCAAACTAATCAAGTCAGAGACGAGCGGCTTTTAACCAATTGAATTACGCTCCTTTTATCCGCTAGCCGGCCAGCTAATGACACGTGATTAATCCAATTTGCTAAAACGGCTAAACTTGAACTAGAGCTGATTAGTTTGGCCTTGGCATTTGAAGGTAAATTTAAAAAATTCATATAATTATGCAGGATAGAAATGGGAAATTTATCTTGCTAAGTCAAACATTCTCAACGTTTGGACATTTTTGAGTTTCAAAAGTTGAACATCAAACTCAGAAATGTCAAAGTTTTTCTAGAAAATTTGTGAATGCTTATTTTACTTTTGGTGCTTTTTAGATTAATCTCAAACTTTGAGTTTTTCTTGCAAATTTTTTATTTTTGGAACTCAGACTTGTTTTTTGTTTTCTAGAAAATTTCTGAGTGTTTGGCTGATATTTATTCCGTTTGTGTCTGCCATAGGGATTGAGTCCACACCTTCACATTGCACAAAAACATTACTGTCCTCCTAACTGACAAACAAAACTAATACAACAAAAGATTTTTCTCCTCTACCTGTAAAATGAAACCCTGCCTCTAAAGTCTAGCGCTAGCTGGAGAAATGATTTGTGGTCTTTTACCAAAGACAAAACAGAAATGCTACAACTGCTAAAATTTGACGCTGCTCCATTTTTATTTCAATTTGTAAAGAAGGAAGTTGCGCTCATGTCTTACGAGGTTTTTGTGTCGTTTTCTTCAGTTGTTCCTGTTGCAGCGCCCCCACAGGCGAGGAGGGGAACATGATTTTCAAATTGATTTATTTGACTCAGTGCAGTTTGAAAGAAAACAGCAACTGAAATCAGTAACAAATGTTCCTGATCAAACCAAATCTAAAGCACCCTGAAAGCTGTCCTACTGACCTTCTCTTAATAGAAAATATTAATATGACAGTTATTGTTAAACAAAAACAAATCTCTCTCTGGGATTTTTTAAAATATGCACAAATTAATGGCTAGTTTTCTAAAGATTTCCACTCAGAGATCCTTCTGCTGCAATAAAACATTCATTAATTTATGGATGAATGTTTCCCAGCAGCGAGGGACAAAACACCAAACGTCCCATCTGAACTCAGGAAGTGCTGTGTTGCAATATTTAGACTGAATGACGGGGCATTTCATAAAACAGTCTGCTGAGTGTGTGTTTAATAAACGCATCAAGTCAGCCAAGGTTAGGCTGCAAATCTGACACATAACTGGCAGAACTGATACCAAGACGTGTCAGATAGGTGTTATGACAAGAAATCTAAATAATTACACCCACTGCTGAGTGTGGAAAAGTGAAAATTTGATTCGATTTATTCTTGGAAAACGTCTGCTCAAGGACTGAGGAAAGGTAATCTGATACTCGGGCCCCACTGCTGATCAGAACCATCCTGCCACATAAACAAAACGTCTGTGTCAAGTCCAAAGATAAATCCTGCTGAATGGACTCTCAAACAGTCCGGGTTTGAAAACGACAAGCGTTTGCTGTGATCTCAGAGACAGACTGCTGGGTTTCCTGCCACGTTTCGGCAGAAGAAATCCGACTGATTGGCTGCCAATACGACATGTTTGCACACAAACTCTCAACAGACGGCAGCAGGATTTCTGCAGGAGGAGCAACCTGAGAACTGAAGCTGGAAATACAACAGAAACGACAATAATTACTGCATGTTTATAGAAGCCAGAGATATTTTGGACGAACACACAACTCTGGAGGAATAAATGGAGTTTATTCAGCTCTGCTCTTCTTAAAGATGATTTAATTTGTTTTGTAAAGCAGGTTAGGAGAGGTCTATGGGCGATAAAAATACATCTTTATTATATTTTTTGTACAAAATTATTCCTAGATGATGAGCTGCATGATGTCACTTTTATAAAACATGTTGTTTTACATGTCATCATGTCATGACTGGTTATTATGAGGCCAGACCGACTATTTCCGTTTGAAGAAATGCACAGCTCCCGATTAAAAACAACCAATCAGAGCCAGGAGGAGGGTCTTAGCGCTGTTACTCAATATCACATACATGCTGCTAAATGTGGTAATGGCAGAGGATCAACTTACGGTTACAACAGTGTAGCAGAAGGTATGGGGGAATGAGCAGCACTGCATGGAGGGTGACTGACAGCGGTAAGACCCGCCTCGTGGTTCTGATTGGTTGTTTCTCGTTAGCACTGGGATAAGGCCGAGGAGATTGATATTTTTTTCACACATTATTTGTCTCAAACCAAACTGTCACAGTTTAAACAAATATGTAAAAATATGTATTTTTATATATATGTTTACATACTGCAGCTCTAGATCCAACTGAACCGTTACAACCAGTGATCCACAATTATGCAATCGCATATCTTTGAAAAGCAGAAGCGGAGCCTCCAGCACAACCAACAAGAATGCAGCAAATGGTTTCCGAATATTAAGTCAACAGCAAAACACCTGTCTTTTCCAGCAGCCATTGTACAGTGCATCCATTGGTAAAACCAGCTGACCAAACGTGCTGGAGCTCTGGGTTGCTAGGTAACAGGCGGTACTCCTCTGGGGTTGCTAGGTAATAGGCGGAACTCTGCTGGGGTTGCTAGGTAACGGAGCGGTGCCTGCTGATTTGTGACATCACATTCCAGAGGTTTATGAAACGGCTGATTTTCCAGACACCAAAAAACATAAATTTATTGCAAAAAACAAAAACAGCTTGGTGTTCTGTTTTGGGTTTTTTTCAGTTCTTGGGCTGTTTTTAGGAGCAAAATGGAAATACAAAACGGTGGAAAATTTGACTTTTGCATAATGTGTCTCAAGCAGCCAAGTGGATTCTGTTTTGGGACGGACGACAGGGTCACCATGTCTCTAGTCTATTCTGGTCACACAATCATTAAGCAGTTCTCTGTGATACTGTCTAGATGGAAAAAAGACTCAGATTGAGATCCAATCTCTGCCTCAGTTTCTGACAGCCGTCCAAGCCTTGTCAGGAAGACGTGAATGATTGTCCCCCTCTTGCCTAATGATGCCAACAGGAGGAAATCAGCCCAGACTGACCATGTCTCTGCTTTCCAAAAACCTCCAAATTAAAAAGGTTGGAGACCTTCTCAGTCATGGCGTCCAAAAGTTATTTTAGTGGAAACGTTAAGAGACCTGATAACAACCAAAGATCAAAATTGTGGGCAACACATAAGTGTCTGCCTCTACTTTTGTTTTGCTCTGTTAGAAAAATAAAAAGCAAAAATGGTGGATGGTGTTTATACTTCACCATCAGGAGAGTTTGGTGGCAGTTTCACCCAAAGAAACAGCAGGTAACCTGAGAAACACGAGATATTTATTTATAATAAATGTATTTCCTGCTCTTTTATCTAAAAATAAAAGATTTGATGTAAGAAGACGCGTCATCAAACCCTGCTAAGAATTAAAATTCTTATAAAATTCACTATAAATTCACTATAAATTCACTATAAAATGAAAACTGATCCTGGATGTTGACGGGTTCTGGTATCCATTAGGAACACCAGACGCCCCGTTATGGTTCATTATCTTGTTTGCTCTTTGTCTGGTTGCCGCATAATAACATCAGAGGAAACCTATTCATGAGAAATGGCCTGGATTTGTCTCTAGAGAATTTAATTAAGAGTCGCAGGCTGTGTAGCTGTTAGACCTTCTTGCTGTTAGCTTTTTGCTAAAAGCAGCTGTTAGCAAGACTTCCTGCCTGGTTTTTCTCCAGGTATTCAGACTTTCTTCCCACAATCCAATAACATTGATTGTTGATTGCTTGACATGTTTGGGTTTTCTGATGCAGAATCTCTGGAAGAAACATGGACACCAACCATGTTTAGTTTGCTTTAATCCAACTCTAGTTTGTTTGCATAGAAAGTCAGATTCGATTGGGGTCTCAGTTTAGTTTGAATGCATAAGTGAACAAGAACCGGTCCAGAGAGCGCTCTAAAAGCAGGAAGAGGACTACATCGCAGGGCATTATGGGTAAATACAACCAAAACAAACGCACTAGCCTAACGCTAGCAGGAGAAATGGCTCATTGTCTTTTGCTACAGACAAAAGAGAAATCCTGCTAAAATCTGATGGCACTCCATTTTGTTTACATGTCATGAAACGTAATCAATTAAAAATTGAATGACTTAAAGTAATGTTTTGATTGTTTATTCTATGTTGCGTGACTTTGTGTTTTTGTGTTTGTTATGATGTAAAGCACTTTGAAATGCCTTGCTGCTGAAATGTGCTATACAAATAACATTTGATTTTGTTTTATTTGAAGGAAGTTGAGCTTTTGTTTTCTTCAGAGCTTTTTATGCAGCGCCCCCACAGGCGAGGAGGGGAACAGGTTTTTCAAAGGGTTTGGATTGCAACAACTGACAATGTAACAAATGTTACAACTTTGATCCCCAATCAAACTGAGTCTATCAGGTCAGAAAACAACCATAATCAGCCTTCTGATTATGAAGAATCAAACAGTTACCTGGTTAGCTAAAAATTAAAAGGAGCGTAATTTATTTGGAATATGGCTCCCATTAAAGGGAGAAACACACACTCCTCCAAATTGTGCATGTGGGCAAGTTACTAGGATTTAAAGAAAAAGACAATGACTTTGGAAGCCTTTAGTGTAAATCCAACATGTATTTATCACTTCATTTGCATAAAAAACCTCTTTCTCCTGAATCAGTGATGCTGATAAACTGAGCAAACCATTGAAAAAAACGATCTAAAGCAACGTCTCCTTTCTTCCCAGCTAACGATAAGCTTTTGTTTTCCTCTGATAAGTCACAGTCTGTGCCGCTCCGTCTCCCACCTGCTGAACTGCGGCTCACAGCCAGCCTCTGGGTCCGCCTCGTTTCCTCTGAGGGTCTGCAGAGGTCTCAGTACATCTGCCCACATCCAGTGTCCATCCGTCCATCTGCCCGTCCCCATGCCTCTGTAACCCAGAATCTCTAGAGTCCAATCAGCTCAAACGATCCGGTCAGGCTGCTGCAGCATCAGGTGCTGGATCCACACTCTGTCATCATTCCTGCTCTCCATCCATTTATTTACCCAAAATAACCACAAGATTATTCAGATTATCTGGATTAATTATTAGTTTTATGTCTGAAGTGATATTTTAATCCCCTGCCTCCTGTTACATTAACAAGTGCATAAAAGTCACCATTTTGTTACGTTACAATAATTGTCATGATGTAAAAGTTATTTTTTAAACTCAAAACTGAATAGTCTTAGGTTATTCCATTAAGTAAACAACACATATTTTAGCCACAGTAAGAAAAAAAAAGAGATAAAAATAAACTTGTAATGATACAATAAAGTGATAATATTACGAGAATAGTCAGAACGAGGATAACGTGTTAATTTTATTACAATAAGGTTCATAAAATTATTTGACAAAATCAAAATAATTTGAGAATAAATTTATAATATTAGGAGAATAAAGCTGCATGACAAATAAAATCAGAATAAAATCATAATATTACCAGAAATAGTCATAATAATTCATGAATAAAGTCATAACAATATGAGAATATAGTTATAATATTATGAAAATAGTCTTACTACAACAATAAGGTTTGTTTGTTGCTATATTTAGCAACTTTTCAGACCCTCTTTTCAAACTTTGGCAAGCAACAAAACTACCAAGTTTTACCTGAGACTTTTGCTTAATGCTCGTGATTCCAACTCGGGCTGAGAGTCTAAACAAAATGGTTTCATATCCGAACACAGGACTGTGTGACCGTTCAACCCAAAGAGAGCAGCACTGAGATGATTTTAGGTCAGATATTGCAGAATTAAAGAAATTTACACAAAAATGCCACAACTTGCACTGAAACTTAAAGATAGCATCCCGAAGGCCCAATTTATACCCTTTATTCACATAGAAAAGTTGTTTTATGGTTCAGTTGCCCTTTAATGTCAAAATAGAAATTGATTTTAATGATATAATGAACATATGTAACATAAAATGTGTGGTAGCATAGATATTCACCTGCTTGATTGACCTAATTGACAGAGGTCCAGTCAGTTGGTGCTACTGGTCTCACTGGTGGTCTTTGCAGGAATTCGCTATTAAACACATTTTTGCTACAAATCTGCTTAGAAAACGAACAAGAAGATAATTTTCTCATAAACAGCAGCAACACACGATGTTTTATTTCCAGATAAAATGAAAGGAACGAGTAATTATCCCAACAAAGCCGATTTACCGTGAGAGTCCATCTCTCATGCAGCAGTGAGCTCCTAATCAGAGCGCTGTGACAGCCATCCAGCACGCTGCCAGCTCAGCCTTATGGCTCCAAACTGAATGATATCCAACAGGACCCCTGATGATAAACACTGCCAGCCTCCGTCTTCCTCTGCCTTCACTCCTTCACTGCCCCACTTTCATTATTTACTGGCCTTTATCCTCTCTTTTCATTCATGCTGCTAATGGTGTCTACAAAGGCCTTCGCTGTTGTCTTCTGCATCTTTATGTGGGTTTTTCTTCACAGAAAAACTGAATCTATGAAACATAAAGCAAAAAGCTATCTGCAAATTAGCTTCCTATGTAGTTTAATGATCCAAAAAGGATTAAAGCCACTGGGAAAAACCTGAAGAATTGTTCTGAAAAAAAAAAGAAGTCAGAATTATAATGTTAAAATTATAATTATAAAAACAATTTAGAGCTTAGTCATAACTAAAAGTCATAATTTTGAGTCATGACTTAGTTAAAAAAGTAAGAAAAAAGTTGAACTTATGAGAAAAAGTCAGAATTTTGACAGAAAAGTCAAAATTCTGAGATTAAAGTTGGAATTCATTTTTTCCAGTGACCATTATCGTCTTCTCTGTTATGATGTATGATGAGTATTAGTGCCACGCTAGAAAAATGAAAAAAAATAAAATTACAATAACAAAATCATTCGGCAATAAACTTAAAGTTCTTGTATGATTATAACTTTATTTTCATAATCTTAAATTTTTATTTTGGCACTTATTCTCTGTCAGAAAATTTATTGTTCAGGTTTCTCAGGAGTTTTTTTGAGTCTATATTTTGTATTTTCACAGCTTTCAGAGTTGAAACCTTTTGAAAAAGCCAACGAGTTTAAAGGACATTTGAGGACAGCAAAGTTCACCGTAAACACAAGCAGTCCAGTTTCATTTTGAGCCAAAACCAAGCCAAATAAAGCCATCCAGAGTAATCCCGCTATTAAACATTAATAAAGGCTATTAATGTGGGAGGTCCAGATGGAGGAACACCTAATAACAAAGACGGCAAAGAAAAGCAGGCTGTGCACAATCTGTCTGCAATAACCTCTCACCAGAGAGCAACAAACAGATCTTAATGAGAAAAACAGCTCCTCTGGGACTGAACCGCCATGACTCGACTTGTGTAGGTCAGGAAGGTTTGTGACGAGAAGAAAGAACTGTATTTATCTGCCGCTAACGCTAACGTTAGCGTGTGCAGGGGAAATGTTAACACTGACACTGATTTACAGCCAGGAAAAACAAAACCGCAGAAAGATGGACACGTTTTATTACTTTTAATATTATTTATTACTAGTTAATACTAATTATAAGTTGAGTTCAACATCTGCTGAAAGTTTTTACACATCTTTAGGGACAGTTGTTTATCTGCTAATTAGCTCAAACAAACACATGAACCTCTCTGAAGCATGCAGTAAAAGCTGCATCCTGGAGTTTAAATCAAGAATCAAAATTGTGAAGAAAAGTGGATATAAATAACCTGTGATGCCGTTCACTGTAGATAATTGCACAAATTGGAATTATGAAAATAAATTAGCTTAATGGAAACACACCAATTAAAAATAAGTTTTTGCTAAGGGGTTTTTGCCTTAGATGGACATGAGGCAAAAACGTTTCAATGTTTTACATTTCCTGATTTTGTTTAACCAGGAGAAAGTATGTGTGAAGATAAAAAGGGACTAAGAACAGAACCTTGAGGAACACCATACTCTGTCACATAATACAAATAACCCAAGATATTTTACCCATTATTGCTTTTACAAATACATTTTGACTAACAAGATTAAAAGGCTATTTTTAAAAAAGAAAAACAAAGAAAAAAAAGTGAATTAAATTCCCTGTGGAAGCACAGCCACAGACAATCATTGAAAATGTTCATGCAAGTGGGCGGAGCCAAGATACACAGAGGGGCTCGGTGAGGACGAGGGAAATCACTGTTGCCAACTTGTTCACTTTGTTGCAATTAAAAAAAAAAGTCACTAGAAAAAGAGCTAGCAACTTTTTTTCTGTTACTGGAGACGTTTTTATTTAATTATTTATTTTTGCTTAATGCTCGCAATTCCAACTCGGGCTGAGTGTCTAAATAAAATGGTTTCATACCCGAACGCAGGACTGTGTGACGTAGCCTCCGTTCCACCCAAAGAGAGCAGCACTGAGACGATTTTCGGTCAAATATTGCAGAATTTACAAAGATTTACCCAAAAATATCACAACTTGCACTGAAACATAAAAAAGGCACCTTAAGACGCGATTTATACAGTTTATCTGAGTTATGCTTTGAAGTCAAAGCGGAAACTGACATTAAAATAACGTTATAATCGTTTTTAGTGATTTCATGTGGATGTAAAATGTATTTATTTTCCCAGATATCCAGCTAGCCCTGACACCGGCGTGCTAATGCTGATGCTAATGCTAACTTTGACAGCTTATTGTTGTTTAAGACAACCAGAAATGTGATAATTGAGAACTTTTTAAAATTTTCTTACCCAAAATAATTTCTGCAACATTTTCTTCACATTGTGCAACAAAACATCTCATTTAAAACTTTTTACTCCACTTCCTCTTTGTAGCTATTCTTTCCATTCTTCCTCTGTGTCTATGCTAAGTATTGGTAATTACATTATCATGCACACTATGAAATATAGTTTCGCTGACACTGTGTGTGTGTGTGTGGGTGTGTGTGTGTGTGTGTGTGTAGGGGTGTGTGGGGGTGTGTGTGTGTATGTGTGTGTTCGCTGCTGATGATGGAGAGGCTGTCTGCGTTTTTAATAAACACAACACCACAACGCCTCACACGCTAACTGCCTTAGCATTGAACTCAAACACACACACACACACACACACGCACACGCGCACACACATGCATAACAAAACACACAAGCATCTGCCAAGTCTAGGCTCAAACTTGCAGGGAATTTATGTACAAATAATTACTTTTTAATAGCCAGTAATGTGATTTCCTGCCAAAGAAATATTCAAATGCATCTCAGGCAGTCCAGTATATTATCTGCCTGGAGCTATGGATGCGACTACAGGGAGACGGCGCAGGAAAGACGGATTATTGTTTGTGTGATGATAATTATTTTACCCTTGTCATCTGCTGAGGAAAATGGGAGGTAATGCTTTTGTCTCTCGGTCTTCTTTCTCCATATTCTTTGTCCTTTTCTGAAAATTCATCTAACTGGGTAACTTTTCCTTCCAGTTTAAGCGTTACGATTTTTACGAGTTTTCTCAGAAGCTTTTCATAAATGCGAGTCGCTTTAATTTTCCTCCTTTGGACATTGATGTGCTGTGTGACACCCTAACGGCTTTTGTCAGGAAACCTTGCACACGCTTTCAGCTTTGAATTCGTCAGTAGGTGGAATTCGCCCTTGTAGGTTTTCACATGTTTCCACTTTGTAAAAACTTTATTCCTCTAAAACTCTGAGCTCAACCTGGTGAAGGTTTTTCTCTCATTTAGAGCTCAATCCAAGGATGTTTTTTTCACTGCAGACAGAGTGAACTATGAAAAGGTCGAGTCCATCATTAAAAGATTGAGCTCAAGCTGACGTGTGTAAACCTGCTAGATATAAAACCGAATAAAGCCTTATGAAGACAAAGAATTCAGCTCATAACAGCTCCAGTGAAGATTAAAACCAACATTATTCAGTTTTAGAAAAAGGAGAAGTTGTGTTTTATTTTTCTCCAGAAGTTACTTCAGATCATTCAGTGTCAGATTTATTTATTTAACATCTGGTTTCAGCATCTGCATGTCCCTTACTGTTTACATAATCTTGATAAAAAGATTTTTTTTTTGTCCCTCACTGAAGTTAAATCGAAAACAAACATTTTTTTGTTTTAGTTCAGGCAGAATTAACAAAATTATTTCTATTTGCCAAATGTCACAAAACTTAGTGAGAAATTTTTAAATAATTTATTTTTGTAACTTTCTTTGAATTCAGACGTGTGCAGTGCATGTTGGTCTGCAAATATCTTAGCAGACCTGAGATAGGACAAAATTAACTTAAAATAACTTTTCAACAAGAAATATGAGCTTTTTTTAAGTCAGTGATGTCTTAATATTGATTTTAAAACAGTACTTATTGGAATGGCAGATTATTTCACCTAAAGTAACAAATGTTAGTGAAATAATCTGCAAGTGCAACTTGAACTTTTTCATCAATATTAAGAAAGGACTGATTTAAAACGAGCTGAAAAGTTACTTGTAAATGAGTTTTCTCTTATTCCAACTGCACCAAGATATTTTCACTAGAAACTTGACCAAAATTACTATTTTGATTTTGTGTTTTTGCAGTGTAGATACATTTAGTCAGTATCAGGGATAACTAAGTAAAATCAACTCTTTTGAGCTTCCATCATGTTATAATGTTATTCTCTCATCAAAAACATACCTGGAGTGTCGCTTTGATTCCTTCATGCTTGAGAAATCATCCAATCTCCATGGCAACCATTCAGCTGAGCAAAACGCCTGGTTGGACCTAGCTCCGCCTTCTCGCTACAGCAAAATCTCCAAAATGTTTTCTGGCATTTAGAAAATCTGAAGAATTTTGGTGATTTTAATTAAGATAAAACGGGAGCAGTTTGGTCGGATTTAACTTCAGATAGTGAGATTAAAAAATTTTTTTCCAGGGAATGTAAATATCTGGTTTCAGTAAAATGTAGTCAAGAAAGTTTTAAAATCCTAGAAATTACATCACAAAACATAAAGAAATATCAAGAATGGAACCAGGTTATGAATTTTAATTGGAGTCGAAATTGGTCTTTTAAGAATTTATTGAAATGTTAAATTTTCAGCAAATTCTTTTGCGTTTACTTAGAATAAAAAAAACAAACAGAAGAAATGCATGAAACAATTTGCAGAATTGTTGCATTTTTTTATTTTATTGCATCACTTCCTCTTCTGTGGCGCATCCTGTTGGAGCCTGCAGCCGATGGTGAAGTGTCCTTTCTCTCGCCAAGTCTGAGCTCGCCATGGCAACGGAAACATTTCTCAGCCCTGATATTGGACTGCGACGTGACGGCAGGTGAAAAAACAATTTACAACCTAACAAAAAATCTGGGTTTATTCAGGTTTTATAGAAATTCCAGTGTTATTGTTGAGAACAAAAAAAGCAAATATCCTTAGAAACAAAGAAGAGTGCTTTAATTCTGCACCCGACTATAATATATTAGGATTTAAATTAAACATTTAAATACCTCCCTGATTTGCAAACCGATGAGTGTTTTGTCTGGAATTAATTTCTCGCGTTAGCAGTTGACACGTCCTTCGCCTGGTTCAAGAGCCTAATGGTGTGGAAGTTTGAGAGTGTCTGTGTGAGTGTATTTTCAGGTTTTAAGCTGAAGTGTGTGTGTGGGTGTGTGTGTGTATGTAAAGTGTGGTTAATGACCTTTGAAAGAATGAGCTAGCTCCAAATGAACCTCAGGGAGTCTAACCGATTGCAGCGGTAGGAGTGTGGGTGTGGCGCTAAGCGCTAACTGATGAGCCATTGTGTCTAATCCGCACCAACAAATCAGAGCGAGGTTTACCACACACACACACACACACACACACATTGATACGGAGGAAAAGGGAGCGAGTTCGACTCGTTTCGCTCACTTTTCGTTTGTCTGTCGGCTCCTGAATGTGTTGGTGGATCTGTTTGTCCTGTGGCGGATGTGAGCTGGTTTGACAGGGCGGTAATGGGGCCCAGGCCGGGCGACGCCACCAACCTGGAAACAGACCTGCCGCTGATGAACACAGACACACACACACGTGTCACACACACGCACACACACAAAGTGTTATTTCTTATCAAATTGAAGCCTAGCAAAGACAAGTCGGATAGCTTCCAGTCAACAAACAGATGATCTGTCCGCCTCAAGCTTGTCTCAATGTTTCAGTGCATTAAATTCAAGCCAAAAGGGTTCAGACATATACTTCCTTATTTTATATTTAATCATCTTCAGGAAATTAAGAGTATTTGTTCCAATGAAGCTTGTTTGTCAAATTAAAAGTAGTTTTTGTTAGTATTCGAAACATGAATATGAAAAAGATGTTTAAATCCACAGATTAAACAAAGGCAATAGGGAGACGTCAATAAAGGAGATTTACACACAGATATTCACCGATTAGTAGTCCAGTAGATTTGGTCCAATTGAAGGCCAAAATTGCAAAATTTGTTGCATTTTCTGGTTCATTTTCAAACTACACTGTGTCAAAGCAAACAAACCATTTGAAAAACTTGTTCCCCTCCTCACCTGTGGGGGCGCTGCACCAAGAACCACTACAGAAAATGACACAAAAACCTCTGAAGAATGTAAACAAAAGTTTTAAAATCAAATTTTAGCATTTGTAGGATTTCTGCTTCATCTTTGGTAAACAACCGTGAGCCGTACCTCCCAGCACGTTTGCTTTGGTTGTATTTACCCAGAATGCTCTGTGCTTTAGTTCACTTCCTGCTTTTGGAGCGGTCTCTTTTGGCATTCACATTTGCATTGGAAGTGCACCAGGGTTCACTTCAACCAAACACGACGGAGGTTTCTAGGCAGATCAATTTGATCTTTTAGCTCCATTACTCACCAAACGAACCGGACCGTCTGAGGAAACGGACTGGAGTTTGATTACAGGGTTTTGTAAGAAGAACTTTGATCCATGATAATTATTGCATTTTGATTAATAATCAACACTTTGTGCTTCTGTTGATTTAAATGCTCTTATTATTAGTAACTTCTCTGTAGTAGTCTGTATTTTCATTTTACTCAGAATACTTCTGAAATAAATTTGAGTTACCTTTATATCTAAAACTCTGTCCTCATTCTTCTCTTCCTTATCTCATAATTCTTCTTCTTTTTTTCTCTCTAATGAATCACGCTGAAGCGAGTTTTCATACGCGGCTGATGGAGGCCCTCTGGCATGCACACATATTGCATACATTTATCACTGCTGCAACACATCTTAGACTCTGAAAGACAAATACATAATGACACAGTTAGTTGCACATTTTCTCATGCATTCATTTGTTTTTAAAAATATGTATCCATGGGTATTTCTTTGTTTTACTGGAGAACAATAGATACCAAGTGGTAGACATTCAGAAAAACTAATTATAAACAAATAATAATGGAACCTGGTATTAAAATGGTAATATTTTCTCACATTGTTATTTATTTAAAGTATTTATTTTTATCTTCCTCATTTTTGCATTATATCAAGTGAATTTGGACACTGTTTAGCTCAGAGTGTCCAAAGGGCGGGCAGCGGGCCATTCGTGGCCCTCAAATGATTTTGATCGGCCCTTGCTCACAATTCAAGAATAACCTGAACATTGATGTTCAAAAAAGATTTTATTAGTAATAAGGAACGAAAACATCAAATGGCTTTTGCTGAATTAATAAACTTAGCAAAATAAATCTAAATTAATTCACATCTTGTTCTTTTTTCTGAAAAGATGCAAAAAGCTAATCATGAAAGAAGTATAATATGGTTTATTGTTATTTCTTTTAAATTGATAGCTTATGAATCATTATGTTATAATAATGGATATTAATCCATGATCATGTTTAATTTTTTTAAAACTTTTATTTGCATTTTCACTGTTAGCCCTCAAAATTTTTTACTTAAAAAATACTGTCAATAATTGTTTTGTTTTGTTAGGTAGTATGAGTTTAAGTTACCAATATTTACATTATCTAGTGTTATTGTCAACATATGAACAAAATTTACATGATGAGTGTTATTTCAGCCTGAATTATCAGTTGGAAATGTTGCAGAAAATCACTTTTAAAACGTTTTTTAGACATTAAATGGCACTAAAACAGCATTTTTACACACAAATAATAATATTTAGACATCTTTCTACAAGAGGTAATTAAAAATAAGCAACAAATAAAACAGCAGGAATAAACAGGTGAAGAAACACCTGGAGTTATGCAGTGATGTGGATTCAAACTGGAAAAAAAAACAAAGAAAACAACCAAGCCTGGCAAAGGTGGAAAAAAACACAATATTTAGTTTTCATTGAAACTATTTGCTTTATACAGATAAATGTTGTGATTTAAGCATTTACTTATCAAACTAAGAGTAAAAAGGAGTAAAAAAGACAAGATGGTGGTAGAAAGTGTGTGTGTGTGTGTGTGTGTGTATTTCAGGATTTCGTTAACTAAAACCCAATTTCAACTTCAAATCATTGGCCTGCCAACAGCAGCCGCCTGTGACATCATCACTGAGATACGGGTCAATACTAATGAAGTCAGAGAGAGGAGGTGAAATCCAATTATGATCCTCAGTTCATAAACAATATATTTCTATTAAAATGCAACTTGTACAGAAGTGTAGGGTGTCGCCACGAAAGAAATAGAGAACACAGGTAAAATAAATGAAAAGGGGAAAAAACAGAAACTAGAGAAAGTTTTGAAGTTTGGATATTGTGTTTAATATTGAATGAACTGTGTTTAAAATGACCAATCAGTCTCTTTTAATCAATATTGTAATAAACCCAAAATGTTTTCCAGATTTGAACATCAGCAAACCAAAGGCCCATTTCAAACATGTAGAGGCAATAATCTGATTAAAACAGGAATGTTCATGAAGAAAGAAATCGCTCATCTTTGTGTTTGATGGTGGAGAAAATACCAATAAATGTTCATGTTTGTTATTCTAAGTGCTTTTTATTGCAATGTGATCTTCATTTAGATAAAGGGTCAACGTGGAAACATCAAAGGTACAATAAAGGATTAAGATAAATGAAAATAAGGTCATCAAAGCTGACTGAGTGTTTGGCATAAAAGACTATCGCCATGGAAACAGACAAACCTGCAAAAGAGAAAACACAACGAACAGATGAAGGAGAAAGGTTTCTGATTATTTCAACACAGAAGATTTTCATGTTGGCGCAATGAAACGCTACAAATGACATAAAAACACAGACATATTGGTGTTAATTTCTAAAAACATTTCTTACAAAAATAATTGACCAAAGCTGAAACTATATTACAGTTACATGAAAATATTGATATTACCCATTGAAAACAAGCTTTAACTTACATTTTTCAGGTTCCAATAAGACAACAAATTGTCCCAAAATACCTGCAGCATTGGCTTTAGCATGCTAATGCTAGGTCAAAAACTCAGTTAAAATCAGCATCAAACGATACATATTAAAAATTTTATAGTAAACTTGATGGATTTGGACATTTTTTTAACCAACCTAGTTTCAATTTGGTTAATTTAATAGAAAAATAGATCCAAATCAGAAGATGCTAATGTCTGTCGTAGCAAACTAACATAAGCAGAATCTGGTCAAGCATGCTAGCACTAACAGAATAAATACATTTTTGCTAATATTAGCATTAAACCACTTAAAACATACCTGCATTAAGTTGTAGAGAATATGATAAAAGAAAAACACTTCAGTTTTATATTTCTGAATACAGACATAAACATATCAGGATTTTCTTTTGCTTTTGATCAAAGCACAAAAATCAAGAAAAAATGTTTTTAGTGCATTATCAACAAATGAATAGAAAAAAGACATTCACATAATTTTTTTGTTTGGTTTGCTGCGATTGATTAGTACATGATACAATTAGCATGCTAATGCTAACGTTACCGATATATATTAGAGATAATGAGAAGAAAACTTTGTCCCTGGAAGAACAATGAAATAATTTCCGATCTAAATTCAAAAAATTATGCTTTCCTGTACCTTCTAATTTGTAAGTTATATCTGCATGTCTGCAAAACACAAAATATAATTTAGAAAATTTCTTTGCCTGAAAATCAGGTAACAAAATTGTGCTTAAAGAAAAGATTGTTTTCTCTGGCAGAAATCGAAATGTTCTCTTTTATTTTTAATTAATTAAATGCTTCAAATGTGTCAGTTGTATTTGATTACAGTATTCTGACTTTTAAGATGATGTATATATTTACATTTTCTGTTAACTAACTGAACAGGGTTCAGTTGGTTAACAGAACCTAACCCCCTAGCATTAATTTATTGGTGAAGTTTTAAGTCAAACTCAAATTTTAACCTTTTTTTCCCATTTGTTTATCATAAAAGTGACATTCACGTCCGATTTGAACCTCATGTTTCCTCTGTGGACTCAAACAAAAACACCTTCAGGGGGCAGAAAACACACAGACACGGATCTAAACTGACAAAAGAAAAATGAGACCCATAAAGCGTTGAGTTGTGGGACGCAGAAATGTCGTTAGTGACACTAAAAACAGAACCTAGCAACACGTTTTAAAGTCCAGCTCCGTCCCTGGATCTTACGTTCAGCATATGGAGCTGAATGATGAATCTTAAACACAATCCCAAGTTTGAGTCCAAAACATTGTTCTTCTGCAGTAGTGCAGACAATCTGCTCCACAGAAGGAAATTAGATTAATCACAGCAGAACCTGGAAACGAATAAAGACGACTACATTTTACGCGCAAACACACACACACACACACAGCCGAAGAAAAAGAGGAGCAGGAAAAACACACAGACCCTTACAGTTAGTAATGCCATGCTCTGAAAGCAGGGCGTTGTGTTTGTGTGTCAGCGCAGCATCAACTGTGGCATCTGTTGCCCACTGAGCCAATCTGCTGGAGCTGGAGTCAATTATAAACACATTAGACTCCGTTTCACATAACACACAGTGACAGAAATACCTGGCGCCGACCAGGCCTCCGCTCACAGCGACACACTGAACCTTTCTGAGAGTTTATGGTCCTTCAGGGCTCCATGCAGTAGATATCTGTGTCTGTGACACTAATGAGACAGTTTACAAAAACAAAGGCTTATGCTTCCTTGAACTTCCTTGTTTTTTATTGTGCATTTTTTGCAGTCATTCATAGAAAATGTGATTTCCTATTTTGACCTCCTTTCTGATTGAGGGCGTAATGTAGATTCAGTTTGATTTGAGACCAAAACTGAAACATTTTCAGCCATTCAGGAAAAAACTTGTTCCCTCCTCGCCTGTGGGGGAGCTGTACCAAGAACCACTGAAGGAAATGACACAAAACCCTCTGACGACACTGAGCGCAACTTCCCTCTTCACAAAATGTAAACAAAACTGGAGCAGCGTCAGATTTTAGCATTTGTAAGATTTATTTTTTGTTGTTGATAAAAGACCATGAGCCATTAGCTTTTGTTACAGTTGTATTTACCCAGAATGCCCTGTGCCATACTCCACTTCCTGCTTTTGGAGCAGCCTCTGCTCCGCTTGGTGTTCACATATGCATTCAAACCGCACCAGAGTTCACTTCAACCAAACCCAAGTTTGTAAGTGGACCAGAGTTTGAGTGTCACCTCATGTTTCCTCTGTGGACCAGGGGCCCCAAATGGCCCTTAGACCTCACTTTGAACACCCTTACTACAAGGTTAAAAAAAAAAATCCTCAAAAGTTTCTGACTAAACAACAAGAAGCTGTTTCATGTCAGTTGGAGCAATTTTCTGAAATAATCTAATCTGCTGTGATTCTCAGGGGGACCAGCGTCACTTTTCACATCTGATTTCACAAAAGATTGACTTCAAAACCGAGAACGCAATAAGAGAAACACGTTCAGCAGCGACTTCTTCGAAAACTCAATTTGTTGAAGAGCCTCTTTGTTAAATGCGGAGCCTGCATCTGAATCCCAGCAGAGGATCGGCGACTCGATGCGTCTCTTATAAACGCGCCTGACAGACAGAATGGAAGAGAACAGCTCCGAGTTTCTTTCATTAGCGCGATCGACAGGCCGTCACCACAACGGCTCCATCGTCCAACTGCAGGAGTTTATACACACATTCTGGCTTTTAAAGCATTTTGCAGAGTCTCCTGCATTCTTCTGTGAATTTTATGTGACGGCTGACAAATAAGCATCGGTTCAGAGTGACTGACAAGGAGGCAGATTATGAAAAACAGAGTTTCTCTCTCTGTCATTTGCGGATTTACGAAGAGACAATTGTTACATTTTCAGCTGGTTGTCTTTACAGTATATGGAGGACACTGCAAATAAAGCAGTAAATTCACAGTAAAGTCACAAATTCTGAGATTAAATTTTATTTTATTTTTTAAAAAGTGTCAATTACAGAGTTTGAAAAGTTAGAAATCTGCTAAAAAAAGAAGCAGATTAGATAGATCAGACTGAAAAGTAAAAAAATTCCACCAAAACATTTCTTAAATTTTGAGATTGACTTAAGATTAAAAAAAAAAGAAGATACTGAGTTTGAAAAGTCAAAAATCTCCAACAAAAAGCTCAGAAATTTTAGAGAAATTTTGAATTTTCTCCATCTGACAATCAACAGTCTGCTGGAAAAAGTTCAAAAATTTTAAGGTTGATTTCAGAAATTTTCTAGAAAAAAAATGTTGAGGTTTCTGAGTTTGAGAAGTCAAAAATCTGCCTGAAAAAAAATCTAAAAATGTTTTAGATGAATCTCAGAAATTTCAAATATTTCTTAGTAAAGTCAAAAATATGCTAGGAAAAAACGAACATTTCTCAGTTTCAAAAGTCAAAAATGTAAAACTTTTGAAACTTCTGAATTTCTGAAAAAAGAGCGAAGAAAGGTCATGAGGAAGGAATGATGAAAGGAAGCAAGGAAAGATGGGAAAGAGAAATGAAAGAAGTATACATCTTTGTTTTCAAGATAAAGAAAACAAAGGACTAAAAAAGGAAATTAGGAAAGAGAGGAGATGGAAATGACGGAAGGAGCAAAGAATGTTCACAAGGAAATGAAGGAAAGACACATGGAGAGAATGAGGAAAGGAAATAAAAAGTAGTGAAGAAAGAAAGATATTAGGAAGCAAGGAAACAAGAAAAAACACTGAATAAAGTTTATAAATACTCATATTTTATCAAACTCTTTTCCAGATGTTGAATTTTGTTTTTTTCTGAATTATTCCAAATTCTCGCCTACTTTTGGATTTCACCACCTTCAGCTGGGAAGATCCCAGTATAAAGTGTCAGTAATGGAGCTGAACCCACTGGGAGCCGGTTCCAGACGACCGGCCTCGAAGCGCCGAGCGATCAAATATGAGGCGGTGTGGGTGTGTGTGTGGGTGTGTGTGTGTGTGTGTGTGTGTGAGAAGTCACAGAGGAAACCGGAGTAACCTTTATGCCGCTCTTTACTCTGTCAGTTCACGTAAAAACACGACTTCATCACTTAGCGAGGAAGAGGAGGAGGAGAAACAAGTGAGGAAGAGGAGGAGAAAACGTGGTTAAACGGAGGGAAAGCAACGTTTGCAGCGAGGAGGGAATGAAGAAAACGATGCGAGGAAAAGATGAAGATGTTTCACGTTTTCAAGGTTAAACGCTCCGGCTGTCAGGCAGCCTGCTGGCTGGAAAAATGAACAAAGAAAAAGGCAGAAAACCGGAGAGAAAAGAAAACTGGAGCTGTTAAAAGTTTACAGAGATGAAATAAAATGTTAAAGCAGCAGCATTAGCTGTTTTCCAAGCATTTTATAGCATAATCAAGTAAATATGTCAACTTCAGTTGTTAACAAAGCTAGAAATATCAAACATGACTTAAAGAAAATTTGACTTTGTAAAATTTGGTCTCTGTCTCTTTAAGAAGCTCCTGCTCTTTCTGAAGCTCCGCCTTCAGGAAGTCATCACAACACGGTTCCTCTATTAACCCTTTAGCAACGTTTTTACCAGTGTTGTTCTGAGAAGTAGCTCCTATAATCAGCTCAGCAGTAACACCAGGTGTTTGCTAATTGCTGCTGGCTAGTCTGAAGGAGCTGAGTTGCAAACTGAAGCCCCTTGAAGGCGGAGCCCCGTCCAACCAAGTGGATGTTGCCATGGAGATTAAAGGAATGAATCAAGGCAACACTCCAGGTTTTGATGAGGGTATGAGATTATAATCTGATGTAAAGTTGTTGTTTTTTTAAAGTTGATTTTACATGGCACTGCCCCTTTAGAAATACTTTCCTTGCTCTAGGGTCTAGCTAAAACCTGGCTGGGTATAGATTTTTAGATTTCCAACCTTGGATCTTACAAAAACACTTGGAAATACTTTATATTTTTCCTTTTTTCTGTAGGAATCAGGATGTTAGCTTCAAGCTAAAGTATGTAACTTTTAGAAAGATTTTTTTCCACATTTACTAAAACTGTCACTACGTTGTGACAGTTTGTTATGAGACACATAATCTGTGAAAAGATTGATCTCCTCCACCTCCTCCTTGAAGAAATGCATCACTACAGAAAAAAAACAGCCAATCAGAGCCAGGAGGAGGGTCGTAGCGCTGTCAATCAAGCTCAGGAACGTGCTGATTAATGGCGGAGAAACAACTCTGTTTGAAAATCGAGCTAGCACTTTATTAATGAGTATTAAGGAAACACTGACTTAAACCAAGCTCCTTACTGAAATGTCAATTTTAAATTAGTTTTGTCTTCTTTCAAGTGTACTAAGATATTTGCAGTAGAAACAAGAAAAAAATACTTGCGTTTTAGCAATGAACATTTGGACATACAATAAATAAAATCCTTTTTCCACAAAAAATAAATGTAATGAGGTTTTTGAATTTTTCAACAATAGCGTCTTAATCTTAGTTCAGTTTTATCTGTGTTTCGTCTTCATTTAACTTTGAGCCCCAAACAACGAATGTTTGACTAAAATGTATCAAAATAAAATCAGTGAATGCAATTTTCTGGTTTGCTTCAGTTGAGACACTTTATAGTGTGATGCTCCTTCAGAGTCTCAGCAGTGATTAAGATCTGCACAAATAAATATGACATAAACGTATCTGCTCCTTCGCTTCGCCTTTGGTCTCCAAAAACCAGATAAATTATTCACTTCATCTCAGCAGTAATTATCCGCTGCAGCCTCATAAATCACGACCACCTTAAAAAGGTCAGCCACGTTACCTGGATGTAGACAAACAATTAAAAATCAGATAATGCTGCATAATTTATACAATATATTAGATTTCCCTGAGGTTAGCATCATGCAGCAAACACAACAGACACTGACGGATAACAGACGTTGTTCAGGACGTCGATCTGCCGCAAAACAGTTAAAAAACGCCGTCCGTCCATCCATCCATCTTGAAGAGACTAATCAAGTTAATTAACTGCATTTATACTGTAAAAACATAAAAGTATTATACTAATTTATAGTGCAGATATATTTTGAATTAAAACAAAACTAACTTACAAGTAACTTTTTCAGCAAGAAATAAGAGCTTGTTTTAAGAAAATAATTTCTTAATATTGATGAAAAATTATTAGATCCACCAGCAGATTATTTCACTTTTCCATGTTTCTAGTGAAATAATCTGACAGTTTATTCGTCCGTCTATGGAAACTACAGACACAGCAAAGCAGCAAGCTGCAGAAAACACTAAGACAAAAACAAACTTTATTTTAATGTTGACGTTGTTCACTAGCATCATGCTACTGTTAGCGCTGTGTGCTAATTGTTAGCTTCTTGAGGGCAGAATCCTACTGTGTGTTTATTACATCAATAGATTGTTTATAGCATTTTGTTTTGAGAAACATGATGCAAATGGACTCAGTGACGTTCTTGGCGCTAGTATTAGCTAAACCGCTAACAATGTTGAGGCTTGTTTACGACATGTGTTCATTCACGTTTTCTGCCTCGAACATGTGAGGTTGGAAGAACACGGCTTCGGTTCTTCACATCTTTTTATCACCTTGTGAGGAAAAAGTTTCTGCTCTGCTAAATAATCGCATCTCTGTTATCAAACTACAAAAATGGCAGACGGGGGAAGAGTGGAATCCTCTGTGACCTGGAGGGGGCGGGGCTTGAAGTGCCTCATTTGCATTTAAAGAGATGGCACAAAAATGAGTTAATGTCAGATCAGAAGTTAAAGGAACGTCTGTGGAGACTTTCCTTTAATAATGAGGAATTAAAACCAAAACATTGCAGCTCTACTTTATATAGACCATAACTGACTGATTTAAATGGGAAAAGTAATTTAAAAGCACAGTATGTCTACGTTCGTAGCAAATACGCCTTAAAGGCGCAGTGTGTAACTTATGTAAAAAATATTTTTTTACATATTTGTTGAAACTGTCACCATGTTGCGACAGTTTGGTATGAGAGAGAATGTGTTTAAAAAATGACCTCTTCTGTCTTCTCCGAGTACTGACCAAAAACAACCAATCAGAACCAGGAGGCGGATCTTAGCGCTGTCAATCAGTCATAGCAGTCTGTTGTGAATGCTAATGGCAGATAAACGGGTTTTCTGCAACTGTAAGTTGTTTCTCCTTTATTATCACATTTAGTATCGCTTACATAAGGACTATTGACAGCGATAAGATCCGCCTCCTGGCTCCGATTGGTTGTTTTTGCTCGAGAATGGTGCATTCCTCAGAATCGTGGCTCAGGGATTAAGTGGAGGAGATCAATCTTTTAGTGGTGACAGTTTTAACAAATGTGAAACAAATATGAAAAATAAGTTTTGTAAAAGTTACATCCTGTAACTTTAAAAGACCCGAACCTTCAGAGTCACATAAAGACGGTTACAAAGTCAGCCTTCCATCAGCTGAAGAACATTTCCAGGACTGAAAGTCTAATGGCACAACAAGATCAAGAGAAACTCATCCATCCCTTCATATTTAGCCGCATTGACTACAGCAACAGTGTCTTTATAAGTTTATTAGTTTAGAAATATTTATAAAGGTCATCATTTCTTGAAAATTGTGTTTGAACCACCAGAGTAATGGTGCGGATTGTTGCTTATCTCTGATTCAGCCTCAGCCTCAGTGAGGCTGAATCAGAGATAAGTTGAGCTTTGTTTGGACAGGAGACAGATGCAGGAAGAGAGACTCGCGCTGGAGGGAATATCAGCCATGAAGCTCATTAAAAATGATTATTAAAGCAGCAACGCCACAGAGAAGCATCCAGGCATGGCTGCAGCATCCCAGGTGTGTTTGCACGTTTAGCCAGATAGAAGCTGCTGCAAGTCACCGCCAGAGTGCAACTGGTTAAAACACATGAAATGAGAAATTCATCCACTTTAACTCCACATGCAATCCTGATTTATGTGAATCTGAAACAGCAGCCGTGTGTTAGCTAACTCCTCCTCATCCAGGGGTGTACAAACTTTTTCATTGCTGAATCAAATCAGGCCAAGAAAATAAAAATATTATCAAGCACATAAAGCGATCAAATTATTTTTATTTTTTACTTTTTGACGAGGCAATGGATGTTATTCATCGTAGATTCTAAACGTAAAAAAATGGGTATTTTTCCCGTTTTCAAATTCTTTTGAACAAATTTATTTTCAGTTATAAGATCTGGATTTGGGTCACTTTCTTTCAAAAGGCTTCCTGAGATTTAGGCAAGTTTAATAAAGTGAATAAAAACTGATTTGGGTGAAATGAAAAAAAAAAAACTTTTGTAAAGACATGGCTCTACTGCTTACAAAACTTTGGTTATAAAAATATGAATTTCAGTTAACATTTTCCATGATAAGAAAATTATGCACTGTAACAATTTGGGCCAAATTCGTATCATTCTTGAACTGAAGTTGAGGACCACACAAAATCAGACCAGGGGCCACAAATGACTTTGGACTTTGGGTTTAAGGTGTTGTGATCCGTTTGTGATGCCAGAAGTTCTTCCTTCTTTTGAGAGTGATTCAGATTGGCAGTGAACATGTATAATGGAGCCATTAATCTTTAATATTTAATTACTTTAATGGAATATCGCTGTAAGCAGACAGAAGACATCACTCAGAACCGGTGGCACATTGTCTTTCCTAATGGGCATTTATTACGGTAAAAGGCTAATTAATCAGTGTAGGAAAACATTAGCAATCATGCAGTCCAGCTGAAAACTGTTTTCTAATGAGAGACACAAATATTAAACCACATTATGGCAAACTGGACACGATTTGATCCAGTCAGAAACGATCAGGAGGAAAAATAAGAGAAAGGAGACGCAAGTTGTGATGCTAGCAATGCAGTTAAAGTTCTTGGCTTTTATGCTAATAGGAGCTACTTTAGTTGTGTAATGGCTCCTATGCACTGACCTGATAGATAGAAACCAACCAACTGGCTCAACGTCTTCTTCACTGCTCAGTTTGCTGTCAAATGAAGGAGAAAAGCTGCAGAGAGAAGAGAGTATTACACCTTACAGTGCAAGAGGAAAGCAAGATAATCCGCTTTAATCCAACTCCAGTTTGTTCGTCTAGAAAGTTTGATTCATTTGGGGTGATGTGAATGTCCAATTGGGCCAGAAACACAAACTCTGGTCCACCTACAAACCTCTGTCTCTGTTTGGTTGAAGTGAACTATGGTGTGGGATGTGTGAATGCCAAGCGGACCAGAGGCTATTCCAAAAGCAGGAAGTGGACTACAGCACAGGGCATTCTGGGTAAATACAACCAAAACACATATGTCAGACTACTGCTAGCAGCAGAAATGGCTTGTTGTCTTTTACCAAAGACAAAACAGAAATTCTATATCTGCTAAAATCTGTCGCCACTCAGTGTGATCAGATTCTTGTTCAGCGGTTCTTGGTGTAGCGCCCCCACAGGTGAGGAAGGGAAGACTTTTTTCAGAGGGTTTGGTTTGTTTGACCCAGTGCAGTGTGAAAGAGAACCAAAGCAGCTGAAAATGTAACAAATGTTGCAGTTTTAGTCCCCAATCGAACCGAGTTTACCAGACTATCAGGTGAGAAAACAGCCTTACTCCCGGCTGGATGTGACTGAGAAAGAAAAATGTGAAAATCTGCAGAATATTAGAAACCAATCTGTATGCTGCTGACCTGAAAACACAAAAAGATGGCAACAAAAGCTTTCACTGGGAGCTGAGCACAATGAAAAAAAAAAAAAAAACAGGATGCAAACTCGCTCGCTTTCATCTCCCAGGCCTTCTCATCCGTCCATCCTTCCTTTCTTTCCTCTCCTCCATCGCCATCTCTCTCCTCAAAAGGTTAGTAAATGTCAGAGGGGAGTTGTCATCGCCTTCAATGGCGTCATATTTCTTCATAGAAACTCTGTCCATCTCTGCAGCCGTGTGTAAAAGAAAACCGTTTTGGAGGAAACCGAGCTGAGGATCCGCTTCTCTCTCCCTTCATTTGTCACTTTGTACAAAGAAGCAACAAAACTTCAGTGGATCGGCTTCGGCAACTCAGTCATTATATTTCACTACGTCTCGCTGCTGCGTCTTCATCACAGCCTTTATTTGCCCCCGCTGTATATTTTATGACTAATAGAAGGAGCAGGCCTTAGTGGCGATGACAAATTCCCGCACTCAGACAGTTTTACAGCCCCTAAAGAGCCCCTTGACAAACGACAGGGCTGTAAACCCAATATTCTAATGCCGCATGTTATTGTAATGCTGCGTGTGCAAGAGTGGATATTCAGGAGATATTAAGTATCGCTCCTCTCAACCAATTATTAAAGTGCTTTAGCATCCAGAGGAAGGCAAACCCGAGCCGGGAAACTGACAAACGGTGGTTTATACACTGTTTTTGTTGGGATAAAGTCCTAAATAAAACTGTTTTAAAAGCAGCGTATACGCCCTTCACTTTTCCAAACACAAATATAAATGTGTTTTATTTGGGTTTTAGGAGTTGCACCAACATAATGTAGTGTATATTATAAAGTGGAAGGAATTCAAAACACAACATCAACCCAAATATTCTTGGTCTAATTTCTAGTGCAAATATCTAAGGAGAACATAAAATCCTAAAAAAACTAACTTTCATGTAACTTTTCACACAAACAAAGAGGGTTTTCTCCACAGATGTGGGAACATTTCCAAGAAAATAAAATTTAATCCAGAACTTCAAAGAGATTCTGGTGGTGTAAAGAACAGTGGTTTAATTCACCCACCGATCAAACAGTTTGATTTATCCACTTGCAGCTTTGGCTTCCTTAGACTTGAACTTCAAAATTGCTCAGAGAGATAAAAACGGTGGATTCATGAAAGTGGCCAGCTGGAAGTCTATGTAGCATTACTGCAACAAATGAGTGGCTCCAAATCGTAAAAGGAAATAGAGAAAATGGAAGATACTGCGAAATGACCCAGGAGAGACTAAATGAAACTTTTCTGCACTCAAGAGACTCCAATTACACAACACATATTTAAAAGTAGATGTTGATTAGATGCTTCCTTTAAAGTCTCATATTTGTCTTTTGACGGTGATGTTGACTGGAGCGATTCATGATTATTTATTAAACAATATTAATCCAAAATGTTTTTTGAATTGAAATTGTAGCTTATTTTGTAGTTAAATGTGGTTTTTCATTAAAATACAAAGATTACACTGTAAAAATACAAAATATTGTCCTAATTAATAGTACAAATATCTTTGTACACTTGAAGATATACAAGCTTTAGACAATAATAACACTGATGAAGATCTCCACCGGCAGATTGATGAAATGGATAAAATGTCCTGTCAAAATTCTAAAAACAATCAATTAAAAAAACCCTCAATTTTGAGAAAAAGTGAGAATTCTGAGATTAAAGTCAGATTTCTCATAAAATAGATTGTCTTGGCCCTAATCTTCTTCCATACGTTTAACAACTTGCTGACTCAGAATTTATTGTGATATAATTTAGATATTTCTAATAACTGGATGACGCCAGTTTTGAGGTGAGCTGCGTTTTCCCATTTTGAGAACCGGTTTTACAGCACAGTTTGGATCCGTTCTGTCATTTTAAAGCTTGATAAATCATGACTGGAGTCATTAAGACCCGTTCAGCATTGATTATGTCCTCTCCTATTACAGTGGATGTAAAGCCTTCTCCTCCTCTACTTGTTTAATTCCCTAATGTCTGCATGCTCTTATTTCCCCGGAGAGCCGGCAAGCCGCGGAGCGCTGCGGGAACGCATTAAACTCAAGAGTTGTTGACGCACGCTCAACAGAAAGCAATAACCTGTGCAGGGTCATCCCCCTCCCCCGCCCGTTTCTTGCTTTCATTTTCTGAGGTCGGACAGAATTGCCTTTTAGTGCTACTGTGATTATGCTGCATTTAACATGGGAATTATAAGAATTACACACATAAGTGTGGAGGAGCAAGATTAAAAACATCATCACTGGAAAGACAAAGGTGACGCAGAGGAGCGAGGAAGATATGCAGTAAGAATGATATGGAGCCTGAGGCGTTTAAAGACAAGAACAACAAGACAACATTTCATATCTGCAGAAAATACTTGCTGGCTGTCCAGAGGTTTATTCTCACAACTTGAAGTCCGCATGATGGGAGGAAATATTTCACACCAGATAGACGCCAAACTTTAACAACCACCTGCTTCCACCTGTTAGGCATCCTCAGCCTGGGAAAGAAACGGAATAACATAAATTTACTGGGGAAAAAGAAATGATTCTGAGAAAAAACAACAGTGAACATTCACCAAGTGAGTTTAAAAAAAAACAAAAAGAAAAAGAATTCTCACTTTTGAGAAAAATAATCTCAAAATCTGGCATACAGTGAATAGAACGGTATAAATTCTGCAATTAAAGTTAGAATTCTGAGAAAAGGTCAGAATTTTGAGAAAAACAATCTCACTTTTAAGAAAAAAAAAAAAATTTCAAGAAAAAACATTTGAGAAAAATTTTTTTTGAGAAAAATGTGAGGAAAACAGTATGAATTCTGCATTTAAAGCCAGGATTCTGGAAATTTAGCAATTTATTTTGAGGAAAATTATGTCACATATTCACCAAAAGTGAGTAAAATTCTCACTTATGATAAAAAATAAAAATAAAAATGAAAACTGAGGAAAAGACTTTTGAACATTCACCAAAGAGTTTTAAGAAAAATTCTCACTTTTAAGAAAAAAATTCAGAAAAAAAAAATCTAAATATTTGGGACTGCGGTTTTTTTTGACAAATTTTTGACTTGCATCTCAAATGTTCTTGTTTTTTCTAGAAAATTTCTGAGATTAATAGTAAAATTTTTGATTTTTTTCCCCACAACTTTTCTGCTTTTAGATCCCAGAAATGTCCTCGTGTTTTCCAGGAAATTTCTGAGATTTTTCTCTTAGTTTTTTCTACATGCAGTGGCTCTAATTCGCTGCGTGCGTCTGTGTGTGTGAGTGACTATCATCTCCAATTTTACAGTAAATTACACCCTAAACAAGCTGAAGAGAGGCGAGCCAACAGCCTGGGACCCGGCGCTCGTCTGTAAACATGATTATATCGAGGAAGTGGCTTCACATTCTCAAGCACACAGTGACAGCCAATTAGGGCCGGCGTTAGCGCCGATTATTCTTCAAATGCAACACAGTGAGGAGCGACAGGAGGAAGAGCAGGGAGGAGGATGAGGAGCAATTAAAATGAAAAAAGCAGCCAGAGCGCCGCAGACTGGGTTGTAGTTACAGTGTGTGACTCCATATTAGGGCTGTTTGCTTGGACTAACAGCTGACTGTTGTTTTCAATTACACCTGCCATCAGATTATGTGGAGGAATGAGGAAGAGGAGGAAAGAAAAGTGTTTTCCTTCTCCTGACATGAGACGGGAGGATTTGATGGAATCAGCCGGGAACAATTACGCCAAGTCCCACCCGGGGTGGAAAAGCGAAATAATTACTGACAGGTCAGGTTTCTGCGCCGAGGTCAGGAGGCTAGCAGGATAATAATTATGGGAACTCAATTAGTTTGTCCTCTCTCCTCCTTTTTTCCCTCCATCTTCATAAACAAAAAGTGCATTATGCATCGATCCCCAGGAGTTGCTCGGGTAACAAAGCGGTGACGTGTCCTTAATGAACTGTCTGCTGCCAGCAGCTTGAAAAGACTCTTCAGATTCTGATAATTAACTTAGTCCAAATCCGATTGAGGGGAGCGAGGTTCTAACAGCCGTTTCCACCATTTTATTTGGCTTCTCCCTGAGGGGAAGCGTTTCCTCTTCTTCACTGGATTGTAACTGTTGTTCCTTGACGAAGCCATGAAATTCTACTATCATGTTACGCAGATGATGCTCCGCTCTTCATCATGATGTCGTCCATCCAAACCGAACGAATCAATCCAGGCAGGCGCCAAAACCTTCTCCAACTGAACAGAAACAAACTGAAGGAACAATATTTGGACCCATCTGGAGTCAGCTTCAGTTATTACAGCTGGAAAGTCAAAGTTTATTTATATAACACATTTACAACAACCTCAGCTGATCAAAGTGCATCACATCATCACAGCTAGAGGCATGATGACAAATTAAAGTTTGATAAAAATAAGAAGACAGAAATATTGTCTGAAAATTCAGAACCACATAAAGAAGAAACTCAAACATGTGTTGTTGCGATGCAACAATATGAAAAAATGATGTCAATGTCCGATATTAATATTTGTATTGGCTGATAACCAAGATTTACTGATACTATCTGTATTTTTCTGCCTTTTTGACACATTTGAAAAAAAAAAAACACCAGAAATGGACAGAAACAAGATGGAAATACATTTCAGTTGTTTGTATCAACTCTGTTTTATTGATCGGTCCATTTCCGATCAACATCAGTGCTGATATATCATGCATACCTAATGCATTTATCTGTAGTCGCATTGATTTCTGCGACAGGTCTGACCATCAGAGGAACTCAGCTCTGAGCTGTTTAGAGTTTGATCCGTAATAAATTGAACAATGATTGATATATTTGACGTGTGTTGATGATTCTGATGTTGGCACTCGACAAAATGTAACGTTTGTCTCTGGTTTCTCAACTACACTGTAAAAACACAAAACTAGACCAAGGATTTCTGGTCTAGTTTTTGCTGCAAACATCTTAATACACTTGAGAAAACTAACTTAAAAGTAACATTTAACCAAGAAATATGAGCTTGTTTAAACCAATAATTAATTCATATTCATTAAAAATTACTAGATTATTTCACTTATAACATGGGAAAAATGTCTCATTATAAGTGAAATAATCTGCCAATGAAACAAGTACTTTTTTTTATCAATATGAAGGAATTATTAATTAAAACAAGCTCACATTTCTTGCTGAAAAGTTACTGTGTCTTATTTTAAGTGCACTAACAACCAAAATAATTAGTAAGATTTTGTGTTTTTGCAGTGTGGTGACTGTTTGTTGTTTTGAAGGTTTCATGATGTAAATCGCTTTGCACTGTTGCTGAAATGAGCAATATCCTGGACTGATTAAAACGTGTCAAACTCGAGGCTCGGGGGCCAAATCCAGCCCGCCAGAATTTTTTATGGGGCCTCTCGACTCTAGAAACAAACATAAATACAGCCCACAAAAAAACAATTATGTGAATAAATACTATTTCAGCAATCCAATCAAATTAAATTTCATCTGTATTCTGCCAGATTACATTAATGTGAAAATAACTTTAATATTGTCAAACTTTAATCAAATGCAGATACCTATTTATTCATATTTTAACAGTTGAATTTGTAGTTTTATAAGTTTATTTTGCCGTAACTGGACCTCAATTTGACACCCCTGGATTAAAATATAACTAACCTACCTGTGAAAAAGTTCATTTAGTGGTTATTTACACAGAGCGATAATAAATGCAGCAGTATACGTTTTAGTGGCTTCTGCAGCAGAAATCTGTTGTTTGAAATGTTGACAGATTTTGCCGATTGAAAGCGTCCCTATAGGGAAGCGTGGTGACCAGAGGGCAGCTTTCCTGGGACAACAGTCGCCGTTAATTCCCTTCTCAGCACAGTGAGGGTTCACTCAAGAATCCCATCCGCCGCCGCAGATCTGACATTTTTCTCCTCTAATTGTCTTTTCTTCTTTATCTGCCTTAGTTTGCTGGTGTGTTTTTATTTGTTTGTTTCTATTAGTTTGTGTGTGTGGCTGTACCATATTAGGAATAAGAAAAAAAAATGTGTGCGTGTGCATTCGAAGCTCTTATTTATCTCCCTGTGTGTGTGTGTGTGTGTGTGTGGGTGTGTGTGTGTGTGTGTGTGTTTTTGCCAATTAGGCACTCAATGACAGGACATGTGGCGAAGCAGCTAGCGGGACTATTCATGGATCAGCAGTTATTGGAGCAGATTTCCAGTCTACACACACAGTTACTGTCATTTTATCTGCATACGGATGTAAAGCTGAGGCTTATCATGCAGCATGATGCTTTCTGTCAACGTATCGCCACTGTTGACATCTATGGTAACCTCCAAAGAATTACATCCAGTCATCATCATATTGCAAATAAATGTCCTCATATGCGGGAAACTCGGAACGTTTCAGAAACCATCAGGAATAGTTTTAGTTTTGTTCTGTTCTGGCTTTTTCTCTAATTCAGTTTTAATTCGTTTTTAGAGTGTGTTTGCTAACTTTTATTAGTTATTATTAGTTAAATGTTGTTTAGTTTCTATTAGTTATAGTTTTAGTAATTTTAGGTTCAGAAAACCTTCAGAAAAAAGGTCAAATATTGACGTCACACATGTACGACCTTCCCCACACGGGCATAAAGCTGCTAGCCAACAATGACTAGCTTAAATTTTAGATGTCAAATTGTCAACATAACGCGCTAAATCTTAAATGTGTGAGTGACATATAAAAGAATGAGGGACACATTGCATTGTTACTAATTGTCAACACTACGACAACTAGATGAGGTCAGAATAAACTTTTAATTTTCAAAAATAGCGTAGCAGAGGGAATTAGCTCAGTTATGCTAGCTTGACTTTGACAATCTAAACATGTAGATGTGCTGTGGGATTCTGTGTTTCAGCTCAATTAAAAACAACAAAAAACAGTTTGTGTGTTTGTGTAACATCAGCAAAGCATTAGCTTCACTACCTATGCTAAGTAACTAATACATAAACATGTAACATAGTGATTATGTATACATATTATACATTTAGTAATAAATACTAAAATAAAAAAAAACAAAAAAATTGTTAAATTATTGTTGAATAACCAATTTACTCTGGCATTTTACGGAGCATAAAAATCGTCAGAAGGATATCTCGTCCCGTAATTTTTCCAAAATGTATGAAATAAATTTTCACAAGAGAAACTCCGAGATGTAGAGATTAAATTCACAGTTCCAGAAAAATCTTGGAAAGTCTTGAGATCCAAAAGTAAAAAAATCTTTTACTTTTGAAACTCAAATCAAAGATTTTTGACTTCACAAGCTTAAAAGATTTCCAAGATTTCTTGAGAAAATTTCTGCGATTAATCAAAAAATTTTAGTTTTTTGGCTCAAACTTCCTCCTATGTTATATCTACAATGGCCCTAACATGGCGTCGTAAATCTGGTCAATATAAACTTACTAAATATTGCAACTATTTCAGCCAATAGCGTTTCAGCGATCCAGGTTTGTTTAAGATCACAGAAACAGATATGAATCAACTTTTCATTTAACAAGGTGTCTTATTGTGCTTTATGAAACTCCTCATAGGCTGCATTAAAAAGCCAGACACTCACCACTGAGATTGGACGGATGTGATATGTTTGACTCCTTTGAAGCACGTTGTAGGTGCAATGTCATGAGCCGATCCTGACCGTGTTGATTCTGTGTTATGAGCCCAGTTGATGGGGGAGCGAAGGACCAGAACACGGAGTTACAATCACACAAAACGTGCCAAAGAGGAGAACATAATGAAACCTCTCAGCGTATATTCAGCCGCTGTTCAGAGGGGAACATGCGCTGAATGTATTCCATATTCACTGAAAATATATTCTTTGACGGCGTGAGTTGCTTTCAGATGTAGTTTCTGTTTACTTTCTGTAACTTCGAGTTATTTAAAAAGACTAAAATTGATTCAGGTAGGAAATAGTCCAGAACCTCCAATTAACCCAAGATGAATGTTTTCAGACCGATGCTGAAGATTGACTTTAAATATTGAGAAGCAAAACTCAGCATGAGATTCAGCACTTTTCCTGACTGATGGCCAGATCTCTGCCCTCGCAATGTTTCATAAGGGGTTATGAGGTTTACATGCTTAGAAATCCCCAGAGGGGGAGGATGGCAGCTCTACAAGCAATAAATCAATTAATCGCATGAGTTCATGTTTTTTGGTTTCTGGAAAATGAGCCGTTTCAAAAAACCTCCTGATTGTCAAGTCACATTCCAGAGGTAACCGTGTCACTACCTAGCAACCCCAGCAGAGTTCCGCCCGTTACCTAGCAACCCAAGTGGATCTCCAGCATGTTTGGTCAGCTGGTTTTACAGCTGTATGCGCTGTACAATGGCTGCTGGAAAAGACAACAGTTTTGTTGTTGACCTACCATTCGGAAACCACTTGCTGCATTTTTTTCTGGGTGAGCAGGAGGCTCCACTTCTGCTTTTCAAAAATGCATGAAATTGAGTGTCTGTTTGCAGCCATTTTGACGTGCGAGTGTAAACATTGAGAAGAGCTGAATATTTAGATTTAAAGTAACAAGACGCCCTCAGACAGCTCATTCTGAAAAGAGCTCAAAATAAGCAGAACTGACCAGACTAATCAAAAAATGATTTTGTACAAAACAATATGATAAACATGTTTTGTATAGACCACATACCTGCCCTAACCTGGTCAAGGAGTCATAATGGGTCAAATTTAAATAAACATGAGACACAGTCTGGCCTCTTCCTGTGTGCGGTGTGACAGGAGTTACTGTCATGTCGCGCTGCCATAGCCTGACATGTTCCAGTGCTGGATGATATTTTACATCACAGAGATGAGGAGAGAAGGCTGTTCTACTGGAGGGAGACGACGTGGGAGTTGGTCATTTTTCTGAGCTTTGCAGGCTTTGATGGAGTGGAGTTTGCTGACCTACAGGCAGACCCGTTGCCGTAGCAACTGGCTGACAACAGCTCCACTATATGTATCAGAATTCAACACAAAAATCACTCAAACATTTGCAACACAGAGAACAAAACATTCAGTCCGTTTAAATGTCATGTTTTCAAACTTGATATTTATTTTGCGATTATTAATAAATGATCATCTGAACACAGCGGTGGGTGATTCGCTAATTTAAATACCTCCTCTAGTCGATGTGTTAGAAATGTGCCTTTTTTTTAAAAAACTGAACCGAAACGCATCAAATTCATGTCTTCATGTTAAAGTCAAGCTAGAATAACTGACGTCCCTCGTTATTTTTTTCTAGATTAAAGCATTTACTTGACCCTGTTATCTAGTTGTCTTAGTGTTGACATATTCACTGTGTCCCAAATTATTATGCAAATTGGATTTATGTCTCATAAAGATTACATTTTTTGTTGTGCTATTAAATTTATAGATGGTATTGTGTGTCTTTGAATCATTATAATTCATTTCAGAGAGCTGGTTGATTAGTTTGTCTGGCCAGCTCAATTAAAGGAAATCTACTTAAGAAGGATGTTCCACATTATTAAGCAGGCCACAGGTTTCAAACAATATGGGAAAGAGAAAGGATCTCTGCTGATCAAAATCATCAGATAGTGTAGTGCCATGTGACAAGAACTGAAGCGTTATCATTGTACTGCGAAGAGATTTGTGGCTGATTCAGAACAAATATGGTTTGTACAGATAAAGGCATCATGAGGAAAGTTCCTGTTAGATTCATGGGATTAAGAGAGCAGCTGTTAAAATGCCCTTACAAAGCAGCAAAACAGTTATTGAAGCTGCTGGAGCCTCTGAGGCTTGCGGTGCATGAACCCCCCTGATTCTCATTGGGAGCTTTGCTCAGTAAAATAAGATTTATACTGGAATAGTTCATGACTTGAAAATTATACCGACCATCATTTGCATTGACCATTTAAGAAAATCTGAGAAAATATAATCTGCATAATAATTTGAAACATGGTGTAGTAGCAAAGCACTGCATCCCTTTTTGTTTATATATCAGACATAAATTTAAGTTCAGCGCCTTGTGTTGACAACTTGATCGCTAAACCAATGGTAACAATTGTTAGCTAGAGGTTTTTAGCCTTCCAAACTACTAAAACACCTGATTTCAAAGGTTTTCCACAATGAACAGATAATCATTACATCTGATACTTTCCCTCTTAAATCCAGTTGAAACAGTAATGATGATAAATGTTCTTGTTCTAAGCTCCAAAAAATCTGGATTTAGAAGATAACTGATTTGCTTTTTGCATGACTGCATGTTTTTTGGTACACAAACTATTGGATATATCCCAGTGCCAGATGTCATGTGATGTGAAAAGGGTAGAGAATCTACTCCTTTGTGTCCTGAGGAAGGGTTGAAACTGAGTCGAAGTCAAAGGTCATCTGTCAGTCGTATCAAATAAAAACTGCTGATTTGTTCTTCTCCTCGTCAGTCTGAGTCCACCGCGTTGTTTACGCATCTTCACGCCCATCTGGCTGCAGTAAGAGGGCACGGGGGTTAGAAGCGTGTGCTGCTGGAAAAAACGGGCCGTGAATTTCCATAGAGCAGAAAATATAATGCTGCATCAGGTCCAACTGTCAGCCTCCTCCTGACATTGAGAGGAGATGAGGATGAATACAAACACAACACACACATCTGCACACGGTTTGTTTGGCTCGACACGACCCTCACCAGACATTTACATCCCCCTCACTCAGAGCCAATCAAATTACTGTTGGAGGACGAGGAAATAAGACACACCGACATGAAGAGATGCATCCTGCAGCATACATTTCAATACCAGCAAAACGCCAACTTGCATGTTGTTTTATGGAAACAAACAAAAGAAACTGCAGGTCTTTTGACAAAAAATTACAAAAACAATTGTAGCAAACAAAACTTTGAAATTTTCTAGAAACAAACTTTGAAATTTCAAAGCTTGTAAAGTCTAAATTTCAAATTTTTTTCAAGAAAACAATTTTTTCTGGCAAATTTTTAACTTTTTTATTTTTTCCAGGTTTTTCAAGAAAATTTCTGAGATTCTCAAAATTTCTTATTTTTCTCTAACAAAATTCCATCTATTCAAGCTCAGTTTTTTTCTATAAAATTTATTAGATTAATCTAAACTTTCTGAGTTTTTTCTGGAAAATGTTTAACCCACTTTGTGACATTTAATCACCACTGCTTTATCTGTGATTCTCAAAAGAAAAACTACAAATGATTCAAAGGTAACATGCATTTTTACACTAAATACAGTAACATCATTGGCTACGGTCACTTACTTCACTGGCCTCTGCTGCCGTTTCAGTGCTTCAGCTCTGAACACCGGTGTGTCTGATTGGCTCCTTCTTTCTCTGGCATCCTGATGATTCGTTTGAGCATTACTGCCACCTAGTGACCGGAGGCTTGTTTATCAATCTGACTAAAGACACAAATGCGACAGACTTTTTCAGGGCAATTTCCCATTTTTTAGTCGGATCGGTCATGTCGCTTTTTATCCGACTTTTTCATCATTAACATGAGACTTGCATAATAATTCTGCTCTATTAAGATGCAGAAAATCCAGACGTAAACAATGGCTGAAGCAAGAAGTTACGGTAATGTTATGATCTTGAATATTTTCTTTCCACAGACACGCAGAAAAACGCATCATCTTCTATGGAAATCAAACCTGGATTAAAATGTGAATAAAGACAGAATTATCTGACTATGAACATGCTAGCCTGACTTAGCAGGGTTCCCTTTTGCGTACCCACACCTGATATCTGAGTCACGAATTACAGAAGTTTGTTTTATGGGATGGTGAATTTAAAACTACAAATTTCTATCAAAAATACCAAAACAAATGTTGTACAAGTTTAAGTATACAACATATGTTTAGTTTGTTTTGGTATTTTTGATAGAAATTTCTAGGGGATCCGTTTCTGTGGCCTCAGGATCCATCTCTGCATTTTGCAGATGATGTGGTCCTGTTGGCTCCATCGGGACGTGATCTGCAGCCGAGTGTGAAGCGGCCGGGATGAGGATCAGTGCCTCCAAATCCGAGGCCGTGGTCTTGAGCCGGAAAAGGGTTGAGTGCCTTCTCCGGGTCGGAGTTCAAGTATCTCAGGATCTTGTTTACGAATGAGGGAAGAACAGAGCGGGAGATCGACAGGCGGATCGGCGCAGCGTCTGCTATGAAGCGGCGCTGTGTCGGTCCGTCTTGGTGAAGAGAGAGCTGAGCCAAACAGCGAAGCTCTCGATTTACCGGTCGATCTACGTTCCTACCCTCATCTGTGGTCATGAGCTTTGGGTCATGACCGAAAGAACAAGATCTCGGATACAAGCGTCCGAAATGGGTTTCCTCCGTAGGGTGGCCGGGCTCTCCCTTAGAGAGAGAAGCTCGGTCATCTGGGAGGAACTCAGAGTAGAGCTGCTGCTCCTCCACACCGAGAGGAGCCAGTTGAGGCTCAGGCATCTGGTCAGGATGGACGCCTCCCTGGTGAGGCGTTCTGGACACGTTCCACCGGGAGGAGCTGGAAGTAGTGGCTGGGGAGAGGGAGGTCTGGCTTCCCTTCTTAAGCTGCTACCCCCGCGACCCGACCCCGGATAAGCGGAAGACGATGGATGGGTGAAAGTTTAAGTGATTTTGAGTTCGGTCAGTTTTGTTAAACCAAGTTTAGAGACCACATTAAAATTGGGGCAAATAGGTCATGTAATGGAGATTTGAGGTTCAGTCATAAAAAGAAAGAAAGAAACAAACAAAAAAAACAAACAATTTCTGTCAACAAAAGAGCTTTTCCTGCCTGTGTTGAATGGAGTGAATCACCAGCTGAATAAATCTGATTCAAGATATTTTAAGGATAGAAATGGATTTGACCTAGGAAAGGAACAAAAGCCTAAGCGACACTGACATCATTCTCAGTTTATTTTGCCCACATGAGACACAGAGAAAGGTTTTAGTCTGGCTTCTGAAAGTCTTCAGAGAACAAGTCACAGTCGAGTTTGAAGTCTTTAATTTTTGAAACTTAAGTTCAACTCGAGTCGCTGTCTCTGGTACAAGCCTGAAAATCAGCTTTTATGTTGTTCGGTCAACAAAAACTGGACTCATTCCTTTTTCTCAGATTTTTTACATGGATAAAAAAGAGAAAGTTTCTCGGTGACTCTTAGTTTAAAGCCCTTCAAGAACAATTTGATATTTCCTCCTGGTTTAAGTTCTGAAATATCAGACTTGTACCAGTTACCACCACAAGGTTTGTCGTGGCAAAGATAAAAGTGTATATTTAAGTGTATATTATTTTATTTATTGTTAGTTTGGCCCTAATACTCCGTTGTTATAAACAACCATCCCCAACTGCGTAGAGATCCGAACAAAATGGCTGTTAATGTTAATTCAATATTTTAAAGCGTGACTAACAGCCTGTACAACTTTGTTCATTTCCTTTGCTGCCATTGATAAAACTGCAGGCAAACTACAATTTGAAAACAGTACAGAAAATTGATGTCATCGTGCGCAACTTCTTCTGTTAGCTGATTGGCCCAGTAGAAATTCACCAGGAGACAATCCAGCTCTATAGGAGAAATCCCAGATGAGAATCAAGCAGAATTGTGTAGGCTAATAAAGCGCCTTTATGGTGATATTTGTTATGAATTAGCAATAAATACATAAACTGAAACAAGGGGAAAAAAGAAAGAAAGGCTGGAGACATGGAAGGAAAGAAACCAGGACAGAAGAAAGGAAAAACAAATGACTAGAGATTGGAAGCAGGGATGGAAAGATTGTAGGAAGAAATGAAAGAAAAGGATAAGGAATAGTCTGTGAATACAAATTATTTTTGCATACTTATTTAGACCTGAAAAATATTGATATGAGGACAGGAAGTCAAAGAGGTCAGACGTCTCAAAGCGCAAATACAGAAACGACAAGAAAGCGACGGAAAAGCGAGACTGAGGGAAGTAAAATAAAATCCAACCGAAAAGCACGAGACGCATAAGTGTAGTGGGAGCTAATGTTTGCTTGTTATTCCAGCTATAATTTTCCCCCTGGAGCTCATTAAAGTCTGGAGAGAAACGATCCACAAAACCTTAAAAAAAACCCAGCAGAGTGGAGACGGCGAAGGAGGAACACGAAGCAGGTGTGAACTTCCAAACAACGCAGAAAATAAATGAACAGAAGAGAAAGAGCGAGAGAAAGAGCTGAGGAGAGCTAGAGAAATTGACGGGTTTTACAGAAACGACGTAAAAATGAGAAAACCCGAAAAGCCTCCATCTGCATGCAGGCGTTTAACAAACTACCAGGACAGACGTGTGTTTGGTTTAAGAAAAATAAAAGTACAATTTCATTTTATTGAGTTCTTCAAAGCAAATAAAAAAAACTTCATAAATTGATTCAATTAATAAATAATAATTGTAAAGTCTAAATATCTTTTTACAGTCAATAATAATAATAATAATAATAATAATAGTCCTTTTACACTATCATTATCTATAGAAGTAGTTTTAGCCGTTTAGCCACAATTTGTTCGACACAAAACAAAAACAAGAAGCATGTTTTTAATCAGCAGAATGGCAGCTTCAGATTTTTCCACACAATCAATATTAGGTTTCTGTTTCTCTTTTATATAACACTCAAGTACGGAAATACAGATAATATAGTCATCAGTCAAATTCATTACCTAGTAGTACCATTATTATCATCATAATACCAGGAGAATAAAAACAGTGGCTTTGATATATTTATATTTGTGTGCGTGTGTGTATGTGTGTGTGTGTAAATATATATATATGTATATATATATATACTGTTAAAGTTCGATGGTAGCAGGGTTCAGAGTTCACAGTCCAGCATGAAGACAGTCCGTGCTTCGAAGCGAACAACACGGGCGGTCCAGGGTGGAGGGACAAAATGGTGGCCTGTTGGGGACAGGAGGGGGAATGTGGTGAAAAACGAAGGTTTGCAAAATGAACCAAAGGAGCATGAAATAAAAATCTGTACTTCATGGAAAGCAGCATAGAGTAAAAGAGAGGAGGGTCCAAAAGATGAGGAAGTTTGTTTCTGAAGAACAGCAGCAGGAACGAATTAAATAAATAAAACTTCACTTGACCTCAACAGAAATGAGAAAAGGGTTATTATAGTGTTTGTTGAAATAAAAAATCCTTGGTTTGTTTGTTACAAGAGTGTAAAAATTTACGTGCCAGTTAAGTACGATGAAGCTACTTCATTATTATGCTTTATTATTTTACCCATATAATTAATTAGTTTCATTCAACCTTTCATTTTTGTACACGGTTTACACCTGTACATATGTAGCTAACGTGCAAAACCAGAATTAAATAAATGTAATTGCATTTTTTATTGTCATCTTGGAGTTAAACTACTTTTAAAATATTTAATTTAACTTTCCAAACATTTTGGTGATTTAAAAACGTCCAATTATGTTTTTCATCGAGGTTCTGGATAGTTTGTTTTGTTTGTTTCTTCAGTAAAAATAAATACTTGTCACGTTTGGCCCTCCTTACAACTTGGAGCTAAAATACTTTCACGTTTACTGAAAAGCTAAATGTAAATTATTACGTTTACCGACTCATTCCTCGGCTTCTGAGTAAACGAATAAACACGTGTTCACTCGCTGAGCATTAAAACAGTAAAAAATGTTTAGAAAACATCCGACATATTTAACTGGGCGGAATTTATTTTGGGCTTTGAGAAACATTGAATAGCTACATTTAGTCTCATCGCTTTAACAATGTGATTTATGTTTACTTATTCAATGTTTATTTTCTAAAATATCTTCAATGTGGCTAAACTTTCCATACCATACTTTAAATTATATCTAAAATATAATTTACGTTTGTCTTACACTTGTCTTGGATTTTCATGTTTGTTGACTTTTTGCTCATTCTGTCAGTGTGTTTTGCTTCGCTAGTTTTGGTTAAAGCGTGTTTGTTGTAACAGTAACATTAAAGTTAATCATATTGAAAAAATTAAACCAGCATCCCCAGGCTGCAATCACGTTACTAGAGGTTTGTGTTATATGTTTAGATGAAACCAGAACAAATATTGCCCTAAATGACAAAAATAACAGAAACAAGCTACATAAAAAATGTGAGTTTTTCTCTTGAGAAACATTCTTCAGAGTTGATGTTTAAGGTGACTGATGGATGAAGGGATGTGATAAACGGATGACTGGGTGAAGGAGTGAGGAGGAAAGAGGGGATTCTTACACTTCAGGACACGATATAAGATGATCAGCTGCGTTTTTCAGCAGAGTAAAAAAAGTTTCGGCTGTCCAAAGCTGCAGTCAAGCCACAACGAAAACAGAGAGAGGAAAAGGATGGATGGAGGGATGGATGAAAGGAGGAAGTGAAGAAGGTGGCCATTTTCTCTCATGTACCGGCTTTTCTTAATTCCTATAATCAAACTACATCTTAAATCATCGTCCGTTGTCACGCCCCCTCTTTTCTTCTTCTTCTCTTCCTCCAGCTCATTTGTGTCCTTTTTTCCCGCTTCTGAACTTTCCGTCTTCCTCCTTTGTTTCCATCCCCAGCTCCTTCTTCCTTTCTACAACGGGAACACCAGGAACCCAGAGAAGGTGGAGTATTTCCATCCGCCCATCAGGTTTCCTCTTTCCAGTTTGAGGTAGGCCCGGTCGCCCTTCTCCATCTGGATCAGAACGCCGTTGCTGGCAGCTTCGCGTGTCACATCCTGGTCGCCGGCGAATGCAGAGATCACCGGCCAGCCGTTGTGCATCAGGCTCACCTGGACGAGGAAAAACACAAACCGGGTTAGTCTACAGAAATAAATTTGCCCTTTAAAAATGTGAATTTCTGAATTTTAAAGATTTTTTTTTAATTTTAAAGACTTGTCAGCATAAATATTTATCTTTGATAATATTAGGCCTATCACAATAAATAGTCTCAGAAGTAATAGCAATAAACGATAATATTGTTGTATTGAGACCACTTTCAGGTAATATTGTGGTAATGGCATAATAATCCCCAAACACATTCTAAAGATTTTTAATTTCTAGTATGAAAAACCCTTAAATTAAACAGACTCTCCGTTTCTACATGACTGTAAACAATGAAAGAGGCTCCAATGTGGCAAGCAATAAATCAATTGATCTCATGATAGATTACAACAAGCTCAATAATTTCCATTTGGGAGATTTATAGTCTTTCTCTTTTTTCTCTTTTCACCAAAAACTGTATAAAAGTCTGCAGTCTGGAGCTTTGATGCTGCCTTGGACTTTATAATTAATTTTATTTAATGTTTCTGTTTATTTCAGGATATTTAAAATGTTTAGTTCCAGTGTGAATTTAAAGTTTATTGATCTTTGAGAATGCGTTTTTGCGTTGTGCCATAAATGGTCTCCAAACAACAATATTATCGTTTATTGCAATAACTTCTGGGACAATTTATCTTCCAGCAAAATTTCATTGTGACAGGTTTATTTAGTTCACATGTAGACCAGGGATTATTATAAATAGTGACATTAGGATCACTATTTATGCAACACATCCAATAATTATGTGGTTATTTTGGAACAGCATATTTATCTGCAGTTTCATACAGTCAGCACATTATTAATAGATTTACCGAGATGGAGGGTCTTTTTCTTCCTCCTGAATTCAACAAAACCCCACAGAGCCAACGACGGAGAAAAAGAAAAAGACGGAGATTGTGTCTGACTCAACAAATATTTCAATAGGGAATAACATCTTGGTACAGAAAGAAGTGTCTGTCAGACGTTTCCCTCCTCTTCTTTAAACAGGCAGCAGCTTTCATCACTTCTCTTTGGAGCTACAACAGAAACACTGGCTCTCCTGGGATTTGATTCCCCTTCTTATGCTTCACTTTAAATAACAACATTGTTTTGTGCCGGCTCTGGTAACGGCGCAGTAGTAAAACAAACTGAAACGAATGCTGGGGAAACGTCTTGTTTTTATGCAGGAATACATTTTATAAGCCGAGTGGGATTACAGGCCGTCCTGCGAGAAGATGCTGAGCCTCCTGACGGGAAAAGGGAAACGACACGGTTTCTCTTGTATTTAATTTCTACAGCCGGTTGTACAATCATGTTTCTGCAAGAATAAACAGAAGTGGATGAAGCCGCTGTATTTTTTTTGTTCTCTAGCTCAGATTTTGGAGTACTGAGGCAAAGCTTCGTCTCCAGCACAAAGAACCAGAATCATTTGCACATGAAATAGGCATAAAGAAATAAATCAATACATCAGTGTTAATGGAGAGAATTTCCTCAATAATTTTATAGTGATTTACAGAAAAAACAAGTTATTTGTCGTTTTCTGTTTTGATCATTTCTTTGCTTTTTATACCCTGCTCTTATATTTAGTTATTGTCTCTTTGTGTTTCGATTTGATTCATTAGATTAGTCTTTATTTGTGTTTATGGTTTTCTTTCATTTTCCGTTTCTATAATATAACTATATATAATATCCCCTTAATGGCTGCTAATCATTGTCTCATCATTTGCCCCCTGTTTCTGCCCCAGCTGCATCACTTGTCACACTATCTGCGTTTCCATAACAAATGTGCACAAAACTTTGTCAATATTCTGACGAAATGCAATTTCGCAATTGCTGTGTTTCCAATAAATAATCTAATCAACTGAAATCACACGTGAATAAGTTTGTTCACACTTCAAGTCAATGAAAAACATGCAGCGCCATCATCCTCTAACTCAGCGGTTCCCAAAGTGGGGGGCGCGCCCCCTAGAGGGGCGCAAGAAGCAGTATGGGTGAATGGAAAAAAAAAAAAGTTACACAAAAGCGTTTCACTGTAAAGATGGCTTGTAGTTTGTTTTGTTGCAACCTGAAGTGTGAAATAAACTTCAGTGGAGTTTGAAAACAAAATATGTGTAAAGGTTTATGTCTGGTTGAACGATGTGTGCCCACATTTTCTTCTTTTTTGGGGGGAATTTTACTGTAATCCATCGGGGGGCCCAGAAAACCTTTGGGAACCTCTGCTGTAACTACTTCCTGTCTTCTTCTTTGTGGTTTGCGCCATTGGCAGCATCCAGTTGTTGACGATGGGACTCGTAAATTAGGTGTTTCCATCTACTGGTGTGGCGCGAGTCAACCAGACTAATGAAAGTGTAATTTCATCAGATGTTGGCGGTTGACAGAGGGTGGTAATAAACCAGGTGTGGAGGTGGCAAACTAGCACATCTCAACAGAGAAAGTCCTCCTCTCAAGTTGGCACTTCAAGTTTTTTCTGAGGCTTTTGCCTCTGGTAAGGCACAGATGGATGGGAGCGTTGCACCACTCACATCACATTCTGCAAACGTGTTTCCATTTTCATCTGAACAGATTAAGTCTTTTTGGGAAAAACCTAAAACCATCTCAAGGATGGGTCAACGTTTTTGGAAAATTGAAGGGGTCATTTCAAATTTTGCTGTTCCTGTCAACCTTTCCCAATGAGATACTTCAACACTGATGGAAACACTGCTATTGAATCCAGTTCAGTTTAATTATATGGAGCAGATTCATATCAAATGTCATATCAAACAGCATCAACTAAAAATAACTTCTGAACTCTTCTGTGCATCAAAGTATCATAGAGTAAAAATGGAGACCATCTGTTTGCTCCAAACTGGGTCATCAACAGAACAATGATCCCAAGCACTGTGACAAATCTACAGCAGAATGACTGGGAAAAAATAAAATAAAATAAAAAATCAATGGTGCTGCAATGGTTCAAGTCAAAGTCCAGATCGCTGAAGAAAATGCAAAAAATGTTTTAATCCATTTTAATTTGATGTAGTTGCATTTCCTTTACCATAAAAGGAAATCCCTGTATAGAAAGCCATAAAGCTGTAAACTGTTTTGTGACCATTTGACAAGCTGCTTCAATGCATTTATTGGAGAAGTTTGAATAATAATTTATTTGGTCTTTATGTTTGTTTAATAGTTGAGAGGGTTTAGTTTAAAAGCAGCTCAGACAGTTTTATAACAGCAGTCATGATTTAAAGAAAAACATTTTATTTGTACACACTTATTGAAAAGCACTCAATAAGCTGCCCTCTACATGTTCAAGGATAAAAACACTGAATTTGAAGTTCTCTGTTGAAGAACGACGTTTGAGGATGTAAAGTTTTCCCAGCTTCTTTACATCAATGACAACATGAAGCTTTTTACAGCAAAAGAATCAATTTCCCTTAAATTCTCACCTGAGTGCTAAATTAGTGGAAATATTTCCTTTCACCCCACAAAAATATGTAATTGTAAAACTGTCACTAACTGATGGAGCAAAATCATAAACATCCCATAATTATACACTTAACCAGCTCATTTGGCCTGATGGTCAGGACAGTGTGTGTGTGTGTGTGTGTGTGTGTGGTGTGTGTGTGGGGGGGGCAGAAGATGGAGAGCCTGTCAGAGTCAAGAGCTCTCTTGGCCTGGCACTCCTTTTAATAGACAACTGAACTTGGCGACTCACTCGGGCTGGATGAGTGTGTGTGTGTGTGTGTGTGTGTGTGTGTGTGTGTGTGTGTGTGTGTGTGTTGCTTTGAACACCTCATGGATGAATCTGATAAAAACACTCAGCCTACACTTAAATTATTTTTTGCAATTGTCAGAAGAGAAAAAGAGAAAAGGTCAGGGCCAGAAAAAGAACACTTCAATATCTTGAAAATGTATTCATTTAAGTCTGAAACATATATTAGAGGATATAAATTTGCCAATAGAAAACATTTTCAATTACAAAGTATATGTTGAATTTACACATAATGTTACGTATACGTCCACAAACAAACCATTTTAGATTGTGTAAAGAATATTTCTGAAGCTGCTGTCAAATAGTTTCACTTTTTTTTCTCCATTTTTGTTACTATGCTCACCAAAAAAAAATTATTTGGATCTAAACGTGGATTTTTGTGCTCATCTTCTGACTTGGGTACCATGTTTTGGGAACAAGGGTGTGGAGTTCAGCGTTTCGCTGCATCAGGACCAGGTGTGTTACTTTTGCTGAGGCATCTCTGGCTGCATTTCCGTTACAAATGTGCGCAATTTGATATTCTGTGAATGTCAAACACAATTTTGCAATTGCGGTGTTTCCATTAAACAGGAAATTATTCACAACAGTTATTTAAGTCTGAAAAATATATAAATTTACAAAAAAAGCATTGATTTTCAATTATAAAGCATATGCTGCCTTCAAAGTTGCAATAATTTGCACGTAATGTCATGTAGATGTTCACGTCCACGAATGACCGTTTTACTTTGTGCAAGGAATATTTCTGAAGCTACTGCCAAATCAAATACTTTCACTTTTTTTCCATTTATGTTGTCATACTCAAAAAATATATAGTTTTGGATCTCAATATTTTAGCTTGGATCATTTTTTAACGATGAGTCATTAAAAAAACATGGCCGCAGCAACGACGTAAACACTTGAATAAGATTCATATTTCAGCCTCATTGCAAGGCAACTTTATTTACATTATTTAAAGTGCTAGTACATAAGGTAAAAACATAATGTTGTACAATACAAACCAATATAATAGTTGGTTAATACTTTGCACTCATCATCCACCATCAGAAGAGACTTTGTCGTCTTAGTTGGGCCTTGGTTCATCTCACGATGTAAGATAAAGTCATTTGCTGTGGCAATGTCCAGAAAGTGCAGCACCGAGGTTCGGTGCAAGTGATTTGTTTTTCAGGTTAAGTTGATCTGAAAGGTCTTTCTATATTTTTATTGCAGGTCACAACTGGGGGTGAACAGTCCATTTCCATCCTTCATGCTTAGTTACCATTTCCAGAGAAAGCAGGATGGATGGTGGCGCACACTAAGACCTATGAACAATTTGCGACAAGAGTAAAAATTGTCCATGTAAACGTGGTGCCAAGGGAGGATGTGTGAATGAGGTTCATGACTTCATAAGAGTTTTGCCAGTGTACATACTAAATTTGATGGTGCAGCCAGTGCTTGACGCAGCCAAAACAAACATTTAGTTGGCTTTAGTTGGCTTCTCATGCACCGTTATTTCAGCCTTTGCCTTAGTTGACACAATCTGGCCTCAAACTCCTGGGGTGGAAATAAGTGGGACCTGCACTGAGGATGTCATCATAGAGGCCTGGCTCTAAACAGTTTGTCCAGTTGATCACTTCTTTCGATCAGCCTGTGACTTTCCAAAATATTGATCAGAACCTATCTCTTCACATAACTTTGTGAGGCAGACAAATTATTATTTTGTTTCCAGTAGTCCTGAAAACTGAATATTAGTGGTTTCTCAAATAATATCATCAATGTTCTGAAATTGTTTGCCTATCTTGGGAGGAATGTTGTTTAAAATCTAAACATCTGTTTTGAGATTTTGGAAACAATCAGTTTATTATTGTCCCAATAAATCTGAATTCTTATTATTCTAACTTTTACTCCACAATAAGGCTAAATGGTACTATAAATACCCATCCCTAACAATTTCTTTGTTTTTGTCACAACTTGTGACAGACACAAGTTTTTGTCACTTGTGTGACAAAAACACACAAGTGACAAGTTGTCACAACTTGTTTTTGTTGTGACAAAAACAAAACAAAAAATAATTTTTGTTGTAAAACAAATATAATTACAGTTACTGTAAAAGGATGAAGATGTGATGGACAGATTAAAGAAGATACAAAACACAAATCCAGTAAATAATGTGCAAACCTGACCCTAAGGTTGTTTCACCAATTGATATAAACTTTATAAACACATTTATGGTGTAGCTTCCTGTAAATCAGGGCAAAGCAGATCAGAGAAAAACATAAGTCCAAGTGTAGTGATGGATTCAGACCTGAACCTCCACAGCCACAGAAAGACAGTTAAAAATTCAGGACTAATGTCCCACCAAGAGACAGAGACAGAGTTTTACTCCATTTTCATGCAACACTAAACTGATCTGTACATGTTTTGTAATCAGACATTTTAGAGTTGAAAAAATGGTGCTGTGAGATTCAAAACTAGCTTTTTTCCACAAAAAGAAAAGCCTTTGGTTTGAATGACAGGAACAGATGATACTGATGCAGACAAAAAAAGAAAGCAGAGGTAAAAAAAAAAAAAAAAAAACCCCAAAAAACCCAAAACAGAAGTGGCGCAGTGGAAAGAACAAGCTCAGGGAGATTGGGACATGGTTTCTGTCCAAAGTGCAAAAACTGCTTCCAAACAGAGACGGCAGACAACTGCGTCCCACAACGCTCAGACACACCTGCCTCCAGGTCACTGAGGTGGAAATCAAACCTCACGCACCAGCTCTCTGAGGTGTGGATTTAAAACCGTTATCCTAAAATAATGGCTTTAACAAAGTGTGTAAAATCAGTGCTGCAAACACTGACGTCAAACATTTCCATACGAACCCAGAAGGTTGATTTAAATCCAAATAACGATCTGATGTCTCAAGCAAAACAAAAGTTTATTATCAAAGTGCCCAAACTTTCAGATTCCTGATTTAATTTTTGTAAAATTTAGGCCCTTTCTGCAAGTTTTTGTCATTGAAATACCTGCAAATCAACAGACTTGATGATTGATTTTCACTTTTTTGACTACTAGTATTAGACCATTGGAAAAGAAAAGTAGGAGGAAACATTTTCTTATTGCTCAGTTGGAAATTAGGAGAAGTTTAAAAGTATTATAAAATAACTGATATGATGGAAATGAGAATAAAAAGAGAACAAAAATGTTGAAATGACTGGACGAGTTGGATTTACAAGTCAAAAATGAGAAAAAAAAAGTGTAAATGAGTCAAAATGATGAAAAAATAGTTGAAATTACAAGAGAAATGCTGAAAAACTAACAAAGTTTAATGTTTGCGAAAATACTCAGATGTCACAAAAGTGAAATGATGAAGTAATTCAACAATAAAGTCAAAATGACAATAAAATTTTTTACATGACTAGAAAATCAAAATTATGAAAAAAGTTTAAATGGCCAAAAAGTCAAAATAAAATATAGTTATATTAATAATTAAGTCGAATGGAGTAAATACTCTAAATGGCTGTCAAGTAAAATGTCTTCTGGGGAATAAATGCTTAAAGTTAAAAACAGATACAAAATCAAAGTTTTTACTCTTTATTATTATTAAAACACTGTCAAATCAAAGTAATAAATTATTTTTTTATCAAACACATTAACATATATGTAATACTTATTGTTGAATAATTGTTTTGTCCAAGGATACAAAAAAAAAAAATCTAAGCATGAATGTTGTTCCATATTTGTGAAAACAACATATAAGCATCTTTTAAAATAAATCTAAAGTACGTATTTTAAAACAAAGGCAGAAAGGAACTAATTAGCTTGTTAGGTGGTTGTGAATCCACAGGGATCATTTTAATTTAACATTTTAAACAACTTTTAAGATCTGGAAACCAAAGAAACATACCGTCTTCACACAGTCCAAACATTTAGTCCATTCTCTCTGGTTGACGAGTCTTTGCCGGGTCGATAACGGGAACACAACTTCACATGGAAACACAGATGTTGTTCAGCACCAAATGCAACAATGATCCGGTTTGAAATTGCAGGCTGTTATTATCCACTAACATGTTTCCTGTTGACATTTCCAGTTTGAGTTGATTCAGATTGCAAAGGTTAGCTGTAACAGGAGGTGTGAAATCTCCATGATCCAAACCATAACCTCCTCAACAATGTTCTGATTCCCCCGTGTTTTCTCAACACACACCCAGCTGCTCGGGGGGTAAGTGTGTGAGGTTATGGCAGTGATGTATAGCAGCAATAAAACCATGAACGCTGTGGTCATCGCTGTATGAATCAACCCCACATTGTGATTGTTTACCTCCTCTCCAACATGCAGAAGCACAGATAATCTACAATTACCACCATAAAAATAAAAAAGGATGAACGTGAGGCGCTGCATAACGTCAATTGATCTGCAGTCATTATTGGAAAAGGCCAACAGAAAAAAAGAGAAAGAAGAGGATGGGGATATAAGGACAGTGACAAAAGGGGGTTCAAAGGCAGAAGGACGTGGAGGAAAAAGAAAAATTCAAAATGTACTAAAGAGAAAAATCTGACATCTCGGTGCAGCACGACTTCCTGTCCAGATTTTGACATGACTATAATGCTTTTCTGGTTTTGTATTTCACAACCTGTCTTCTCACCATCACTTCCAAATCATCTCTTTTCAGATCCACATCTTTCTCCTTTAGATTCTCCACTTTCCTTTCTGAGCCATTTTCCTTAAAACTTTTTTGTTTCCACACAACCAGGACTAAAGACAATGGACTCCTTCAAAGGGAGACGTTCTTTACCTCTGATGAAGGAATAAAAAAGTACAGAGAAAGTGACCAAAGAGTAAACATGAAAAAATATAGATGCATTTAAAAAATAAGAATGAAAACAAATACTGATGTGAAGAAACTATAGAAACGGTGCAGGAAAATGCAGAGGACGTTTATGCGGAAAGAACAATTTAAATACAAATGCTATTGCTATATTTAAAGATATCAGACATTATTACCTGTTCTACTTCTATTTATGACTGATACCAGTATGGTAAAAAAAACAAAAAAACAACAAAGAACAGCATCGTCCAAAACCAATGTTCATAGCGATATATTGTCCATCCTAAGACAAGCAAGGCATAAATTATCAGTAACGTTTTTTGCATTAAATACATAAAAAGAAATAAAAGAAATCCAGGAGGATAATTCTCCCACATCCACAAAGGAATGAGTCAAGACTGTGGTCATGAGCTATGCATAGTTATATAACAGAGTACATTTTTGAAATAGCCTACAGTCGTAGCCGAAGGGAGCATGTAGACATTTGAAAGTGGTCCGAAAATGGAGCCTGGAGGAACCTCACATATGATCTTTGTTAGATTACATTTAAGATTACGATGGTCATGAATAATGCAAAGTCCAAAAAGAACTCAAAAAAACAAAAGCAACAGAAAAATGGTGCAACCACAGAAAACAGAAAGAAAAATGCTGCAAACAACAAAAGCAGCAACTATGAAACTTTGCAAACTTGCTCCACAAAATGGGAGTCCTCCAGACCACTAGGGGGAGTCGACCACCAACAACCTGACACTTAAGACAGGATTAACTGTCTTTATGTACGTACAAGCTAATAAATTAAAAAATATATATATCACAAAACCAGAGACTAAATATATCAATGCCTTGCATATTTTGTGAAACCTTCTGGGGAAAACAGGACAGAAAACATCGATCTCGCCACTCATTTCTCTGTTTGTCCATATTGCTCCTTAAAGTTAGGTTTTTATTCTGGATTTGTGAAATGAGAACACAGCGAGGGCAGTCGCTGCCAAAGCACAGCTGGTCCAATCAAAACACTTTCTCCAGTTTTAGTCCGTCTTCCACAAGATGGAGGCTGTTGCTGTAAATAACAATGTCCCTCTGCAGTAAGGTTCTCTGCTCTCCTTAGGATGCAAAGAAGTCATTCTTATTCCTTATTGGTCTGATGGAACAACCTCCTGGATCTAAGCGAACAGTTTGTCTCAGGTTCTGCTTCCAAAAAAACAAAAAAAAAAATCTAAGTTTCTTTCATTTAAACAGGGCAACATGACATGTCGTCGTCTTCAACTGAAAAATCTCTGCTTTTAATATTCAACACATAAACCATAATTTGGTTCTGCAACTAGAGATGCACCCATCCACTATTTTCATTTCCAATGCGATGTAAATATCAGATATTAAGATATTTCACTTTTTCCAAATACAAAGTGCAAAAAAAAAAAAAATCCCCAAAACAACAGATTTTGCCTCAGTGCTGGAGGCACTGATGACTCATGATAAATGCGCCACACTTACAGAAAACACTTTTAAACAAAATGTGGCGAGCAGAATGGCGATCGACAACATCTTCAAAGTGCTTGGCAAAATAATAAATATTACTAAATCGCTAAAGATTATATATAATATTTGGTTGGTTATTGTATCTCAGATGTTCGACATTGATGTTTTGAATATCAAATTTATTAATCCAGTTGGAGGAACTCTTATTGAAATACAGACCACAATGATAAAAGCTACATTTTATCGTTAAAATGGAGGTAATCATCCCAGTTTAAAACAGTAATAACACATAGCCCTTCCTCCTTTTAAAAAAAAACTAAAAACATTGAGAAGCAATGGTTTGAATAAAATATACTGCTGACAAATAGTTTCGATTTACTAATGCTGTCGGCTGTACATCTACATTAATGTTGGAAAGTAAAACTGAGCCAAGAAGCAAAGTCTAGGGAAATGTACATAAATAATATCACAAATAGTGTTTATGTATAGAGACCATAACGTTTAAAAACTTTATTTAATAGACAATTTATCTGGGCCCCTCAAGTTTTATTGGACAGTTTGACAGATAAAAATATTTCAAGATTTAATTTTAATTATTTAAGGACATTTAGTAAATAATTAAATAAATTATTTAAAATTACGATACATTTATTTAATGATGTATCTGTTTAATTCTGCCCCGTTTGGCCCGCAATACTCAGCCATAACAATATTAATATCAGAGATCAATATGGGTCTAAATTTTAATATTGGTGCATTCCTAAAAAACATAATTGATTGGTTCTTAATCAATAATCAGTGACCAGGTTCTGCAGAAAGCTGCCATGATGTTAAATCTTAAATTTAAACTCAGTGGGTTGGATTAATGCTGAGCAATAACAACAAAAAGCGAGACTGCTGAGTCACCGGTCTGTCTGAGTCAGTGGTTGCCACGGTGACGCCCAAAAGGAAGCTTCTTCTGGCCAGAAATCAAAAATTGTCTCCTGTGATTAATTTGAGTTGTGAGGCCCAAATGAAAGACACGACCCAGGAGAATTGCTCTCGTTCATTTCAAATGGAGTCGCATTTTGATGCTGTAATCGCATCTTTAATTATGGAAAACTGATCAATCATTTTTGGCAAATACAGAAATAATTTAAAATAACTCATTACTGCACTTTTGAGGACTGAAGTAAGTGTAAAAATGTTCTCTAATGTCTTGAATATTTTGTTAAAACAGCCCATTTATTCAAATAATTAAATGAGCAATTTAATTCATTCTAAACTAGAAATAGAACAAAAATAAATAATAGAAATTAAATTACAAAAAATTTAATTATAAACAGTAGGAGGATTCAAATTACTGCAATTTGAGGGGGTGGGTATGTATCGTATAGTTTGTCATTTATAGTGATAAATCTGACAAGAACTTTCCTTTATTGTCACTATAAATTGCAAGTAAATTATTTGAAAACCTCAAAAACTGTTGATTTTACCATCAGTTGATAATTTTTTTGTTTTTTTGTTCTAGACATCATAAATACTGCCAAGCTTGTGTGAATCGAAGTTCAGTGAATATTCCATCAGGTGTATTATATATTGAGTTTGATCACTTGTCTATCACAATATAGATCATTATAGATTTATTGTCCATCTATACCAAGAAATAAAGCCTTAGAGGATCTGGTCTAATAATGCTTTGAAAATGAAGAGAAAATTCAAACTCCATGCAGAAAGATCCAGAAAGTTACCAGCTGCACCTCCCTCCCGCCTGAAAATAATACCTAATAGGATTAAACACATTAAATATAAAAAAGGAAACATTCCCATCATCTAATCTTCTTCACATATGAGCAAAAATCCACCTTCTGTAATGTTCTGCCAAACTGAACACACATCTATTGGATAAAAACCAAACCATGCATCTGGCTTATACGCTCTTTGTGTGTCTACGTTACTCATAATTCACATAAATCTGTTCATGCAGACTCCTTGTGGGAACTAACGTCTCTTTTGGCAGCAAAAATAAAGTCCCAGCAAGGAAAATAAATCAATTCTGAGACGAGATTCTGGTTTAAAGTTCGACCGAGGATACATTTAGATAAGCAGCAGTTAGTTAGCTGCACAGCTTGTCTCCAGTAATGAGATGAAAGCAAATTAAAGAGCATCTTCTGTTATCGCTCATCCCAAACCGTGCAGAGAAATGCTTTGTTATAAGATAATCATCATAGTTATTTGTCTCTAATTGCTACACATGATTTAAAAGGATACCCTTCTTTTGCATTGATATATTTTGAGCCTTTATCTCCCGACAAAAGAATTTCACTCAACTCAGCCACCATGTTTTACTCACAAATAGATTTATTAAAATAAAAAAGAAGAGCCTAATGAACATGACCGAAAGGTGAGAGTTTATATTTGACCTTTTGGGATAATTTCCGAAGCGTTGTTCTGCACTCCTGGATTCTTATTAGTGTTGCCATCAATGAATATCAATTTACATGTTATGTATGATCACCATGACCTTTTCTGCAGAGATCAGAAAGTATGGCTCCACATTACGATGTTTGGCAAATGAAAGGCAACATCTGAGATCTATAAGTCCATCCACAAAGAAACGCAAAATTATCTCAGTAAGTTAGGAACATCAATCTTATTGGATCTCTTAAGAGAAACGTTACTAGACATAAAATAAAGGTACTAAATATTATATAAACTATATTTTATCCCAACATTAGGATGAACAAAAGTTGTTATTCATCACTTCCCCAACAAAAGGCTGAACTAAAGTCTAACAGGATTAAAAGGAGATTTTGTTTGGCGTGTTTTCATCAATGTGTGATAGACGTGTAAAATTCGTGGATAAACATGAAAACATGGCAACCTTCTAGCGCGTGAGACTCACCCAGAGGCCGTGTGTTGCACGATGACGCTCTCGCTTACACTAAAATAGAAAATGAGTCTGCTGGAGTATGCAATAATTTCACTGAGCTCCGATCCAGAACCGCACGGCATTCTGGGAGATGTAGGCAGATGAAAGGCCTTTAGCCGCTCAACTTCTCACAGCTATCCAAGATAGATTGGTGCAATCAAATCACTCACTCGTCGGTTGCCTAGCAACAACTGGCTGAGCAACAAGCGCAGCAGCAGTTTAAAGTTTTGATGTAACTTAGTGGGGTGAAAACTGGATAAAATCAGGAAAAAGTTTATCACTAATTCAGATATTTAAAAAAAAACTAATCAATAACTATTGATCTACAAAATGCTTTTACTTTTCCAGCCATATCATCCAGTCCTAATGATAAATATTTTTATTTTTAGCTGTAGCGATTCTGTGTTTTAGTTCTATTGGGGTCCATTTGGTTATGTGTACTTGTTATAAGTTGCATTGTGATCTTTATTGTTATATATAGAGTGTTATGGGCTTCCCCTGTCTGACTCTGCTGACATCTGATAGGCCTGCCATGTGGGCGGGGGGTCGGTGGAGCGGACCGGAAGCTCCACGGCGAGCTTCACCGCTAGCTCAGAGTTAGCGGTGAAGCTATCAGTTGAGTGTTTGTTAGAGGCGTGAGCTGCAGCCTCGGGAATAGCAGCTTGTACTCATTCGAATAAACCCTTTTCAACGCGGGACTACATCTGCAGTGTTTGTGTCATTTCAAAACCAACAAGAAATGGAGAGTAAACAGAAATGGTCAAAAGGATGGGAATATTTTAAACAACTTCTTCATGGAAGTCTTAGCAGCCATATTCCAACCTTTACACCCCACAAAAATCTGATTTGTGCCACATGACTTGTCAACTTGACTTTGTTGCTATTTTTACTGACTTTACAGACCAAAAAAAAAAAAAAAAAAAAGGTCTTGACTAAACTGTTAGTAGGGAGTTCAGCCTTTCTAATAATCAGCAATCACCCAGAAAGCTGCAAATCGCTGAACTTCTAGAAGAAACCAGATGCAGAAAATCAGACTGAAGCAAGCAGTGTCGACAGTTAGCTTTGTCTTTATGAGCCTCCCTCGTCTTGTTATGTTCTGCACTGTGTCAATCTTATTATCTTTATTGTCAGCTCCCATTGCTCGACAACTTTAAAATCGATCTGTAAAAGACGGTGTCCGTTACTTCGTCTGAGCGCTGCTGTGTGACGTCAGCATTTTTCTCCTGCAGGTTGCTTCGAAGTCAGAAACCGTTCACACAAAAGTCTGACTGGGGTCACGTTTAATTAGCAGCATGGAAGACCATGCAAAAAACTGATTTGAGAAAAAAATAAATAGAAACTGGAATCAAGGATCAATTTTCCTGGACGATAAATTGTCCCAGAAGGTATTGTGATCAACGACAATATTGTTTAGAGACCATTTTTCAGTAATATAATGGTACAGTAGTACAACATTCTGAACTTTAAATTCTAATAAACATTTAACCCTAAAACTGGAAGACACTTTAAATATCCAAAATAAATGGAAACAACAAATAAAATGAGTTATGAAGGGAAAAAGCCTCGTTGAGACCAAAGCACCAACCCAGGACTTTAATCATCCACCAAAGAGAGGAGAGAAAATCAAATAATTATGCAAATGGAAATAAAGTTTGCTTTAATTTCTAAACTGTTTTAACAACTGAGAACACCTGAATACAATTTAATATCGCCAACAGAAAGCATGCTTTGTTTGGCCCACTCAGAAACCACATCAGAATAAAGTAGCATGTGAAATTATAGAGGGAATAATAGAAACCACAATCATTTTGGTGGATTTTGGGAGAGATGTAGAGTTTCATGTAATGATGTAATGATGTTATAGTCCCAACAGAATGACCTTCTGTAAACGCTGCTATTATGAGGGCGGTGTATGAAGAAGCACTTCCTTCAGATTCATAATGCACCAGCATGGGAGGCATTTTAGTTTCCTCCTGAAGCTCCCAATTAATACTCAGACGCGGCGTTAACACGAGGCCTTTACGAACGTGAACCGGCATTTACAAGACATCTGCAAAAATATTCCCAATTCTCCACAAAACCTGCTGCTGCTCAACTTCAAGGACAAAAAAAAAGTAAATGTTGAGTCAGTTTGATCTAATTTCAGAAGAAATCCTTTAATTTCTGAACCATCAGGGCGATTGGCGATTAGTGGACACTGCTGGTTGCTGTTCAGGTAGTTTTGTCAAATCTCTGTGGGAAGTTACAAACAAATAAGTTTTCAGCTTGGCCAGCTTGACTAGAGCATCCAAAAAGTGCTTTCTTGTTCCCTTGGTAAGAGAATCAACCAAAGGCCGCTTTTTGCAGTGTTTTCAACCAGAAGTGTACAAATAAATCAATCCGATTTTCTTAATTTTGGGAGATCTGCAATTGGTCAATGAGAAGCCAATCTCATCTACCTCTGGTCTGAAAATCAGATACTCTCCTTTCGCTCTACCATGACAAAACTATAGTCACCCCACTGTTAACTTAGATGCTATATGTAGCGACTTTTAAGCCAAAAAATAAATAAATAGATACTGGCCCAAAATCAGCGTTTTAATGAACGGTTATCAGCCAAACTGTACCACTACTTCCAACCATATAGTTGTCAAAGAGACTCAGTTAAACTTAAATCTATCAGATAAAGATTTAAAAGTCACAGGAAGCTGGTTTGTGGATTAGCCAACATAAAGGGTGTTTTGGCCTGATAGTCCGGCAGATTTGGACCAAAATATCAACATTTGTTAATTTTCAGCTGCTGCGGTTCTCTTTCTCACTGTGTCAAATGAACCAAACCCTTGGAGAATCCTGTTCCCCTCCTCGCCTGTGGGGGCGCTGCAACAAGAACCACTGAATAAATACCACATGAAAACCTCTGAAGAAGACACTGAGCGCAACTTCCTGCGTCACGAAATGCAAACAGAAATGGAGTAGAGCCAGATTTTAGTATTTCTCTTTGGTAAAAATCCATTAGCCATTTTTTCCGCCAGCGTGAGACGAGAGTTTGATTTGGTTGTATTCACCCAGAATGCCGTGCACGATAGTCCACTTTATGCTTTCAAAGCGGTTCAAGAGCATTCTTTGTGTTTGTGGAGCAATGATTGCTGTCCCATGCAGTTATTTATTATAATACCGCAAAGTAGTATGATAAAACTTTAAGTTCAAGCCCAATCTCAAAACCCGATGCTCCAGTTTTGGTGAAAACTTTATCATAAATGTTTTACTAAGAAAATATTTTTATTTTAAAGAGAGGTAAGAATCAGAAAAATTTAAAGAAATTATTTAATGTATAGAAGATTAGGCCTGTCATGACAAATTTAGAAGTTATTGCAATAAACAGTAACATTGTTGTTTTAAGACCATTTTCAAGTAATGTTATAGTAATGGCATAGTAATGCAAGAACACAGTCTCAAAGATCAATAAGCTTTAACTTCTATTGAACATTCAACACTGGAAGTGGAAGACATTTTAAATATAAAAATAAACAAATAAGACAACAGGAACAACAAATAAAATGAATTATGAAGTCTTGAAAGAAAACTGTGCTTCAAAAAAGAGCTAGTTAAGATCAAAGCACCAAACTGAAGACCAGTTTTGGCAGAAAGGGAGAAAAGAGAAAAACAATAAATCGTGCAAATGGAAATTGAGCTTGTTTTGATTTGTCAGGCATTGCGTCAGCCCTATAGGAGATAAAATCTAAAGTCAGTGAATGTATTTATTCCAGTCTGTTAAGGCGTGGCACTGGAGATGAAAACAGTTGCATCTGAAGGAAGATGTGTAGAAGTAGAGTAAATAGGAGCTGAAGAGTCACATCGCAGGCAGATCAGATACCTTTCATTTGCAACATTTTTGTTTTAATTGGTAGGAAAACTGCTTGCTTTTATCACCTTTCACATTTTCATCCAGAAATCCAGGTAAAAAACAGTTTATTCTTCCCTCCACATCCAAAACCTGCTCATCAATGGTTTCTCCAGATGTGTGGCCTTCTTCAAACCTCTCTGAACCTCTTCGTTCTCCTTCCATCTTCTCCAATTATTTGCTCAACCCATATCTTGGTTCCTGTAGCTCCCCCCGTTTGCTCTCCATTCTTCCTCGTCCCATATCCTCTTCCTCCCGCTGCCTCTCATCTCCTGAACGCTCCACGGTGGCCGCCTCTCAGACAATTAAGCGGTGGGAGTTTTCAGCGCAGCAGATGTGCAGGACGGATGACGGGCGGCGCGTTGGACGGATTCGATTTCTGTTTATGTCGAGAACTGAAGTGTTTCTGCTCGCTTAAATATTCAAAAAATGAAGTGAAAGATGCCGTCCAAGCAGGAGATTGAGTAAAAGTTAAACTCATTTGCTGTTTCAATCACATTAAATAAATGTAAGCATTTATTTAATGTTTCTCTCTAAATTTTTAAGATTTAGAGAGAAATCATCATTTTCTGCACAATCCATACAGTCTTAATTACCCCAAGCAGTCATGACTGATGGAGTTCCATCTATAATAATAAAGTAAAACCACTTTATATTGCATCTCTCACAATATAATTTGCGAGAGACACATTGTAATTTCTGCTGGGTGGCTTCTAGCGCAGCATGTTAAAGGCTAAAAATGAATTTTAGCGCTTTGACGCATCCAAAGAATCAAGAGAGCATCTTTGGAGGTGCGCAACACAAATATCTTGACGTTAGGTTTCATGTTTGTGTCTGATTAAACTAAAAACTACTAAAAGAATTATGGAAAAAAGCATTTCCGTCACGGCTCTCCAGACAGATTCCAACCAGATTCTCATAAAAACTTTTACGAGAAAATAATCGGATGCAAATTTAACACACACACACACACACGCACACACACACACACACACACACACACACCCACACACACACACACAGTTAGACTTATTAAACAGTTACCTGTATGGTTTGGCGGTTGTAGACTTTGACTACATGGAAGTTAAAACTGTAAATCCCTTTCCGCGGCGCGATGAAGTTACTTCGTTCCTCGTCAAAATTCCTCCCAACGTTTACTAAAACCTGGAAGAAAAGGAAAAAAATTGTTTAAAAAAAAAAAGTCGTTTTTTAAGAACTTGATGACACTTTAAGTAAAAAAAAAAAAAAAAAACTTAAAATAGAAGAAAAAAAATGCATTTTTTCAACTCAACTGGAAAAAAACTCACTTTTAAATCTCAAAATGAAATCACAAGTGTGTTTCTAAATCAAAACAGTTTCCTGAGGCTATAACATAAAATTTTACATTCTTTAATCAACTTAAAGGAAGATTCAAAAAGAAAAATCATAGATCATTCATTTCTGTAGCTGTGCGCCTATTTTCATGAATGATGACTGAGATGCTTTTAAGGGAAAAATTTATAGTTTTTCATCTTTTATGACACAGTAAGTAAGACTGGGAAGAATTTAAAGAATATCCAAAAGGAAAGGATGCAAAACTGAAATAATAAGGATACAGTTTTCTAACAGCAAAAAGAATCAGACTTTAGCAAATGTCATCATCAATGCACCATATTTACAAGAACTGGTCTGATTTATTTTAATTTTAACAGAATTGGACTTTTATAGTTAAACACATGAAATCTACAAAAATGTTTTATTCCTTTAAAACGCTGAGGTGGAAGAAAAAATGTGCATCGCCATCATTTCTGCAGAGTTAAAAATTTTAAGAGTTTCAAGAGACAAATCGGAACAGCTTCACGGATCAGACAGGAAAAAACAGATAATGATCACAAATATTTAGTTATTTGAGCCTAACTTAACATGTTTTCTCTGTAAACTGACCCAAAACCAACTGACACGAACCTCCCGGACCTTTAAAAACAAACAATAGACCCACCCGGTCAAAGTAGATGACCATGGTTCGGTTGCTCATCTCGGACGGCTCGTGGTTGGTGTTCCGGACCGCGGAGAAAGCCACCTTGGCGCTGCCGGAGCGCACCGAGATGCCGAGCGCCGTGCCCGTCGGGTCCGAGGTCGGGTTGGAGTCGCACACCACCAGGCACTTCCCCTCCAACACGATGGGTTCGGTCTCATTCTGAGCCCGAACCGGGCCAGCAGCGAGCCAGGCGGCACTCAGCAGGCACAGCACCAACATTCCGGACCAGAAAGTAAAAAAAAAAAAAAAAAAAAAAAAAAAAAAAAACCAACAGTAGCAGAAGTTTAAACCTGCGCGAGCCGCTCCGTTCTGCTGCGGTTAACGGTTAAACTCCGAGCCGGATGGGTTCGCTGGTGTTCGCTCCGGTCCAGTCCCGGTCGCTCACCTGGTCTCCTCCTCCTGTCGCACCTGTCAGCGGCTCCTGTTCCGGAACAAACAGAGGGGGAGTCGCGCGCCGAGCGGGCGGACAGCAGCACTCATAGCAGCAGCGCGCGGGAGTGGAAGCTCCGTCTGCTCTCTGGCGCGCGCCTCAATTATTGATAGGCGAGATGTGAGAGATCGGAACACAAAAGGCTCGCGAGGAGGAGACCCCGCCCTCCGGTCCCGAGGTAAACGACAACTCATCAGGATCGGCGCGTGCGCGTAGGTGAGATTTTCCAATCAGCGCGTGCCGACCGCCCCTTTTCCCGCCCTTCGCCTCCTCCTTTAACTCAGTCCCGGTTCTCTTTATCTCTCCATCTGTGAAAAACTATCTGCATCCTCATGGAGTTGTTGTTTTTCCTTCTTGTTTGTTTGTTTCACATATTTCACACGATCAAGAGATTGATTGGTCACTTTCCGGAGAAAGTTTCTAGGAAAATTTTGAGATTAATCTAAGAATTTTTCTAGAAAAAAGTAGGAAAATTCAGAGTTTCTAAAACCGAAAAATATTCAACAGAATGTGGAATTTTCAAAATTTCTACAAAATTTTTTGACTTGAGTTTCAAAGCTTGATAACCTTTCAACTTTTGTAGGTTATAAAAGTTTCAATATTTAAACTTTGAAACTCAGTCAGCACCTTTTGACTTTTAAAATGCAGAAATGTTGAAGATTTTTCTAGAAATTTTCTGAGATTCATTTTCCAGCACATTAAAGTTTCAAAAGCCAAACATTTTTTACTTTTGAAACGCTGTCAAAAAATGTTATAGAAATTTAGAAAATTTGTGAGGTCAATCTGAAAATATTGTTTTTTCTAGCAAATTTTCGACTTTTCAAACCCAGGAATCTTCTTGTTTGTTGTTTTTTTCAAAAAATATTCTGAGATGAATCTAAAAATGTATGAGTCTCCATCAACCTTTTCTAACACGGTACTTCAAATTGTGCAGAAAAACAGTGCTGACAGAAACACAGTTATTAAAATCTATCAGTCTTGAAACAACCACAAAATCATCTCTAAGTCTATAGAGCTACACAAATGGAAAAATGAGAAACAGTGGCAAAAATTCCCTAAAAAAAGGCAGAATTACCAAAGTTATTTCATAAGGACACCAGCCACTCATCCAAGAAGTCACAAAAGGACCATAAATAAAGTGCTAAAGGGATTAACTTATCAGAGAGAGGGTGGGCGAAATGGCATCCAGTTATATTGTGGAAACCACTGCTAACCAAAAAGGACACAAAGGTTTGTCGACACTTCCCAATAAACCTTGATGAACCGCGAGACTTTTGAGAAAATATTCTGCAGCTCAGTAAAGAAAAGTGGAAATTGTCCTGTAACTTCTGGCACAAAATAAAGAGTATTGATCTCCATACTGTTGACACTGGTAGTGGTAGGTAGAGTGACAGTTTAGCTTGCTGCTGCTTCAGTGCCTTGAACCATGATGAGCCATGATGTCTAACTATTAAATTATTATGAAAAAACCATGTCTGGCCTCCAGTTCAAGATATTAAACTTGGAAGGTTTTGCAGCAGAACAATGATTCAAAACTCCAAATGAATTAAACCAGAGTTGTCTGAAAATGTTTAGAAGTTTTTTTTGGGTTTCTCTTGACTGAAACAAGCTGAAAATGTACCAAATCGTGAATATAAATCCAAAGTACTTTGGTTGGACATGTGGCGGATGTGCACTCCATCCATCCATCCATCCATCCATCCATCCATCCATCCATCCATCTTCCGCTTATCCGGAGGATGTGCACTCAAACGACTGAATAACTTCATTAACCAAGAAAAGGTGAGGGGCCTTTCCACTCTGCTAGGGGTCGTCTGGATGTCAACTTTTATCAAAAATGTGTGTTTTGTTCAAATACTGCTTCGGAAAGGTATCATTTTTGTACCCTGGTTAGTTGCTTCAGTAACATTTGTTGAAAAGGAAATGCTTCTTTGACCAGTCTCCAAGTCAAGGAATTTATATTTGTCTCGCGTTTTATTTTTCTACCCAGTTGTTCCATTATTTCTTGGGTTTTATCATTTTCCATGCCCTTCCAGTCTCTGTCAGACTTTCTACCTCCCTGGTTTCCCTCCAATCCTGCAGTTTTCATCCCTGTCTTTATCCTGGTGGGTTTTCCCTCGGCGTCTAATATGAGCTGACGGTGAGTGACAGGCCAGAAAGACTTCTGTGTGACGCCGGGCGCTGGGGACGAGCCACATCTACTCTCCGTCTGTCCACCTTTTCTCCTCCAGACAAACACAGATCCTCATTTCCTTCCTCTTTCCCGGGACCACACTGCTCTGTTGGCACCGTGGCTTCACTGAGTCTTAGGCTGTTTTCACACCTGATTGTCCGGTAGACTCGATTCGATTGGGGACTAAAGTTGCAACACTTGTTAAATTTTCGGCTGCTGTGGTTCTCTTTCACACTGCACTTTGTCAAACCTTTGAAAAACCTGTTCCCCTCCTCGCCTGTGGGGGCGTTGCACCAAGAACCACTGAAAGAAAGGGCACAAAAACCTCAGAAGAAGACACTGAACAACATAAACGGAGTTTCTAGCAGTTGTAGGATTTCTATTTTGCTTTTGGTTAAAGACCACAAAGCATAGCACCCACTAACGTTAGATTTTGGCTGTATTACCCAGAATGCCCTGTGTTTTAGTCCACTTGCTGCTTTTTTAAGCAGTCTCCTGTCTGCTCAGCGTTCACATATGCATTCGAACTACATCAGAATTAACTTTAATGGCGGGCCAGAGTTCGCTTTTTTGGTCTGTGTGAGAGTTCGATTCCATGTTCACGCCTCCCCAAATAAATCGGGCTTTGTAGACAAACGAACTGGAGTTCGATTAAAGCGACTAAGCTGGACTGAATGCAGCCTTTGTCTCGATGAACGGGTGTATTTTGCCAACTGTAAAAATACTCAAAGATGTAAGATTCCTGTGACCCACTGAGCAAATATTTTGTTGTATACAACTAATACATCAACATGCAGGCCTTTTTTAATTAAAAACATCAAATATCAGAAGTGGTGTCCTCATTTTCTTCCACAGGACTAAAATATTCTGAAAATCTGAGAGGAGAAACCCACATTTCTGCTGCAGAACAACACAGATGCACTGAGCATGCTCAGATCGACTGGAGCACAGTGAGGCAGGTAAACACAGAGCGAGAAGGTTCGACCAGAAATCAGCAGGTAAAGCTGTCTGTTGATTGGAGGTTTGCCTCCTGGGATCATGTGAGCGTGTTTACGCTGGACTCTCATCTAGTCTAAATAAATGGGGCAGAATAATAAAGCCACACCTCTGCTTTCTGTCTGCAGGTTTTTATCCATTACTGTGCTCTGTGTCTTATATTACAGTCACAAAGAAGTTGCAAAACTGGAAGAAAAAAAGTTCTTTCTTGATTTTTACAATAAGTTTAGCTCTCTGGGTGTCTCCTATATTTATTTAAAAGAAAGAAAACATAAATAATAATTCTTATTTACAGCTGCAGTTTTGAAAATGGATTCAAGAACACTAAATCTTAGTGCAAATACATTATTACACTTTAAATAAGACAAAACTAACTTACAAGTAACTTTTCAGCAAGATATAGACGCTTGTTTTAGGCCAATAATCCCTTGATATTGATTTTTTTTTGAAAGTACAAGTTCCGCCTGCAGATTATTTCACTTATTAAATGGAAAAAATTTATTGTTAAGTGAAATAATCAAATATTAAAGACTGATTCACTTAAAACAAACTCAAAACAAACTTCTAGAAAATGTAAAACTAGCTAGGAGGCAAATTTTAGTGCTGTCAATCAGACCTCAGTGTGGCTGTGCTGCTAGCTATGTTGCAGATAGCAACCTGTTGTGAATGCTAAGGCTAGTTAGCAAAGCCACCGATGATGGCGGGTAAACGGTTTTCCTGTAACTTTAAGTTGTTAATCCAACAACTCCAGCAGTGTATGCATAAGGTTGATTGACAGATCAACCTTTCACAGATACATTAAAGGTTTAGCGCGTTATGTTGACGACTTTACAGCCAAAACCAATGCTAGTCATCGTCAGTGAGCAGGTTTCTGGATCTTATGTGCGTGTATAAGCACTGCAAAAAATAAATATATTAAAGGTAAATCAACAATTCTTTGGAATATTTCAGCATCTGGTGTTTATGTTTCTGTATTATAAAGGACTTTCTGATCCCAGGTTGTTGACCTTTTTGTCACACCTTGCAGCAGCAGCAGCAGCAGCTTTATTTTTCCTGCTCCTCGTCGTCTAGTGATGCATCAGGCAAGCCGGCTCAAATCTAATAGGTTCGCTTAAAACACACTTTTCCTGGCTTAAGATTAATTACCATATTCTCCTGCTATTACGGGTGTATTTTTGAAGTGTGGCTGCCATTAAGTGAATTATCGCCTGTCTCCGGATCAAGTGCTCTGATGAAATAATCAAATTAGAAATGTGAAGCACGGCCTGTAATCTGATTTTTCAGGAGATGATTGCATTTTGTTGACAAGACGTTGGGAGATGTGACGGTCGCTGGCTCGAGAATGCCAAGCGCACAGCAAGGTTGTCACGTCCTGTTTGAAACAGTCATCCTGCCGACTGCAGCGAAGACAGAGACGTCTGAAAAAAACTCCAAACAGCTGCTTCTGTGTTTTGTCTTGAGCTGCAAATACATATGTTAAAGCTTAAACTTTGAGGTTTCAGCACATTTTAACCTCATTAACTGATAATAAAGATCCACAAAGGCAGCTGAAGTCTGACTGAGAAGCTCCTCACATGGAGGGATACCTTCTTAGTTACAACAAATTTTTGGATGAAGACGTCCAAATTGCCTTCACAGAAAAATTAACCAATTTTCTGGAGTGGCCCTGACACTCTGTTGTAAAAACCAGCGGTTAGGATGCTGGGTTACGGTATTTCTCCACTTGAGACCAGGTGTCATCGAGGCCTGGGAGCCAAAACCAGCCATGGCGTTTTATGTGGCCCAGATGCAAAATTACATCAATCAGTCCCTTCCAATTACAGAAAAATCAGGTGATCCCTGCATTTTTATATAGTTTCCACTCAGTGTATTGATACGTACTAAGCTATATTTCGTGTTTGGACTATTAAAATAGGCAGCTGTAAGTATTTTCAATTGTCTACTTGACTGTAGACTATTGGGTGTCCAGCACTATTCTTCCAGGGTTGGTGATCTGCCTGTTTTCGATAAGTTTCTCCTCCAACAAAACCGATTCAAAAGGTCCAAATACTTTCTCAGTTTGTCTTAAAATTCTGCACAGGCCTGCTAATGAATCACCATTTGATGTAGGCGTTGAACAAGAATTTAGTCCTTTAGGACGGATTTTGACTCACTTTTATGAAGAACTATAAAGCTACTACAAAAAAAACCCTTACAACTGCTGGTTGAGTCTTGAAGAACCACTTTATCCTGTTGTCTCTAATTTGCATCGAACCCCTGCCACATGCAACATAGGTCTGTTTAGTTCAAAAGGTCCTTTAAAGTGAATTTGTATTGGCATCTTGCTTTACCAGGACCTATTTTAAGCTCAGAAAGACGTCCTTAAGTGACCCCAGATGAACTTTATGTTCTTCTGATTCACAAAAAATGTTCATTTCTTGTCGGGCGGTGTACAGAAAGTGGTTATTTTAGGTATGCTGCTTTTTGGCTAGGAGGAAGCACTCAGAGAAAACAAGCAAGCAAATCTCAGGGAAATCTGCTGTAAATATTGCATGACCTCCATCCACTATCGGCAGCAAAGTAAACCCGCTCAGGAGCAGACATACGCCATACCTGAAACCAGACCATTAGTTCATATCTATGTTTGAAGCTTAGATAGTAAAAGAAAAACCAGATCAAAATTGTTTAAATCTGTATGAAGGATCAGCTACAACATGAAGACATTTCTGTTGCATTCCTCTCTCTCTCTCGTTTGAGCTTTTAGATATTGTCTCGGTTTTTATTCATAGAAGCATGTGTGCTTTTTTATGTTGCTGTTATTAGATGAGAGGATTTGTGAACATGTTTCACCACTTTTTGTGACTCATGTGCGCCAAGACACTGCTCAGCGTCACACCGGTTATTATAGCCGTGACAAAGGGAGGAAAAAATAAGTAAAGCCAAGTCAAGAGGGGAGAATGAATGGGTTTATTGCAGTTTAGATACACTACAAAGGATGACGAGAAAAGCTGTTATTGTGGATTATTCATTTGTTGGGTGACTACTGTGGCTTTGCAGAGAAATTGTTGTTGTTTACAGAAATAGATTTTGCTGAATCAGAACCCAAGAGGCATAAAACACCCTGAACAGGTTGTTCCATTGGAAGATAAAGACTCTTTTCACACCTGACTAAAACTGCAGCATTTGTTAGAGTTTCAGCTTCTCTTCCACACCAAACTATTTGCAAAACCTGTTCCCCTCCTCGCCTGTGGGGGCGCTGCACCAAGAACCACTGCAGGAAACGGCAGACAAACCTCAGACGACACTGTGCCAGCTTCCTTCTACATAAAATGTAAATAAGAATGGAGTGGTGTCAGGGTTTCTCTTTCGTCGAGCCACTTTACTTGCCACATTGGTGCAAGTAAAGTGACGTGTATTCGTGTGGTTTTATTCATGTGCATGAGGCAATTCATACACATTGCATTCGTTGGAGCCATTTTGAATTTTCTCACGTTTGTGAGGTTGGAGGTAAAAAAAAACCCTGTGTTGAATTGTATTTGCTCACATCAAACCAAATAATTTTTTTTTTTAGATCTGGTAAAGTATGATTATGTAGATTATAGAGAAATCTGTCACAATTGGCTGATATTTGAAGGTATTTGTGCAATCAGCCATGATTTGTATCCACAGATTGTTCATATCCGCTTTTTTGTTTGTTGGGGAGACTTTTAAACTTGATTTTTTAGTAAAACAAATTGTGTAAACAAAAGCAATATACATTTCAGCAAGGCCACAATCTCGATGCACAAGAATAGTAAAATTACTTTCAGTAAGCAAATTCAAAATGCAAAAAACAGATTATATTTAACTTCTGCAGAAATGTAGTATTTCTTCTCCCACATTACAGCCATTCTCAGAAAGAAATGTTTAATTCTCAGTAGATTTGTTTTCTTCAAGTGTTTGGCTTCATTTTATCAAAAGATTTTTCAGAAGCTGAAGGTTAAAAGGTTTCATCAGACCTGAAATATTGTTTTACAAAATCGCTTCCACAAAAAATTGTGAAGAATAGATTCAACAGAGTAGTGAACCCTCCTCTTGTTGCACTTTAAATATTTTTCAGCATCTCTGAAAGGACATAATCTTGAGCCAAGGACAAATGGTTTATGGTTCTGGTTTTATAGAAATGATTCAGATCCAAACTTTATTTCATTTAATAAATAGCCTTGAAGATCTTTTATAATCCTGCTAAAAAACTCTATGCAGAAAAATAAAGTAGAGAGAGAACTTTAACTCAAAGGCTTTTTCTTATTTAGCCACGAGATACAGAGACATAAATGCAGAACGCAAACTTTTTAACTTTTTAAAATTAATAAACACACTTTTAGTCCTGATAGGGCTGCACAGCAAATCAATAACAATACACACACACACACACACATATATATATATAACGACAGAAACATAATATATTCAATATTCGGTTTATAAAATATAAACTGAAGTCTGAGCCAGAACCGCACAGCATTCTGGGTAATAGAGGCAGAAGAAAGACTTTAGCTGCTCAATTTCTCATGGCTAGCTAAGCTAGGTTGGAAGCATCAACTAACTTACTCGCTCTTTGGTTACCTAGCAACAACCAGCTGGGTAAGAAGCAATTTCAAGCCCCCCCCACCATCTTTGGTTACCTAGCAACGAGCTGTTGAGTAGGCAGTTTAAAGTTTTGCCACTGTTCTTCATAAATGCTTAAAAACAAAAAACAACGACGAGAAGTGAAAACTGTGGATACAACAGGAAAGGTCACCCCACCAGTTTGGTAGTATTTCAAATATTTTAAACAATAAATTAATCAATAATTATCAATATCAACTGATATAAAACACTTTTATAGTGATAAGTTTTTCAACCATATAAACAAGATTTAATCAAAAGAGGAATGGAAACCCAAAGGGGGCAAAAGATAAAACAAAATAAAATAATGATTTTCCAAACATTAAATCTTCAAAAACCAAAACTTTGTTCAATTGATAAGCGAATTCAATGGGTTCTGTCCAATCGCCATGAAGGACGATTAGATGGAACCTGCGGAGTTATTGGTTGCCATGGTGATTCCCGCCTTTTCTGGAAGGAAACTGAATAACGTTTCCTTCCTGTTTGTTTCCCACAAAGTTTTTAACAGAAGAATGAGCCTGAATTCCTTACGGAAACTTAAATCATTAAATATCAGTCTGGGAAACATGAGTAAAAACCAGAAGCTCTCAACATGATCTCAGCTGGAGTTAAATACGTTTCCGTCCGCTGATAAATCGCTGAACTGAATCTGAGACGATGTAAAGTACAGCGGAGACTGCAGAGGAACGTCTCCGGAGGGGAACTGATTTTGACCTTTACCTTTTCCTCTCATTTCCACTCCAAAGCGTGGCGCGCGCAGAAGCTAAATTTCCCACCGCTCCCAGGGTGCAACTCCTCTGTTGTTGCATTAATAGATTGAAATAACCCGACAGGATCGAATCGTATTAAGAGGAACTTTCACCTTGACCCTCCTGCTTCACACCTACCTGATTAGCTGCCATCGCCTCGTCTTCACCTTCGTCTGAATCGCCGTCTCTTCAAATCTTTCCAAGTTGTCGCGGTTCTCCTTTCGGGTCCCACCGCCTCCCTGAGGAGCTGAAACACTGTGAGGTTTAATGGAGGTTGCAGGGGGAGCAGGCGGATAAAGAGATGAATAAAAATCACTTAAAAAGCTGATGGTGCTTTGCTGTGTGACTTTTATTTTTATGGCTCTGCAGCTTCCTGCTATTGAGCAGAAATAAGAATAAGAATCAAACCGTGAGCTGATCGGAGTCCCAGCCGCTTCCAGCATGAAACGGGATTTACGTTTTACACAGAAAACAGTGAGTTTACAAAATATTGATCATCTTCACAACCATAAACATTAATATGTTCTTCATAAAAAAAAATTTAGGGTCACTAAAGTAAAACATTTTTGTCAGAATTCTGAAAAAGTCCTATTTCTGAGTAGTCTAAGAAAAATTATGTGAGAAAATTAAGAATTAGTAAATTAAGAGAAAATGGGTCAGAATGCAACATGTAATTCTGAAAAATGTCAGAATTATATTGTTTGACAAAATGCTGGAGAGGTTGAAGAGCTAAAGCCTTGCCTTTGCCTACATCCCCCAGCATGCTGTGCGATTTAGGGTCGGAGTTCAGTAAATATTCTACAAATTCAATATTCTTTTTTCTGAGAAAAAGATTCCCAGAATTTTAAGAAATACATAAAATTTCTGAGAAAAATATCAGAACTTCGATAATTCTGGAAGGAATGTCAGAAATTTGAGAAAAAAAGTCAAAACTTTGAAAATTCACAGAAAAATGTTCAATTCTGAGAATTTTTCTCAGAATTTCTTTTGTTCATCCTCTTCTGTAGCCGTCACCTGGTCAAACAGTAACATCTTGCAAACGTGATGCTCCACAAGTTTCACCCAAAAACTGTATTCTTTTTATAATAACTACATACTAAGTGGAAATATCATATCTTGGGGTCATATAAACAAAAATAAATTTTATGGTTATCTGGTTGTTCTCCAGCTAACCATAAACCTCTGAGGCCTTCAAGGAACAGCTGGATTAATAGAGATAAATTTAAAAGATCTGTGCGCTACTTGTCACCAGAAACGTTGCGGTTAAAACGAGAAAAGAGAAAAAATGTAAAAAGGTTCAGAGTGAAGCTGTTCCAGAGCGCGGCACACCTGCATACATTTCTATGTCTTAAAATGTTATATTGATGCTTTGGGCGCATTATTATTTTTCGCAGACTCCCTCCTGGTCTCAGTGTGTCCGTGTTCGTGTAATAAAGGTTTTCATTTGGTTACGAGGCGTCAGAAGGGCCTTCCAGGGAAGCCTGAGATTGGATCTGAGGAAGACGCACGGCAGTTGTCAGGAGGGAAAAGGTGAAAAATAACCTGTCATCACTTCTCTTCCTCTCTCGTCTCGTCCTCCTTCTCACCTCTGCAGCTTCGCCTGCCTCCCTCCAGTGTAAGACTCACCGGATCATTGCTGGTCTTTAACCCTGAACAGGTGGAGTCGGTCCGCTCAGGTAGTCAGAGCAAACCTCCACCCAGCCATCCGTCTCCATCCACTTACTCTAAAGGAACCGGTCCAAAAAGACAAACCCAGTTCATTCTGAAGGGATATCGACCTATTGTTTACATGTGGAAAGCGCTACAGACTTATCGTCCGGTTAGTAAAATAAAACCTGGAGATGTAGATTATTGATTAAGTCTGGTGCGCCACCGCAAACGGAAATATAACGCAGAAAAAACATTGAAAAATTGTTTTCCTGATCCTGTTATCTAGTTGTCTAGTGTTTACATATCATGCACACATTTAATATTTAGCTCATTGTGTTCACGAGTTGACAGCAAGAACTAATGGTAGTCATCCATATCAGATCGTATCGACACCAAGGTGATTATTATTAGTATTGAAAAAATAACTCTTTGTATGTGAACACCAAGCTGACTGGAGACCGCTCGAAAAGAAGGAAGTGAAGTACAGTGCAGCATTCTGGGTAAATGCAATCAAAACAAACATGCTAGCTTAGCGCTAGAGAGTTAATTGGCTTAATGTATTTTGCCAAGAAAGAAATCCTACAACTGCCACTCCAGTTTAGTTTACATTTCATAAAGGAGGAAGTTGCATTTGTTTCTTCTGCAGAAGTTTTTCTTCAGTAGTTCTTGGTGCAGCGCCCCCACAGGCGAGGAGGGAAACAGGTTATTCCAAGGGTTTTGGACAACTGAAAATGTAACAAATGTGGCAAATTCGGCCCCAGATTTAAATGAGTCTACCCCTTTTCTGCATCCATTCAGCTATAATGACTTTGTGTTTTTGTGTTTATTATGTAAAGCACTTTAAAATGCCTTGCTGCTGAAATGTGCTATACAAATAAAATTTGATGATTGATTGATAATGAGCTCTTCTGGTTTTTCACTGTTGCTCTCTGTCAATTCTCCATGTTTGTCTGTTGCTTTTCCTGGTTGCCTTTAATCAAGACGTTTCATTATTAAAATCCTCGGAACCTAATCTGCTCAGATTACAAGCAGAACTAAACCTGACTATAAATCATCACGTTTTATTGGTAGGGTTTGGATTTGTAGTGGTTTGCTTTGTTCAAGAGAGCAGGAAACATCAGAGAAACACTGATGGAAGATGATGATTAAAGGTGAGAGTAACATGGGAACCCAGAGGAAAATATTTAAAAAGCTGAACAACATAACACGAGAGAGGACTTTATTCCTCGTGTTTTTCCTGATTTGTAGTAAGTGTGACACGAAGACCTTCAACTTCAACACTTCCTCCAATTGGGCTAACAATCCTCCGCTCGCCCCAATGAGGTTCGAAATGGGCCAGAAACAAGAAGAGACAGAGTGGAACAGAAATAGCCAGACCTCCTGCGCCACAGGCTGCTGAAAAGGCAAGCGGCGGTTTAAATAGACCTGAATGGGAGGTGTAAAGTGGGCAGACAGTGAGAATCGCTGTAGTGCTCACCGGAGGAAGCCAGACATGTTGGAGAACATTTGGTACGCAGCGCACCCCGAGGAGAAACACGCCGACCTGACAAAGGATGCGCACTTCTACTCTGAGACCATATTTTCTCCTCCGAAGACGGCAGGCGAGGTTCTTCATCTCTAACAAGGTGAAGAGGAAAATGTACAACAGCAGAGAGAGAAAAGAAGGGGATTTCTGTCAAAACATCTCAGAAATATTTTATAAAGAACAAGAAAATTTTTAAGTTTGAAGAGTCAAAAATTTGCTAGAAGAAAAGCAAATATTTTGAGACTAATCTCAGAAATTGCTTAGAAAAAATAAGTAAATTATTGAGTTTAACAAGTCACAAATTTACTTTAAAAATGCAGATTAATCTAAGAAATTTTCAAGAAAAAGCTTTGAAATTTCAGTTACAAAAGTCGAAAACTTTCAACTTTTCAAACTCAGAAATTTTATCTTTTTTTTTTTTTTTAATTTTGAGCTTAATCTCAAGGTTTCTTCATTTTTTTTCTAGAAAATGTTTTGACTTTTGAATCTCAGAAAATTTCCTAATACTTTCCAGAAAAATTTCCCGAAATTGGAATTTTTTTCCTAGAAAAATTTTGACTTTTCAAACTTTACTCAAGAGAAGCTACGTCATAGTAACATTTCTCAAGTTTTTCTAGAACATTTCTGAGCTTGATCTACAACTTTGATCATTTTCTTTAAAAAAATTTATCTCTGGAGCTCAGAAAGTTCCATGTTTGTTCTAGAAAATTTCTGAGATTGATCTCAAAATACTTGATTTTTTTTTCTGGAAAACATTTAACTTATCAAATTCAGAAATGTCTTTTTTTTTTTTTTTTTAAGAAAACCTTTGAGATCTGTTGAGTTTTTTGGCAGAAATGTATTCCTCTTCTCTCTTTTCTGTCTACAATGCCCCTGATGTCGTCTTACACACGAGTCTGTTTACATAAAGGAAAATATTCTTAGGTTGCACAGTCTTTTCTTTCTGCATTTGAGAATTTCGTTGTTTGTTTGTGTCTGCGTGTAAATATCAGAGAGGCTCAGGGTGTCATGTTGACTCTGAAGATCGATGGCTGATGTCTCAGGGAGAGAGAAAGGCCAATCTCCTCCTGTAATAACGCCTCAATTTGACACTCATGTCTGCGCGAGGGGAAAGAAAAAACCTCAAAATGGTGTTTGGGGATTAAAGAAACTGCGACAAAAGCTGTTTGTGCAACTGGATGAAACCAGGAATGTTCAGAAAGATAATTAAATTGATCTTCAACGTGGAAGAAAATTATTTATGAATTTAAAAAACTTTCAGTAGGTGTGATGAGCTCAGTCGTTAGAAGCTGCAATAAACAGAGATGTTTCAGTGGATTTCAGAAGAGTCCAAATAACAAATAAACGTTACATTACAGGCGTCTTTTAGGGTATGATAAAAAGATTAAAACTGATAGATGAACAGGTCATAAAACGCATAAATCGGAATTACAAAAATAAATTTGCTTCATGCAAACAAGGCAATTTTCAAAGAAGACTGGAGACCTGATTTGTTGGAGCAGGGCATTCTGGGTAAATACAACCAAAACATGTATGTTAGCTTAGTGCTAGCAGAAGAAAAGACAAAAAAAGAAACCCTGTACAATCACTAAAATTTGATGCCACTCCATTTTAGTTTTTGTTTTGTGAAGAAGGTAGTTGAGCTCATGTTTTCTTCAGAGGCTTTTACGTTATTTCCTTCAGTGGTTCTTGGTGCAGCGCCCCCACAGGCGAGGAGGGGAACAGTTTTTTTTAAAGTGTTTGGTTCATTTTTGTGTAAAAGCGAAACACAGCAGCTGAAAATGCAACAAATGGAGCCGAGTCTACCCGACTATCAGGTGTGAGAAACAATCTTAAGAGTAAACGAGTGTGCTTGGTTCAAACTGGTTAAAATCGTACAAAGCCAAAATTCCTCCTAAATAATCCCAGACTGCAGCAACGTTTCCCTCAACGCTCCCTTTTCTAACGCTGATCAGAGAATGAAATTATGATTTCATCTCCTGCGTTAAACCCATTCTGGCCATCGGACGCCAACATCACTGAGGGTTTTATACATAAATTAAGCAGGATAATCTTAAAGCATTCCTGTGCTGCTGTTTTTACCTCCGAGCTCGGTGGCTTAGCACACTAATTATCACTCTCAGCTGAACGTGTGTGTATCTGTATCGCAGACTGCTGCTGCACTAAAGGCACACGCTTAATTTGTGAAGATGAGAATTTGAGTTTGCTCCTCATATCCCCCCAATTATTCTAAGTGTATGCAGAGGGTGGGGGCGTCTGGACGGCCCAGTCCCATAATTGAATCATTAATGAGCAGACAGAGGCTTGGGCTGGGTCTCGCTCCAAAAGCAACAAGTCAAACGGAAAACAGAAAAAGCTGCTGATACGTAGGCACCAGTCATCTGGGGTTTGTTTTTAAAAATTACACCTGTTAACTTTTTTATCCATATTCAGGTTGCAGAAAATACAAGTGCAATGTATTTGTGCACAGAACTCTGCAAACTAAAGTTTATTTTAGGGTGTCCTTTTGTTTCAGCTATAAAAACTATTTTTGTTTATATATTTTATCAAATGAGGGACCTGAACACAGTGGCTCATCATGTTCTTGGCTAGAAAGGATTAAAAAACAGCTAATATTTTGTTTTTATTGTATGTATTAAAAGAAAGTCTGAGCAGTTTTTCAGATTGTAGGACCTTGGTAAGAAAATAAAAATAACACATAAGAAAATAAAGTTGTAGTGTTATGAGAATACTCAAAATATTAAGATTTTATTTCCGTAATATGACTTTATTCTCATTATATTCAGTTTTTATATAATGATAACTTTATTCTCATAAGTTTATTAATTTATTCTCTCAATACTATGAATATTTTTGAAACATGACTATATTTTCCATTAGTTACATTTTTTTCTTTGTATGACCCAATACATTGTAGAATACTAATATAATATTTATCTATATTAATATGTATATATCTGCGTTTTCATCTATTTTTTTGGACTTGTTTTACATTCTTAACACAACACTGGTCAGATTATCATTGTTTTTAAAGTGTTTTAAATGTAAAACTGAATATTTTTTCAGTTGCTGGGATGTGAAAGAAAACTAAATAAATAAACCAGAAGAATCTGCAGGAGTCCAAAACTCAATGTTTCCCAAAACAAAAACAGCAAAAGGAAAAAAAATTAAACACTTTAATTACGACTCTAATGTAAAGTTTGTATCCACCAGCAAGACATAAGAATCTTCAAAAAAACAACAAGCATGATAGGAGACGAAAGAAAAAAGGTAAAGGCTGAAAATAAAATCAGTAACATCAGGCGGGGAGACGCTAAGAGCTCAGAAGACGGAGAGTTTGGTGAAAAGTGGAGCTATTTAAAAACGGAGGATGAGTCGGGCTTGCACTTAGCTTCAGGTCGCATCCTGTTAATGGAAAAGACGGAGCGACAACGGAGGGAAAGGAATACAGAACATGCAGGGAGAAATGGGTGAGAGGGCAGAAAAATGTAAAAATAAAAAAATGTATGAACATACAGCCAATGTTTCACTTCAGTCTGCAGCCGATCAATTGCAGAAGTTTCATGAATTTCATTAAAACTGTTACAAAGTCAAATTCAAAAATGCTTTATTCCTCCCAAAGGGAAATTGAATAATTTAACTAAATAAATAAAAAAAATAGTGTATTTATTTAAATAAAACAAAAATGAGCTAATTAGATAAATGTATTTATTTGTAAATAAATTCAAATTTGTTGACCACAACGTCCACAAATGGCCCTCGGCCCGCACTTTGGGCAACCCTGATCTGATGAAATTACTCCGTATTTAGACAGATGTTTGCCGTATCGTCAAGAAACTCTGATGATCCTGGAAAGAAGAGAGGCCAAATATCCATCCAGGCTGCAAAAACACCTGAAATGCAGGTGATCTAAAAGCATATTAGTTTGGGCATATTGATAAGTTTTAGTGATATAAAGCGTAAAATATTCAAAATACTTCTTTTACTAAAGGTTAATGCTGAGAACCTTTAGCATTAGGTAGTTACATTTACTCACATTTACTTGAGTTATTTTATTGTGAAGTATTTCTATTCTTACTTGAGTCAAATTTCTGGATTTGGGACCCACTTATAGAAAAACAAAGCAAAATACTCCTAAAAGTAAATATTTTTGAAAAAGTTACTCAAGTAAATGAAATTAAGTGAATGTAATTAGTTACTATCCACTTCTGGATCTGACTATGTATCAGTGGAGGTATATGTAAACATTTGAGTCAGAAATCCAAAAAATATTCAAGATTGTGCCCCTGAAACTTATTTTTCTAAAGCTTTATGCTGAGACCAAACGCAGTGAAACTTCTGTTTACAGATTTGCCCTGATGTTCCTCTGGGTCTTTATTAAAGCCGTTTAGTGCCGTTGTGCTTCGGCAGAGTTAGCGAGGCGAGGCGCGGTCACGGCCTCCCCTCCGTCTCTCCTGTGAAAAATCACTGCGGTGATCCGACAAGAAGGCTGACATCTGTGCAAAGTGGCGCGCGCTCACACCTGTCTGCTCCGTTACGGGCCTGATTATTCCCAGAGAGGAAGCGCGAACGCTCCCCGCGTCCAGACCAAAAGGCGTCCAAAAGTCGGGCCTCCAGCGCTGCCATCCTGCGAGCTTTTGTTCTTTCTCACCTGAACCAGATCCTGGTTCGTTATCAGGCCTCTGCAGAACTCACAGCAACGCTTCTACAACAAAAGTTCACTTGTTGCTATTTTGATCTCAATGGGAACCAATCACGTGAAATTCACATTTTCCATGTTTTTTCACTTCCATTTGGGTCTCTGCTGCTTCTAGAAACAGACCAAGTTCTTAGAAAAATCAACCTAGCAGTTTCGTGGCAATAACTTAATATTTTTTGGTGTCTGGAAAATGAGCCATTTCAAAAACCTCCAGGATGACACGTCACAAATCAGGAGACACTGCGCCGTTACCTAGCAACCCCAGTAGAGCCCCAGCACATTTGGTCAGCTGGTTTCACTGCTGGATGCGCTGTACAATGGCTGCTGGAAAAGACAAGTGTTTTGTTGTTGACCAACCATCCAGAAACCACTTGCTACAATTTTGTTGGTTATGCAGGAGCCGCCACTTCTGCTTTTCAAAGATGTACGGTTGTATAATTGCACCTCTGTTTGCAAACATTTTTATATGAAGGGGAAAAGTTGAGTTGGGGGGCTTCACCAGAACCTGCTTATTTGGATTTAATGCAACAAAACACTCTTAAAACAGCTAAATGACATCAACTGAGCGAAATAAAATCCTCTTAACTAAGAATGATTTAGAACAAAACATGTAATGAGCATGATTTGTATAGGCCATAGACCTATCCTACCATATTCTAGGAAGCATAATCGTTTGTTGGGGGAGGTATATGTGTGTGTGTTGCAGTTTGAATACGTATGTGAACTCCAAGCAGACTGGAGAGCGCTCCAAAAGCAGAAAGCAGACTAAACGCAGAGCATTCTGGGTAAATACAATCAAAACAAATGTCCGAGTCTGGCATTAGATGGAGAAATGGCTAGGACCATTGATAAATGGGAAATCCTCAAACTCCACTTTGTTCACATTTCTTCTTCAGGGGTTTTTTCTGTTCCTTCAGTCGTTTTTGGTGCAGCGCCCCCGCAGGCGAGGAGGGGAACAGGTTTGGTTCATTTCACACAGTGGAACTAGAGAGAACCGCAGCATCTTAAAATGTAACAAATGTTACAACTTTGGCCCCAAATTGAACCAAATCTCCCCGATTATCAGAAATTTTAGAAAATAGCAATACCTTTGCATCAAGTTTTTGATTCCTCCTCTTCTTTTTAATTTCTCTTGCTTTGCTTTCCATCTTTTTCTGTCACTCCTTCACTAACTGTCCTCCACCTTTTTGTCCTTTACTGATGCAGTGTTTTGTACTCTCCTGTATATACGTGCATCATGATTTCAGACTTCACCTGGCGTGTGTGAGCGAGAGAGAGGGGTGCAGGTAAAGGTCGGCGCTGACAGCGCTTTAGCGATGCTGCCAACAGCTCAGAGAGGAAAACAGAGGCAGCTGGAGGAGAAATGTGCTGAAACAGACATGAAGGAATGAAAAGAGACGGACGGACGGCTGATATGTGAAGGAAGAGGCTCAATAACCGGGCAGATGGGTGGAAGATGATGATGATGAAGAGCAGACATGCAGCGTCGGGGTGGATGGATCTTAACGCATTTGCAGGGAAATCAGTTTCCTCAAGCATAATAAACTGTGTAAATGTAGCAAAAACTGAGTGGTTAGTTAATGATGCACAGCAGATTAAAGACGTCTCCCACATCATGTTCATGCAGTTTAGTTTAAGAAGCTGCTGAGAAGCTTCAACTGGAAACTTAATGATTTATTTCCAGTTCTCATCCTGGAGACTCATCTCACCCAACAACCAGTTTATATGGAGCCTAATAAGGACTATAATGTCTGTGTCGGGGGAATAAAAGTGAAGAGAAATTATTTAAAGACTGACTTTAATCATGACCATCAAAAAATGAATTAAGTAGTTTTTAAAAAAAAGAAACAAAACTGAATTTTTTTTCAATTTAAATTAGAATTTATATATATAGCTTTTCAAACTTCTTTCTATTTGCTATAAATTTTGTTTTTGTGTTAATTTATTTCTTAAGCTTAAACTGTTAAAACTGTCAGTTTTAACAGTTTCAACTCTTGTCTATCCAGCAGCCATTGTAGAGCACATACAGCAGTAAAACCAGTTGACTAAACCTGCTGGAACTCAGCCTGGGGTTGCTAGGTAACGGAGTGAGCGCTGCTGGGGTTGCTAGGTAACGGGCAGAGCCCACGGAATGTGCACTGCATCTGGGAAGTTTTAGAAACGGGTCTTTTGCCAGACACCAAAAAAACAACATACAGCCGAAAACAGCTTGGGTTGTTTTTAGAAACAGTTGAGACCCAAATGGAAGTACAACGGAGGACATTTCTGCCAAAAACTCAGAAATGTTTAGATTATTATCAGAAATTTGTAAAAATGTTCACAAAAAATTTAAATTTTTGACTCTTGGAAATTTTATCAGTTTCAAAAGTTTTAAATTTTTGAATATTGAAACTGAAATTTCCAAGTTTTTTCAAGAATATTTCTCAAAGTAATCTCAAAGTTTTTTTTATAGAAAATTCTCAACTTTTCAAAAAGAAAAAAAATTCCATGTTATTTTCTGTAAAATTTAAGACTTTTTTTTTTCCATGCTAAATTTTCGTCTTCTCAAGTTCAGAAATGTCCCTTTTTATGGTGAAAAACAAAATGTGGAAACTTCCCCTTTTTGTTTTTTCCAGAACATTTCTGAGATTAATCTCAACATTTTTTCTAACACATTTTTGACGTCTGAAACTCAGATATTTAATTTTTCTGGACAATTTCAGAGATTAATCTAAATATTTTTGCAGAAATATATCCCTCCTTTCTTTATCTCAATGGCTCCAATATCCTGTTGTAGCACAAAACATGCAAAATGTGAATTCTGCGTAATAGTTTCACCTTTAATCCTGCAGCATGTGAGAAGCTTTCAGTATTGAAGCGCCTCCCTTTCATCTTGTCTGTTTAATTTCATTTGTTTTGTGATCAGTGATGAACCTCCTCAGAGAATCACAGCAACAAACATGAAAGCTGAAAACACGAGCAGAGCACAAGAGTGATGCAGAAACAGAGGAAAGGTTGCATGTGGAGGACATGAAGAAGAAAAAAAAGAAAGTAAAGGCTGTGAAATGCCAGTGAGCTTAAGAGATGAAAACAAAAACACAGGTTTGCTTTTCGGGTTGCATGTCTTTTTTCTCCACGTGTTTGGGATGAATGCACTCACATGAGGGGGGATGGATGGGAGGCCCTGACGGAAGTGACACCGCCTCCCTCCTCTCCTCATCCAGACTCGACAGGGACTCTGCGCTGCAGTGGAGAGGAAATTAGAAAGCAAAGAGAAGAAAACGAGAGGAAGAGCGAAACGCTTCGGCCCGGGGGGAAAACCGAAGACAGAGACGAGTGACATGAACATCATCGGGCCGAGACGCTCAGTTCCACAGCATCAAACCCGAGCTGCGCTCCGCGGGGAGCCTGAGTCCCGGGACCGATCTGCAGGAGAGGAGCAGGTGTTAATGCTCTGAGATGAGGGAGTTTCCTGTCAGATGACACCGGAAGCGCTGGAGGAAAATCCAACACAAGTCTCTTAATGTGTGCCAAACCTTGTCAAAAAAATCACATGATCTCGGAAAAAAAAAAAAAACAATTTCAAAATTGTGGTGTAAGAAAGGCAATTAAAATCCTATGTGAAGACATGATTTCATGCAGTACCTTGTTAAAAATAATTTTCCTACCACTTCCGGTCAAATTCTTCATCTTTTCCGCCAGTAGTAACATCTGTTTGTGTGAGTTTCCATTGCAGTTTTGTAATACAGCCAAAAAATCTGACCTTATCCTATCAAAAAATATTCGTGTTTTTTTTCCAAATTGGTGTTTCTGTTAAGCAGATTTAATTTTGCAACTCCAATTTGCACAGTCATTTGGCTGCATACTGTTACTAGCTGTGTTTCTATTATAAATGTATGCAAAACTTTGTCAATATTCTGCTGATGTAAAAAAAAAAACACACACAATTTTGCAATAGATATGTTTCCATTAAATTAGAGAAGCAATTAAAATACCGTGATTAAGTTTTTTCATGCGGTAAGTTGTTAAAAACATCATCCTCCTACCACTTCCTGTTGTCTTCCTTGTCATTTCTGCCAGTAGTAACATTCCGTTGTTGATCATGTGACTCATGTGATGTGAAAAATGTGTTTCCATTGCAGTTTTGCAAAATAAACCAAACCACCTCCTCCTATCAAAAAAGCTTTTTTTTTTTTTTAAATGATATGTTTCCATGATATGTTGCCAATATAATGTTCCCATTATATTGGCTCAAATTTAACTCCAATTTGAGCCAATATAAGGTTAATGGAAATCCACCTTCATGGTTGAGACTTTTTGGATGAAAATGTTTTTTAATGCTTTGCTCCATTTTAAAACGTAAAAATATCTTTTTTTTTTTTTTTTTTTTTTTAAATTGTGGTTCTTTCAAAAAATTATACATTTTCTAATTTACATTCAAAACTATAAATCGTTATTTTTGTTTAATCCCCAAGTTTAAAACACAAACTCCAACAAAAACACACTGATGTTTGTATGGATGGTTGGATCATTGAGAGACAATGCCTCCTTATTTCTAACTAATTAAAACTACATAAGTGGTTGAAAGCAGACATACAGATTTTCCTAAAACCTGAACATAAAGAACTCTTGTTCAGAATGTAAATATTTTCCTTATGAAGAGTTGAAGGGCGTCTTGCAGGTGCAATATGCACAGATAATAAACAAACAGTAGGTGATCCTTCAGATTACAGATGGAAGCTTTGAAAACTAGTTTTTCTGACTGCTTCTTTTATGCCTTGACCTTTCTGCTGCAAAGCAGAACGCGAAGCATCGGATCGATATCTGCCATCCGCTGATCAGCGACTCCATCTCCAAACCGAAGCGTGAAAAGCCTCCTCAGATATTCGGTTATGAAGAAACGGTGACGCATCCTCCCATTCAGCTGCGCTGCTGAATAGATGCTTTGTGTGATTTTTCTCTCATTAAAAAATAATTAGCATTGGTCTGGATGTTCCACAGGTTCACTTCTTTAAAAAAAGAGGTTTTATTAATAAATAAATGCAGACGCTATCTATCAATCATGTCACTTAACATTATGTAATAAACTCATACACATTCACAAAGACTCAGAGCCCCTCTTGCCAACCTGAGATCCTGCAAGGATGAGCAAACAGACAGTTTTATAAGTTTTCTTATAAAACCTGATGTTATTTCATGACATTTTAATGTAAAAAGTTCATGGAATCTGATGCAAAATGGGCAACTTGTTGCGCTGTTTCAAAAAGCAGAATGTAATAAAATGGCTGCACTTCTTAGGTTAAAATTCTCACCAACTCAACTCACTCATCACACCTGCTGAATTACACAAAATTCAAACTAGAAAATTCCTGAAGAAATTTGGAGTAAAGCGTTCTGATGCTAAACGTCAGCTAAAATGCTATGGCTAGCGTCAGTGTTAGCTTCAATGTTGGCATACATTGACTCACTCCATTCAGCATGCCGTATGCAGCTAATATGTTAAAAATTAGCAAAAATGCTCATTTTAGCTGAGGAGCTAACATTAACTTGACGGCCATAATTAGCATGTTGTGCAACTAGCATGTTGACACTACCAGTTGACTGGTTCAGTGTTCTGATGCTGAGAATTAGCTGAAACGCTAAGGGTAGCATTTATGATGTCACTAGCATGTTGGATACATTGATTTACTTGAGTCAGAGAACTGAATGTAGCCAATTGGTAAAATGTTCATTTAATCTTTAAGGCTAATGTTAGCATGAGGGCTATCATTAGGATGTAGCGCAACTAGCATGTTGATGCTACCAGTAGGATGTGAGTTATCACTGGTCTGATTAATCTCACTGTAGCGCTGAGATTAGTCACGATCTTCCAGAGGAACTAAAACTTTTTGTCAATCTTAAGGAATTATTTACTTAAAATAAGCTCTTATGTTTAGGTGAAAAGTTACTCATAAGTTAGTTTTCTCTTATTTCACGTCTACTAAGACATCTGAACCAGACACTAGACCAAAAATAGTTGTAAGATGTTGTGTTTTTGCAGTGCGTTACTTTCTGTAGCTTTAAGTACGAAACAATCTCTTGATTTTGTCTCTGGGATCGGCCTGATGAAGTTGGCTAAATCTCTGCAGTTAATGATTTTATCCTCAAGTTGAAGAACTCTGGTGCCCCCTAGCGGAGCATTTTGAAAAGCCCCCTTTAGAGGGATAGCATGATTAAATTTTCATTAAGGGAATGTTATGATAAATACAGATAAATGTTAAGTTTAGGGTAACGTCATAGTTTGGCATAAATGCAGTTACCAAAGTGAAGGGAAGTCAAGTCCTAATGTTCCTAGAAGTGCAAATGTGTGTGTGAGAGTGTGTGTGTGTGTGTTCCCTCTGAACTCTTTGATCAGTGACTGTGCTTGCTGCAGGTTGCCATGACAGCCAGTCACATGATCAGAGTCAGCACCGCAGGTGTGTGCGTGTCAGCAAAGAAACCCCGAGGTGTGACCTTGTACAACACAAATCCAGCTCTACGATCGCTCCGCTTCAAAACCAGAACACACACACACACACACACACACACAAAGGCTACACAAAGATCACAAACAGATCTCTGCTGAATATTTCAGTTTTGCGTGAGCAGAAAATAAAATCCAGCTGATGTTCAGTTTGACCGCACCAGGTTTTCTTGGAAGTCTGGAAAAAGAAATAAAGGTGCGGTGATATATTATATTTGTGTTTCTCGTTGTGGTTGGACTCGATTAATTGCAGGGATTGTAATTAGTTAAATGCAATTAATCGCATTTTGAACAACCAGCTGACTCTGGGGTTTTCTCCTAACTTTTGCTGCTGCCATTTTTCCGGAGTAGTGACTTAAACTGCTTGTGGGGAATAAAACCAATTTGACATCAGTTCGTAGGGCTAAAAAAAGATCCATAAACACAAAACAGAAACATGTTAATTAATAATTTCAGTGTGTTTGAGTTTTATAAATTTGCGACATAGTTCCCGTTACAGTTTTTCCAAATTAATTACCGTTTTTATTTACCTCAGTTAGCAAAAATGTTTCCTGAATTTCTATTTTTTTTGTTTTGTTAGTTTTAATTAATGTTTACTTGAATAGAAACGCTGTGTTCATGTACATAACCAATCACCAGCCGCCATATTGTTTCTGTGAAATGACTGGAGGAGGAAAACGCAGATCTGAAGAGAAACGGAGGAAGGTGGAGAGGATGGTGAGTTTGGTCTAACCTTTCTGTTTGCCTCAGCATTGATCTCTGCCTCACCTCAACATCAAGGCCGGCCCACACACTTATATTTGCTGAAGCTCGGCTTCGACCGCCTGACTGGTCAAATTAGAGCCGGGGAGCCGCTGGGCCCCAGGGACGCTGCTCTCGTTTTCACTCAGACACGTTTCATGCTCGTTTCCAGAGAAACATGTCTGATTTACATGGGACTATGGAGCAGATTTCTGTTGGAAACAAACCTGAACATTAAAATAAAGGTCTTAGCAAGTTTATTTTGATGAAAATTTCTGAGATTTTTGAAAAAAATGTCAGTTTTTTCTGGTCAACTCTCAACTTTTAAATCTCAAATGTTCCACTTTTTTTTCCTTATTTCAATCTCAACATTTTTGAGTTTAGTCCTTTTATTCTGTTTATAGTAATAAACGGTCGTAATCTTCATATCCTCCACTTCGTAGCACATCAGTAATCTCTGGATAAGGACCCGACGCTGCTGCGTTTTTCATCCATTCATCTTAAGATGCTAAATTTATCATTTTAAATGAGGTTGTTAAGTGCTAAAACTTCAAAACAGATAAAAATGCATTTTGCATCCCAAACCAGACTCTGGATCGTTACGCTTTCCTGCCCTGTTATCACCTTCCCATCTTTGTTGGGGTATCAACTGTCTCCATTTAAAGGTGACTACCGGCGCCCTCTGCTGGATGGCGGCCAAACTACAACATTAAAAAAAGATCTGATCAAACCAGACATTATTAGTTTACCAATTTGAATGAATTTTAATCTAATAAACCATTAATTTACAATTTGTCTGTATTCTGGACCAAAGAAAGTCCTGCTAACGCCTCAGAGGGGATTCACTGGAACTGAAAGTCGGACCTTTCTTCCAGTTTGCACCTTTTTGTTTGTGAGCGTGTTGTGTGTATTTGTGTGTGTGTTTGTCTGTGTGTTTGTGTGTGTGTTTGTGTGAAAGTGTGCTGTGTCAGCACCTGAGACAGACAGGGCTGCTGTTGTGCAGCCACAGAGGAAATAAAACAGCAGCCCACGTTGTTCCAGCCCACAGACAGACAGACAGACAGACAGCTCTCCTCCTTTTGTTCCTGCTGTTTATTATTCCTTGTTCTGCGGTCATCCTCTCCTCCTGTCTCTCAGACTACATGCTCATCGCCTCCTTCTGCCACCTTTATTCATTTTCTTTCTTCCCCAACCTCCTTTAAATTAATCCGGAAATAACATCAGTGCAACTTGTGCGTAAAGCCTCTCCCCACGCCTGCAGAAACACAAAAACTCGTCTCTTGTTCTATTTTTAAACATCAGCACGATTCTTTCTTTTTCTTTCTTTTTTTTTTTTTACTGCGCAAAATTAAAAAAAGAGGCGGAACAGATGGAAGAAGGTGAAGCTGAATATCTCACAGATGAGTGATGAATGGTTGAAGGAAGACTGAGCAGATGGGTGAAGGAAGGAAGTGTGGCTGAAGTACAGAAGAAGAGTTTGCCAGGTTTAAAACTGCGACAGCGGCGCCAAAAAGAGTTAAAGAAGAAAAGAACATTATTAACAGGAAAAGTTGGAATATTGGGAACAAGAAAGGGAGAAAGAAAGAAAGAGGAGAAGAAAGAAAACACCTTTTTGTGTTTTTTGTGTTTAAGGTCTGATTTGCTAGAATCTGAGATCCGATGCTGCCATCTGCTGGACGTTTACTGGAAGGATTTTTCAAAAAGAATTAAAAAAATAAAAAAGTAAATAATAAAAAAAAAACTTATCAGTAACTGCATTTAGTTTGTACCTGGAAGTAATCGTTTAGGTCATGATTACTTTCAGTGTTGCCAGATTCAGCTGCTTTTGAAAACAATTGGTTTTGGAAAAAATAAAAATAAACAGCATTGGATGTTTTTAATTGTTTCCTGCTTTTCACAACATTTGGTTGTTTTTAGGAAGTATTTTAGAAGGAGACTGAGGTTTGTAGGCAGATCAGAGTTCACTTTTTTGGTCCACATCACAGTTTTATTACGCATTCACACCTCCCCAACAAACTGGACCTTATAGGCAAACGAACTGGAGTTCAATTAAAGTGGACCAATCAGGGCTGGTGTGGATGCAACCTATAGCCCAAAACGTTAGCACTGTTCAGTCTAGAAAGTCCAGTTCGGTTGAAGTGAACTCTGGTGCAGTTCGTGAACACCAATGCTACTCCATTTTTGTTTCCATTTTGTGAAGAAGGAAGTTGCGCCCCCCACAGGCGAGGAAGGGAGCAGGTGTTTAAATGAGCTTGGTTCGTTTGACTTAGTGCAGTGTGAAAGAGAACCGCAGCAGCTGGAAATGTAACAAATGCTGCAATTTTGATCCTGAATTGGATCGATTCTACCGGACCATCAGCTGGGAAAACAACTTTAGCAACAATTTATTATTAATTTCAATTCGTATATCTCACCAACCCACAAACTAATGCACAATCCAGAGACCTAATTATCATTCCTAGTGAGTGGAGTGGGATTGGTGTGACAGATTGTCGCCTGGTTCCTGCAGTCTGATGTCAGATATTAACCAGGACACTGGAAACATCCAGATTGCACCAGAACCCACCTACAGAATAAACATCGAATGAAATGACTGGTTACATTACAAAGGAAAGGTCGTGACTGTGCTGGTTTTGTTTCACTTTAGGTAAAAGGTGACTTTGTTTGGTCAAAAAATTAGACTATACAAGTCAAATATGACGATGTTACATCGGAGATTTAAAGGGATAGACTTATTATTTGAGGTTGTTCAATTTCAGTAAAACAAGAACAACAAAAAATCCACTTTCAGGAAGTTTTTTAAACAGCACTCTTTTTTTCCATTTGGATTTTTACTGCTTCTAAAAACAGACCAAGCACTTAAAAAAAACACCAAGCTGTTGTTTTAATTTACAATAAGTGAATGTTTTATGGTGTCAGGAAAATGTGTCGGTTCAAAAACCTCCAAATTGCTGAGTAACATTTTATGGGCACTGCGCAACCAACAAGTATGTAGCAAGTGCTTTCTTTCCAGCGGCTATTACCAGCTGACCAAACGTGCTGGAGCATTGCTTAGGTTGCTAGGTAACAAACTAGGCTTGGCTGTGGTTGCTAGGTAACAGTGCAGTTCCCCCATTTTTAACCTGGCATTCAGGAGGTTTTTAATAATATTCCTTTGTTTTTTCATTTACCATCAGTAACTGAAATTCATCAAGAAAAGATAAATCAAAATTGTCATCATGATAAGGAAGTGTTCACAATAAATAAAATAAAGTAAACTCCTAGCTTAGGGGGCCATATAAAAAAGCTATGGCGGGCCGGATTTGGCCCCCAGGCCCTGAGTTGGACACATGTGCTTTACAGATTATCTTTTATAAGACACTTTTAGAGAACTCAAACACAAACTGACACTTTTTAGGAAAAGAATAGGCTTCTACGGTGGCCCTGAAGTACAAACCATATTAACAAATCACTAAACACAACTACAAATTATTCAACTACAATATATGAAAAAATACAACATTAAATAAGCAGAACTACATATTAAGAAAATATAATGACATGAACAAAATGGAAGAGGTAAATTTCAAATATCACTGATATTTGGATGATTCCATTTTTGGCTTTAGAATCTGAAAACATTCAGACTTTTTGTGCATTTGTTGAAAATATAAACATATGTTGCATGAAAATAGCTACAGGAAACATCACTTATTTATCTTTGTGGTTTCTTAATTTATATTTGTGCTTATTGTGTTTTTTAATTTGTAGTTGTGCACTTCAGGGCCTCCGTAGATTCTGAACATTTTACAAAACTTAATCTTTTCTTAAACTTTCAGTTTTCTCTCTAACCTCACCTGTAAGTTGAAAGTTATTTCTCTGCAAATTTAAAATTTAAGAAGGAAAACATAAAATTAATCCTTTATTCCTCTTAATAAACCCCATTAGAAAGCCACAGAATCCAGTTCAACCTCTTGACGAGGGTACGGTGACTTAATTGGCCTTCTCACTTGCAGAAGCGCCTGCAGGTGCGAGCGACAGACACAGAGCCATGCAGGTTCAGGCGTCCACACCAGGCGGAAACTGAAACACATTCTTGTACGTGCAGAACCGAGCGCAGACAGGAGTGTGAACACACCTTGACGTTTAACGAGACGACGCTCACACCTCGTCTGACAGAAGTCACCTGCTGCCTCACTTACACATGTCATTAGAGAGAAGCTGGAGCTCTTTGTTACTTCCACTTGCCGACTTCACTGGGATTTTTTGTGCCAAGCTGTGATCAACCTAATTAGGTTTTATGTACCTCTAATTGGGAACTAATCTGACTGCGGTTCCAGAGTTGGAAATAAAGAAAAAAAACTTATTTTTCTGTACATCTTAAAAACAAAGCCACTGATTTTCACCTACAATGGAAAGAACTTTACGTTTATTCATTTTTTTAAATGCAGTTGACTGGTTTTGTCTATTTCTCTTCTTCTGTTTTGTTCTTTTTGTAGAATCTGTTTGTCCTTGTAGGTTTTCTTCTGCAGAAGTAGCTTCTTTGCTGCCCTTTTTGTCCAAAGGGTGGAAACATCACTCCTACCTAAAGTTAGTAACTGAGCAGCTGTTGGCCTCCTGGCCAACAGGTCAGCTGCTAAACCCCAGAGTTGGTCGTAAATAGTTACATTTACACAATTGCATTTAGTAACTTTAAAAAAAAAACTCAACCATGCTGTACTTTTTACTTTTAATTGAGTCATTTTACTATGAAGTATCTCTAACTTGAATAAAATTTCTGGATTTTCATTCCATTGAATGAAAACCAAACATGTTTCAAGCAGAAACACAGACACGCAGCTGCAGTTTTTCTTAGTTTCAGCCGTTTTTTTATTGAACGAAACAGATTTGGAAAAAGGTTCTTGTGTGATTTTGTGTTACAACTGGCGAAAACGACAAAGAAGACAACAGGAAGTATTTTATTTTTACACAACGTGCAGCTGGCTCCATCAAAAGTCTCAAAGCGCCACAGAGTTAAAAAAAATTAAAGGTTCTTTAAATCATTATAAATCCTGGACTGTATGATGAGCAGAGCATCCAAAAACTTTACTCAAGTAAGAGCAGCACTACGTCACCATATTTCTACTCAAGTAATAGTGAATAAGTATTTGGTAGAAAGTCTAAAATACTGAGTAACTGATCAAATGATAAATCATCTAATGTTTAAAAATTACATCATCAGACGGACCAAAATATAAAATTAAGTGGAAATTTGGTATTTTAAGGACGAAAATGACAATAATTCATATCAGTAACAAAAAAAATTACAAAATCAGGCAAAATATTGATTTTCAAAATCAGATTCTTTCGATAAAAAAACTTAAAACTTCAACAAAACCTGCAGGTGCGTCTGTGTCTGGTGAAGTTTTAGTTTGTTTTTCATTCAGTGGGGAGAAAATCCAGAAATTCTAATCAAGCAATAGAAAACAAGTACAGTGTAGTAAAAATACTACAAATAAAGTTACTAAAGTAACTGTAACGAGTTACTACCCAACTCGTACGTAAACATCCTCCATCATCGCTCCACAGTGGGATGCTTTCCGACACTCCCACAGGACCGCCATCACTTCCGCCGCGCGCTAACAAGGCCCGCGCGCGCCACGTGTCACTCACGGCGGCGCCATATTGGATCTCAGCAGGCGGATGTGCTCCACTGATCAGCGCGTCACGCTGGCAGCTATTAGAGCCTCTATCAGCCACAGAGCGCCGGGCTTTGATGCCACGCAGTCTGACACATGGAGATCCTGTGTTGAATGCTGCGGCCTGTTCCCACTAAACCAATGATTATTGATCGGCTTTCTGCTGATTTTTAAATATATTCGGTTACCAGCAGGCGACGGAGTCTATTAATGAAAAAAAATTAAACAAGTAAAATGAGAATGATCATAAAATTACGAGTTTAAAGGCACAGCATTACAAGAATAAAGTCATACTGTTTCAATTATTACGAGAAAAATCGCAATAATATCAGGATGAAGTCATAATATATCGAGAATACAGTTGTATGAGAATAAAGTCAGACTATTACAAGAATAGTCATACAAGTCATTATATTACAAGAGTAAAGTCAAAATAATGAGAATAAATCACAATATTTAGAGAATAAAGTTGTAATATTATAACTTTCTTCTTGTATTTTTTTAATTATTATTTTATTAGTGTGGTCCTAATACACTGTCGTATTTATTTGTCCAAATTGCAATAATTTAATTACCACTAATTCAGTCAAGGCAGCCTAAACGAAAGTGAGCTTTGCTGCTACATGCATAAACTTCTGAAGCAACAGAGTTTCTTTGAATTTCCTTTAATATTTATGTTATACCAAAATATTTACCTAGCTTACGCATCTCTAGTTCTGTTAAGAGTTTGTTCCTCTCCACTGTCGCCCTGTGCTTGCTCAGTTTCAAAATCAATCATCTTTAATTAAACTCTTTCACTGAGCTGAGTCTAATTTCTCTGGGAAAGGGTTTAAACTGGATTATTTGGATTAAATTTTACTCTTGACAAAATAAACTGGTCTTTCTGTGGTTTTAGTGGATCAGATGTTTGCTGTGATTCAGGGAAATAATAAAAAAAAAGTGGAAGGTTTTGGTGTTGATATAAGTTTCTGATTCGGTTTAATTGAAAAGTAATTCCCTCAAAGTAATATTTCCTTCTTTTTTATTTACAAGTCAGATCTGATTCTCAAAGTTAACTAAAAACATCATAAGTTTTATAAATAAATGTATTTAAAAACTAATTATTTTATTGTGAAATGAAAAGCAACAGATTTATTAAACAGCAGACACTAGAGGGCGCTGTTGGTTTAGCTTTCTTCAGAACAGCAGATGAAAAAAAATGCAATTTACTCTAAAAAACATTCGGTGCTCTTATTTCGGAAAAAAATATATATTTTAAGAAAACTTCAAATCTAAAACAGGGACAAAAAAAATCATAAATACATCGAAGCAGCAATTTAGGGAACTTCCTGGATTATTAGATTTGATTGTTTAAACATTTCTTCATCTGCAGTTAAAAGCTGCCGAGGAAATCTTTAGTTTAATAAAAGTTTTTGAAAACAACATTGAGGAGACATCAGGAGTTAGTAAATCTTTATTCAAATCAAACAGCAGATAAAAACATTAAGGCAAACCAGCAGCGAGCTGCAAAATGGAAACAAACAAGGCTTGATCTGTTCATAAAAAAATAGAAAATTATAAAGCCAGAAAAAAACAAAACACAGAACACACAGAGTCGTTCTGTCGTGTGCATGCGTCATCTGTGATTTAATCTGTGAGTGAAGCGTTAAAGACGCCGTTTACTTGGTGGAACCATAAAATGCTGCTGCTGTTTTTGCTGATCTGTGATTGGAGCAGCTTTCAGAAATAAAGCCAAGAGTGAAGCAGCTCAACTCTGCAGCGGACGGTAACAGAAGCAAAAAACCAAAAGATTTATTTTCCCATTTATCATCTGATGGAGCGTCAGAATTTCTTCCCCCAGAAAATTGACCTCATGCTCGGGTTCAGTCAGAAATGGACTCCCTCTGCTGCCGATAAGGCGATCACTTTAACGAAAACATCTGAAGCAAGATCAAAGACCAACTTTTACGTTTTATTTTTGGTTCCGGCGACCTGATGACTGAGCTGTAAACCCAGAAGTCACAACTGAAACAAACATAACTTTCATTTGGTAAATGGAAGATCTTAAAATTTTATTCACATTATTTTCAGTTTATTTTTATACTAAAACAACCTGTCCAGTTCTACAACAGTTTGTGAACTGACGCAAAAAAGCTGGAAATAAAAGCTGAAGTTCTCCCATTTCAAGATCAATAAAATGTTAACAGAAATTTTGAAGAGATTGCAGCTGTCTGGAGTTTTTATTTTGAAAGTCTGAGCTAGAACCCCTTTCCTGTTTGTCCTAAGAACCTCTCAATTCCTGATTTAATCAATTTTAATCAGGAGTCACACAGTAACTGAAATGATCACAGCCTGTGTGACCAATCCTGATTGATTAATACAGAAGAACCAGAGAAAATGCTGAGTCACTGGTTGCTATGGCGATTTCTGCCAGAGAGCAGAGACAAAAAATTTTAAAACTCAAATAGATGCTGTGGAAAAACTACAAGTTGTATCAAAACATCGTTAAACCAGGAGCTCCAGAACCTTCTGGTAGACACACATGGACGTTTTTAAGAGTTTGTACTGTTTTATGTAGAAAATACAACAAGATACCGAGACTGTATCAGTTTAGAAAGACGTATAATGGAGGTGAATTAGATTAAGGGTGAGTGGTCTCTGCACTCTGAGCTGATCTGACAGAAAACTGTAAGTCTGACAGCAACACTGGGTGAAAGTAGACAGAAATACCTATGTGAGTGTAAAATAAGACATTTCTGTCCTGTGTCTGGCACCACCACTGGTGTTTCAGTAGTAAAGAGTGGCCCAAATATGGAGCTAAAAAAGGGGAAGGGGCTTCAACTCATTTCACCAAAATCACAATATTTTTAATAGAGAGCATCCTTTAGTTGTTTTTTTCCTCTTTTTTTATTGGAAAATGTACGTACTGTACTATACCATCACTGCCGACATCATATTAAATAAAATGCTGTACATTTTGATGGATCTACCTAAATGTAGAAACATCTGGAAGCTTATCATATGTCAGTATATGACATTACATTACTGATACATGTGAATATGTTACCCTGTTTGACGAGAGTGCCACCTAGTGAGTAGCACCTGCAACAACGGTAACTTGATTTGGTTTAATTGTGTCCTTGAAATTTAGGATTTGGTTGACAATTTCGGTAGTGTTTGTCGTGGAATCTGTTGGGGTGGCGTTGGTTGGTTTGGCGATTTGGGGTTAGTTGGTTAACATATTTAAGTGGGGCTGGTCTATTTGGTTTAAAACGGTTGGTTTGTTTATTTGGGTGAGGTTGGTTGATGTTGGCTGGGGTTGGATGGGTTATCTGTTTGGGTAGGGTTTGTTGGTTTGTCGACTTGGTTGGTTAATAGCTTTACTTTGGGTTGGTCTATTTGGACTGGTTTGGTTGGGGTGGAGTTGGTCAGTTGGTTTGTTGATTTGTTAATAGATTTAAGTGGGGGTTGGTTTGGCTGGATGGGTGGTCTAGGTGGTTGGTCAATTTGGGTGGGGTTGATTGATCGATCATTAGCTTAATGGATGAAGTGATGAACCAATATTAGGATCTTATGTTTGTAATTTTTACTCGTTTTTATGCGAGTTGGACGGATATTTATAGTTGATTACTCCTCTGGATCCCAATGTGGTTTGTTTCTAGCAAAGTACGGATTCATCTAAAATCTTAAAAGTTAAAGTCTAAGTCTGGTCTAATCTAAGAAACACCTGAATACAAATCATAACATCGAACTGGTGTTATTAGGGCTTTTGGTTGCCCATGAAGATCAAGTGTTCAGCTCAGTAAATATATGTTAAATCATGAAAATTAATATAGATCCCAAAATATTAAATGGAAACATCATAAAATTAGCAGATTTTTACTCCTCTGTGAGAAGGTGGCCATTTTTAAACATAATTTCACCTTCTTTGTGGGTTCTGACAAAAGATTTCCCAATGAACCAAGAAAGAAACATAAAATAAAGATGGTAACTGAATGTTTCCCTTCGTTATGTGTTGGTGTGAAGAGCTGCTGGTCCCAAACAGCTCAACGTCTCTTCTGGAGAGCCCAACCTCCAGAAACCTGAACCACGACTAAACAAACACCTCAGGAGCCTAAAGACAAACTGACGGATGCAGAACATCCAGAAAGCTTTTACACCAACAACAAAGATTTTCTTTCTCTGAACACATCGTTTGTTCTGACGCAGAAAAAAAGCAAGAAGCGCAGCGATACCAGAAAAAAAAGTTTGTCTCCGTTTCTAAACATCTGTCCATCATTTCTACATCTGCATATTTGCATTTACACGCCTGACTCTCCCGTGTTACTGGTTTCACTGGGTTTGTCCGTCAGTCGGTCTTCTTGGCCCACGCCATGTCGTCGGATCGCGGTCTCTGGCCCGTCAGACATTCGATCAGCCACTCCATCCGTCTCCAAAAGCCCAGCTGGTCCAGTGGATAGTTGCACCACCCTGAAAATGGAAGGAGATGGGAAAGATGAAAAGGAGGGTAAGGAGGTAATTATTTAAATCATATTTGGTAAAAGAGAAGAAGAGCTTTGGCTCTTTTGGACTGCCAGTTTCTCTTCACCATATCTGTACTGGGAGGACTTAGGAATGCCAACATGGAGACCGGGTCTCTCTAAACCTCCTGTAAACTGCACCTTCCAGAATGTGAAGGTAATTTTTCATTTAGCGCTTTTGCTAGCTGAGCGCATGTAGCTTCCCTTAAATAAATTTTTTCCAGATAAATTCTGAAGCGTTAATTTATTTGGCTGTTTGGTAAGCTTTCAGTTGAACAAAGCTGGACATCTGTGTCAAAGTTTCGTCTATCAACGTTTAAGAACTCTTCAAGTCGTTAGTCGTTTGTATTCATGCTCTTATTTTGAAGTGGAGGAAGACTATTAATACACCAGTTCCATTTCCTGTCCTCAAATTTTCCTCTTACTTCATTTCAAACAAGAAACATAAAAGAGCTAAACACTGAAAATAGAGAACAAGATATAAATATGGAATATTAAATTCAGGTTCAAGGATTGAAGTGAGCGCTAACGCTAAATACTGTGTTAGCTGAACTTATATTTATGATTAGCATTCAGGTAGCCTAACTAACATTTTAGTTAGCAGAGGCCTCCGCTGCGTCCTGCTGCCATCACCTAAACTTCAAATCATCTAATGCCTCCATTTTTAAATTTGAAGCCTCCAGTCTGACTCTCATTATCATGAGCAGAAAGATGGAGGGCCATCCCAGGAGACGTCCTTAACCTCACACACACCCACACACACACAAACACACACACGCACACACACACACCCACACCTTCTCACGTGCTGTGATGTTTACAGAAGTCCAGCAGCTGAATTTATCTTTCTGAGTTAAGCACATTCATGGATGTGTGGCTGCAGGCCAAAATACATTTACATGTACACATGAATGAATGCATGGCACCCATGTAGTAGCAGAGTACACACCAACACCTAGAGTTATTCCAGACAGAGTGAGGGTGCATCTATTGATTAAACAGAAACCCTCGACTGGTTTAAATATGGCAAAGTATCCAGAGGTTTTGTTTTATTTCCTGCATTTTTCCATGTTTCCCTTTTTTTTATCCATCCAAATCCCTGCTTCCTCCCCCGTCGTCCTCCCCTGTCCTCCACCCTCCCCTCTGCTGCCTGTGAAGTCCTATTTGTTAGAACAGACAGCAGGTTAGCATTAAATATACATGGGGATTGTCAGCCGGTGGCGAACACAAAGGCAGCGAGGCGGGCCCCCAGAGGCCCCCGAGCCGGGCCCAGGCAGCCAGGCAGCACGCGGGGGGACCGCAGGGGACGACTCTGCTGTCCCCGACCGCCACCTCCTTCCTCCACACGCACAGGTTAGGAACCGGAGAGGAGGTCAGAGCGACCAGCGCGCACTAACAGATGCAGATGTACTGGAGCGCTCGCCGTGCCACCCCCGACAGTTCCGGCTCACATCTGGCGTCCGCTGGGGCGCAGGGTGACGCACGAGGCGAGCCGCCCCCCGAGGATCCCCCCCGCTCTCACCCAGATGCAGGCAGAATACAGAGTGTGGATGTGTGACAGAGGCCTCGGGTCTCCAAAGACCTACACGCACACTGGCACAACATTTGCTTTTAGTTATTTATAAGCCTACACACACAGACACACACAGTCGCCATTTTATGTGAATTTGCAGGGAAAGTTAAATTATTCTGGAATCACCGTCTTCTGTTATAACCATCCAAAATGGCCGACTTTATGTGTCTTTAATAAGCTTTTAAGGACACATAGAAGGTGACCTCCTGTGCTTCCTTGAACAGGTTAAGATAGATCTATAGCCTATACAAAACATATTAACCACATTTTAATTCGCAAAATAATTCTTAGATGATGAGATTTTAGTTTGTGCTTTTCAGAATGAGCTGTTTTAGGGAGCTATGTCTCTTTAAATCCAAATAATCTGTTGCTGGCCACGCCCCCCAACTCAACGTATAAACTCACATGGGAAAATGGCCGCAAACAGATGTGCAATTATGCAATCGTACAACTTTGAAAAGTAGAAGTGGAGCCACCTGTCTTTTCCAGCAGCCATTGTACAGCGCATACAGTGGTAAAACCAGCTGACCAAACATGTTGGAGGTCAGTCTGGGTTGCTTGGCAGCTGCATAGCACCTGCTGATTTGTGAGGTTGCATTCTGGAGGTTTCACTCACTACCAAAAACTGGCTGGGTGTTTTTTTAAAACTCTTGTGCTGTTTTTAGAAGCAGTAGAAAGCGAAACGGATGTACAAAACCGTAAACAAAATGTAATTTTGCATATTTCCCCTTTAACATCTGGCGAGCAGAGGTAGAATATCCAAAAATTGTTCTTGAGTAAGAGTAACACTATTTCAACATATTTATACTCAAGAGTAAAAACTCTCTAAAAGCAACCAGAGTACCGATTCTTCCAATAAAACACTACAGGTGTGTATCTGTGGTGAATTTTTGGTTAAAACAGTTTGTTCTTCAGTCATTAAAGTTACTGGAAATTACTCCAGTAAGGTGTAAAAAAAAAAAAAGCTACTCACATGCTGATCAAAACAATTATTTAATATTTCAAAATGTTTATTTATTCTCCAAACCTGAAAAGTACTTTAGTTTTCTACTTTTCAACACTAAAAGTTGTGCAAAAACCCAGATTCCAGAATGTTCTAGAGTCAGAAAGTGAGGTCCAAACCGGGTCATCTGCACAGGAAGGATCCCAGATAAAACAAAATGGCTGAAAACAAAGAGCCAAGGTGTTGCAATGGCCTAGTCAAAGTCCAAACCTCTGCTTGGTTTAGGCGGTGCGGTGATGGCCGTACCTGTGGTGATGCAGTAGTACGTCTCATGCGGTGAAACATGGTGGATCCGGTGGTGTTTCCGTGGCAACACCAGGTGCCAGTCCTGCAGCAGAGTGACCCAGCGCGGGAGGCCGAAGTAGGAGTGGCTCCACTTATGGATCTGATTGGTCAGCGTCACAAAAACCGCCAAGGCGAACACGTAGCAGTCCCAGGGATAGGACGCCGCCAAGGCCTCTGAAACGAGAAGAATTAAAGACTTAATGACTCACCGAGACAGAAACAGTGAAAGTTTGTGATGCAAATACTTTAAAAACAGCAAGTTATTGAAAAACTAAAGAAATTAACCCCAGAAGTTACGTTTTTATTTAAATTTTATTGGGGATTCTAACAGTTTTAATGTTTATCATGAATCAGATCAACCTTTTGTTTCACTTTTAGAAATTCAGGCAGCATTTATAAACGTTGAAGAGACATTACACATCTTTGACTCAGGGTTATGAGTAATTAGCAGAGTTAGGCTGGACAACAAATCAACAGTATATATCGCTATAAACACGTGATCCATATAAATATATAATACGTCTGATAGGAGTTTTAAAAATGTCACTAAACTCCAATACAGAACCACATAGCATTCTGGGAAATGAGGCGTTAGCTGTTCAACCTCTTATAGCTAGGTTAATGGAAACGACAAGCTCAATCATTCTTTGGTTACCTAGCAACTCTTTCACTCTTTGGTTACCTAGCAACAACCTGTTAGAGTAACTTGAGCAACAAGTGGGCTGTGGTGCAGGGCATTCTGGGTAAAAAAAACGTTACTTTTAATAAATTTGTCTTTCAGAAACTGAAAACTTTAAGATTTTTGATATTTAAGGATTTTAATACAGACATGTTGTTGTACATCAGTTCAGATTAAAACTGATGCATTTTTAAGCCTTTTGTTGCCTAAAATGCCCTAGAAAATCACATTTTGCCAGTTAACGATTAATTGATTACTAAAATAGTTGATTACTGTTATTCAGCAATCGATTAATCACTCGATAAATTAAATTTGTTTCAAAATCAAACAGAATGCAAGTTGTTGGAGGCGAAGTGTGAAAAAAATAGATTAAATATGATTTAAATTTTTTAATTTAACTAATTATTCTGAAGATATTTCTGTTCTCTCTAAACTCATCTCTTCTCTGTTTTTGGTTTCTGGTGGAAAACTACAGGAGAAAAAGTCAAAAGGAAGACAGTGCATCATTAGCGTTCCCTTTTAAATGCTTCAATCTTCTATTTTTCCTCTCCTTCACACACATCTTTCCCATCCTGGGACAGTGTGTGTTTATCCATATTCTGATGCAGGTAAACTGCAGCTCAGCTGAGGGACAGCGAACAGCAGATAAGTGGTTTTCTGACTGTGACAAAGTGGCACCGAAACTGAATTTCACACAGCGAGTGGCGATGCAAAGCCGTGAACCAAAAGTAGGAGTCAGGAAAAAAAACAACTAAATCCTTCTGAGTGAGAAACTGTTCAAATACACTTTTATTTTATGGTTTGAGAAACAAAATGGGTTAAAATTAAAAACCTTTAACACTTACTAGACGGAAATTGTAACAGTGCAGTTCTCGTAAACTTTATTTACACACTGGGTGCAGATGTATCTCCTTAAAACAATGTACAACTCTTCAAAATAAATGTTTATTTTAAAATAAAAGCTGCATATTCAGGCTAGGGTGCGGTAGGAACATGCTACGGTTGATTCTTGCTGGTCTTTGGTTTAAAAAGATAAATACATATGTTAACAGTTTTAATTTGGAGGAGGAAAAATTTAGCTTTTCTGCTTTCTCCCAGCGGTAGAAACCAAGAAACAACCAATCAGAGCCTGGAGGAGGGGTCTTAGCGCTGTCAATCACCTCAGTGTGGTGCTGCTCACACTTTCCCCTTTGCTCTCTGCTACGCTGGTTCACCACAACCATGCCAGTTAGCATAGCCACCGATAATGGTGGATAAACAGTTTTCCTTTAATGGCAAGTTATTTTTCTGCCATTAGAAACATTTAGCAGTGAGTACAAGAGCTTAATTGACAGCGCTAAGAACCAGCACTCCTGGTTGTCTTTGGTTGGTAGCATTAGTAGCTCTCATATTATACTATGAAAACATAGTGAGAGTTTTAACAAATATGTAAAAAAACGATTTCTTATAATAAATACATTAATAAATACATACTATAGGTTTAAACAAAATCATGCTTTCTATAACCAACTGTTAGACAAATTATTAATCAATTGGTTCTTTTTGTCCCAGAAATACTCAAAGGAAGATATTGACTGCCAGTAATACTCCGCACAAACACCATCTTTCGCTCTTTCTTCTGTTTTTAATGAAACTGAAACAATAGGCAGGCTGATGATCTTCAAACTGAGCTCCGGATGATAAAACCAGGAGTTTGCTGGATTTTTTCTGCTGATTTAATTTTAAAAAGAGAACCAGAAATTAACTGGGATTTTTGCCCCAGATTTCTGTGACCGTTTGATCCAACAGACATGAACTCGCTGACAGTCTTCACGCCTCTCTGCTGAAACGACTTACATCCGTCCTCCTCACAACACGTCCCCTCTCCGTCTCTTCAGATATAAAAACTACAATCTCTTGACCTCGGTTCAGGAGCGGCCATGACAGCAGGAGACGTCAACTCTCCGAATCGTTCTGCGTCTCCGTCTTTGTGACACGGCAAGGCGTCGACATGACAGGTTTAGATGTCATCTAGCCGCTGCGTGACCCTCGGACGCCCCCGCCCTCTGGCAGGCCGACTCCAGCGCTTAGCGGTGACCTCTTCGGGAGCAGACATGACAGGCGATCACGTCGCTGCGTCTGCGTCTCCGTTCGGTGACCCCTGACCCCCTGTGGGGGCGGGGCAGGCGCTGACGTCCCCTACAGGTGGACTTCAGCTGTCCTCTCATCCGTCATCGTCCTCACGCTCAGCCCAGGTTAAAACATATTTTCTGATTTTGACTATTTGACATAAAATGGAAGAAAATGTAAGAATTTAAAAGAATAATTTATTGTAAATATAATTTAGAAAAATAGAAATTATACCTACAGTATAATTACATTGCTAAAAATATTTTTTACGTTTAATCTAATTTAATATTTATCCATTACTATTTTGTAGTTTACTTTAATATTAAATTATTTTATTATCAAAATATAAAATGGCATAAAATAAAAAAATCTCAAGACAATTTGAATGAATTATTTATTGTAAATAATTATAGTCATCATTTAGAAGAAAAATTAAAAACAGAAACTATATATACAGCATGATAACATTGGTAAACATATTTTTTATCTGATACTTTTTTATAGTTTAATGTTAACACAAATGTTTGATTAATTATTCAAATATGACATTAAAATACACTCAACTGAAATAAATCATGAAACTTAGAACATGAGCAACTTGATGTTGGACGAGGAAATTTACAACTTTCTGCCCGTCAATCTCACGTGCAAGGAAACCGAACCGTAACCATGGAGACGAGATTAGATCAAATTTCAGACGGAGCCTCGGTTCTGGTGTAAATGCGTTTATTAACTGATGCTTGCGTCCCGTCTGCTGCTGCTGTTTGCTCGTTTTGCTCAGCCATCATTTCTATCTCAGAAACTCTCTTCCAGATGCTTGCAGCAGCTTAACCCCGCAGCGCCGTGCGTAGCGCCGCCTTTAACCCGGCTAACTGGTGTCACCGCCCCCGTCCTCCACCCATCAGCGACCTTTGAGCTGCAGTTGAAGTGCAGACATGACAGGTGGAGATGTCACCGCCTCAATAAGCTCTCTGCCTGCTCCTCCCGCTGCTGCTCCTCCTCCAGGCCCTCCCTTCAGGGTCAGAGCACACGACTACCGCAGGAGCCACTTCCTGTTTGCTGCTCCGCTCTGACCCTGACAGTCTGGAGAATATCTGACCTTCGGGAGTCCTCAGAGTCACTTCCAAATGCCACGAGGTGCAGCTGGAAGCAGCGACGACCCGAATCGGTTCGTACCTGGTGTGCATGTGAGGAACCTGTAGGCCATGTGGGCGAGCGGCAGGATGGGGATCATGCAGTTGTCGCCGTTGGTTTCGATGAAGTCGTGCCGAGTGATGGCAGTCGGGTCGATGTGGTGCTCCCTGAACGGCCGGATGAAAGCCTGCAAAGAGAAAACCATTTTTGTGTTTCTCTTTTGCTTGAACATTAAATCTGCAGTAACTTTTATAAAATATATAATTTTTAATACATTTGTTATAACCATCACCATGTTTTGACAATTTAATATAAGATTTTCACAGATCGATTCCTCCATGAACTACTTTTGGCGTCTGAAGGAGTGCAAAAACAACCAATGAGATTCGGGAGGTGGGTCTTAGCGCTGTCAATCAACCGCATGTATATGTGCTAGTGGCGCGTTTCCTACACAACTGCTGGGTTTACAGTGAATTCAAAATGTTTTGATCTCTTCTGCTGTGTTACACTGTAAGCAGTACTGTTGCAAATTTTGCACAAAAATGTTAAATATTTTTGAGACGAAATAAGCTGCTGAAGTTAACAAGTAACTAAGTTTACAGTCTAAAAACGTTTTACTGCGTTAAGTCTAAAAATGCACATCCCACACTTACTAATAAAAAAGGTCAGAAACTACACTGTTTATATATTTATATCTATTTATATCTTTTATGTATACTTAATGCATAAAAACACCTGCAATTTTCTCATCTTTAGCTTTAGCCATATTTTACAGAAATGGGATAAGAAATTATGGCGCTACAAACATTTTTGTGACAGATTTCTGTTCATCCCACGTCGGAAAGATCTGGTTTTATGGCTTTCTGTTATGATTCTGGCCCGTCTGCCTGTTTTGTTTTCCTCCTCAGCTCTCACCTCTCCGATCAAACTCATCTGGTTCACCTGCATGCTGCTGCGCTGCAGTGCATTAAGGCTCATGTCATCCACCTGTCCTTCAGGAGTTACATTCAGCACTCAGGCAGGCAAACGGTGACAGATTTTTGAAAGCCCTTTGGTGTCAGTAGATATCTCGCGTTACCTCCTTATCTGACCACGTTTATTGTCTTTTGGATTGGCCAGACATGGGCTTGCCCAGCCCATGTCTGATTCTTTACTGGCTTCTGGTTTCTGGACACGACCCTGTTTCTGCCTCGTCCCTGGATTTGTCTGCCTGATATTGTCTTCACGTGCCTGACCCGTTTCTGTGCCCTGACCACCGATCCTCGCCTGACCCTCAGATGAGTTTGTCTCTTTCTGCCTCCCTGGTTCTGACCCTGCCTCGGCCTCTTGACCTAAGAATTCTGATCCCCCCTGGATTTATCACCTGCTACCTACCACTGCGCTACCAGCGCTCACACTCTGGATCAGTCTCCATCTTGCAGAGCTGTTCTGTTCTCTACAACCAACACCCCAGTGAGACTCCTCAGCATTACAAGCCACTAACCTGCTTCTCTGTTCTCAGAGGTTCCTGTCCCATTGCTGGTGGCCGCCGGTCCCACACCCTGATTCTCAATAAAACATTTGCTTTTCCATTTGTGTCTGACTGAAATTCTGGGTCCTCTGTTCTGAGAATTACACTTTCTTGCCGTCACCATGAACAACAACTCTGTAAATAATTTGCATTAATAAGGGAATTACAGCAACATTTTATTTCCATTTGGGGTCAGTAAAGTATTCTTTAATTAAAATGTTTTGAATTTGAAATGGCGCCTGCAGGCACACGTCACTAGTTCTACCGGATTAGAGAAGATACACGGCATCAAGGGTGTACTTTGTCCAATATTGGCTTCATGTTTTCAAATGTCTTAATCTGTGTGTTTTACTTGAAAGACCAGAGGTTTGATTATATTCTAATATGTGAACCAGAGTAATTAAACCGGGATGTATTTTAATGTTATTAAAAGTAAACATCTTTTTGAGGAAACAAAAAAAATGGAGGGAGTTTTATGAACTTCTCTAGAAATTACGGAGAACCATTTGAACATCTCTGCAGACCTCACACATCCTGGACACAAACTGTGAAGACTTTTTACAGATGTCTCTGTCTGTTGTGTAGAGCCAATATTTGTCTTAGTCAAACTGTGCAAATAAATCTGATTCTGATTAAATTACTAATGCATTTTGAAGGACTTCGAGCTGAAAAATTGATTTATTTATTTGATGAATCATTTGACGCGTTTTATTTGGGCTGATCAATTAAATATCTCAGCTAACACAAACATTCAGCAGGAAGTAAACCCAGCTGACACTGAAAGTCATTTGCAGCTTTTTTTGTTTTTTATTTTCTGGATAATAAACAAACTGCAAAGCTAAACAATGCAGATTAAACACACGGAGGAATTCTCACCACACTTGGCAATGCTGAGCATCGAGCTCAACCCCAAAGCACACATCCAGCATCCTAATAAAGCCCAGAACAGCAGTCGACCTGCTCAGACACACACACACAAAAACTGAAAAATACCAGCTTCAAAACACACACACACACACGCAGGCAGGCAGCTCAAACCCCACCTGCGCTGTGCAGAGGCAGACACCTGTCTGTGAGAGCGTGGGGGTCTCAAATGAAAGGCTGAATCAGAATCTCAGAAGCTTAAAAGCGGACAAAGGGAAACACACCCACGAGCACACGCTGGATAAAGGTAATTTATTTCCCCAGGTGGAAGAAAAGGCGACAGAAGCGAAGGTTTGCATGTGTGTGTCTCTCTCTGTGTGTGTGCGTAGGTACGGAAGCATCAGCATGAAAACTCATTATTGTTGGGTTTGCTGCTCGAAACAATCACCGCTGCCGATCTGTGCACGTCATCGATGGGTGCCACTGCAAACTCTGAAGCTATCTGTTGATATCTGCGCAATTAGGTCTCCATCTCCGTCGAATCGGCCCTCTCCGCCGCCTCTCCGCTCCCCGCGGCCCTCAGGCACATGAAAGGCCGGCTAAGCCGCGGAGGTCGTGCCGAGCGGGGCGGCTCCGGCGCTCCCAGTTATGACGGCGGGCCGCCGGTCGCTGCGTGTCCTCTAATCCCACACCGTTTAGCGGCCTGCGTGGCACGACGCCCGTTAATCACCGGCTCACATCGCCCATCACCCCGGCAACCGGCGCCGTCCCACTGTTCCGGCAGACACGCCCCAACACCCCCACTTTTTGTCCTTCTAACATTTATTTCAACAGATTTCTTTCCTCTTTTCTTTTATTTTTAGGAGTTTCAACTTTAAGACGCCCAAAAAGTGGGTATGCACTACATGTGACACATAGGGGTGCTGTGCTAGAGCGGGCGCCAGAATATGGCAAAAAAAATAATTTCTAATAGGCATTTAAAATCTGCTTCTGTGCAGGGGGTGCACAGAAGCAGATTGTGTGCACCCCCTTTAAAATAATGTCTGCTAGGGAATTGAAATCTGCTTCTGTGCATCTCGGGGTGCAGATATGTACTTTCTGAGGTGCATCTGGATTTATTAAAGCATCTCTATGTACCAGTAGTTCTTATTTGTGCAATTTTAAGGTAAATGGAAACATCTAGTGAAAAGAAAGACTGCATCCAAATATGATGGAGAATAAGGGCAAAACTAAAGAAATGTTATTTCTTACAATATTAAAGTTCATATTAGAAAAATAAAGATAAAATATTGTCTGAAGAAGGTCTTAAAATTTGGAGAAAACTGGCATTTTAATGAAAAGTCACTTTTTTTCCTTCTACGTTTCAGTTCATCATATTTTTTCCTGCCATTATTGGTATTTTATATATATATTTAACTGTATTGCTTTATTTAGGGTTTCTTTAACCTCGTAATTGTTCAGCACTTTATAAAGTTATTATTTCCGCCATCATTTTGGCGCCCCTCTAGCAAAGCGCCCCTACAGTGAATGCCAGGGTTATAGCAGTTTTGGGTTTTTCCATCATATCAGTTTAATGTTTTGCATAATTTAGATAGCTTAAATCGGTTTTTACAGTGTTTGCTACTTTTTATCAGTTATTAGTTCAACATAGTTTAGTTTAATTTCAGTACTAGTTTTAGTTATTTTCACAATTTGGAGAATGTTTAGGTGCAGAATTAATAAAAGATTAAAGTTTTGTGATTTTGTACAGTGAGATTGGGTAATAAATACTCAACAGAAGATGTCATTTTCAGTAATGAATGAAATTATTGTTGAATAACCAACTAACTGTGGTGTTTTAGGCAAACTTTTGCTGTCGCCATTTTGCGGAGCAGCTTAATCTGACCACTGCTGATGTAAACCACTTGTGTAGGGAAAAAAAAATCTATTTCACAACAGTTCGAAAGCTGAAACAACAGAAAATAAAATATATTACATCTATAATTTCAGAACAATTTAGTTCCAGTTTTTCCCATTAATTACTGGTTTTATTTATCTCAGTTAAAGAAAATCTTTTCTCAATTTCAGTTCTTGTCATTTTGTTTTAGCATACCAGTTTTTTATGTCTGTATTCACATTAGAAGGCGAATCCTCCTCGCAGAGAGCTGCAGATGTTTGTTAAAGACGTAAAAAAAAGAAAAGGGCAGACAGGAAGAAAAGCTGCTTTTAAACAATGAAACCCAATGAGCAGACTGGGACGGACCATCTTCAAACACATCCTCCTAAACTGGAAGCACATCTGGCAAATTTCAGAGTGAATCGAGCATCATTGGGAACTAATGAGCGTGACTTTGTCCTCAAAGTAGACTCATTAGAGGACTGTGAAATCCTTGTTGAGTCAATTAAAGCTCAACGACATGAAGACTAAAGAAAATACAGCGTGGCCCGAAGCCTCGCGAAGGAATTGTTCTGAGCACTACAGGGAGGCTGTGCAGCTCTTCTTAAAACGCGACTGTAATTCCAGTTCTGTGGAGACTAAAGAAAACCCGTTTTATGGGCTCAATTTAAAATAAATCGTTTTATGTTCTGATGATGAATGGGAGCGTTTCCCCTTGTAAGTGTCTTTAAATTCATATCAGATGCTTTTGTTTTCCCCAAACGCTCTTTATTTAATGTGCTCAAGTTTCATTTACCTTCGAACCTCGCATGAAAAAAATAATTCACACCCCTATGCAGTGTCACTTATTTTCAGTTTTTTCATCTTTCTTCAATGTTTCAGGTCATCAGTCTGACTAATCTAACCCTACGTTTAAAAGTAAGTGCCCTTTTGTTGAAATATGAATTTACTCTGATTAAATTATCTTTTTTTTTTTTTTCAAATTAAAAATACTCAAATCTGATTTCCACCATAACTGTAGATCATTAAATAACTTGAATAGATTTAGGTATTTAAATTGATTAGCTGTAACAATAGACTTCATTTCAGATGATAAACAGTGCAGTAAAAATACTGCAGGCTGTTTAGCTTTTCTAAATTTAAATATAATATTATTACACGGACGTCGCCATGTTGTTTACGTTGCAATGCTGCCTGGGTACATGACACATGCTAGGTGCTACATCAAGCTAAAACAGTAATTGTTGCACATTGAGTAACGTTCAGCTGAACGAAGTGCATTGAAAAAGAAGACAGAAGAGAAATGAAGATAAAGAGGACCAAACAGATGAAGAGGGGAGAGTCAGAGAAAATTACGTCTGTGCTGCTGGAAGAGGTTAATCCAGATTCCAGAAATAAACCATCTGATTCAAAGTGCTTGAGTTACTCTGTTTCCTGTCGAACTACTTTCAAATAAAGGCCACTAGAGTCAACAAAACCTTTAAAAAAAAAAGAGCTCTAGTTTCTACCAATCACAATTAGGAGGCGGGTCTTAGCGCTGTCAATCACACAACATCCTCTTGGTCTGTTGTGCTGCAGCTAGCAGAATCTGTCATGAATGCTAAGGCTAGTGAAGGTAGTGAAGGTTTTAACAAATGCGTAAACAAGTAAAAGTTACTTATTGCAGCTTTAAATACTTGTTTTGTTGTCGCTTTAAAATATCTACTTCATAATCTTACAATTGTTTAGCTTTCATGTTAGCTCCTGCTAATGGCAGTAGCTCCTGCTAACGGCGGTAGCTCCTGCTAATGGCGGTAGCTACCGCTACCGGTATCTCCTGCTAATTGTGTTAGTAAACAGCAGATCACATATCTGTGGGATGTGTTGGATAAACGATTCCAATCCTGAGAAGACCCATTTCGTTAAGCAGGCCGCTACATCTGACTGGTGTCGTTATTTTTTCACTATCGGCCTTTTTTGCTCAAAAAATACTGCAGAGACACTAAACCTGCGGACTGAGAGTCGGGTCTCATCGTTCTGGGAGCCAAGTACAGATTCAGCGGCCTGAAGACAGTTAGCATAAACGCTTCTACGCTGTGTGTTTCTCAACCTGAGCAACATCCTCAGAGATGTCCCAACAATTACGGACAACAAAAGAAGCTGGAAGTGAAGTCAGAACGAGTTCATGTAGACACCAGACGTACACACGGCAGCAAACGGAAACAAACAAAGAATGAAAGTGGCTCTATTAGCCTCGGGTGTTCTGCATCCAGTCAGGCTTTGATATTCAAACTAACCTTAAATAGAAGCACAAACCTGCTTTATTCTTCTGCTCAGAGCCACCGCTGAGGTAACCGCACACACACATAAACACACACATCAACGCAGCCCGTCTGTTCTCCGCTAACGTCTATTCTTCTTCTTCTCCACTAAATACATTTATTAGGGCTCTCCTATGGCGACGAACACGCCATGTAAATATGCCGCTGTGTCTTCAGCTTCAAAAAATGCCACATCATATATGGACATCCTTCGCCCACGCAACGCCCTCGGACAAAAAACATGGAAATTACACCAGTCAAACTAAATGTGATGCAGGAGGGAAAAAAACTTTTATTGTAAAGAAAAATGAAACATGGAAACATCAGGCTCTGAATTAAACTGAAGGATTTTATGTGAAACTCCAAGATGTAGCGTGTAGATGTCTGCTCTATGTCGTCATATTTATTTACTTTTGAAGTTTAATTTCTGACTTTTTCAGGGGAAGAAAGGGAACCGTCTGCCATGACGGTCAAACCAAAGGAGAGAAAACAAGGAGGGAAGGAAACAATGGAAGTTGGAGACAAAGGTGCAAAGTAGAGAAAGAAACAAGGGAGATAAGATGAAAGGATGAAAAAGGACAAAAGAAAGAAAAGGAAAACAAACAAAAGGATGAAAAAGAAAAAGACAGGATTTTAGAAAGGATGAAAGTTAGAAAGAACAAAAGAAGGAATGAAAGAAAAGAAAGGTCAAAAAGGGAGCGCTAAATAAAAGAAATAAAGACAGGACAAAAGAAACGAAAAATAAATGGAGAAAGAAATAAAGAACAGAAAAAAGAAAGATAGCAAGAAAGAAAGAACAAAAGAGAAAAAAAGAAGACAAATGAAAGCAAAAGAGAAAGAAATGAAAGGAGAAAATAAAAAGTAAAGAAATAATGAAAAAGAAATAGGGAAAAACTAAGGAAGGAATAAATGATGGAGAAAAATAAGGAATGTAAAAGAGGAAAGAATGAAAGAAGGATAAAATAGGAGGGAAGAAAGAGGGAACAGAAGGAGGTAAAATACAAGGAGACAGGAGGAAGGAAGGTAGGACACAAAAAAGGAAAAAAACAAAGGGGAAGAGAAAGGAAGGGCAGAAAAGAAGGATTAACACTAAGGAAGGAGAGAAGAAAAAAAGGAAGGAAATGAGGAAGGGATGAATGATGAATCAGGATCCTCTAAAAACGGAGGATTTGTTTAAAATCCGGACTGAAAGCAGAAAAATCTGAAATCCTGCAGATGAGAAACAAACAATAAAATCAGAAAATAAACCCTGTTGATATTTACTATGCGCACGTTTAGCTCTAACAACGAGCTTTCACACGACGTTTTGCATGTTTCATAAATTTTAATCAAATTCTGACTAATATCAACTCATTACTAATCATGCACTGATAATATATGTGAGCAACACAAATGGTAGCCGCTCTAATTGGGGTACATGAGCTCTAAAAATGCACATTAGTTTTTAACATTTCAACAAATTATTTCACTATGAATAAAACATAAACGTAAAAGACATTCAGGCAACACACAAACTGTGAAAATCTGATAGTATTAATCAAAACAAACGACCTGCAAGCTGCACCTGATCACTGATTTTAAGTGGATGAAATGAGGATGAACTTTAATCTAATTGGCTTTGTTGTAAAATGTGTTTTTTAATGTGTGAAGTAGGTGCAGCTATCTTTAACCAACACACCAATGGCAAATTATGACAACCAATGGGCAATAAATCAATTAATTGTGTGATTAATTAAAATGAGAGTGAGAATTTCCATTTGGACAACAATCGGCTTTAATAACGTTGATAAATTGCCATTTTGAAGTGCGATGTTAGTTAGTTAGTTTACCCTACCTGCCTCTTTTGCCTGTTTTCCCTGTCAAAACTGAATGATTATTACTGTTTGGAAAGCAACTTCGGCTACAGAGAATTCATAGCCCATTTTATGAAGTCTCTGTATTTTATTAATAATAATGATAAAATATTTTAATAATTTTATTGACTTTGGATATTTAAAAGGTTTTCCCGCTCCAGTGTCAAATATTCTTTAGAAATTAAAGTTTTTTTGATGTTTTACTGAGTATAATGATAATTGTTATTATATTAAGTTAAATATGATCTCAAAATAATAGTATTATCAAGTATCGCAATGATTTCTGGGACAATTTATTGTCCAGTAAAATTTGTTATTGTGACAGGCCGAGTCCCAGGCAAAGAAATTTAAGGCCTTTAGTTCAAGTAAAACAGAAACCTCCCATGTTAAAGGAATAAAATAACAATGTAAACAAAGCCTAATAGCCGAAAATGAAAAGGTTCAGGCCTAAAGAACGGAAAGCTTACACTTCCAAGAATTTTTTTTTTACATCTTTAGAGACATTAATATTTACTTTTTATGGGAAAAAAAACAAGTAAAAACAGAGCAAGTAATCATTTTTCTATCATTTTGATTAAAGTGCAAACCTATAAAAATTTATTTTCAAACAGATCAAGATTTTCATAAACAAAAATGACTTCTGCAGGAGAAAAATTACAACATTGCTCTTAACACCACCTTTCTCTTTTGATTATTATTTAATATTATTTATAAGTTCTGTTTTTTCTGCTCACCTTCCCAACAACAGGAATATCCACGGATCCCCAGGTGTCGGCTCCCCAATGGACAATCCCCGAGGCAAAATCTGCCGTCACTATTCCCAAAACTGGAGTAGAGGAAAAAGTATGTCATGTAAAAATAAATAAATAAAAAGCACAAAAACAAAAGTCTCTGATTGTTCTTTTACCAATGCCGAGGATGATCTTGTAGATGTGAACGGTGGAGAAGTGCAGGAGGAGGAAGAAGAAGTTGATGATGAAGAGGAAGAGGCACAGAATCACACAAACCCACTCCTGGAACCGTTTACCTGCAAAGAAAACAGCAATTTATCTCTCCAAGCACGAGAAAAAGAGGTCAGAATGAGAAAAAAAAGGAGTGAAAAGGGTCTGATATGATGGCAGGGTTTCTGCAAGATTCACCAACTCAGATTATGATGAATGAAATTTAAGACCCATATCTCCACAGCAATGAACAAACATCATCCAGCCAACTGGCCATAAATTTGAACTTACCCATTAAATTACAGAAGCAAAAAAGCTAGCAAGATGGCAAGTTATGTTAGCAGATAGTTAGTACTCTGCTACCATCTTGAGTCGCAAAACCCAGAGATTAAATAGACACGTTGAGTCAAAATTGATTGAATTTAAGATATTTAGGGCCTTGTTTTAGATACACAGCTTTAAGACATTTTACAACTATTATGAATAAAATTTAAGATCTATGTCTCCACAGCAATGTACAAATGTTTTCCAGGCAACTGTCGATAAATTTGAACTTACCCATGACATGACAAATGCTAAAAAGCTCCTTAGCTAGCTATATTAGCAGCTGTTTAGTGGGATCAATGAAGTTATTGGGGTTTTTTTTTAAGTCACAGAACCCAATGAAGCTCTTTCGGTGTGACTCCAACTTTTGATTGACAGAAAAGAAAATAACTTGCTTTTTTACATGAACTTAAGACATTTTAAGATCAATTTAGAAACATGAATTTAAGACTTTTAAAGACTTTAAAGATGCAGGGACACCCTGGCTGAACAAGGTGAGGTCCCTGCTCCCATCAGGAGAACAAGCTGCTCCTTACTGGAGGTTAAAGGATCACTCAGCAGCTCTCAGTCCGAGTGTGTGTGTGTGCCAGTGTTAATATGTAATCATTCAGAGGAAGACAAATGTACTCGAGGCAGCGGGGTCACGACCTCTGTGGTATGAAACACTGGCGCTCAGGCCACACAGAGTCCGCTTCAGGTGGGAGGCCGGTCTCTACGGGAACGATCCCAACTCAGAGGTCAGCATCTCGGGGAGAGGCGGTCGAACTGAAACTAACTCCAAACTCTGGATTCAGCAGGAAAACCGGCTAGCGATGGGAGGGTCAGAGAGAGAGCCCTCATGCTGCACGCCGCAGAACATCAGAGCTGCTGAATTATTGAGATTTTACTCTGCTGCTTGTCTAATTTTCCTGGAAACTTCTGGTTTGACTGAACTGTAACTTTACTTTCTCAGTTTCATTGTTTTTTGTTTTTGTGTTTGTATTTCTAGAAGCTGGACATTCAACATTTCACCGATTTACAAAAATAAACCCTCAAAAAACAGCAACTACATTCACTTGCTTTTCTTTGTCTTCAACAATCTAACGTGTCTGAAACTTTAATGTGTTCAGATCCTAACGTATCTCACAGCATTAGCAGCCTATAAGAAATTCATGACATTTTTTTCCTAATAAAGCACTCAGGCCTGCAAAGGTTTGCGTCTGCAGACCTGAGCAACTATGAATATGAACCTGCGACTCAGGAGGTCAGAGGAGGTTTGGAATATGTGATTATGGATATTTTACAACTCATCAAAGCTGACCTTTCACCCGAGACAGATGGAAGTTAAGCTTCTCTCTGAGGATTAGGTTTGCCTCTTAAGACGCTGCTGTTTTAATCTGTCATTAAGTTCGTTTAGTTGTTGCACCTTTTGGTTTTTGTCCTCAGTTTATCAAATTTTCAGCTCAAAGTTGAGAAATGTTTTACATTTGTGAGTCATTGTGTTCTTCATTCTGAAACTTGCTGCTGCACAGACACTTTAGACAAAATTTCTTTAAAAAAAAATGTTACTTTGCAATCAGGTCTGGGCGAGAAATCAGCTGCATTAAGTAATGCAGCTGATTTCTGTTCTGTTTGTGAAGATTTAATTTTTGTGAAATTGTTTTTTATTCTAAACATTTCAAAGTAAGGCCAGTCCACCCAGGATCTACTGTCTTGGATTCACACCAGCCCAGTTTAGTCCACTTTAATCCAACTCTAGTCCATTTGCCCAGAGTCCGGTTCATTTGGTGAGGTGTGAATGCATAACCAAACTCCGATGTGAACCAACAAAGTGACCTTTGGTCCACTGACAAAACTCTGTTTTGGTTTGAATGCATATGAATGCCAAGCAGACTGGAAGACTGCTCCAGCAACAGAAGTGGGCTATTTTGGTCCCAATCGAACCAAATCCACTGGACTTTTCAGTTTGTATTAAGTTGGACTTTGAATTCACATCGAATCCTAACCCTGTCCTAAAAGCAAGTTTTGGAAAATATTTTCTGTAATTTGGAACCTTTATTTAAACTTCTTGGTGTTGTTCTCCGTTTCAAGGTTTCTTCATTAAAATAAGAAACTTATTTCACACCAGTGAACATTTTATTGTTTAGGTTAATATCCAGGTTAATCATCTCAATGTCCCTTAACGTTCACTACATAAGTTTCTACTAGTAGAATATTTCATTTATAATCCGGGTTTTTAAAAGTACTAGAAACTAGTATGGTTTTTAATTGACATTAAGTAATTAGTAACTCAATACAAGTTCTTAAATTTTGCTTAAAAGTTACTTGTAAGTTAATTTTGTGTAATTTAAAATACACTAGGATATTTGCACTAAATATGGACAAAAATATTTGTCTAGTGAGTTAAATGAATCACTAAAACAAACTTTTCAATAATATTTTAAATTATTAAGTTACATCTGCAATAATTGCAATAAAAGCAGTAATGAGTTGCAGAAATGTTTAATAAATAAAGATGTAAGTTTCCTGTGCTCCCACTTGGTAAATCTGGGTCACTGTGTGTGTTTGGACTTCAGGAAAACACATTTAGCTTTGCTGTTTTAAGATTTGTGTGACATCTTTTCCTCCCCAATCCGCCTGAAGGGGTCACTGCAGGAAAATTCTCTCCCACCTCCTCCAAGTATGACTGCCTCTGCGCACAGATCGACCGCCAACACACACACACACGCATCCAGGCGCTCCATCTCTGTCACACACTCACACACCCATGGTGCGGGGCACGGGAGCAGCGGGGCGGCTGTCAGGTGATGTGCGTCAGTCCTTGGATCCTCCGGCTCCCTGGTGAGGAGCAGGAAACTAGGACAGGCCTCCACAGAGCGCACACACTCACGCACAAACACACGCATAAGCCCGCGTCCCTCAGGCCATGGCATTGCTGGATATCACACACAGGCGGTGACAGACAAAAAAAAAAAAAAAAAAGGGGAGAGGGGGAAGCATCTCTATGTGTAAAGGCGCACGGACAGAAAAACAAGCCGTTCGTTCTTTCTTTTGGCACGCCAACACCCAAACACTTAAACATGCTGGCACGAACAACCGGCACCGGAGCAACCCGCTCATTAATATCGCTCTGACAACAACCGGTTCCCTGGCAACCTGTCCGCCATCGCTCACCCAGCAGCAACCCCCGCCTGCGAGCATGCACATGGGTGTGCGCGGGGACTTAACCTGGGCGGAGCCGGGGGAGGATGACGAGGGGCGCTAATAGGCTGAAATTAATCAACGACGGCTGATTCTCCGTCAGGGGAGCGAGCGGCGGACAGCAGGAAGGAAGGCAACACGTCCTGAATACTAATGACCGAATGAGGAGGGAGAGAATCCCGTCACCTCTCTGTGTTTCATGAGTGAAACATACACAAATATGATGCTGTAAGGTGAGACTATGCGGAATATGACGCGAGTCAAACCAGATCCGGGATCAACCGATTCCCCGGCTGCCTTTCCGTGAACTTTGTAAGTGGCAGCCATCTTGGGAGGAAGTTGCTATGACAACAATAAACACAAGTTTAGAACTAGCTCCCGCCTCGTTCCTAACTTAGAAACAATATACATTACAACTATTACTCTATTACAGATTTTGAGTACTTTACCCACCTCTGTAACACTAAGATAAATATGATATTTACTGGAGTACTTATTGCCGAGCTAGCAACATTAGCTTAGCTAAAATAGCTTTCATCTGCAAGCTAAAACGGACATGTGCCCATCTTTTACCACATGTACTCACTGTGACATCACAACCTTATTATTAACACGTATGTCCTTGACAAAGCCGTTTAAACGTTGCTTGTATTCGTCCATGGATTTTAGGCGGAGCTCCTTGGTGTCGGTTCTCTTCTCACTAATGTTATGTCGCAGTTGGAATTGAGGGCAGTTTGTCCTCAAACACATTTTCTTTCTCTGTCTCATGACAGCAGCGATTTTGTTCATGTATCTTTCTCCTTGGTAAAGAAGAGTGTCCACATATTTTATTTTTGCTGGTGTTGAAGCCATGGATCGTCTAGGCATTGCGCATGCGCTTACCGCATATCTTCCGGTTCACACGTGAGAAATATGCATTAACCGTAGAATTACACAAATTGTAATTACTAAAATAAATTTGCTTAATGAAAACACACCAATTTAAAAAAAAAAAAAAGTACATTTTTTGATTAAAAAAAGTATTTACGCCAGAATGAGGTGGTTTTCGGCAGTACTGAAATAAATGTATTTCGCAAAACTGCAACGGAAACACTTTTTTCACATCATCAGTCACATGATGAAACAACCGGATGTTGCCACTGGAGCGAACCACAAAGATGACAGGAAGTAGCAGGGGGTTGATGGCGAAGCCTGTTTTTTAATGACTTCTCATATGAACAAACTTATTCATGTGCGATTTTAATTGTGCTTTTTATTTTATGGAAATGCCGCAATTGCAAAAATGTTTTTCCAACATTAGTGGAACATTAACATGGATTTGCATACTTTCCAGACCCCTCTAAAAAAAAACAAACACTGGAGATCTCTATGGCAATAACATGTGAAGCACCAGAAATTCTGGACTGAGGCAAATTTTTAACCTGGCGTTGTTGTGATGTAGACACTGAAAAAGCTCTATCTTTAGGACAGGAAAAATCAGGTGCAATAGCAAACATTCAACCTACAGAGCAATGAGATGGTTTGCCTTAAATACTGCAAAATTAAACAAATTTTACAGTAAAATCTCAAAATCTGCACTTCAACATGAAGCTAGAACCGTAAATAACCTAATTAGATCATTTAGGGTTAGTTGCACTTTAACAGCAATGTAAAACTTTTAGTGTTTTTTATGCTCAGCAGTGTGGCAAACAGTTCAAACAGTGATTGATTTGCTTTTATTTGTTTGGTTGTGCTGCAGTTAGAAGGTCAAACACCATGACCTGAACACTGGGCCCTGAAACAAAAACTAATTAACACCTTTTCAACTTATTGGCTGTGACGCTCGGTGATCAGGCCTCATCCTATCGAGTAGCTGTTTGACTGAAGCGATTAGTAATTTCCATTGTCAGTAAACCACAGAGAGCGAACAACCAGAATGAGCTCAGCCCAGGAAATCAAACATGAAAAGGCATCAATAACTCCAGGATTGATTAGTTCTGTGGAAACTTTGCTAATATTTCATTGGAGAACAAAAATGACGATAAGGGAGAACGTTTAAAGCCGGGTTAGAATCTACAACAATATACAACGATTCCAGCGTATCAGTCTCACTCCTCCGCCACGTTCTCTCACTCCTCCACCACGTTCTCTCACTCCTCCGCCACGTTCTCTCACTCCTCCACCACGTTCTCTCACTCCTCCACCACGTTCTCTCACTCCTCAGACACATTCTCTCACTCCTCCACCACGTTCTCTCACTCCTCAGACACATTCTCTCACTCCTCCACCACGTTCTCTCACTCCTCAGACACATTCTCTCACTCCTCCACCACGTTCTCTCACTCCTCTGCCACGTTCTCTCACTCCTCCGCCACGTTCTCTCACTCCTCCACCACGTTCTCTCACTCCTCCACCACGTTTTCTCACTCCTCAGACACATTCTCTCACTCCTCCACCACGTTCTCTCACTCCTCAGACACATTCTCTCACTCCTCCACCACGTTCTCTCACTCCTCCGCCACGTTCTCTCACTCTCCACCACGTTCTCTCACTCCCAGAACATTCTCTCACTCCTCCACCACGTTCTCTCACTCCTCCGCCACGTTCTCTCACTCCTCTGCCACGTTCTCTCACTCCTCCACCACGTTCTCTCACTCCGCAACACGTTCTCTCACTCCGCAGACACATTCTCTGACTCCGCAGACACATTCTCTCACTCCGCAGACACATTCTCTCACTCCTACACATTGTTCTCTTACTTCTCGGCTATCATCTTTCAGTTCATCATGTTCTCTTACTCTTCCGCCCATTCTCTCACTCCAATGCCACGTTCTTTTACTACTGTGTCATCTTTTTTTACTCCACTACGTTCCCTCACTTTTCCATTTCACTCCTCATCCTTGTTCTGTCGTTCTGAAGGCTAACCCATCAGAACCACGGCGAGCCGGAGTTCTACCACGTTCAACTCTGCTGCTCTTTGTCATCCATCACTCAGTCTCTCCCCCTCCATCCTCCATGCTGGTGTTCTCTCAGCGGGCCGTCCTCAGATGGGACTTTGGGGGTAGACAGAGGAATGTGGGTGGTGAAAGTGGGTCACATGCTCAGAGAGACGGAGAATAAAGGAGGAGAGACACTGAGGGAGACCGCCATGGAAACACAGGGGTAAGGATCGGGAAGTGGGGGATGAATTCCCTCGTTCAGGAGGAGTGGATCAGTCGGAGGGATCTTCGCTTTCATCTGATCTCTGTGGACGGCAGAACATGGGACACACACACACACACACACGGAAAACCAACAACACACAGCGGAGAAGACAAACGACTCACTTGCAGCACAAACACGCCACGTCTGTCTCCGCCTGGACAACGTCCTGAAAGACGAGCGCAATCCATTTCCCTGCAGATCCAACGTGGAGGATTCAGTAATAACATGGCAACACACTCACACAAAGACAAACAGATGCATGAAACACACATCCACAAACACACACGTTTAACCCATAGGAGCTTCACAACCAAAAACACACCATGGACATTTCCCATCATGCTCCCTGTCCTCTTATCTCCTGCAGCCGTCACAGAGATAATCACACACAGAAGTGGTTTAGGTCGCATTCATGAATGCATCCGACTCCTCTCATCATGAAAACAAGAATCTACGATGGCGTATCAGGGCGAATGTAGATAAACAAAAAATAGAGTAAATTTCCAATAAAAACACAAACTTTGAGATTGATTAGAGGTTCTTTTTGAGTTTGAAAAGTAAAAAATGATATAGAAAAAACTCAGAACATATCAAGTCTCAGAAATGTAAACATTTTTTTTGGAAATTAAAGAGTTAGAAAAGTAGAACATTTGATCGAAAAAACGAAAAAAATTAGATTAATCTCAGGAATTTTTGAGATTTTCCTCAACACCGAAATTTTTTCAAAAAATTTCGGTGTTTAAAAATTGAAAAGTTTTAACTTTTGAAATACAGAGATTTCAAAGTGTTTTTCTTAAAGATTTCTCAGATTCATTTCTGACATTAATCTTAAAATTTCTTAATTTATTTCTAGAAAATGTTTGACATTTCAAACATAGAAATTTTCACTTTTTTTCTCAAATTCTTTAGATCAATCTAAAATTTCCAAGTATTTTCGAGCAAATGTTTTGACTTTTAAAAGTAAGAAATTTACAAATTTTCTTCTCAATTTTTGGAGATGCATCTAAAAATGTCTGAATTTACTCCTCCCACCTGCAGGTGGCAGCATTTCTTGCTTCTACTACTCTGCTGCCTCAATCTTACTTGATGAGTTATCCTCTTTGATCAATATGGTAACAATAAGTCACATTTAACATCATACATAGGCAAAATATTGCAATATTTCTAAATTAGCACCACAAAATCAGTCATTTTGATTTCAAAATATGGAGGGACTGATCGATGTGAAAAGATGTTCCACATTTAATTTGATCAAAAACAGACACAGCTACTTAGTTTGTTGGGTTTTATCAATATATCCTGGCACGACCGACCCTTTAAGAAGAGTCAAAATGAAAATGAGTTCCACATCCCCGATGTTTATAGCTTTTTCATAGTATTGTAATTTGTTTAGATGTAAAGAAAAGGAAAAAGTCTGAACTTCTCCATCAGAAAGCAGTGACTCCAGCCACCATGATGCCTCAGTGCCAATTAAACTCCAGCATAAAACCTTTCAAAGGTAGGCAGTCCTCCAGAGACATCCAGGCGCCCGTTACCCTCAGGGAGCCCCCAGAACAGTTTGGTCCAAAAGCGCCAATTGGTGTCAAAGTGCATCCATGGCTCCGGGCCAAACAGAACTGTAAATTTAATGTCCCAGTGGACAGAAATCCTCTGAAAACAGAACCTCATTGAAAGGCAAAATGAAGATTCTCATAAAAACCCAAAAGAAGGACAGGTGATTGGAAGGAAAGATGGACAGATTCAACTTTAAGAAAATGGAAAAAAATCTGGTAAATATTTTTTACTGAATGTCTTCAAAACACCACTTGTATGGAGAAACTAGTCACATATAATTCAGAGCTTTACATGTTACACCGAAAAAAAGACACGTAAATATTCTTTTCCTCGCTGTCTGGAAACGACAGCAGAAAAACTGTTAAACAACTCAAAACCACTGACACTCTTACTTTTTTGTCCCCTCGCTCTCTGTGTCAGCTATGCTACACATAAATCCATTGCTATAGCAACTGACAACAGCTCCACTATCAGTATTCAACACCAAAAGACATGCAAACATTCTTTTGAACGTTTCAGTTTTGTGCTTTCATGCTTGATTTTTATTTTGTGATTATTAATAAGTGATCGCTACTGCTGCTATTAGCTAAGCTAACACTGTGGTGATGGGTTGGCTAATTTAGTCACCTGCTCTGATTCTGCAGCACATCTACATTTTAAGGCCATCAAAGTCAAGCTAGCATAACTGACCTTCTTCTCTCTCCCCATTTCTATTTAATTGAAACTTTTTCCTGACTGTTATCTTGATGTGTTGAAGCACTGCGTCCCTTTTTCTTTGATACATCAGGCCTACATTTAAGATTTAGTGCGTTATATTGATAACTTTACAGCTAAAACCAATGCTTGTCATCATCAGTTAGTCGTTTTTGAATCAGAATCTTGCGCGTCTGACTCTATAGCACCAATTCACAACAAATGTCACCTTGAGACACTTTACAAAAAGAAATAATTTTAACTTTTTGCATCCCAATCCAGCGCTGTAAAATGCCGACATTCCACATTTTTCCAGAGTTCTGATTCTTTTTAATTTGCAGATCTCAGTGACTCTACACACCTCGAGGTCACATGAACACTCACCAACACACTCAGGTCAAAGAGCCCTGCAGACCCACATGGCACTCAAAGGCCCAAAACATTAACCCACTCTGACCTTTGACCTTTCTGGGTTCTGGGAGTAAGAGAGGGAGCTTTTCAGGAGGATAACTGAGGAATATCCAGGTGTTGAGGAAATACACAGTTCGGTTTTTAAGGGTTCTGATGTTGAAGCTCGGCGCCACTGTGATGTAAATAAAGTGGATGAAACTGAGCAAGTTTTTATTGGCTTGGTTTAAAGTTTAATGAGAGCAGGAGAACATGTGAGAGCTGAGGTCACAAACACACACAGTTATGTTTCTCCTCCTCTGAAGGGACTTTCCATTGACTTCCATTCATTTCTGCAGCCAAAACCCTGACATTTACCCTAAACCTGACCATTACCAGTAGATACCAAACCATAAAACTGACCAAAAATCAATTCACTCCTTAGTCCTAAACCTGCTCCTAACCCAAAAACAGCACTGCCTCTTATAGGCAACGTAGTATAAGTTAGAAAATTGTAACTATGTAGCAAATACAAGGTGACACACACACACACACACACATGCAGTGTGTCTCCATAAAATGTTATACTTCTAGTTGGGAAAGTGATTATCCCATAATGCCTTAAGCACATTTAGGGTTTACTTTAACATCATTTTTAAAAAATAAGTCTCAGTATTGTTAATGTTTTATATGAATTTGCTCTTTAAATCTCATATTTTCTTATGACAAAAAGAACAATACAAAAATACCCCAATGTGGGAATCATTGCTATCACAAGCCTCTTTTCAGTTTCCACTGAGCAAAATGGGATCAGGGTCAGAGAAAAATATACATTTATTAGCTTTGTTTCTGAGATTTCATCAACATTCAGCGGTGAGAACACTTGTAATCCACTCATGCTATAGTAGCGGAGCTAATTTGTTTGTTTAGCACGTTAGGTAACTTCAACACGTTTAGCAGACTTAGCTTCCCTTGCAGTAATTTTTCCTGAAAAATTCTAAACAGCTGATTTGGTTGTTTTTTAAAATTACCGTTGAATAAAATTTGACGTCTGTGTTGAATTTTTCATTAGATCGTTAAGGATTCTTCAAGTAGTTAGCCATTTATCTCCATGCTCTTATTTTGAAGTGAGTGAGAACTGTTTCCTCTCCTCATTTTCCCCCTTCCTTATTTAAAAAGAGACATACAGGAACAAAATAAAACCTGGACAGGAAAGAATTTGATATAAACATGAATACAATGTCTGAAGCTGTTATAGAAGATGTTAATTATAATGTCAAAATTAAATTGGCGCTTGATATTTGCAATCGTTCAGATATCATCTGAATTGAAGTTAGCTCTTTAGCATTATTGTGAAAGGCCCAGTGTTAAGTGTTGTATGTAAAATTATGGATCATTGGTGTTTGAGAGGGCAAAATGACATCATTATGCCATTAAAATTACTTCAAAAGATCTCGAAACGATATTATTGTTTATCAGAATAATTTATCATCTCGTAAAGTTTGTAATTTATAAGATCCAACAGTTTGTAGTCACATTCATCTCAAACAACAAGAACTGCTTCCAGAAAAGTGACCAGAAACACTTATGATCATAAATACAAACATACAAGCTGCTCATAAAACTGAGAACTAAGATGCCTTGTAAATACAGAGGAGGAAGAGGAGGAGGAGGAAGGCACTGGACCGTGACACTTTAGCACATATGGGAGGACAGAGGAGACGAGGGAATGAAGGCAGACTTGGTGGGAGAAATGGAAAAGCAGAGAAACGGCGGCAGAGGGGGAAGCGTCCAGCTGTTTGTCCATCCTTGCTTTGCCGTAATGAGGCTGTGTTTGGCTCTACGGCGCGTCGCCGATGCCTCATCTAACTTCTCCAAACTCTAACAAGCCAAACTGCTATTTAGATTTACCTCCCGCCGGCGCTGAGCCGAGCCCCAAACAAGCGAGCGCGGAACAACGTGGCGCTCCCTTAAATGGACACTTTGACATTTTGGATTTCGGCTGTTTATTTTGCTTTAAACAGACACTTGTCAGCATGTGGGGGGAACATTTCTGCTTTTAAGTTTCCATAAAATGGCTCCGCTTGCATTGTTAGCGTCGCTGAGCATATCTTCGGCTCGTGGCCCGCTGAGCCCTTCGGCTGAAATGAGGGAGGGGGAGAGAGACTCACCTGATGAAAACAGAGGAGGCGGGAAACCGCAGGGCCATTATTTTAATCACAGGACCAAGACCCGGCCCCTCCAGGATGCTCACGGTTACATTTCACTCTGGGAGAATAATGACTACGAATCGCCACCAAACCTGAATTTTTTTTTACTCAGATAAAATAAAAAAATAAATAAATAAAAAAAGAGGAAGAGGCGACTGTTTTCTTTTCTCACACGGTGTGACATCACCTCCACTAATGGCAGGAAGATGAAACATTTTGAATGCTCTTCTTATGTTCATCTATCGTCTACACCGGTTTATCCTTGACACACTCACACCTTACACTCCAAAAACTCAAAATATCACCAAGTACTTTCAGACGAGTTTCTATGAGCAAATACCTTATTATAAAACTAACTTACAAGTAACTTTTTAATAATGTAATGTTTTAATAATTCCTTAGTGAATGGAAAATAATCCATTACATAAAAGTTACTGGAGTTAGTTTTTTTCTTATTTGATGTGTACCATCGAAACTAGACCAAAAATACTTGGTGATATTTTGATTTTTTTCAGTGTTTTGGTAGAATCAGACATTTCATTTTCAGAAAATACAAAGAATAGCAGCACAAAGATTATCATAAAAACAACCAAAACACTGCAAAAACACAAAAAAATCAGAGTTTTCCTGGTCTAGTTTCTGGTGCAAATATCTTAGGACACTTGAAATGAGACAAAACTAACTCAAAACGAACTTTTCAGCAATATTAAGAAAATAATTCCTTAATATCGATGTAAAAATACTAGTTCCACTGGCAGATTATTTCAGTTATTTTCATGGGAAAATGTCTTCTTAACAGTGAATGTGTCTCCCCATGGAACTAGTATTTTTTCATCAATGTTAAGGAACTATTGATTTAAAACAAGCTCATATTTCTTGCTGTGATGTTACTTGAAAGTTAACTTCATCTCATTTCCGGTGTACTAAGATATTTGCACCAGAATGTAGAGTAAAAATACTTGGTAAGGTTTTCATTTTTACAGAGCGTATAACGTCCAAGAAGCTTTGTTATTAAAGTCTTACACATCCTGATTTTTGTGGTTACTGTAACTCCATAAATCTAACTTTAACCATTTTTCTGATTTCCCGGCCTTCTGCCGTGTAACCCTGGCAGTTTAATGTTTCTCCAGAGGTGAGAAATTAACTTTTTATGATTTACACGGTGCACTAAAGCAAACAGGAACTCCTTAAAGCTGCAGGATCTGTGGCCTCTCGTAAACTTTACTGCTAGGTGTGATTGTGCAACAACTTTGACGTTTTAACGGCGCTGCTGTTCCAAAGCCAACTTCGGGGGCCATTTCGGACCACAACCGCAGCTGATAGAGAGAGGGAAAAAAATAAATCACGTTTGATCCTCTTACGTGTCAATCTGGGCTGCAGCCGTCGGGATGAAACGAACACGACCGGGTATGTTTACTACCGATTTAATCTGCTTATCCTGACGTGATGCTGCAGGTTTCTGTGCCAAACGCCTCAGTTTAGCACAAACAGAAACCTTCTGAGGTTTTTACTGAAAACGAGACAAAGGTTTAAGATTACACTCAACCAGAGGGATGAGTTTAACAAAAATAACTCCTGTCAGAATAACTAATTTTGCTGGATGATAAATAGTCACAGAGGTTATTGTGATAAACAATAATATTATTTACAGACTATTTTGAAGTAATATAATGTTACTGGCATAATAATAATACAAGGACACTTTCTGAAACACCAATAAATGTTCATTAAAACTTAAAGTTGAACACTGGAGCTGGAAGACATTTTATATATCCAAAATGAATAAACAAAACAACAAATAAAATGTATTTTTACGTCTCCGTAAATTAAACTTTCTTTACAAAACAGGCTAGTTGAGACCAAAACACCAGACTGAAGACTTTCATCATTCAGTTTTTAGTTTGAAGAGAGAAAAAAGAAAAACAATAAAATATGCAAATGAAAATTGAGCTTGTTTTAATTTAGAATGTGATTAATTGATTAATTGCCAACCTTGTAGAAGAATCTTCTTACTAAGAGATTGTACCCATCAGGAGTCTTTGGTCTGAACTGCTGATTTCTGTTTTGACCAGTTCTGATCGAAACCTTCACCGCCCATTTTTAAAACCCGTCTCAAAACTTACTTTTACCCAACTGAGAGTTGATATTACTTAATCTTTATTGGTATTGATTTTATCTGTTTAACTGCACCGTGGTTTGAACTGAGTTCCTGAACATGCAGCTGTTACCAGTTCCTCTTAATTATAACAAGTCTTTCTCGTTATCTGTCGGTGTGTAACCTGAGCTCCAGCGGCAGCAGAACAGGCCGACACTTATCCCTCTAATGTAATTGCACTGAGTAATGGCGCCGATCCAATAACATTAATGGAGAAGGTGACTCGGTTCCTCACAGCAGCTAAAAATAGGACAGCAGAGAAGAAGCTGATGGAGGTTAAATAACGAGTCAGAAGTTTAGTCCTGATCCTTTTTTTTTTTTTTTTTTTTTTTTTTTAGAGAAAGTGTCAACAGGTTGCCAGCAGGACTCAACTGGAGGCAATTAAAATGCTCAGTGAAGTGAGACACGGGGCAGATGGTCAGGCACAAACCAGCTTGATGCACAACTGGTAACACAGGTTTCCTCTGATAAAATCTGCGCCATCCAGAAGTCACAAAACGACTCAATCTGCAGAACATTCTGGGTTTGGCCTCCGAGCCGCAGAGAAGTCAGAAATGTAAATTTAATACTTTGAAACCCAAAGAGTGTTTTCTCACCTGGCAGTCGGTAGATTTGGTTCGATTGAGGATCAAAATATTTGTTACATTTTCAGCTCCTGCGGTTCACTGCAGTCCAAAACAATCCAAACACAAAATGTTGAACGATGAACAGTTATTTCTGTTTCATCATCCTGAAACTTTTCTTCACCCAACTCTACACAGAGAGATCCAGAGTTTTAGATACTCGACCGGCGACATAATCAATGACTTAACAAAGCAAAAAGGAAGTTTTTAGGACGCGGTTTGTCTCATCTGTGCACCTGTAGCGACACGGTAAAGTAGGAAACTCTGCAGCTTTTCCTCATTATTACAAAGGGGAACATTACACTGCAAAACACTAAATCAATCACAAAAGTATTTTTGGCTTAATTTTTAGTGCAAACATCTTATTGCACTTAGAATAAGACAAAACTAACTTACAAGTAAGTTTTCAGCAAATATATGAGAGCTTGTTTTAGGTCAATTATTCCTGAATTTTGATGATAAAGTTCCACTGGTAGATTATTTCTATCATATCAATAATAATTTTTTTCTGTGTTATTAATGAAATAATCCCCAACATTTATTATATTTTCAGCTGCAGGTTCTTTCACACTGCACTGAATCAAACAAACCAAACTAATTAAAAACCTGTTCCCCTCCTGGTCAGTGGGGGCGCTGCACCAAGAACCACAGAAGGAAACAACAAAAAAACCTCTGAAGATGCAGAACGAAACTTACTTCCTTCTTCACCAAATGTAAAACGGACTGGCGTCAGATTTTAGCGGTTGTAGTATTTCTCTTTTATCTTTGGTAAATCCATTTCTCCCGGTAGTGCTATGCTAACATGTTTGTTTTGATTGTATTTACCCAGAATGCTCTGCATTTTAGTTCACTTCCTGCTTTTGGAGCCGTCGGATTTAAAGACTAAAGTATTGGCTAAAGATTAACCAAATTCATTCCAATTTTTAAGTATTGTAATTCTTTTAATTTCTTTTTAATTTAATTCTTGTAATTTAAAGTATTTTGCTTTATTTACTGTTGATTGTAATTTTTTATTTAATAAAGGTCTTTTTAGGGGCGAGTGTTGCTAATTAGCTATGGCTGTATACACTTGTCTTTGTTTTGCTCTATGTTTTTCTATTTGTCTCAACAAATAAACAATGATTACTATTACCATTTCTCTGGTCCGCTTTGCATTCACATATATGTTCAAACTGCACCAGAGTTCACTTCAACTGAACTGAGACGGACCAGCGCCCGCTTTTTAAATCAGCACCAGAGTTTACACTGCACAAACCAAATCTTACCAAGTATTTAGACTTGAAATAATATAAAACAAACTGAAAAGTAACTTTTCAACATCTTATGCGAGTTTGTTTTAAGTCAATAATTCCTTAGTATTGATGAAAAAAATTATAGTTCATTGGCAGATTATTTTACATATAGCATGATATCTTTCCCTTATTATAAAGTAACATAATCTGCCAATGGGATTAGTACTTTTTCATCAATATTAAAGAACTATTGACTCAAAACATATATTATATCTTGCTGAAGTTACTGTTAAATTAGTTTCAGAAATGCCAGATATTGTGCACTTAAAAAACATAAAATCTTGATTTAAAACAACAAATATATCTTTGACAAAACTAACACAAAAGTTGCTTCTGTGTTAGTTTTGTCTTATTTCAAGTGTACTTGGTAAACTTCTGGTTAACAAGTATTGGTTTTGGCTCATGTTTCTTGCTCAAAAGTTACATTTAAGTTAGTTGAGTGTACTAAGATATTTACACTAGAAACTACATGAAGATACTTGGTTGGTTCTTGTGTTTTTACAGTGTAAATGGTTGAAATATGAACCTGGTTCTGGAATAAATAAAGCTGACTAATCAAACTGTTCCCAAATGTCAGTAGTTCTTGAATTGGACCCTGAACTGAGGAGTTTTTTCAGATCCCAGGACGTGTTGCAGCCTGCAGTCGTCTCTCAAACAGAACCCCTTTACGTTAAAAGTTAACCTAGGCCCGGTGTGGGCAGCTTCGTGTTTTCTCTGTGCCACGCTGGGAATGAGCTTTAGATAACAGATGTTTGTGCGTGGAGAGCAGCTGCAGCTTCCAGCAGGCCCTCATGCTGCTCCGCGCACAACATCCATCAGAACCACACGAGCTGCGTCACATGAAGTGTCCTGGTTCTGGTCTGCAATCTGCACCAAAACCAGTCCCCGTCATCATCATCAGCATCTCTGTTATCAGCTGCCGGGTTATCAGCGCTGATACCCGGGTATCTGCGCCGCTCGGCCTCCGTTCAATGAAAGCCCCAGTCTCTCCAAAACAAAGCAGATGACCGCGAGCAAAACCAGCCGGAAGAGAAGCGGCATCACTCGCTTACCTGGGGAGTAGAGCCGGGCCAGCTGCCGGGCCCCGGCGTGCTGCGGCCCCCAGCGAGGCGCCGCGCTGCGGGCAGCCGCCCCATGCTCGTTCCCGTTCGGATCCTCCTCCGCCATGGACCGGTGCCTGATGTCAGTCTCCGAGAGAAGCGACGCCGCCATCGCCACTGCCCGCTTGTCCCTCCTCTGGTTTAGGCTTTCAGCAAGCAGACATGAACCGGGCCAGCTTATCGGCTGGTGGTTCCGTTCCGTGTCCGGGCTTCCGGAGCTGCTTGACGCTGACTTAGCAGGAGGAAGGAGGCTGGAGCAGGTGATGGCAACTCGGCAGCAGAACCCGGAAACGCTCCGCTGACACACAGACCTACTTTTAACCAACCAGCAACCGCCGCTTTAATGTTCAACTGGAAAACTGAGATGCTTTAAAACCTGCTTCATGTGAAGGAATGAAGCGTTTTACTGTAATTAAACAAAATAACACTTAAACTAGCGGAAAATGTTATCTTAGGGACTTTCTGCAAATTACTTGTATCATAAAAAGTGGGAAACTTGGCTAAAAATAAACAGCGATATCAGTTAGGGTTAGGATTTGATCTTTTTATGGAGATAAAAACCTGAATATTACAGACAGAAAAAAAAAAAAATCTGATTTTGAAAAGTCAAAACTTTGCTAGAAAAAGACTCAGACATTTTTGGGTCAATCTCAGAAATTTTCTAGAAAAAGCAAGGAAATGTCTGAATTTTTCAACAAACTAACAAAAATGCTACCAGAGATTTAGCTCAGAAAATAAAAGCAAAAACAAGAAAATTTCTGAGTTTGAAAATTCAAAAATTTGCAAGAAAAATATTCAGAATTTCTTAAATAAATCTAAAAAAATTCTAGAAAAAGCAAGGATATTTCTGATTTTTAAACTCAAAATGTTCCTTTTTTAAAAATTCTAGGAACAGAATTTTTTTTGTTTGAGTTTGAAACAACAAAAAATTTGCTAGAAAAGTATTCAGAAATTTTTAGATCCATCCAAGAAATCAGAATTTTAAAACTAGAAAATTTGCTAGAAAGATTTTCAATTTTTTTAGATTTATTTCAGAAAATTTTCAGAAAACGCATGACAATTTCTGAGTTTGAAAAGTTGAAAATTCACACAAAATATGCAGAATTGTTTTAGATCAGTCCCAGAAATTTTCTAAAAAAAAAGCAAGGACAAGTCTGAATTTTAAAATTCAAAAGGAACAATACATTGTCATTTGATTAAACAAAAGTTCAACTAGCCAGAAATGTGGTCTTATAGAGACCTACTGAAAATTACGTTTATGGTAGAAAGTGGAAAAATTAGTTGAAAATAAACAGAAATCTCAGTTATGGGGATAAAAAAATCTGACAATGGCATTTAAGAGCCATTGCAGATAGAAACATGTTGTAATTTTCCACCCAAAACTGTATTACAACTTTTCTAGAAAAAAATGAGGAAATTTATGTGCTTCAAAAACCAGAAATTTTGAGATTCATGTCAGAAAAAAAAAAAAAATTCTTGCAAAACCTTTGATCATGTGCACAAAAGTCACATGATCAACAACAGGATGTTACTACTGCCGGAAACTACAAAGCCATCGACAGGAGGTTGAAGGAAGAAGATGGTGCAGCTTGTTTCTATAATGTTCATTATTTTGTTAAAACACCACAATTGCAAAATTACGCCAGTGGAAAAACTCTGGTTGTTGATTACGTGACTCGTGTGATGTGAAAAAAGAATTTCCATTGCAGTTTTTGCAAAATAAACAAAAAAACAAAAAACACTCCACTTGATTTTAGCACAATTTTATTGAAGTTCCCTTTGTCTCAAACGATGACGGACGGTTCGATCAGACGCCGATGGACTTCGACTTGGAGCCTGGGCTCTTGAGCTACCATTCATATCATTCTTCTCTTCAGTCCATCATCAACTTTACAATCCTGAAAATATTAAACTTCTGAAAAATATCAGCAACTGTAATCACAGGAGTATCAAGCTGCTTGTAGAAGTTTTAAAGTTTTTACCCTGTAACGTGTCAGTAATTTTTGTTTTAATCTCCTGGGACATTTTCAGTAGCTGCATTTCCATTATGAATGTGCACAAAAGTTTGATATTCTGCTAGTGTCAAAAACACAATTTAGTAATTCCCCTTAAATAAAAAAATGCAATTAAAATCACATGTGAATAAGTTTGTTCATACTATAAATAATTGAAAACTTCTTCCTTCTGCCACTTCCTGTCGTCTTATTTGTCATTTCTGCCAGTAGTAAAATCCGGATATTGATCACGACTCATGATGCGAAAAAAGTATTTCCACTGTAGCTTTACCAGTACAGTAATGTCAATACAGCCAAAATAACAACTCATCCTATGCAAAACTGTTTTATAGAAATTGGCGAGTTTCTATTAAGTAAAATTAATTTGTAACTTCCATTTGTGCAATTTTAATCCCAATGGAAACTGATCTAATGCCGTCCCTGGTTTTCATTGATTATGTAATTGCGAAAAACTGGAATTTCAAAAATAAATTCACATCATGGAAACACAGCAATTTTGAAGTAAAAGTTTTTTGATAAAGTTTTTGGGTGAAAATGAGGAGACTTTTCAGCTGTATCAAAGGTAGAGTTTTTCACAAAACTCCAACGGAAACCTTTTTTTTTAATCACACAGGTCAAATGACCAACAACAGGATGTTACTACTGGCAGGGACGACAAATGAGACAACAGGAAGTAGTTGGAGGATGAATGTTTTTATTTACGTGTTATTTTAATCGTTTCTTATTTAATGAAAACACTGTCAAACATTATTTTGACATTAGTGGAATATCGTCAAAATTTTGCACACATTTGTAATGGAAACGCAGCGACTGACTAATTATCACTCTTTAAATAGGAAAACTGTTAAAATCTTAGTTTCATTTTGGGCCATGTCAAAAGTCTGATTTGTGTGAATTTTGCAGATTTGGGAAAAACCGGAGGGACTTATTGATGTAATTTGGAGTCTAAAGGGCCACATAAACACCTACGGTGGGTCAGATTTGGCCCCTGGACCTCAAGTTTGACGCACGTGGTTGACAAGCTTGAAGAAACATTTTGGTTTAATATTTATCTACAATCTTTGCTACATTATTTTTCTCCAGTTATGCAAATGCAAATCAGCAAAATCAAATGAATTGCCTTATTTTTATTGGCTCAATTTGAGTACATTTTTAAATACTGTTACTTATGTCAGTTTCAAGTTATTTCAGTAATTATTTTGGGGCTTTTGGGTGTTTGTCAACCTCACTTCAGGTTAATGCTGCAAAAAATCAGCAATTCCTGTTTAAATAACCTCACACACACAGGAGTTCTTTATTTCTCTTTTATTTGTTTTCTTGTTTTTATCTGTACTAGATTATTGCAATCTGGTTAATTCACATTTAAAAACCGGTCTTTGACCAGACGCACTGAAATCAATGATAATCATTTGTACAATAACCATTACAGGCTCCATGTCTGGAAATCCCAAATAAAAATAAGAGCAGAAAAATGAAAGAAAAGATCTGTATGTTTTTCTGCACTTTATTTTTGTTTTCATGATTTTTTTTTTGATAGTAATTACAAAAAGGGAGAAAATATATATAACAATCATAAAAAGGAAAGGTTGTTTGTGGGCAGGGTCGGGGATATTACGACTGGCAAACAATCACAACACAGCACGAGTACCTACTAACCGCAACAAATAAAATACTGAAAAAAAGGCAAAGAAAAAGGACAAAACAAAAAAAACAAAGACGCAACAAAGTGAAGCTTCTCCTACAATCTATGGAAAGTATAACGAAAAAGAAAAAGATGTTTTTTATTCTGTTTGTTGTAAAATAAAATAAAAAGCATGAGTCAGGAGGAGAGGGTTTGGCAAGGACAATAAAAAATACTGCTGCACGTACAATACCTTTGTTCGCCCTTCTCCTCCCGTCATGTCGCTCTTACAGTTTCCCACTTTCCCCCTTTTCTTTATTTAATAGCATTTCCCATTAATATTCCGTCACCCGCTGCTCCTAATGGCCGCGCCCAGTCGCGCGATCGTTACACTTTTACATGTGAGTAGCAAATGACACTTTGATTGGCTGTGATGTGGAGATGGGGGTCCCCCGCCGGCAGCGGGTCGGGGGCGCGGCTGAGCTGAGGGATCCCGCAGGGCGCCGGTCTCACTGCGCGTGCTGACTCAGTGTGTGGTTCTGCGGGGAAGAGACGGAGAACGGGAGCAAGAGTGAGAACACATGATGGGAGAAATAATGGGCTGCATGAGCGGAGAGCTTTCCACTAAACTACAACCCACCCCCCAACACACACACACACACACACACACACACACACGCAGCAGCAGAACAGAAACTCAACCGCCTCCCACAGAACCAACAGCAAGGTCTCTTCAGTTCAGACAATCCTGACGAAAGAAGAAAAAGAACCAAAGGAGTCGGCAGAAAAGTGCAGTTTATGTGTTTCTGCAAATAAACACTAAATATTTAAATTTTAGACCATTTTTAATCAGAATCACCTGGATTTCTGTGAAAAGAATCAAGTTTTTCCAACTTTCACCAAGCAGCAGAAGAAGCAGCTTGTAGAACCTTTTTAAGTGGTTTTGACGCATTTTTCTCTCCATAATTGCTTCCCTTCACTGCCTGCATTTCCACTGACTGTAAAATTAAGCAAATTGGAATTAGGAAAACAAATTTACTTAATTGAAACAGTTTTGGATTAAAAAGGATGAGGCTGTATCCTAATTAGTTTATATTGCCAAACTAATGGAGAAATGGATACATTTTTAGCATCACATTTTAGCATCAACCTGATGTTCACCTGATGTCTCTGCTTCTGCTGGCAGAGACGCCAAAGAAGACAGGAAGTGGAAGAAAAATGACGGTGTGGCATGTTTTTAACAAACTTATTCACATGTGAGTTATTCAATGGAAACACCTCAATAGCAAGATAGTTTTTTTCAGACATTAGCAGCACTTCGACAACGTTTTGTGCACATTTGAGATGAAATCGCAGCTACTGGGCTGAGGAAACATTTGAACACAAGGTCCCAGTGTGGCGTTTTAACCAAATTTGACTCAAGAAGGCTGGAAAGCAGTTCATCATCCTTCCACTACCGTGCTTATGCAATTTAATCATAATTAAACTGTAATGGTGAATATCTAAAACAATCTGCCAAGCTAGGGCTAAAGCGATCAATCAGCTTTATCGTAAAAAAACAATTACTGAAATAATTGCCAACTAATTTAGTAATTGATTAACCCTTAACTGGAGTATGCAGACTCAAAAAATGCCATTTACTGAAACAACAACTAATGATTATTTTATTAATAGAATTTTCTTACGATTAATCGGCTAAAAAAACGGACACATTCTGCACAGTTTCATTTAAGCCTTTTTATACAAGACTAGAAATACATTAAACAATAAAAACAAACAAAATAATTAAAATTTATTTTTAAATAAAAAAATAAATATTAATTTCAGGTTGAGGAGTTTTGGTTAGAAGAAGGTTTTTAATATTAAATGCAAAATATTTATGTTTTGCAAAGTTTTGGCTTCTAATCAATTACTGTCCTTTCACTCAATGGCCTTTTTTTTTGGAGTCTGTATACTTTAGTTAACGATTAACCGGTTACCAAATTAGTTGATGATTATTTGAATTGATTAATCACGATTAATCGTTTCAAACTGTAGTTCCTGCAGTGAAACAAATGTTGTTCCAGAATTCTTCAGGACTTTACAAACCCAAGTTGTGATGCTAAAGGTTTTCTTCTAAGAAACAGTACTCTCTAATTGCCTTGGCATGAACTTTAACCTTTAACCTGCTAACATGTATAACAAGAAACAGTTAATTTAAAGTGCATTCAGCAGCACCTTAAACTCAGTCTGAACCAGCATTTAATCTGTTTTTGTGTTTTCGTTTCTGTTGTTTCCATCAGAACCTCGATGGAATCCCGGCGTGTTTATTCAGATGCGCTAGACCCTCGTGTCTTTCCATTTTGTGATTAATATTTTACAGAAAGCATCTTGGCACCTCTGAGACACCTTCACTCACATCTCTCCAAAGGCATCAGAGCATCAACACTTGATTACAATAAAAAAAAAAAAAAGGTCCATCTTTTTAAAAAATTCAAATTCAGATCAGCAGCGAGAGCAGAAACAGAAAGTGATGGAGGGTCTCCAGGTGAAACGCTGCAGAGATTTACAACGAGTTTTATTTTAAATCAACACAGGGTGGAAAAAAAAAATCAGCCGAACATGAATGTAAGGATTGAAAATTATGCTTCCTTCAACAGGTTAGGATAGATCTTTGGTCGATACAAAACATATTAATTACATTTCTAAAATAATTTGTAGACAGTGACAGTCTATCCTGCTCAATTCTGCCTATTTTGAACTGTTTCAGGCGTCTTGTGACTTTACATCCAAATAAACTGCTGCTGACCAACTCGACGTTTTCACTAGCACAAGAAAATGGCTAAAAACAAATGCGGCATTGAAAAGCAGAAGTGGAGCCTCCTACACAACCAACAAGAATGCATTGAAGCGATTCCTGGAAGGTAAGTCAACATCAAAACACTTGTCTTTTCCAGCAGCCATTGCACAAACCAACTGGCGCTCAGCTTGGGTTGCTAGGAGACGGGCGGAACTCCACTGGGGTTGCTCGGTAACGGAGCAGTTCCTTCTGTGACTTAATCAAAAGGTTTTTGAAACAACTCATTTTCAAGTCACCAAAAAACATGAACTTATTATAAAAAGAAATGGCTGGGTGTTTTTTTAAGAAGCAGTTGAGACCCAAATGGAAGTACAAAGATGTGCAAAATGTGAATTTTGCATACTAGTTCCCTTTTAAGTGAATAAAACAATAAAATCTGAAGGTTTTGAAACGGATATGTCGCGTGGCTGCTCTGTATCAGCTTCAGATGGGAACTGAACTCAGGATAATCTGGATTTGCCGGTTCAGAAGTTAGTGATAGCATTACATCTAAAGCAGGAGGACGGGGAGATGGTTGGAGGGATTTCTTTGGGAATGTGTGGAGATATTTCCTTTGCGATTCTCCCCAGATGGAAAAGCTTTCTCCAGACGAAAACACCTCCTAAGAATCTCTCTCTCTCTCTTTCTGTCTCTGCCGCACACAAAGACCAATTCCCACAGAAATCCTCTCTGCTTCCTCACAAACACACAGAATTCCCAGCGAGCTCTTCCCCAATCAACACCGCCCCTCCTCGCCCCTAAGAGCAGCTTTCTCAGATTAATCGCTGCTTCTCTCCGATCATGAAGAAAAAAACAACAAAAGTGGAATCGGAGGGAAAACGGGGAGGATGGAGGGATGAACAGACTGGAGCGGATGGGGCAGGAATGGGACGGATTAAACATGGTTTGGGCTCGATAAAGACTTATTTGTCTTTTACGGGCGCTTATCTAGCCGTGCATGTTTGGTTGAGCCCTTTGGTACATTTGTGGCGAGGCTTTAGAGGCTGAACTTGTCCATCCAAAGGAAAGTAAAGAGTATTAATACCCCCAGCCTCGCGCCCCTGCAGAGAGCAACATGCAGGCTGTGGCAGAAAGACGGCAGCAAATGAGCAGCATAAGCAACGGGCCGGTGAGGAGGAAGTGTCCTCTCCTTGCGGAGGCCTCTGCAGCGAGCGGGGAGATCTCACTGGGGGCCGCTGACCCCATTATGATAGAAAACACTCCTCTTCATCACTTACACCCATCCTCTGCCTCAGCTCCATGCAGTTCCTCTGGCAGCCAGAAGAGGTCAGGCTCATTCTGTTTTAAACCAGCCAGGAGAAATTAATCTCCGAGTGAAGCCAAAGGAAAAGATGGAGAGATTTGGTGGACTGGGAATAGTCCAGGAGGGAGGAATGACGGTACGCTGGACCAATTACGTCACAGAAACACAATCACAGAATTGGTTTCTGTGGTTCTTAGGTCTCAGTATTGATTAGGCAGAGAAATCGATCAGTGTGAGTCTGTTACAGTGTGGCATCACTTCCACACAATGCTCTGCTGAAACATCAATGCAGTCCTCATTTCTTTAAATATTTCCCTCGAAGAACTGTTAGAGATATTTATTCCAGGGGTTCACCGGTTCACCAACTGCCAATGTTTATAAAACCTGACATGCCAATTCCAACTTAGGTCAAAACCAATTTATTTTGTCTGAAACGTTGCTCAATATAATAAAAAAGTTGCTGAGTCGGTAAATACTGTTATCTGCAAACAGAGATGACCCGGTGGGCCGGTCTGTTGGACAAACTCTGTCACTGAAGAGCACAAGAGGACAGTGGTTGAGTTTTAGGCTTTTGAACTCTGGGTTGATAAGATCAGTGCAGAGAATCGGCTTCACATGTAAGCATCGGCCGATCACAACATCCAACAGTAAGGAAACCTATTTGTAGGTTAGTAATTGTTTATCTCATTTAATTTTTGCTCGTTTTTTTGTTATTTACTCTTGTAAGTTGAACAGGAAGAGCTAAGGAGTCGTTTATTATTATAAGTATAGGGGCTGGAATAGGACCAGCATGCACTGGGGATGGTCCTATGAGTGGGTTTTATTATTATTTTTTTTTACAAGAAGTAGCAGGAAACACTGGAAAATTTTATCTTGGTTTATTGCTTGCCAAACTGGAAAAATGAACCGCAAAAAGCAAACTTTTAGTTTTCTGGAGATTAGTCTTCTTTTACGTGCGAGGGAGCATCACCACAGTGCTGCAGTGGCTCATTGATTGAATTTTTAAATAGGATGGTTGGTTTGACAAACAATCTCCACTACAAGGCACCAGGAACTTAGTTCTTGATCCAAAATTTTACAATACTTCAGAAAGCTGCTCAGGTTGTTCTTGATGTTGGCTGCATGTTGCACAAAAGCAAAACTAAAAATCTTCTGTTTGACTGAAGTGAACTCTGGTGCAGTTTGAATGCATATTTGAACACCAAGCAGACCAGAGACCGCGCCAAAAACAGGAAGCTGACTATAGCGGAGGGCATTCTGGGTAAATACAAACAAAACAAAGACATTAGCCTAGCGTTAGCGGGAGAAATGAGTCATGGTCTTTAACCAAGACAAAAAAGAAACCCTATAGCCACTAAAATCTGATGCCACTCCATTTTTGTTCACATTTTGCAAAGAAAGAAGTTGCGCTCAGTGTCTTCTTCAGAGGTTTTTGTGTCGCTTCCTTCAGTGGCTCTTGGTGCAGCGCCCCCACGGGTGAGGAGGGGAACAGGTTTTCAATTAATTTGGTTTGACACAGAAAATGTAACAAACGTTGCAGTTTTGTTCCCCAGTCAAACCGAGTCTGCTGGACTATCAGATGTGAAAATAGTTTGAGAAACCATGAGTGAGACAAACTAAAATAACTGAATTGAATAACTACATTCCCCCCTCTAAGACAAATGGGCATGAATGAAGCACCTGGTTTGTGGTTTGGGTTTTTATTTCACCATGATTCCCGCTGAAAACCTGCAGGCTGCAGCAGGAAACAGCCGACCCATTCCAGGCCTGTCATTGTTGTTCCTAAAGTGCTTAGAGAGAGCGAGGCTAAAGCCTGCAGAGCCGCGGGCTCATGGGAAATATGGCCCTGTCGCAGTCGCACCCCCCAAAACGAAAACATGAACAGATATGTGACCACATTCACATAAAAACACAGAACCGGACACAGACACAGCGAATCCCAGGAGGAGCAGCAGAAAGAAGGATGAGAAAAAATCCATTCTGCTCTGTCACCTTTAATGTGCTGCTGTGTGTTTGTGCATGCAGGTATCACACAGGTATCTGTTTGCATGGGGACCACTGCTGGAATCTGATTTGCTGCTCTGTAATGATGCAACCAGACCTTAAATCAGGTCTGCTCTCAGGTGCCAGGTCTGTTTTAGAAACAGGAAGGGGAAGAGATGCCATTGGTGTGTCCGTGTGTGGCGGCTCCACCTTTCAGCGGACCGTCTGTCAGCGCAGGAATCTGTGTCAGATACGTGTGTGGGTTTCTTCAACGCCGCACGGAGGATCACCTCAGTCGCCCCTCTGGTTTTCCAAGAGTTTCGCTTTATTTTTAGCTCCAAGTTGAAGCTCTTCCAGCACCACTTTTAAGCGTTTGCAGCCGCGTCTGGAGCCGGCAGATGGGCCGTCTTCGTCCTCTTCCGCCGCTCCCTGGCACCCCATCAGCCCCGCCCGGCCAGGACAGGAAGCCGCCTCGGGAGCAGATCAAAAATAAACCCGGCTCCTCCATCCGTCTCTGTCTGCCTTTGCTTCCCATCAGCTCCTTATCAGCACACAAACTATTGATCGACTTATGATTAATTGGCAATTTATGATGAAGTATTAGAGCTATAAGCTAAGAAAAAATAAACAAAATTACAAGAATAAAGTCATAATATTACCAGAATAAATTCCAAGTGTTACAAGAATACAGTCAGATTCCAAGAATAAAGTTGTACAATGAGAATAAAGTCAAAATACTGACTATTCCCGAAATTATTTTTTTTACTTACTTAGTGTGGCATGAATACGTAGTTGTATCAATTAATAGTTTATCAGATTAACATCAGTTCCAATTTATTAATCAGTAACGTCTGCTTAGATCTTCTTAGTGTTGTAGTTTGGCCTCCATCCAGCTGAGGGCGCTACTGGTCATCCTTAAGAGGAGCCAGTTGTAAGAGAAACAGAGATGGCTGTTCATGGAGATTAAGTCTTTCACATGTTTCATTCTGTTCATCTTTTAATTTTTATGTTTAAAAATGTGAAAAAATAAAAAACACCAACAACTTTCTGTTTAATCAGTCAGTATTTTACAAACAGGTTTATAGCCACTGAAATTCTGACTTTAGTCTCAGAATTAGGACTTTTTTCATGTTGAGAGATGAAAAGTCAGAGATCTGAGACAAAGATCAGAATTGTGAGGAATGTTTTATCATGAGAATGTAGTAACAACGTTGGCAATTAAAGTCAGAATTATGACTAAACAGTCAAAACTCTGAAAATTAACGTCAGAATTTAAAGAAAAAAGTTTGAATTATGAGTTCAATAAAAAAAAAAGATTAATTCACCTTTAGATTAATTCATTAACCGATGGTTTAAATTCCTAATCTCTTAGTTTTTTCATAAAGTGCATATTTCTGACATTCCCAGCATATGAAATTGGGCAGGTGACGACCCTGTGACCTTTATGACCGCATCCTGTTTGGGGCGCCCCCTCCCGTTCTGTCCCCTCAGGGACTTCCCTCTCCTGTGGATCCTGGCCCAACCAGCCGGGTCCGGAACGGTAAACACAACCAAAAATACACTCTCACTCTCAGCGTGACGGAAACGAGCAAACAAAAACATCGGCGGCCAGGCAGACGTCGGCGCTCTGAACCAGGAAGTGACCTCACTTCCAGCAGGAATACCTGCGCAGAAACAAATCTGAGGGGAAAATATTCCAGGGAGCGGCTAAGGAGACGTGGGATAAAACAATAAAGCATTTTAAAGTTCGGCGTTCCAGAGGTTAGAGATGTGTTCCAGAGAAGCGGCGGAGCGTGCCGGCTTTCCATGTCGCTGTCATAACGGCACAAAACCAATTCCCTGTGAGGCGGACATGTTTATTTATTCTTCACGATCCACAGGAACCTGGCAGAAAGATGTGAACTGAGGCTCACTGGAGCAGGAGGAAGACGCTTCTTTAGTCCGGATCTTTTGTTTTACACATTTCCTTTAGTTTGACTTCCAGGTAACTGTTCACTGGAAGAGACTGGAGCTTCAAGAAAATCCAAAATAATGTAGAGAGACCAAAACAACCAACTCAAGCTAGAAAGAAAGGATGAGAAAGTATGTTTATCACACTTCAGCGTTTTCCATCAATACATAATGATAATTTTGCCGAACTAAAATGACATTAATATTGTAAACAAACCATTAACTCATTTCCAAATTGAAAAACAACAATACTAATAATAATAATTAAAGTAAAATAAAAAGGTAAATATTTTTCTTAAATTACATGATTGGATAAATAAATATTTTTCAAAATAATTTATATCAATCTAAAATATGCTAAATAAGCAGAAATACACAAACGAAATTATAAACAGAAAGGAGAAAAAAAACTGATTTACAAACTAACTGTATGAAGAAATAAAGTAAAAATAAATGAAAAGTGAATATAAATTTAAATTAAAAGGACTAACATGCGTATATTTAATTTGTAGGTAATAAAGCTGAAATAAAAAATTCTTAATCAAAAATAGAAACAATAAAACATTTAAAAATTACTTACATTTTTTAATGTTTAGTTCAAATCAATGAAGATGTCAAAATTAAAAAACCGATTTAAACATTTAATGCGATCGTCAGAATGATAAGAAATGTTGCAAATGATCTATTTCTTTTAAACTTTTACCTCAAATTAAGTGATTTATTTGCAAACAGAGTCTGGATAGTGTTTCTTCACACACTAATAATTAAACCCAGTTATTGATTTCTTTGATTGATTCTTCGTAGTTTAACAACAATGAATGTTTTCAGCAGAATTGTAGCAGAGCGGATCTTTTGTTTGGAACATCTTTCTGTTTCTTCTCCCTGATGGAAAACATAAAAAAAAAAAAAAAAAAAGATCTGGGGATTCAGAGAGGTAAAAATATGTGTGTGTGTGCGTGTGTGTGTGTGTGTGTGAGAGAGTCCCAGGTCCCTGCTCTAATAACACAGCGTTTCCCAGAGAGCAGTGGGGCAGCTGAGCACGCTCCCCTGGAACGCCGCAGGGATCTGCGGATCAAATTCACACACACACAGAGCCGAGGGATGCATGGATCAGAGGGTACACACTGCGACTCCACACACACACCTAAACCTTATTTCCCAGTGCAGACACACACACACACATTTCCATAATTCAGTTAGAGGGAGAGGCTCAGAGGCAGACAGAGACGGGATTATTTAAACGAAGCTCGTTTCATGAAAATATCCGGGAACGTAGCAACAAAAAGCTACTAGAATCAAAATTTTTAGGATTTTCCTTCCAGTTTTCTCAGCGTCCACGACGTCCGAAAACCTGATGTTTGTGACAGAAACTTTAAAACATCAGAGAACAGAAAGAGGAGAGGAAAATCATATTCCTCTTTATAGTATACAATTAAAATATTAATTTGGTAAGGACGTTCGGCGTGAAGTCAGTGGTATTAAGAAAACAGCACAAATTGCTACAGTTCAAAGTACAAAACAAAAGATACATGAATAAATAAGGAGAGAAGTTTGTCTTCTTCCCACTTCTTTTCGAGCTAAATGTGTTCTTATTACAGTATTATTATATAATACATGAATTTGATGACTCAGACAATGTCTTGTTCTTACTGTATGTATATTTCTGGATGTATTTGTGTATATATATTTACACACTTTTTACCTACCAAAGCATATAATATGCTTTTTTTTTCTTTTATATGGCTTGAAATAAAGCAACAAATGTAAAAATTGCAGCTGGTTGGAAGTATTTCTTTCAGCTCATCAAAAAACAACAGGTGCAGAGACCAGGCCATGAGTTATGGGGGAGAAGCTGCTGTATAGCGCCTCCTGGAGGCTTGGAAAGGAAACTGTCAGAGAATGTGACTAATGAATGCATGAATATTAAACATCTTATCAACACAGAATTTAATCAAACCCATTAAGTAACAGGGTTCATCACTGTTTTTTGATTAAGATGATTTTTTTTTTCTTAAAGTTTGAACATAAATTGTACATTGCCAGAAACCTCCTGGAGGTACAGAGGTGTGAAAAGCACTAAAACGAGATGTTTTTAGAGCAGCAGTAGCATTTCCTGATGGAATATTAAGAACAATCCAACCTTTAGTTAAATTAAACATAAAATGTTACATTTTTGTACTTCCATTTGGATCTCAAATGCTTCTGAAAACATCCGAAGCGCTTAAAGAAAACCCACCAAGCTGGTTTTGGACAATTAGATCATATTTTTTGGTGTGTGGAAAATGAGCCGTTTCAAAAACTTTCCGAATGTAACCGGTTACCTAGCAACCCCAGCAGGGTTCCACCCGTTGCCTAGCAACCCAAGTGAAGCTCCAGCACGTTTGGTCAGCTGGTTTTACTGTTGTACAATGGCAGCTGGAAAAGACAAGTGTTTTGTTGTTGACTTTCCATCTAGAAACGCTGCAGTTTTGTTGGCAGCACATTCGGCTCCACTTCTGCTTTTCAATGTTGCATCGTTGTATGATGGTACATCTGTTTACAGGTACTTTCAGGCGTTGAGTGTAAACACAGGAGCAGATCATGTAGATTTAAAGTAGCAAGAGGCCCTAAATGGCTCAATCTGAATGCTGTATCTGAGTATTGAATCGATGCATGAATGTGTGTTTGTGATAGTGACTGGGTGAGTGAGGCTCTATTTTAAGATGCTTTGAGAAGTCTGGAATATTAATCTCTTTCTCTCTATAGTGTATAAATATATATATATACTAAAAACTAATTATGTTAAACCAGAAGCAACTATGGTTACCAGCTTGCTGTTTGCTCCTGATGTGAAAACAGTTGTTGGAGTTCTGATATTTGCAGCTGAAATAAACAAAGAGAAGAGAGCAAAACTAAAACTGAGTCAACTGTGAAGCTGGAGAGAGAGAAAGAGAGTGATCCAGGAGGACGTCAGTGATCAGGGCCACAGCATCTCTTATTTACACACACATACACACACACACAGAGCAAAAACATCTCTTATTTACCAGCTTACGTCTGCACTATTTATGGGACGCTGGGGAGAGGCACAGAAGAGAGGAAGAGAGGAGAGGGGCTAAAATATGCATAGGGGCTGGATCTTCTGGGACGGCGGGGGGGAGTCAGACAGGAAGAGGGAGGAAGTGAAAACTGTGGCAGGAGCCGTGATGGAGAGGAGTGTGTGTGTAAGTGGGGCTGAAGGAGCGAAACCAGGAGGGAGGAAGGGATGAGTCCCGCCTGCTAACACCCCCGGGTGGCGCCGCCGCGTTTCTGAGCCGGACATCATACGGGCCCGAAAGAGGCCAGAGCCTTTCCTAGCCGGCCAAGCCGCCGCCGCCGCCTTCCATCCATCCCCACCTCATTAAGGCACACACACACAAATTAGCCCATTCCACTCTCTGGCAGATGTGCACACACACTCAGTAACACCCGCATTAACCTCCACAGCCAAGGCTCTCCATCTCCCCCGGTCGGCCTCTCTGTCTAGCCCACTTAGAGCGCCCTCCCATGGGGCGGTGGAGCGCGGCAGGTCAGGCTCCGGCTGAAAGTTTTTACACGCACACGCGCAGACACAAGACTGGAGATTAACAAGATGGATGCTGGGAAATCGCTGCAGTCAGACTGAAGCACAGCAGGCTGAAAACGACGCCTTAAAAACAAACAAAAAAGTTTTATATTGATGTTCTTAACAATGTTCACTGCCCTCTGTGCCTCTATGGACCTGAAAGAATGTGAAAATGGCTGCAAACAGATGCACAATTATACAACTGTACATCTTTGAAAAGCAGAAGTGGAGGATCCTGCAAAACCAATAACAATAATGATTCCATCTGTAGCTGGATTATCTTCAAACTTACTTGAAGATTTAATAACAGTTAACTTCAACACAGATGTAAAAGTTTATTCATCTAGAAGATTACAAAATAGTCAAATAAAAAAGTGTTTTAGAATTTGCCCAGAAAAACACATTTCAGGGAAGCTAAGTGCGCTAAAGTTATTGAATTAGTAAAAAAGCGGAATAGCAGTGACAAATGTGAGTCGTCACGAGTTTAATTTTTGCATTTCTGATCCTTTTTCTGCAGCTTTTGAGTATGACGAATATTCACTAAAAGATACATCGATTACCATGCCTGGAGACAGACACAGACGGCTAAAGGTGAAGTTTAATAAAATGATACCATCTGTATCTGGATTATGATCTTTTCAAACTTTTGGACGTGTTCCTTCCCGTTTAAAAATGATCTTCAGGAAGTTCTGAGGATCTCTCGTCAGTTTAACAAAAATAATTCCTGGTTTTCCTCGGGACCGGGTCAGACGGCAGGAGAGAGCCGTGATGGAGGTTATCAGGAGTGCGTGTGTGTGGACATTAACCGACAGGGTCCAGCGGTCGCCCTGCTGCTAAATGGCCTGGCCGGCCATATGCCCACCACCTCTGGCACTACATCACCTCCACTTTATGTGCCTGACTGAGTGGCTTTCTCTTCGGGGGGACTGGAGGCCTAGCTGGCCGTCTCAGCACCACATCATCACTACAGCTGTTATACATTATTACCTTTCAGTAATTATTCTCTTTTTTTCCACTTTCTTCACCCAGAGCACTTTGGGAACCTAAACTACAAACAAAATCAGATCTGTGCTGTTCTAAAAAACCTGGTGTGGGTCACAGAACCGGAAAAAAATGGGATTTGAATCTTTTTGGATGCAGCGTTTTCCCACCTGATCGTCCAGAGTTCAATTTAATTACTTCTGATAATAGTGTTGTAATTTCCCTGTTTTTTAATTGTTTGTTTTGCTTGTATTTCTTTTTTTTTTGTTTTAACAAAATTTCAGAAGTTATTTTAACCTTGTTTGTATAGTTTTGTAATTCCCATCACATTACAAAAAAGTAATTTGCTTATTGGAAACACACATTTTTGATAAAACGTTTTTCAGCAGTATCAAAATAGAAGTACAGTATTTCACAAAACTGCAAAGAAAACAGTCTTTCCACAACAAACTGTTAACTTTTCAATGATTGGTAAATAATGACACTTTTAAAGCAAACTTTATGCAAACTTGTGCTAAAGGTTGCACTAAAAATGTTCTTCAATTTCTATGACCTGAAGAACATTTCCAGGATTGGAGGACTAATGTCTCAGCATTAGAGAAACTCATCCATGCATTGATTACTGTAATCAATGCAACTGATTGACTGAAAACATCAATCAGATCCAGAACGCTGCTGCTGGTGTTCTGACTAAAAGCAGGAAGATGGAGCACATCACATCATCTAGAGTCCTTCCACTGAGAGAACAAACTTTAAAATACTGCTGGTAGTTTATAAATCACAGAACAGCTTAGATACATTAAAGATCTGCTGTTGTCATAGCAACCTGGTTCTGCTCTGCATCCAGAACCAGAATCAAACATGGAGAAGCAGCGTTCAGCTTCTATGCACCACAAATCTGGAACAAATTTCTAGAAAACTGCAAAACAGCTGAAACACTGAATTATAACAAATGAAATACTGATTAATATTTTGATATGTAATGATGGCATTTGACAAAACGTAACGCTTCAGTTGTTGATTTCTGTGTTTTTATGATGTGAAGCACTTTGAAAAGCTTTGTTTCTGAAATGTGCTGTACCAATAAACTTGACTGATTGTTTCCTTTCTAGCATCGGACAACCAATGAAAAATAGCCTTCTAGTTAATTCTGGCACTTTAGTCCATTTGTACTGTTTTATCTTCTGCTGCTGCTGAAATCTTCTTGATAAGTGCTTGAATTTTAGAGTGAGAAAAGTTTATGAAGCCGCAGTATGAAGCGACTCTCTGACCTTCACCTCTCAGGTTCCTGAAGACCAAAGGATCTGCAGCCGTAGGAGAAGAGAGGAAGGTTTACATCAGCGCCGCGCTGACTGCATCTGGCTAAGGACCTACTCTAGTGTGACTTATATCCACTTATGAGTCTAAATCATAACGATCCAAAGCCTGCCAGAACCCTACCAGGACCTCATGAGGAGAGACGGAGAGAGGGATGGAAAAACGGGAAGAAAAGGCGGAGTGATTGCAGAGGTGGCGTGGAGATTTAGCTGGATCAGATTCCTCAGCCATGGAGTGTCCTTGGTCACACTACCTGTGTTTCCACTACAAATGGGAGTAAATCTTTGTCTAAACTCAGGTAATGTAAAAAAACAAAACAAAAAACAAAACAAAAAAACCCACAATTTGCAGTGTTTCCATTAAATAAGAAATTAAATTCACATGTGAGTAAGCTTGTTCATGCGATAAGTCATTAAAAAACTATGTAAACTTTAAAAACTTTATTTAAATGGTTGTGACAAAGATTGTCAAATATGAAGAGGTTTTCATGATAGTTTATGACTGTTGTCATTTGCTAAATAACACTTTTAATGCAAAGTTTCAATGGAACTTTGCATTAAAAGTGTTATTATTTACCAAAAATAACAACCATTTAAGTTAACAAGTTAAATGGACTTTCAGTGCAACTTTGCATTAAAAGTGTAAGCATTTACAGAATAATGCAAGTTAGCAATTTCAATGAACCTTTAATGCAACTTTCAGCACAACAATGATGCTGTGAGAGCTCTGGAAAAACAAACCATCCTCCTCCCATCACTTCCTGTCATCTTCTTTATCGCTTTCACTAGCAGAAACATCCGCTTGTTGATCACATGATGCAGAAAGTGTTTCCATCGCAGTTTTGTGAAATACATCTATTTTGACACTGCTGAAAAACTTTTTATCAAAAAAATGAGCATTTCCATTAAGCAAATTTATTTTTCGTCAAGGCAGCAAGTGAAAGGAAACAATTCTGGAGAGAAAAGTGGATTGAAACCACTCATTGCTACTAAACCTGGTTTTAACAGTTGCTGGATCAGAAACTTTTAATTTGATCTGATCGGTTAGCCTTCGAAAAACTTTAATTTGTTCACGGAAATATAAGATTAAATAAACATATAACGTTGAAATATTTAGCATTTGTCTGCAGAAACACAAAAACAAACAAATAACCCTCCACTTTTTAGCGCTTTCAAAATTACCGTGTTTCCATTATTCCAATTTACAGAGCTTTATGGAAAAGCGGCTGCAGCCCAAAATCCCCTCACCGACCTGCAGACGGGTGACAGATCCTACCTGCAGCTCTGTCTGGAAGAAGAACTTCTGCGGACACTGGGAGCAGTCGTAGATCTTGTCCTCCTGACCGTGAACGGCGAAAATGTGCTGCTGCAGCTTGTTGGCCTGCACAAACACTGCAAGGAGGAGAAACAGAGCAAAGCGTTGCAGCGCTGATGTGATGGAAGTTAATCCAACAGAGTACGGCAAGCCGTTTTTACAAAAAATCGGCTTCACCAGACTTACATTTCAGATATCTGTAATTTGTTTAGACATATTAGTTAACTGGGTTGTTACTAGTTGCATTTCCTCAGTTACATTTTGGAAAAAAAATACTTTTGGAAGTTTTTTTACTCTGCTGTACTTTTTACTTTTATTTGAGCATATTTACTATGAAATAATCTTCCAGTAGAACCAGATGTTTTTCCGTATTAGAAGCAAAAAGTCTTGTTCCACCGCTACCTTTTCATTAATATTGAGGAATTATAGACTTAAAACAAGCTGAAAAGTTACCTGTAAGTTTGTTTTATATGCTAAGATATTTGTACTACACAAAATACTCTGTAAGATTTTGATTTTTTGCAATTCTTGAAAGAAATTTCAAAATGTAATTGAAGATACCTTGAATTGTTATTCTTACCAGTCAGGATGTAAATGTGGATATCTTAAATTATCCTTCAGGACAGTCAAAACTATTTTAGTCAGAGGAAACAGATTTTATGTTAAATCAGCTTGCCATAAAGGGGTTATATCTGTGATGGTAAAACTTAAAATATGAATTATCATTAACAGAGAGGGTAACTGATGAGGAAGAAGCATTTTCTCATCTGAATGAAGAGAAAGCAGGAAGAACATAATATTTATCAATTAATCATCCGGGTCTTTGGTTTTTGTTTTTGTTTTTTTAATTCTAGCTCCAGTGTTGTTTTATACCCTCCACCTCTCCCCCCCATCCCTCTTTTGTTTCAGTAAACTTTTGGTTTTCACTCTGAGACTGCTGAATTATTAAGCCTCCCCACAGGAGCCGAGCCCATTTTACTAATTCATGAGCCACTGAGGAATACAGTTAAAGTTTAAAGTGTTGCTGCGCCTGGGGAGGGGGACTGCTTGGGTTAGGGTGCGGGGGAGGTACAACACAAGACAAGCTCAACAACCGGGAGGCGGGGGGGAGGGGGTTAACGCAGGGAGGAAAAGTGCTGAATGTGAACACCTAATTTGGTCATTTATTTACTCTCTCCTGTGGATTAAAAACATTCAGGTTGTTAGCTCACACATAGTAAACCCTCCTGCAGTAATAACCCACATTTTACAGCTTTAAGCTCACAGACAAAATAAATTGTGTTGAATTAAGCCAAAAGGTTTCTGAAAATGATTTGTTTTCAGACACTTGTAATCAGAGTCAATTTACAACCTCAAACTTTGACGAGTTTGACCAGATCTGAATTTAACACGAACTCACAGAACTTCGCTTGAAATCATCCCCACAGTGACACAAACTGTAGAAGGATAGCGCACTAAAATTGCAATTTCATCTAAATGCACTGCGGTTTTAGGTTACAATAGACAGTGAGCCAAAATGTGAATAACTAAATGATTTATTTACCCAAACAAAACAAGCTAATTTTTTCTAGCGATACAATTAGCCTGTTTTAGCTTAGCTTAGCGCTGCTATTCTTCAACTTATCAACTTAAAACCAAAATTATTGAACTATTTCTAGACTACAAATTCTAAATAACTGTTTAATTGCCCACTTTCTCCTTCATAAAGAGTTTTTCTGTGCAATACTCTGAGGTTGCTTTTTAAATTACTATTAAACATTGTACACATCAAGCTAACAAAGGGTAGAGAGATAGAAATTAGCCACTTGGCTAAAGTCTCATGCATTTAAATGTAAATGTTAATTAACATGTAATGTTTGACTTTTAAACAATAAACTAGAAAACAAAAAATATTTGTAAAACAACAAAAGCAACATTTCTGTCATCTAATCAAATGTTATGGGAACAAAATGCTAATCTATGTAAGGAATGACATGAACAAACTGATTGGCAGCTCCAGTGGGCGTGGCCACCAGATCTGATCTGACCAATCAGATCTCAGTATTTTATCTCAAAGAGAGCCACACTTTTCAGCTTCTTATATAAAACTCTGACCTCGTTCAAACCGGGGATGTTTTCCACAGTTAGTTTAAATATTTCTGATTGTATTGTGTGTTTGGTTCGTCCTTGAACATGGTAGCATGCGCCTCACCTGTAAAACAGACGGGACACTTGAAGGTACCTCCCATGCCTTCGAAGCTGTGCTCTATCAGGTGGCACAGCAGCTTGGCAGGTGAGTCGAACATCTGGTTACACAGCTTGCACTCGTGATTGATGCCCTCCTCTGCAAATAGGAGAAAGACACGCATGCGTAGGTTAGATCAGCCGAAACACGGAAACCGGAACATGTGACATCAATTCAGTACATTAACCCGACACTCAGGACAGACGTCTGATGTACATAAAAACAGGCGGCAGCAGAGACACAGATGGACACAAACAATGCATCAAAACCCGAAACATGAAGAATATGAAAAAAAAAAAAAAAAAAAATCACTTCCCTTTATACCGAAATAAAGTTAGGCTGTTTTAGTAAATGTTGTTTTCATATTATTGCCTAATTATTTTGATAAAGTACCTTTCTATACCTTCTCCTTTAAATATGAATGCAAATACAAAACATGAGGTAGGAAAGTTTTATGTATACATTGTTTTTATTCAAAAACTCTAAAAAATCTAATTGAAACTCCACTGCTCAATTTGCACTGTCTAGCAGTTAACTTATAATGCAGCTGACTTTATTTTTAATTTACAGTGTATTTTTAGACATGTTTACGGTTAAATTTGAAAATCGTTTTGGTATACATTTTCTATTAATTTCACAAAACCTCTAAACTACCCTGAACAGAAGAAGTGCAGCTCAACACACTAACATAAACTAAAGTAAGCTAATATCAAAAAAGCTAATTTCGGCTAAGCTAAACAAAAATAAATAGCAAAAAAAAACTAAGCTAAGCCAATGTCAGGTAAAGTAGTAAGGCTAAAGTAAATCTACATATGCTAACTTAAGCTAAACTCAATTTAGCTAAAATTAAGTAAGGTGTACAAAACTAAGCTAATTAAGCTAAGCTAAGGTAGGCTATATTAAGTTTACAGGGGCTGAACGAAGCCAAGATAATCAGGGATAGTAGGCTAAGCTAATAGCTTAGTTATAGTCTAAACAAGGTAAATCAACAAATGGGCTACATTACGAAAAGGTATGGTGAGATAAGCTCATGCCAGGCAGGATAAGGTAAACTAAGGTAGGCTAAAGCAAGTTGGATAGATTGAGGCTAGCTAAGCTAAGCAAAGATACGGCAAGCTAAAGTAAAATAGGCTAACTTAAGGCAGGAAAGGAAGCTTATATTGGCTCAACTAGACTAATAAGGGTAGAGTAACTTTAAAAAGGTCCAGTGCAATATAAAATAAAGTAGGGCAAGATGGGATACATTAAGACAAGCTTTGTTTCTTAGCTACTACAGATTGCTTTTAAAGATGTTTTTCAGACTGTGTAAGAAACAGAAACAGAAAATGTGTTTTAGGTTAAGATACCATGTAGATTATTTCACCTATAACAAGACATTTTTGCCATGTTATAAGTGAAACAAGTACTATTTCCATCAATATTAAGGAGTTACTGATGTAAAACAAGCTCCTATACCCTGCTGAAAAGTACTTGTAGGCTATATTTTTCTTATTTCAGCTATATTAAGGTGTACTAGACCAAAAACACTTGGTAAGACTTTGTGTTTTTGCAGTGAAATATCAAAAAGCAACCAAAACCTGAAGAAACACCTTAAAAAACACGAGGATGTGTTGATTGCTACATACAAGCCCAAAAAAAAATACAACAATTAAAAACACTGATTACCGTATTAACACTTTTACATCAAACATTAAGCAAAAAGAGTAAAAACAACCATTTATATGATAAAATAAGTGACAGCGTGCAGAGCTATATCCACAGTCGTGATTTTTATTTTTGTGTCTATTTTAAGACGGTGTGAGTGACATCACTGCCCCCACGGTGAAAGGCCAGATGAAGGTGGGCGTCGTAAACACAAACACACACAGGCACCCCTCGGTGATCGAGTCCCCTGCCTGTTGTCCTTATCACCAGCGTACCAAACAGGTCCGATACCCCAGTCGCCCACACACACAGCACGAGGCAACACACACACACACACACACACACACACACACACGCCACAGGACCGAACTGCCGGGAGACATCAGATGGTGTCGTCTGCAGGCCAATCTGTGACCCCCATGGAGCGATGCACACACACACACCCTCTTTTTTAACACTTATCTCATGTCCTGTAAGTGCTAACACACACACGCACACACACTGCAAAATCTCCGCTGCAGGGGATCACAGGGTTAATAACGTCTTCAATCATGCATCCATGACACCCATACTGACTAATACACACACGCTCACCGAGATTTTTATCTCTTCTTGCCTCAAAGGCCATCACAAGGGTGCCCTAATCCCATCTCAATAGCTGTGTGTGTGTGTTGTGGTCCCGATCCCCAAACAAGCCCCGTCTCCACACACACACACGCACACAGAAACCTCAAAGGCTGCGAGGTTGTGAGGGGCGCCAGCGTGTCCGAGACACACTGAGGCAGATAGAGGTTCATTATCATTTACCAGGAGATTGAAGCAGCAGGAGAGAGAGTCACATGGAGCGACGCATGCAGGGAGAGAGAGGGGGAGGCGGAGGGAGAGGCAGGAGGAAGGGCGTGCAGCTGCAGCTTTTCAATTGGTTCCGATTTTATTGTTTAACAAACAAAATGTTTGGTTCAGAAAACAGGCACACTGCAGAAAACACAAAGTTTTAACAAGTATTTCTGGTCGAGTTTCAGGTGGAAATATTTTAGTACACTTGAACTGAGACAAAACTAACTTGCAAAAAACTTTTCAGCAACGTAAAGGAGTCAAAAAATTCATTAATACCGATGAGTAATGTCTTGTTATAAGTTACAGGTGATAATCTGACAGTGGTAGAACTTCATCAGTACTAATGTTTTGTGTTTTCCAAGCATATAGTGCAATTTTATAGCACAATCAAGTAGCTATATTAACATCAGTTGTTATGAAAATGCTATAAATCTCAAATATGACTTAAAAAATTTGCCTTCAGATTTTAACGCCTTGAAATTGGGTCTCTGTCTCTTTAAAAACTCCTGCTCTTTCTGAAGCTCTGTCTTCAGGAGGTCATCACAACATTAACCCTTTAACAACATTTTTTACCAGCGTTTCACTGAGAAGTAGCTCCTATAATGAGCTCAGCAGGTGTTTGCCAATTGCTGCTGGCTAGTCTGAAGGAGCTGATGAAGGCAGAAGCTCTGGAGGTTGGAAACTGCAGCTCAGAGGAGGAGCTGAGCCTCAGAGGCGGGGCTAGGTCCACCCAGGCATTTTTCACAGCTGAATGGTTGCCATGGAGATTAAAGGATTTTTTTTTCAAATCCTTTTTTACGAAAGAAACGGAATTATTGACTTTAGACAAGCTCCTATTTTTAGCTGAAAATTAATTCTAAGTTAGTCTACTTGAAATAAGACAAAACAAAGATATTTGCACTGGAAACTGGAACAAAAATTGTTGGCAGGATTTATTAAACATTTCTGTCTAGTTTCAAGAGCAAATATCCTTGGTTCTCATTTTCAACAATAACTTGTTCAGAAAACATTAACTATACATCTTAGTAGTCTTGAAAGGAGACAAAATTAACTTAAAAGTAACTTTTCAGCAGGATCTAGGAGTTTGTTTTAGGTTGCTGAATATTAATTTTTTAAAAAAAGAACAGGCTTCATTTGATCAGCCAGAGGAACTTATAATTATTAATCAATATTAAGGAATTATTGACCTAAAAGGAGATCCTTTATCGAACTGAAAAGTTATTTCTGAGTTAGTTTTGTATTATTTAAAGTATACTAAGACATTTGCTGGAAACTAAAAGAATACTTGGTAATATTTGGAGTTTTTACAATACAGAAGATGAAGAGTTGCCTACGCGTCATTGATGTTGGTGTGTGTGTGTGTGTGTGTTGGCTACGGGGTTGTGTGTGAGGCATCTTTAAGCCGTGCCCTCGGTGGGGGTAAAGCTGCCTCAGAAGCTGCCTCCTACTCTCCCACGCTGCCAGGATCAGAGCCAGCGGTCAAACATCAGCCACCTTTACATCAACTCAACGACCTACTTCTACGCTCAGTTTTCCTGAGATCTTACAAAGAAACAACTGAGCTGCTCGGCACCGCTCACGCTACCAGCAAGTTTTTAAGCTGCAGTTACAAAAACTATTTCAAACTTTGGGAATAAAAATGTTTAAAAAACCAGAGGAGGCCGTTACATTTTACTTTAACTGATACTTTAGCTCACATGGATTCTCAACGTGCCGAAGACTAACGAGGAAATTATGTGGTTGGATTCAATTAGTTAAAACTAAATCGATCAATATCTTGTCAGGAATCGTCTATCCTTGCAGGATGGGGTGCTGTTGTCTGAGTTGGTGGTGCATAAGACTGACATGACACTCGTAACATTTATAACTGTTGTCACGAAGTGTCATTTGGTAAATAATGACATTTGACTTGAAACAAGCTTGCTAAAAAGTAACTTTTGTGTTTCATTTAAAGGATACTTAGATACTAGAAACCATTTGGTATTTTTTGCATTTTTCATTTTTAAAATCAGATCTAATCTTTTAAAACTTCGACAGAGCCTACGCCTCCACCAAGGATTATTCTGTACGAAGCAAAACATTGATCTAAACAGAAAATCATTTGTTTTTAATATTTTTATTGTACTTTTTGAGTAGCTTAAAGGTTGGTTTAATTCTTTAACCTTTTTAAGACAAAGTTGTTGTAACTATTCAGTTTTGTACCAACGGTCCCAGCTCTTCGGTAAAGTATAAAAACATCACTTCCACTGAAATTCCTTGAGGAGACTGTCTTCCCTTTCTGACATAAAGTCAAATAAATTCAGTTTTATATGACTTTTTAGCAGTACTTCATTTCGTTTCTTTAAAAATTGCCGTGCACAGGAACATGGTTCATTACGACATCAAACCGACAACAGAAACTTTAGGAGCTCATTTATGGTCAATCAATTAGTGTGAGAGCAAAAGTGGCTGCAAACGGAAAAAAAAGAGAAAAGGATCCAAACTAGAATGAACGTGAAAGCCTCAGAGAGAACAGAGGAGAAAACAGTGAGGTGCAGAGAGATAATTGGGCTGTCCGGAACAAGGGCATGGAGAGAGGCCTCCAACGCCTCTGTGTGTGTGTGTGTGTGTGTCCCATGAAAGACTTCTCTTTTCTGACAAATACATTGTTTTGATCAGCGTGTGTGTGGGGACGGCTGTCTCTGTGTGCCGTCCCCCCGCGCAGCCCGGTCCGTGTGCGACCCATAGTGAGATGACAGAGTCGCAGAGCGTCCTGCCGCTACGCTTTGTCTCACAGAGAGCATTTGATCCAGCAGCACATGAACACACACTCACACACACATGGCTGGGAGACTTTCCCTGGGACGGAGAACATAGGGGAGGACACAGCCAAAGAGGCAGGGTGAAGGTTAGGACTTGCAGTTCTCTACCAACCAACTCAAATCTAACTTTTTCTGGATTTTAACTCAAACTAACCATGACAATAATCCTTTGTCGCTTTTATCTACAAGCCCCAAGATGCTGGTTTCATTCAGGAGAAAGAACTCGTTCAAACCCCTTGAAGCCGCAAAATTTAACTTTTACAAAAATATATTTCCTTCCACATTTGTTGAAACTGACTGTCATGACAGTATGGATGAGACAAATAATCAGTGAGGAAAATAAATAGCTCCTCTGCCTTCTCTTCTAACTAGAAACAACCAGTCAGAGGCAGGAGGCGGGTCTTAACGCTGCCCATCACCCTCCCTCTTGCTCTCTGCTACACTGTGGCTTCTTCCTGATTGCACAGCCTGTGGTGAATGCTAAGGCTTGTTAGCATAGCCACCGATAAACAGTTGTACTATAACTGTAAGCTGTTTCTCCTCTATTACCACATTTAGCAACGGGTTCATGAGGTTGATTGACAACATTAAGACCCTCCTCCAGGCTCTGATCGGTTGTTTGTGACCAGAAGTGGTGGGTTCCTTCACACGGCAATAGAAGCTCAGGGAGGAAGTGGACGAACTTTACATGCATTTGTAAATAAATAATAATTATCATAATGATGTGAGACAGATAAGCTAAAAAAATAATCCTTCACCTCCTCACTGAGCTACATATTGCACTCACTCCCAACCAAAAACAACCAATCAGAGCCTGGAGGAGCATTTTAATGCTGTCAATCAACCATGTGAACGTGATTCTTCATGTGCTAAAGGCAGAGAAATAACTTACTACTCCAGGAAAACTGTTTATCTACAGTCATCGGTGGCTATGCTAACGAGGCAGAGCATTCTTGGCAGACTCTGCTAACTGTAGTGCAGCCTATAGCACTGGGGTGAAGGGTGAATAATGTGTACATGGGGGTGATTTACAGCGCTAAGACCCGGCTCCTGGCTCAGATTGGTTGTTGCTGACAAAGCAGGGTATTTGTGCAGTGAGCTTATTTTTTTCACAGATAATGTATTTTATATTATGCACTGCAAAAACATAAAATCTTAAAGTAGTTTTGTCAGGTTTCTATTGAGAGCACCTGAAATAAACAACCAGCTTACATGTAACGTTTCAGCAACATTTATGTTGTCAGTCAATAATTAATTAATATTAGTTCCTAGTTCTGGGCTGCACAGTGGCGCAGTGTGCCAGAAGGTCCTGGGTTCGATTCCCGGCCCGGGGTCTTTTTGCACGGAGTTTGCATGTTCTCCCTGTGTATGGTGGGTTCTCTCCGGGTTCTCCAGCTTCCTCCCACAGTCCAAAAACATGACTGTCAGGTAACTTGGTCTCTCCAAATTCGCCTCTCGCCGGAACGTTAGCTGGAGATGAGCAGCAGGACCCCTGCTGACCCCACTGGGGACAAAGGTGTTGGATGGAAGTCCTAGTTCCACTGGCAAATTATTTCACTCATAAGATATTTTTCCATGTTTTTAGTGAAATAGTCTGCCAATGGAACGAGTACCTTTTCATCAATACTAAGAAATTATTGACTGAAAACAAGCTTCTTTATCTTGCTAAAAAGTTGCTTGCAAGTTAGTTTTGTCTTATTTCAAGTGTACCAAGACATTTTTCACAAAAAACTAGATCAAAAATCCTCAGTATGATTTTGCAGTGTGGATCCAGGATTTGTCTTAGTAAGATTTATTATTGAGAACTATGTTTGTATTCTATCTAAAAACTGAATTTTATCTCCATCCCTCATCATATCTAGACATTGTATGATGAGGTTTTTCACAATGAGCCAATGAAGCAACTCTGACTCACCCCCAGGTAATCGCTGCGTGTGCATCTGCAGAATAACTACACAGATTCCACCTGAAGCAAAACAACATTACAAAATTTTAAGCAAAACAGATGTTATGGATGCTGAAGGAAAACGCGGTCCATACTGTAGCCATCCTCACAATTACAAGCCCACCACAGTGACATATTTCACACAAACACACCGTCGTTGCTCATGCTGTTGCTGGGTCTCATTCTCTCTCATTAACCACCTTTCTCTCTCTGCTAATTGACCAGAGGAGCAGGACCAGGTGGCATCATCCCATTTACGCTGGCCTCATCTCAGACCCCTGCAACATGCAGCTCAACACAAATGAGCTCCTTGGTTTGTGCTGGCGACGGATCCCTAAGGTGCTTCCCCTCTTAAACACCTCGACATGCATGCAAACACCCACCTTCCCGGCGTCGCTCTAAACGAGCTGCCGGGGGTCCCCTGAGCGTCTGCCCTCCATTACTGCCCGTCTCTCCGCCTGTCAGCCCCCTCCGTCCCTAAAATCCATATCAGAGCGTGTCTCTGTTCGGTCCTTTGTGCCGTAAAACAGGCATCTGCACTTCAAGTGAAAATACAAACCCAAGTAACTCAGATTTACTCAACCGCTTTACAAAATTCCTGTTTCATTCTTTTTAAAAATACTCAGCCTGGTTGGGAATAGGTAGTCTTAAAATAGAAAAACACGGATATGGATATATAAACTCTATCAGCTGAATGTTTGATGTAAAGACGTCGATAGACGTCAATGCTTTTTTTGTTGTTGTTAAAGGTGTTTCTTCATCTTTTGGTTTCTTTTTGATTCTAAACTGCAAAAACACAAAATCCTACTAAGTATTTTTGGTCTAGTTTTTAGTGCAAATATCTTAATACACTTGAAGTAAGACAAAACAAACTTAAAAGTAACTTTCAGCATGATATGGATGCTTGGTTTCAGTCAATAGTTTCTTAAAATTTTAATGAAAAAGTTATAGTTTCCCTAACAGATTATTTCACTTGTAGCACAAGAATAATGTCTTGTTATAAGTAAAACAATCTGCCAATGGAACTAATACTTATTTTAATCAATATTGAGGAAATATTTATTCAAAACAAGCTCCTATATTGTGTTGAAAAATTACGCTAAAGTTAGTTTTGTCCTATTTCAAGTGTATGAAGATATTTGGACTAAAAAAATGGACCAAACTTGGTAAGACTTTGTGTGTTTGCAGTGGCGGTATAAACATAATTATTTTTACGCCATCCCAACATCCAGAGTGTATGACGAGCTGTGGCTGAAAACAGTTTCTGAAAAAGTTCTAGTTTAAGAAAATTAAGCACTCAACTTTACGTTTAATCTGTTTGACAGACATTTTGGAAAAAGTTCAGTGATTTCAGGAGTCATTTAACGATGCCCTGGTTCATATATTTCTCATTTTTGGAGTGTTTTTTTTAAAAACCAGGTTACTGTATACAACAGTAAAGGATAACAAATAGGAGAAATAAACACTTTTCCTAATAAAGCTAAGAGAAACCTGGAAAGATGATTTTACTTATATTTGCTGATATTAATTTCACATTTTAATCAGGTTTTCCCACCACACACATAATTCAACAAGAGCCTGAGGGCTTTCTGTGGTTTTAGCTAACCATGTTCATTTTTAATACAGGATAGATGCTGATGCACACACCAGTGTTTTCTTATCCTGACTAGAACACATAAGAGATTAATCTGAAATAAGATGCTTTTAACAGGAAATAAAAATATCTATGAAATATTTTGCAGTATAATAAAGCAAAATAACCACCACCAGTTTTATCACAGTAAAGCTTCACAGTTTTTGGTCATAAAGCAACAATAAACTCATCCAATAATGAGTTTAATAATGAGAATGCTTCAAATTGTCTTCGCTCTCATTGTGTCCAGTTGAGTCTAACCTTTCATCTTAGGCAACAAATCTTCACTAAGCTGGAGGAAGGCTGGCCTATTCCCCCTTTCATATTATGGACACATCTATTTCATTGACTCTAGTTGACCTTGGTCATGTAGTGAGACAGAAATATAAAGTTGTCTGTCATTTGCATACAGTGAAACCTCTTCCATTTACAAATATTTGTGGAAACAAACACACATATATCCATGAAAAATCATATTTACTGATATTTTATTGACAATATTTAAAATATTCAAAAGAAAATGCAACCTAGGAAGCTGAGATATCAAGGCGCAACGTTTATTGACTGAAGTTTGCAAGACCAGAGTTAAGTAAGACTTTAGCTGTTAGCTTCTGCGGTAGTTTCCACTGTATATGTTAATGCATTTTAACAATGGAGGGTGATGCTAACTAAAAGCTAGTTGTGCTAACCCTAAATCATTAAACATATTCAATTCTGCTGATGCTAAAGTGCTACATCAACATGGTACTTACAAGCTAATCCTAAAGCACAAACTTCAATTCAACCTGTATATTTGTCTTTGAAAAACTAAAATCTTTGTGCACCAAATTCATTTTGAAATGATAACTTACATGTTCCACAATGCCCTAAGTTAATGTAGTAATGGTTATATCTTGTTCTCTACTGTCCGTGTTTTATTTTTTCCCTTTATATTTCCTGTTTGAAATAAAGTTATTGGGATAAAGAGAGAGAATATGAGGAGAGGAAACAAACCTGTTGCGGAGACAGTTTTTATGCTCAAAATAAGAGCATGAATGTAAGCGTCTAGTTTGAAGAAATCTTAAGTCAATATCCAAAACTTTAACACAAATGTTGATCAAAACAGCAAAAAGTAAATCAATGCTTTAGAATTTACCCTGAAAAGTAAACGTAGAGGAAGCTAAACAGGCTAATAGTTTCAAAAATTAGCAAAAGCGCTAAATGAAATGTTAGCTCAGCTTTTAGTGAATTAGTGGAAGTGTGCTCACTACTGCATAGAGAATTAAAATAGGCCTTTGAAAGTTTTCTAAAGATTTCCACATTATTCTCTAGCTATGCAAATGCTACATCTAGGTTTTGCAGATCTATGACGGAAGCTCTTTCTTCCACCTGCCTGTAGGGGGCAGTGGCTGCACATGCATGACTCGCAGTGTCCAGATAATCACTTTGTATTGCAACAAATTGGCAAAGATGAAAAAAGAACTGTTAGGTCATTGAAACTGTTGATCTGATTTACAGACGACGATTCGGAAGTCAGGCTGTTGTTTTAACAAGGGAGAAGAAGAAGAAGAAGAAGCATCCAAAAGAGGGATGAAGGAAGGAAGGAAGAAGACGGACAGGACGGCCGTGGAGAGAGCAGCAAGAGGCGCTGTGAGGAAGAAGGAGTGCAGCAAAGAAGAGAGCAGTGCAAAGGAGGAGTGCGTGCCCCTCTGGGGGGCTTGCTCAAGGTGTGTTACCATAGCAACCAGGGGGCGATTGGAGGGTGATTGTGTGTTGGGGGGGGTTCTGATGCAGGAGGTTGTGAGCTTGACCCATTGGTACTGTGGGGGCTGGAGAATACACTCACTCACACACACAACCTGCTGCAGCGCTGGAGGGGTCCCAGGAGTGCCTCCACCTTTCACCCTCACACACACACACACACACACACACACACACACACACACACAAAGAGGAGAAAGAATGCTGCAGTGCTGAAGTCCCGCGAGTATCCAACACCCACACACACTCTCCCTCCTTTCTCTCATCTCCCGTCTCTATTTCTATCTCTCTCTTTCTCTGCAAGATGATTGTTATTTTCTTTATTTGTTCCCTTCGAAATTCTACCATCTTCATCTTTAAACTCAGTCCAAACAAAATGGGAAGCAGAGAAATGCTCCTTTCATACAGTTGTACGGCTTATAATTTAAGACCGGGGAAAGTGCTTTTTGTATATATATTTTTAAAAATAAATCAATGTAGCAAAATAAAGATGTTTAAATTTTAAAGAAAAAAACAGTATAAAACCGCAGAATTTAACTTGTGGTGTTCCACCTGGTTGAATACTGGGAATCCATTCGAAAAACAATTAAAAATTCAGACACAGATGCAAATTACTTAACATAGTCAGTCATATGTTGACAAAATTTAAACATATCATTGTTTCAGACATAAAGCTAATATCAAAAGTTAAATAAATAAAGAAAAATGTAATTATAAACTTGATAAAAGAAACTTTTGGTGGTGAAGCACATTATCTCAGTATGTTTTATATGGTAAATCAGTTAAAACTTCCCTGCCTTTCTTATAAAGAATCTTATAATCACAATTAACTCAACTGTGAAGGTACGTTTGGGCTAAAATGCTGCAACTAACGACTTAGGAAATTACTTAAATGAAAAATGTCTGTATGAACAACTGAATATAAAAAATTATGCAAAATTACTTTTACATAAAAGTAATTTTACATTACTTCCACAGGGTTGAATGTTAAGCCCCATTTTTTCAGGCATTATTTGTATAAAAGATGATTATGTTTAAACTGTTTAATGGGAAGCAATTTAAGGTAGAAGTGATAACTTTATAAAATAGATTTAACTCAAGTTATATTTATTTTTAGATAAAATGTATGCATTTAAAAGGTTTGTGTGACTGTAGATCAACTTAGATGCCACAGTCGCCTTAGTGTTTAGAAAAATGACCAACACTTTAAAAGCAGACATGAAATGGTTATTAAAAAGAGGCAGAGAAAGAATTTTGAGTTTAATGGTAAGTTATAAACCAACTAAAACTGGAAATCAGTCGAGTTTCAATCAACGTGGTGCATTTTATCAGTGGAGCATTTATGATTTATTTATTTACTAATTATTTATTCACAGTATTTTTAGTTTTTCATAACATTTCACTGTGATGTGGTGAAGTTTATTTGGTTGAAATTTTGTGAATTTTTAAGTAAATATCAGAAACAGAAACTGAGTGATTAGATTAGACTGTCAAAATCAAAAAATAATAATAGACAAAACATTATTTTTTGCTTTGTGTCATTATTTCTGAACCGTTTCCATGGTTAAATCAACTTAAATACAGAAGAGAAACTCTTCAGTCACATTGATATTATTGAAAAATTTTGACTTTATGTCTGAAGTGGAAATAAATCAACAAAAATTACGATCAAATTGTTATGATTTTATTGAGGTAAACAACCTGTTTACAGGTTTAAATAAAACCAGACCTGAAGCCGCATTCCTCCGCTTCACCTAATCACACCCTGTGAAAACTATCCGCACACACTTCGGACGCACAAACACAGCCAGGCAGACATTTTATTGGCAGACAGAATCAGCATATGGCGGTGACCAGTTTGTGCACAAATTGAGCATATTTGTGTAGTGCATAGTGCATGTGAGTCTTGGAAGGAGACAGAGTGTGTGATGGGAAAGTGTGTGTTTGCGTGCGTGTGTGTGTGTGAGCAGCAGCTTGGATTTTCCCTCTCAGATTACATAACAGTGGGAAGCTGGAGCGCTCGGCCGTGTTGAAGCCAAATAGCTGCTCACAAGCGCGCACGTGCACGTCTGTCCACTCGTTTTACATCATTGTCTCACACTTTCGCCGCAGTTTTATTAGATTTTAGCTGCGCTTGTATGTTTCTCGACACAACAGGACCTCTCGTGAAAAAACAAAAACACCAAAAAGAGTGTGAATGCGTCACATTTGAGCAAAAAAAGAAGCATGCAAATAATTAGGTGGCGCGAAACTGAAACATAAACATGAAACACTCCTGCAGAAATCTTTTCTTTTCAGCAAACTGCATCAAATCTTCCATCATTCTGCATCGCTGTATCAGTGATTAGATTAACTAACAGCCACATAAGGTTTCGTTTCAGCCTTTAAGAGGCGTGCAAGCTATGAATGTGGAGAATATTTGTGTTTAGATTTTTAATTGAAAGTGTGAAACGGGCCTGAGGGGAATAAGATTAATCAGTGTGTGTAAATAAACCGTCAACATAAACACAAGCTTACTGCTCCCTGAGATAATGTTTAAAATGGAAGCACCTGTCATCCTCCTGAAACACCTTCAAACATCTGTTCGCCTACAGTTTGGAAAACACAACTAAACCTTCCAGATTCACACCAATAGGGTGTTTATGTTTTTGAAGCAGAGTAAAACAACGATTCAGTTTTACAGCTAGAAATAACCAGAGTGGAGGATGAGGCGTCTGCACTGCAAAAACACAAAGTCTAACGGAATATTTTCATCTAGATTCTGGTGCAAATGTTTTTGTACACTTAAAATAAGAATTACCGTATTTTCCGGACTGTAAGTCGCAGTTTTTTTCATAGTGTGTGAAATTATTACATTATTATCTCATATGACATGTTATTTTCACACTAAACCGCCAGAGGGCGCTCTAGGCCTGTGTTGATATTGTGTGTGGTAGAAGCTAGCTCCGGAGTTAGCCGAGTTGTTTCCAAGCGACACCGAAGATGAAGATTTAGTGATTTGGAGCGACACGGATGGTTTGGTAAACTTGTTAGCATGTTATTTATGCTATAGTTATCTGAATAACTCTTAATATGTTATGCTAACATACCAGGCACGTTCTCAGTTCGTTGTTTATGTAGCGGTAGCATACCGTACAATTATACAGCCTGTTGTTGCCTCTATTCTATTTTTATTGCCTTTCAAGATGACATGTCTGTTCTTGCTGTTGGATTTTATCAAATAAATTTCCCTCAAAAATTGCGACTTATATATGTATTTTTCTGCTTAATTATGCATTTTATGGCTGGTGAGGTACTATTAACTTTTTAGCAACATAAAGGAGCTTGTTTAAAATCAATAAATCTTGAAAACTGATTTTAAAAAATTCTAGTTCCACTGGCAGATTTATTTATTTTTTTTCTTATAACAGGACATTTTTAAGATGTTGTAATTTAAAATTACTGACTTGTAACTTGTAAGTAACTTGCTGATAAATTACTTGTAAGTTAACTTTTTTTATTTTGAGTGTAATAAATAAATGCTAAACTTTGCAGGATGGTAAATTGTTCCAGAAGTTACTGCGATAAACGATAATATTGGTGTTTTGAGATCATTTGAAGTAATATAATGGTGATGACATTATCAAATATCAATAAACTTTAAATTCTAATGAACATTTTGACACTGGCACTGGAGACATTTTAAATAAATAAAAGAGAAACAATAAAATGAGTTATGAAGTTTCTGTAAACACAATTGTCTTTAAACAAAGTTGAGACCAAAACACTAAACTGAAGACTTTTATCCTCCAGTTTTTGATAGAAAGAGAGAAAAGAGAAAGAAAAAATTATGCAAAAGGAAATTAGAGTTTATTTCAATTCATTGTACAATTAATTGATTTAATGCCTAACAGGCCTAGTAGTGAAATATTTACACTAGAAACTAGACAAAAATAGTTGGTAAGACGTTTTCTGCAGCACGAGAGGCAGAATGAGGCATAAGGCAAACGCACATACACACCCACACACACAGTCACCCAGGTCCACGATCCCGTCTGTATCCACAGTTAATCACCTCTGTATTTGTAATCAAAGCTCCGATCCCGTTGTCATGGTGACGGACAGAGGGTCATACCCCCCACTCCAACCCTAACTGTATTTTTCCTTCCTCGGACTGAATTAAATGCTTTTCAGGTACAAAAGTATAGGTTTAAAGATTAAACGTATGAAGGAGACGTTTATTAGCACAACCTGTTAAATGATTTATTACAGCCTTTAAAAACTGAAGTTACTTTTCATTTGAGTCGTTCATTCAGGGAATGTTTTAATATCAATCATTGTTGCCACAATTAAAGGGACCACTGCAAAAACACAAAATTGTACCAAGTAATTTTAGTCTAGTTTCTACTGAAAATATCTTTGGACACTTGAAAAAAGATAAAACTAACTTATTAGTAACTTTTCAACAAGATATAGGAGTTTTTTTTAAAGAAAAATAATTCCTTAATGATGAAAAAGTACAAGTTCCATTGGCAGATTATTTTGCATATAACAAAACATTTTTTTCATGGTATGAGTGAAACAATACAACTAGTACTTTTTTATCAATATGAAGGAAATGTTTACTTGAAATAAGCTCCTATCCAGGTGACCCCGCTTCTCATTTGACCAAAGCTCGCAGCTCAAGTAGAGGTCGACATGTTTACAACATACTCCTCCTGAAGTATGTCGGAAAAAATAAAAATAAATAGTTGGAACGGAGACACATTTAGAGACTTGGTTACCCCAAGCCACAGGTTCTCCCGCACCCTTATAGTAAAAAAAAAAAAAATTAAGGAGATCTTTCTTGACATAATAAAAATATTTCTCCACTAAATAAATGTCTTACTTTTCTTCCAAAAGTGCCTTCCTTCTATTTTAATTTATGAAGTGGGCAGGATCAGATTATTTTAGTGATATTTTTTATTATTTATTAGACATAACTTGAGCTTGAGGCTTGAAATGTAAAGCAAAACGAATCATGGCAGAATCAGAAATGTGCGGTTTCCCTAATAAACGCAGTTAAAGATCAAACTAAAGTCAGATTCAATTATTTAGAGTTTTTAAAGGTTTCACCAAGTCACATTTAAGACTTTCTAAGGCATTTTTAAGAATTATGAATGGATTTTAAGACAGAAATGTACTAAACAAGATCACAAGTAAATTAATCATCACAAATAAATCAACCATTGCCTCACTTCACTGTGAGGCAATGGGTGATAAATTTGTACTTATATGAATGGATGTAAGGGCTGCAGAGTGGCGCAGTTGCCTTGCAGCAAGAAGGTCCTGGGTTTGATTCCTGACCCAGGTCTTTCTGCACGGAGTTTGCATGTTCTCCCTGTGCATGCGTGGGTTCTCTCCGGGTTCTCTGGCTTCTCCCACAGTCCAAAAACATGACTGTTAGGTTAATTGATCTTTCCAAATTCTCCCTAGGTGAGTGGGTGTGTGCCTGGTTGTTCTGTTTGTTTCTGTGTTGCCCTGGCAACCTGTCCAGGGTGTCCCCGCCTCTCGCCCGGAACGCAGCTGGAGATTGGCACCAACAACTCCCGACCCCATTAGGGACAAGGGTGAAAGAAAATGGATGGATGGATGGATGAATGGATGTAAAAAAAGCTAGCTAGCTTCAGTCTTGACATCTAGCTAGCTCGCTAGCAGGGGTAACGTTAGCAGATAGTTACTACAACTGCATTGAGTTACATAACGTAGTGAACGTAGATTTAACAGTAAAGTATAGCAAGAAGAAAGAAAACTACATAGAATAAATGGCATTAAGTTGTCCTGCCACAACATTTAAGACGCATTTAAGGCCAACTTAGAGATGTTTAATGGATTTAAGACAATTTAAGTCTTTATTTTAGATGCACGGATGTAAGACTTTCTAAGGATGTGCAGACACTCTGATTTAGGTAATTGCAACTATTTGTGCTATTTTAAACTCAGCAACCTAAGTTGTCCTTTTCCATCTCTAAAATGGGAAACCTAAGAAACATGCAATCAACCTGATTTGCAGATTTGTTTCATACTGCAACATAACATATTTCTAGCCATTTTATTTTAATTTTGCGCCTGTAGACAAACTTTCTATTCAAAGAAAAGGTTGAAATTCATAAGACCAGGCTCATAATTGGTCAGTAAGATGATAAAACAACAACACATCTGATCCTCCACATCTGGACAAACCTGCAGCTCTTCTGTTTGGTCAGAACCTAGCAATCGAGTTTTCTCATCTCCGAGAAAGCTGCAGAAACGTGTTTTTGTTCAATAAAATCCAGCAGAAATGAGAGTATGTGTGTTTACCTACCTCCATCTAATCCTAGCCTGCTGTTTACTGTGTGTGTGAGAGTGTGTGTGTTTCTTTAATCTGTTCTCCCAAGGGGCGTCAGGGGGAGCTAGCAGGCTTACCCTCACTGCATCTCTGCATCCAAATACCACTAAAAAGCAAATCTCCATTCCACAACAACAACATTAACACACACAAACCCACATGCACGCACACACACCCGCACATGAGGCACAGACGGGCCTGAGAGACTCCCGGCTTAAGCTCCACCCTAAATGCACCTCTTCTGCACACAAATTATATCTAATAAAGCTTTTCAAACTGCTGTCAAAGAGATAATTAAATGCATTTGAGCGCATTTTTTGGAGAGAATAGATGTTTTTTATTCCAACATCAGGTTTTAAACGCTCATCCTTCTGGGTTTAGGCAACAAGGAGGAATTAGGGTTAAAAGGGACCTGATTGATTTAAAATTACCGAAAGGAAAAATCTTTCCCAGTCGGTTCAGGATCTGACAAGAGGAGGGAGAAACAAGGAGGAGGAAAGGAGATGAGCAGAGCCAATAAGAGCTCACAGCAGGATGCTAATAATGCAGCTCCAGCTGTTCCAGTTAACCTGCAAACTGCCCATCTGGACCCAGAGAGATCCATGATGGGAGACCGGCGGGGAGACGGAGACAGGAGAGCACAGAGACAGGACTGGAGGCAGGGCTGTAGCCGACTGAATCAGTGATGAGGAAGAGGCAAAGGAAAGAGCCACATTTTACAAATCTATGGGTCTCTAATGAAAACAACCGTCTTCCTCTCCTCCTACAGACTCATTTTTATGTCCAATTTTTATTTGTGGTTCCCAGCAGGTAGGTGGATGGGATTAAAAACTTAAAATAACATATAATGACCTGTGATTTATGATTGGGATGCACCGATGCAAAAAAATTGACATTGATATTGATGTTTTGGCCGATTTATATATTTTCCAACAGTTTCAGCACCTTTGGGGAAAAAACAACCAGAAACAGATCCCGATGTTGGTACCGATACACTGTGCATTCCTAATTTCTGACATGTCAAGGCATCATGTGAACAAACTTATTCGCATATCATTATTAACTGAGCTTCTAATTTAATGGAAGGACAACACTTGCAAAATTTATTTATTTTAGACAAACTTTTTTGCCAGTTTGTTTTTCTAGAGGTTTTATTGGCTCCATCAGCCTTTATTTGAGAGTGGTTAGACAGGAAGGTGGGTAACGAGAGAGGGAGAGCCGGGATTCGAACCTGTGACGTTGAGGACTAAGGCCTCCACATGTGTCTTGTGCTTTACCCCTGCACCACCACAGCCTCTCTTTGCAACCATTTTGTAACAAAAATGCAGCTGGTTGGTGTTTTTCTACAGCAGATTAAAGTTTGTGGCCATAAAACAGATGTTAATATTTCTGCATGCATCTAGAAATGATCAAAACAAACCAAAAGCAGAGCAGAGACATCTTATTGGGCGGTTTGGATCCTCCACAACACCGAGGTGGACATGTGGACACACACAAAGACAAACACACACCCTCAGTCGGAGTGACCTTGGTCCGGTCCGCCTGCCCTCACCCCCCCGCCTCGGCCCGCCCCGGCCAGCTCAACCTCCCACCGAGTCCCTCTTCCTGTCTCTGCTTTCTGAACCCACGCCGGCACAGCGCCACACCGGGCTGTGCCAACCCGAGCCGAGCCGTGGTCATGGTAACGACTCCACCGAAGATCTGAGATTTAAAAAAGCACATAAAAAAAAATACCTGAAGAACAAACAGAGGCGGATTTATTTTTATTTGTTATTATTGATTCCAAAATCTGACAGGCCCGAAATAAACACGACTGAAACCCGCTTCCCTTCAGCACACCGCCCACACACACGGCGCAGAATAGCATGCTAATGAAGACACTTAATCACTGCGAGGTCATGTGTGGAAGAGCCTGCCAGATACCTGCAGCCGCGGCTGGAGACGTCCCTCACCGCACACCGAGTGTGTGTGTGTGTGTGTGTGTGGTGAAGAACTGGAGATGCCTGCTGGATGTACACGAGGAAATGAGACAGAAAACCTTAAGACAAACCGGAGGAACATCTTGATTTGAGCCGCAGAAACAAAAACGTTGTGCACGACGCAGCCGATCATTTCCCAAACTCTTGTATTTCTCACTCTGTGGTTAAATGAACAACCCTCCCGCGGTTCGAGCTCCGCAGGTTCCCCCACTGTTCAGCCGTAATTCATCACACAGAAGTCTTCGAGTGCCGCCGCACACTTGTGGGTGTGCCCCTAAATTAAGAGCAGCTAATCAAGGTGGCATTGGAGTGAAAAGACGCGTCCAGCTGGGCGGAGCAGGTAATGGCAGAGGCACAATCAGCCAGCGGCAGCCAGCAGCTTCCTGAAAGGAGGAACACGGCAGATTAGGAATCCAGACAGAGGAGTGACCTTGGAAGATTAGGCTGCAGGATAATCTGATTATGCAATTACACCTGAATTATTTGGTCTCTGAGGGGAGACGGCGTGGATAATTACAGGCGTTTCGGTCCAAAACTGATCAGAGCCGACAGCAAAACTGAAGCGTTTCATCATTAATGGTTTCATATAAATGTCAGGATTTCAGCTAAAACACCTGGAATATCCAGAATTTTAACTTTTTGTCATTTTCTAGAGAAAAAACATCAATGGATGGATGTTTGGTTGGACGGGTGGATGGATGGGCAAATGTATGAACAAATGGACAGATGGTTGGTTGGATGGGAAAATCGATGGATGTATGGATGAACAAATGGTTTAACAATAGATGGATGGATGAATGGATGGAATAATTTTATTATACATAACTAAATGTGGTGCTCAAGTGATTTAAATTAAAACTATAAACAGACAGAAAACTAGATTCTTATTTTTTAAACCCAAACATTGTAACTGTATAGTCAAAACCCGTTATTCTTATTGGCTGTACAAAATAAACTAAACTAAGCTGCATTTTCACCCATAAACATATTAAATAAAAATGATCAGACAAGAAAACATGCTATTTTAAACTCTATTGTGTTTCTTATTACCGGATGTAAAAACCAAATAATGAGTAACATCTCTAATCTTTCCTTAAACCAACCTGAGCAAAAAAAGCTGCAAAAACCTGGCAAAACAAAGCCAGTTTCCACTGCGCTGCACCGAAGAATAAAATAATAACTTCTTCTTGGTCTCATAAGACAAGCACACAAACACATTTCTCCCCTCCTGTCAGCCTCAAATACAAACAAATAAATAAATGAACAGTAAGTTATTAATTATTCTGAGGGAGGAATCAAATATAAATGTGTCTGGGGGTTTGTGTGAGAGTGCATGAAGACTTCTAAACAGTTTCCCCAAAGACAGACAGCGAGGCAGACCACCGGAGAAACCAGTAAACAGGAAAAACTAAACAATGCAACAAAAATAAGTGCTTACACTTAGGAAATGTGTTGGTCAGTCACATGATGAGACAAAATAACAGATTAATCCGCTGGATTTAAGACACGTTTTCTGTTTTTTCCCCCGCTGATGAAGTGAAACCAGCCGCCTCTGACGAACTGCAAGGCTGGAATGTTTTATCTGAAGAAAACAGAATTTATAAAAGTGAAAATTGTAAATGTTGAAGGTTTTTCAGTTTTAGCCTCTAAAATTCAAACGTCTTCTTTCATCTGCACTGAGATGAACAAAATACAGAAGCAAGTTTTGGTGTCTGAATATATTACAATTCAACGCATTGTACAGTCGGACAGGAACGAAGCTGCTCACACAGGAAAAGGTTCTGCATGTGTTGGATTTTTTTCTCTTTGATCTTATTGCAGAGTGAAATATCTAAACTCTGAATTTACTCACATTATGTTGGGATTTGAAAATAAAACCTAAAATTAAAGAATTTTAACACAATTTCACAAAGTAAACGCTGTGAAATAGCGTTTATTTTTATTCTTTTATTCTTCCAGGGTGAATAAAAGATCATGGAAAATAAGTTTTGGGAAAAAATTGTCAAGAACAATGCAAGTTTCTTAGTATAAGAAATAAGAAAAACTAGATTAGATGTAACTTTTCAGCAAGACGCAAGATTTTTCCATGTTGCGAGTGAAACTGGTACGACTTTAAATCAATAATAAGACATTATTTACTTAAAACAAGCTCTTGTGTCTTGCTGACAAGTTACATGCAAGTTAGGTTTGTCTTATTTCATGTCTACTAAGATAAACTACACCAAATACTTGGTAATATTTTGTGTTTTAACAGTGTGATACTTTTTTCTAATGTTTCTTTTCGATTGTTTCCCTTGATAATTTTTTTGAGTTTTACTTTTTACATTTATTTTCTATATTTTCTTCTAATATCCAGAAAACATATTGCTCTGCATGTTTTTTGGATTTCAACTCTAATGTTAAAATTTGTATTTGAGGACGTATTTAGTTGACAAAATGTTAAAATCAATGTTTTCAGATTTCAGTAAAATCTCAAACACCCATTTGAGTTTGAAGCTCTGCAGAAACGTATTTTATTTATATCAGTGATGGTTTGTGACAGATCTCCTGGTATCTGCAAATTCAGAAAGCGTCGCTCTTCTGCAGCTAATAACTAGAAAAAGCTGATTTCTCCATGCATTTGGATTAAACGTTTTGCCTCTCACATCCATCCAAGAGCAAAGAGAAGCAGCAACTTAAGAGAGTTCACATGTGGAGCAGAACCACATCTGGGATTCACAGTTTAAACCTCATCATCCTCACACACACACAGGCGTGTTTATATGGCTCATGTTTAATACGCTGCTGTTCTGTCTCTTTGTCTTTATGTTATGCCATTAATTACATCTGACACTGCCTTGTGTGTGTATTTACGTGTATGTGTCACTGCAATATGTCCCTGCAGGCCTGGAGTAGGAAAAGTGAGGTTCAAAGACCCCCTGCCAGAATGCTAAATCAATATTAATACATGCTCACACACGTGCACGCTCACACACTCGTAACAGAGAGGTGTCAGCGCAGTGGTTAGAAGGGATTGTTTCCGTGTCTCTCTGGAGCGCTCCGTCGTTTCCATCATCAAGGCTCGTCTCTCTGCCGCCGCTACGCTACTTTCCAGTCATACCTCTGCAAAGCTTCATGCTGCTTCTGCGCTTTTGTGGGGAAACAAATCTTAATCAACAGATTCTTTTTTTAAAAACAGGATATAACACCAATTTATGGGACGCTTAGCAGGAGTGATGCATTTTTACTTGTGTTTTTTTCTCTGTTTTTTCTGCCTCACTAAGCCCCAAGTGAACTGATCAATTGTTTTAAATTAGGCCTTAAGGTTCACATTTTAACATTTTCACTGCAAAAACACAAAATAGTTTCTAGTGCAAATGTCTTAGTCCACTTAAAATAAGACAACACTAACAAGAAATAAGAGCTTGTTTTAGGTCAATGATTCCTTTATATTGATGAAAAAGTACTAGTTCCACTGGCAGATTATTTCACTCATCAATCAATCAAATTTTATTTGTATAGCACATTTCAGCAGCAAGGCTTTTCAAAGTGTTAGTTTTGTCTTATTTCAAGTGCACTAAGATATTTGCAGTAGAAACAGGACAAAAATACTTGGTAAAATGTTGTATTTTTGCAGAATTTGTTTATGTTTAGTTCTGCAATATTTGGCCATAAACTGTCTCAGTGCTGCCCTCTTCAGGTTTCAAATTGGTCACAACAGTGCAGCTCGGTTGGCGCCACTCTCACACAGCGTTAAGAATTTTCATTTTAAACTCAGAATCCTGACTTTTTCTCTCAGTGTCAGAATCGTTTAATCCTGATGTGGTCTTAACGTGACGCTCAGGAAGAGCGCAGCAAACGTCACGGTCAGACAGCAGGGAAGCTTGTCCCATTAGACCATCAGTTTGCAAAACAACACACACAAAAACTCCTAAAAGCACATGCGGGGTAAGAGTGAACACCCAAACTAAGTAAAAAGTTAGTAGGATACAAATGAGTCCGTCTCTCAAAGCTGTATTAGGGTTAAATTGTTCCTGCACCATCAGGCAAATCATAGTCTGAAAATCTACTAAATGAAAATGGAGCAAGATTTCAGTGTGTATACATCCCAAAAAGTTATGTGATTATTTTCCTGTGCTAAGAATATAATTGCTACAGATCTAACCAAAAATGTTTGGTTATTTATGTGGATTTTTACATGGGCTGAAAAAGAATTACAATTCTTGAAAAACAAATCCAAAATTCTGAGAAATGCCCCACAACTTTTTACTTAATCTGTGATAATTTGCCTTAATTACTAGTAGAAAGTTGAAATTTGAACAGGGAAGAAAGTCAGAGGCCAAACGATGTCAGTCCAGTGGCCACAAAAGGCCCCCTGGCCACATGTTGGACACCCCTGGTTTAGGCGCTCTGCTAGTGGAGTGTCTCTCAATCAGTGATGAACGTAAAGGAAGCAGCTTCAGAGCGAAGCATTGGGCTGCAATTAGGATCGTTTCGTTGAGCTCAACCAACATGTTGGTGTGTGTGTGTGTGTGTGTGCTACGTGTGTGTGTGGGGGCGGAGGTGACAACATAACACCCCGCTCTTTTGTTCAGCCAACAATGAATCATTGTCAACAATTATGAGCTGATGCGAATCATGCATGCACACTTGTTCACATTAACTGAAGCATAGCGACACACACACACGCATGTGAAAATAATTGAGTAATTTGCAGCCACGCCAACAGCTGGAGATGGAGGCGCGCCTCTCGTCTCTGCCTGCGCCGCTTTAATTGGCTCTCCAGCCATCCATGCTTGACCAAACATCGTCTCATGGCTCGTTTCACGAGATGTTCTGTCTCTTTTTGTCCTTTCGTCACTTTTAAACATCAAAATAACATCTGTTGGCCTCTGAACAAACACACCTGACAGACCCAGCTGATGTCTGGACAAACTCCACCTTTACCGACCAGAAACGGTAAAAAAAAACAAAAAAAAACAAGAAGCTACAAGTGAAGTGGCAGAGTGGAGCACATCTGGTTGTGGAGCGTCTCTCTGCTCCAGATGTATGTTTCTTAGAGCCGCGGGCTGCGTCACACCTGGACACCGCAGACACGCACAACAACAACAACAACAACAACAACAAGCGATCCATGTCGCCCCGTAAACATGACAAATCTGGGAGTCAGGCGCTCTGACACGGCTGAATCCTGACATGTTTGGATCAAATTCACAACCAAGCTAGGAAATGATTTCATGTCTAAATATAAACCGTTTCGCTCCCCACAACCATCCGTTTCCGACCTTTTTTTTTTAAAACCGTGCAGGCGGGGGGAAGCTCTACCTGTGCGGCCCCAGGAAGCAAAAAGCTGAGGACCCTCCTAATGACTTAATTGAGCTAATTAACAATGATAAGACATCCAATCAGCACGCTGGCTTCCTGAAGGCTCTTGTTAGGAGCTAATTAAAGAACCAATCACAGCAGGGTGAGCATGTCACACTGTGTCACAGTGAACAAGCTAGAGATGGAAAACAACATTTCTGTGCAACACTTTGCTTGTGATCGTTTAAGAGTGTAGACCTCAGGGTTCCTGCGTGCAATGCTTGTTCAAGCTTTTCAAAGTAAAATCACCAGAAATGTTGATTTTCTTTACATGCGTTTACTTTAAAGGGGTGGTGTTACACATTTTCCAGACACAAAGCAATATTTTACAGCACAATAAAGTAACGCAGTTCTCAGAGGGATGCACTGATCCACTTTTTTCACTTCCAATACCAATACCAATATCTGAGGTTTCTATTGACTGATACAAATCTGATTCAGATAAACAGCTGTATGTAATAAAATGACGCAAACATAAATGTACTGAATTACAAATTTATTTGATAACTCTGCACCAGTACAGCACAATTAAATACACAGATAGCTTCACAAGCTTGGTCACATATGTAAAAACAACAACTCAGTGTAATTAGGAGTATTACAGCCAACGGAAAATAAATAATAAAGAAACTGAAACAATAGGTCGACTACCTCGTAAAATGTAAACATAAACTGCAACAGACCTTCTAACATTTTATTTTGCATCACACTAGTCATCATCCACAACTGGATGTTACTACTGGTGAAAAAGACAAAGAAGAAGACAGGAAGTGGCAGGAGAATGATGGCGCGGCATCAGTTTAATGACTTATCACGTGAACAAACAAATTCACGTGTGATTTTAACTGAGGAGCTTGTTTTAAGATAATTCCTTAATATTTATGAAACAGTTCTAGTTCCACTGGGAGATTATTTCAGTTATTTTTTCTAATTTTCCTTTAGAGCTCGTACTTTTTCATCAACATTAAATAATTATTTCCTCTAAACAATCTCCTTTATCTTGCTGAAAAGTTACTCATGACTTAATTTTGTCTTATTTCAAGAGTATTGGTAATAAGATATTTGCACTAGAATGTACACCAAAAATACTTATCAAAGGAAACTCTAACCAGGATTTTTTTAGGCTTGATTTAAAGGAAATCAATGTTTCGGCTGTTTTGCAGTTTTCTGAAAGTTGGACCAACAAACAATTTCAGACAGTTTCTCTTCAGTCAGTTAACTGTAATCTTGCTCCAAACATTTTGTTTCATCCCAGCTCTGTAATAATCCTGACAGAAACTCAGGCTTCATCCTTTCGGTAGCTTCCTCTCCTCCCTCTCCCGTCTTCCAGGGGAAGCGTTCATGCAGAGAGGAGTCCTCCCTCCGTTTCTCTCTCAATCTGGGCTCCACGCTGCGCAGGTTTAATTGCAACAGCACCCTCGTGCGCCGGTTGGGCACCATGGATGTGGGCTTGGAGAAGGAGAAAGAGGGAGTCCTCCTCGGAGTGTTCAAGGATAAGCGGCAGGGTGCCAGGCCGCCTTGCTCTCTCCGTTTCCACCTTGTTTTCAATTTCCTCTCCTCTTCCTCACTTCCACCAAACAAGGGTAGAAAATCCATCCAGATTCTTCGTCTTTCTTGTAGCCTCTCACCTGACTCGCCCGTTCTCCTGGTCCTACCTCCCATGATGCCCACGGAGACTTCCTGTCGGAGCGCCGCCTTCCTCTCTTTAATCAGCTGTCAGATATCAAACACTCTGCAACCCGCCGGGCCCTCCATAAAGCAAACATCAGAACGGATTCAGGAAGCAGGAAGCAGGGGTGTTCTGGATCAGTTGGTCTCAGATCTTGACTACGGAGTAAAGGTAGGGCGGGGAAATAAATCACGACAAACACATGATCAATATCAATTGACCTGAAGCTGGCTCCACCTCCATAACCTCCGACAAACAAACAGTGGAACTCAGTGCGCTACGCGATGTTTGAGTCATTTTCGCCTAATTAGCCAACATTGAGACAAAGTCAGCAAGTCGTACATCAGGTCTTTTAGGTTATTTGGGAAAACGAGAGAGAGATTAGCGTTAAAGTTCAAAGTCTCATTGGATGTCAGTGTGAAAGTTGCATCGAATGCATTTACACGCACAAAGCGGATGAGTCATGACTGACATAATACCGACTTGTGAAAATCTGCCTTCAGGAAAATGCTTAAAAATAAACATTAGCATAAAAACGTGCTGCAGTTACCGCAGCCCGTTTTCAGGAGCTACCATTGGAATTTGCACAAATAGAATCAAGCATCACTAGCTCAACTTATGGATCTTTGATTTGACAATCAAAGATCAATCAGCCAGTCACCTTTAAGGAGACGAACATGTGGTAGTTTGAACATGAGGTCGGCTGCAGGGCTTAATCCGTGTCTTGTGTTATTCCAGACTCTGTTTGGGTTTTGTAAATGTAATAAATTATCCTCCGCCCTCTAAACGCTCTGGATAACAGCTGTTGGGATTGCATATTCCCCACTGACAGCGTTAGACCATGATTTCCTATTATTTTTCTCGAAATCTCTCTGACCGCAGCACATCAGCGGTGACGAATCCCATCGCTAGTGCAGTGAATAGTTTTACATATTTTGCTCTTTGGGGGGCATAGCACGTAAAGGTTTGTGAACCCCTGTAATAAGATATGTACACTAAAATGTAGACCATAAATACATGGTAGGATGTTGTGTTTTTGCAGTGCAATCAAAACCCTATAGAATAAAACATTTCCCGCAGCCCGGCATAAGAAAAACGATCCAGAATGATGGCTTTAATAAGTTCATACTATCTAAAATATTACCAGTCTCCATCTGAGTCCTGTTGGACGAATTAGAGACGATGTTTGGACGTGAAAACCCGGTCCGTGTGGGTTTCATCTGAGCTCTCAGCAGCTCCTCAGATCATGATGATGGAGAGTTGGTGTGTCTCTCCTAATGACAGCAAAACACTCGCCCACTCTGCTTGTCTGTCAGCGTTGTTTGCGCGCAGTCACGTCAGTGCGCGAGTGATTTATTAATTCATTCATCTCCTAATGTCCTGCAGCTGGGGGAGAAGCAGCCAGAGGAGGCGTAGAGAAGCGTTTGATGGGAGGAGGAAGAGGAGCTGGGAGAGATAATGAGAGCGGGAGAACCGACGGCTACGACAGAGAGACGAACGGGTGGTCCGAAGTAAGGGAACGATGGAGGAAGCATCGTTTAATCACCTCTGCTTCGGCTGCTGTTTTCCAGGAACACAACACACACTTGTCTTAATGATTAGTCATTAACCAATGAACCCACTGGCAGACAGACAGGCAACAATAAATCTAACAAAGCCTTCATCGATGTCATGCAGGAATAAAAAATTATTTAAGAAAAAAAAACACCTCCTCTGACCAAACACTGGTTTATAATTTCTGTGATGTTGGACAATAAGCAGCAGGGGAAATCCTCAGCAGGGACGGGAAGATGTGGAACAATGAACAATTATTTCTGTTTTATCATCCTGAAACTTTTGTTTATCCAACTCTACGCAGAGATCCAGAGTTTCAGATACTCGACCAGCGACATGATCAGCAACTCAACAAAAAAGCAAAAGGCCAAGTTTTTAGGCAGCAGTTTGTCCCGTCTGGGCACCTGTAGTAAAGGAGGAAGCTCTGCAGTGTTTTTCTTATTGCTACAAAGAGGAACATTTCACTGCAAAAACACAAAATCTTAACTATTTTTGGTTTAGTTTCTAAAGCAGATATTTCACTGCACTTGAAATAAATTACAGGTAACATTTTAGCCAGATGTAGGAGCTTGTTTTAAGAAAACAATTATTTTACATAGATGAAAAAGTACTAGTTCCACTGGCAGATTATCTCACTTATATTCAGACGTTTTCCTGTTAATAATGAAATAATTTGCCAGTGGAAACAACTGAAACATTTGTTATATTTCCAGCTGCTGCGGTTTTCTTTCACACTACACTGTGCCAAACAAACATGCAAACAAGTTTTATTAAAGTGAACTAAACATGGCTGGTGTGAATGCAGCCTGAATTAATGAAACTAACATGTGACTCAAGCCTTCACCTCTGATCAAAGTACCAAAAATATATATTTGAACTTCAAAAAAGATGAGAAAGAATCATTTCCTCCATCTGAAACGTGAGGGTAAGATTTCCGAGGCCTCGTTTTGGATCCTGAGCCGTTTGTTTTCCGATTCATCGGGAATCTGGTTCTATTGTCCTGTCTGACTACACAGGGTTTCCAGGCCAGCAGAGCAGGGGCCTGGTCCCAGCGGCCCACTCCCACTGAGCTGCAGTGATTCTAACACACACACACACATAAGAAATCAATGAATGGAGAGAAGGAACCAGGGTCTAAAAAACGACGACACACGCAGCTCATAACCAGAACCTGAAAACCCGATCCGGGTTCGCAGCTGTCCCAACATCTGACCGAAACCGACACATGACTGACATCCATGCAGAAACAAGGAGCGATCTGTGGAAGCAGTCAAACAGAGAGAATCGGAGGGAGGGATAGAGGCGCTGCTGCAGCAAAGGGGCCCCCAGGGGCCCGTGGTGTGGGCTGGTCCATTCATAACCCGGCAGGGGGTGCATTCCTCCACCCCTCCGCTCTGACACATTAAAAACCAAAACATGTGGGCCAGTAAAGCAGGATTACGTCTTCACATTGTGGCTGTAGGTGGCTTTCTGCAGCTACAGGTGTGTGTGCTGCCAGGTGTGAGCTGGATTACTACAGAGTGTGTGTGGGTGTGTGTTTCCAGCGGTTAATCCACAGCAGCATGCTAACACAACCAGCTACCCTCCAGTGGCGGTGCGTGGCGGTGCGTGAAGCCGTGAAACCACACATGGGTAATCCATCCACCACCTCGCAGAGCGGAGAAGGTCGGAGAGGCGGATAAACGGAAAGAGGGAGGAAGACGCGTTTACTTTAAACCAAACAGTCACTCGTTGAAACCAGTTTCTGTTAATACCTTTAAAGCACATTAATAGGAAATATGCATCACTCTTAACTGGCAAACAGCTGTAATTCCAGTCAGACTTCCTCAGTGGAAAATTACAACCTTTCAACAAATCACACCTTCTAATAATGAGGCCATTTTATTACTGCTTCCTGTTTCCGTCGGTCTGTTACGGCACTTCTATGGGAATAAAAGGTCTGAAATCCACTTATAGAAGTATTTCCTCTCTGCTGTGCTCCTGAACTGCCTCACATAATCAAAGTTTCTTTGGTTAATCGCCCGTGAGGCACAACACCAACCTGGTTTGGCAAGGACAATTTGCTATTTCTATGAGGGTTAGACCACAGCTGCTCTAATTTGGGTTCAATAAAACATGCACAAGATGAACACTACTTACAGGAATACATTACGTGAAAGTCTGTTTTTGTGTTGTGATTTTTATAGTGGCCAAAAAGAGCAAACGTGCAGAAAATGTCAAAATGTGCCACAAACTCATGAAAATACAGTGAAAATAATTTTAAAAAAATGCTGCGACCACACAGTAAATGCTGCCGTTACAGGAAGTGGGAGCAAAAGGGAAAATCCCACAAACAGTAAAAACAACAGTAACTACTGCGACCACCATGAGACTCAATAAAGATGAGAAATCCAGAAGAAAGTTGGAGGAAGAAAGAAAAGAAAATCATGGCTAACCCTGAGAATCCCCTTTATCAGATTGCTCTACTGTCTTAAATCAGAGGCTTCTTCAGAAGTGCTGTAATGTGGACTGCTACAAAAGGCCCTTCCTGTGCAGAGACATAAGTATCTTTGAAGAAACTTGGGACAAGAACATTTAACTTGTCTTTTGGATCAATAAAGTATATTTGAATTGAATTTAAGCTAACACGCTAACTATGCTAGCTTAACCCAGATCTCAGGCACTTGTTACGAGAGTAAATGAGACTCTGATCATCTTTACAAAGTCAAAACAGAGACAGAATCAACTATTTACTGGAAGAGACGAGTTCACTAACAAATTAGCATAGTTCCAAACCATTGCTAACAGGTTAGCATACATGCTATGATATGATACCGTAGCTCTAAGCTATTGCTAAAAACTTAGCGTAGCTCCAAATCACTTCAAGCCAGTTCAGACAGGTTAGCATAGCTTCAAACTGGTTCTTGGAAATAGAAACAACTTTTAAATAAAGATAATTAAATATCACCTCAAGAACAAGTAGTACAAGATTCCCAAAGTTGACTTCTTTCTTCTTCATAATACCTGGGTTTTACATGTACACTGAGTTTCTGTGTCATTGCTTCAGTGGCAGGGACTGTGGAGGCATAAACAAATATTTTACATCATGAAATATGTTTAAATACGAACAATTAAGAGGAATAAAAGCATAAATCTGGAGTGGTATATTAGGAAACAAAGACTTGAATGAGTGAAAGTGACAAACATGGCAGCAGAATAACATTTAAAGAGAGGAACGTTAAGGTTTTTCATGTTTAGCTTCACAGAATCGAGTTAATCTGCAGGTGATGCAGGATTTAAAGATGATTCAAGTGAAAACAGTGAGAGTCATGTTAGATAAGAACATCTGCTCAGTGCTAGACCTTTAATGTAAATGCAAGAGTAATGAGAAAGAAGAGAGACGTCTGCTGAGAGGAAGAGCAGAGGGAGGGGGAGAGGGAGCTTAGAGCCGTAATTTAACAAGAGAATAGATAGAGGAGTGATGGAGGGATGGAGCGAGGATGGAAGGGTGGGAGGACCAGAGGGGAACCTGATGAAGGGACGACATGGGGGGGCTCGAGATCTAAGACGCAGCACTCCTCCCTGCACTCCTAACTAGGAAAAGAGGGATTTGCTCTCCATAGGAGGGATGGAGAGATGGAGGGAGGAGAAATGAGGAGAACAGGAGGACCACTGAGAGGGAGGGAGGACTGGGGATAAAGGCAAAACAGATCAAGACGGAGAAGAAAAAAGAACGGAGATGTATCATAAAAATCATTCCTGCCATGCTCATCCAGTGACTGGCGCTCAGGAGGATGTTTTAACGCAGAGAAACGTCGCTTTTCAGACAAAACATGATCCGATCCTCCAGCGTCGGGTTCGGAAGTCCAAAACCAGAGTTCACTACTGACGGTTTTATTTCTCTTACTCAATTATCAATTACATTTATAACGGTTTTTAAGTTTTAAATATGCAACATGTAAATGTATGCAGAATCCATGTCAATGACACGACATGTGTTATATATCGCCCACAACAGGGTCAAATTTACAGCTATGAATTCTGGGTAGAGAATAGAAACAACTTAGATTTTGTGTTTACCAATAAAAATGTTCTCAAAACAATTCGTATGATCTTTTTCAATAAATTAGAATATTTGTAGATTAAGTACCTTTTAAAAATTGGCAACATTTCAGGAGGTTTTAAACACACTTTTCATTAAGACCACATTAAAAAAAAATTAAAACTAGCTTTTTTATTGGTACGATGTAATATTCTTATTTTAAATGTAATTTTAATCAACTGTAAGTGGAAAATCATCGTAATTAACAGAAAAAAGGCTTTCAAATGTTGATCTGCGTGTAGTTAATCTAAGCAACTTGATTTACTTAGTGATTTAGTTCCTGAAATGAATGGAAAATGTCAATAATAATCTAATTTATTGAATAGATACACATACATTTTAGCATCTATTAGTTTAATTAACACCACTGGCAGAAGAGAACGTGAAAAGAGGAAACAAAACTGCTATGTAAACAGTCTTTAAAATATGAGTCTGAATGTAAATGTTTACAAACCAGACAAGTAAAATAGTGCGTTATAATTTATTAGGAAAAATTACTTCATTGGAAGCTACGTGCGCTAATCGTTTTCAAAGTTAGCAAGGGTGCTAAAGTGCTAAGCTTTAAAAATTAGCTCCACAATTAGCAGATTCCTGCTTTGTTATGGCCTAATGATTACACCACAACAAAGACAAAGCAAAGAATCAAATTAGATTCCCTCTCATGTCATTCAAATCCTCTTTCCTCAGGAAACGTGTCAACTATTTTGTCTGGACCCTCTGGTGTGTCTCTTCATCTCCCCCCTCCCTCTCATACTATTTTGCCATCTTTCCTCCAAAACTCAAAACTCAATTAGTAAATTAGTTCCAGCTCGCTAAGCGATAAACAGCAGCCTGGGAGCCAGTAAACACACATTGCACACCCCATTAGGGCTCCACAAGCACCACATAACCTAAAAACCCCTGGTAGACAGGTACACACCGACACACTACTCCAGTAATTCACTTATTAACTCACAAAGGACATAACGCTGCAAACGTAGAGCCATGTAACAGAAAACGCTCGGCTGTCGTCACTATTTAGACAAACGAAGAACACGAGCATCTGAGATCGTCTCGCCTAATTTGCTTTGAGACAAGGAGGGAAAAAAAGAGTAAAGAGTTTAAAAGATTAAACATCCCAAAAAAAAAACAACACAACTAAGCATCAAGTGCCTTCAAACCCCCTGCAGTGCGTTGACAAATGCGTGTGTGCAGCTCCAAAGTCGAGCCGAGCTGGTTAAAAGCAAGCTTTCATGGCCTTTAAAAATTAAACCGCACACACTCGAGCTCAGTGGTGTATTTTGACAGTGTGTGATGACCGTGGGTAAAGCACTTAAGCTGCTGTAATTAGCCTGATCGCCGTGGCGGCTGAAGATGGCTTCTTTCATCCCCTCACTTCAAAAACTGGCACGTTGCACTAAAACACACTCAGGCGAGGAAAAAGTAAACACACACCACTGATATGTCTGTTACATAGAAGCACAGAGACGTGGGGGAGGATGAGTTACACACACAAACACTGGGAGAAGCACTGCGAACACACACACACACACACACACACACACAGAAAGTGTGTGAGGGGGTTCACAGCAGTGACAAGTGGAGAAAAAATGGCTCAATCTTGGAGACGTACCAGAAGTTTGGAAATTCAAGCCCCCTTCTGCTGAGTGTTTTAATTCACCTGACTGTCTTCATCTCTTTCTGTCCACTTTGGACGTGAAACCAGGAGCGAAAGTGTTTTTAGCCAAAGATTGCATGTCAGAAAGAGATTTAAGCTGCAGGTGGAACTACTTTCTTGCATTTTAAGGCTTTTATTTGGAGCTAAATTAGGGTCATAAAGTTCATGCAGGAAACAAATGAAGAAATAAATGTTAAACATGACACATGTTGAACTGTTTTTAAAATAAAGTGAAGTAAGGCAAAAGATTTAATGTAGATAAGTTTGATATTGCCAAGTTTTGTATTGTTGAAATTAGTTTTTAATGTGTTTTCCCACCAGGAAAGTCCGATAGTTGGCTTGTTTGGTCGAAACTAAAAGCCAACTTTATTTTTTTTCATTTACTGATTTGCTTTCACATTGTGCATCTTGAAAACACATACTGTAGTTTCTAGACAAAGCGACAATTATTCCTTCAATTGGCCAGAAACAAAAGGTTTTCGTGTCGGATGAGGTGGTTTTTCGGCTTCATCGAATTTATTGTGTGTCGTTGTTGTTACTACTGGCAAAAAAGACGAAGAAGAAGACAGGAAGAGATTGGAGGATGGTGATGCAACTTGCTTTTTAATGACTTATTATTTACAACAAACTTATTTATGTGTGATTTAAATTGCTTTTCTTATTTAATGGAAACACAGCAATTGTGAAATTGTGTTTTTTGGACATTAGAGGAGTAGCAACAAAGTCTTACGCATATTTAAATGTAAATGCTGCTACACAGAGCTTTATTCTCTCAGCTCTCTGGTTTAAATCAAACGACAACATTTCTATTTCACATATCTCTTTTTCTCCCAAACAAACATTTTGACCCCATATATTCATTAAGAAACAGAAAGTCACTATGAAATAACTTTAGAGCAATCAACTGAAGTTTACCGTATGCAAAATTTACATTTAATCCAATGCAATTAGATTCAGATTAAAATCCAAATGTTTTATGGGTGGATATTAAGACACGAGTTACTAAGATGTCAGAACTGTTGAAGAAGAGCAGAAATCCAAAAGGGAGAGAAACTAAAAAAGAGCTTAATGGTGGACAAAAACAGGTGAAAGACTCATAAAATAGAGGGAAAAATGGCCAGAGAGTAAAATCAAAGCGTCAGAGAAAAAGAAAGGCATGCAGTGGAGTCGAGCCAGGGCTGAACAAAGAGCTACAGTAACAGTCTGCTGGACTTACAGCACACACACACTCCCTGAGCTCTGGTTATGAAGTAAGTGTGTGTGCGTGTGTGTGTGTGTGAGCTGGCTGCTGTGAGGATCCCCATAGGTGGCCACCCTTTCAGCAGTCCGACTGCCAACTCATAAACCCCCCAACATCCAGCTCCTCCTGCAGAGAGGAGGGGGCTCAGAGGAGGAGGAAATAAAAAAGGATGAAAATGAGGGAAGAGTAATTATCATATTTATTCTCAGGAAAAGGAGTTACAGTAATACCAATTTAAATGCATTGTGGTTATGTTTGGAAACTCAAAAACTTACTTTCTGTACCGCATTAATGGCAGTTTGTTCCATTAAATAATGCAAATATATTTAAGCTACTACAGACATTTTCACAACATAATGCAGCTTCGGTGAAGCAGCCGAAAGACTAAGTTTGGTTATTAATTGGAAATACTTTTAATGTATAAATGCCGCGTTCCCGCTCCTGTTTTAATAGATGCCATCTTTTGTTATTAAACCACCTGTTAAACCTGTCTGGTCTGGGAATCGTAAGCTGGGTTTTCTGGTTTTTGGTTGTAGGCTGAGATCCTGAGGCAGGGTGAGGAGGGCGGCCCGAATCCCACAGCCAACTGCTGGCTGGTTTGTGACTTCTCCCACTCTTTTGTTTATTTTGCCATGACTCCCGATACCTGTGCTTACCTGCGCGTCTCTGCTAATCATGTAAGTTGGTCTGGACTCCTTAAGTTGTGTGTCCTGTGTTGTTGCAAACCACCACAAACTTTCCAGTCTAAATCAACTTTCCCTAGAAAGCATCATGATATAAGCGTTTCATATCAGTCGATACCGATAATTATTGATTTGGTTTTTGTTTTAAATATCTGAAATACCGCCAAGCTATTTACTGCTTATTTTTCAGCAGTTATGAGGCAAAGTGGTGAAACCTTAAAGAGCTGTTGGGCAAATTGTTGCTCGATAATCAAAGCGTGAAAGAGTTGATGTCACCAACTTTGCTTCGCTATCTGTGAGAGGTTGAGCAGCTAAAGTCTTTCCTCTGCCTACATCCCCCAAAATGCAGTGCGGTTCTGGATTAGGGTTCACTATTGATTTTTGAATATTCTATCAGAGGTATTTTATCTATGCATATTGATCACGTAACTAGTGTGACATATATTGTTATTGATCGTATGTGTTTATTAATGACGGACACTTTAAAACTCAGGACAAAAAAAGCCCAGCTGCAGCAGTTTTATTGGCAAAAGACCAAACAGGAAGACGTTAGCTAAGCCTGGGGTTGCTATGTGAACTTTGACCTTCCCAGACAAACATTACTATTTCTTTGTGTTTTTGTGACTGAGCCCTTTTGCAGCCCCAGCAACACAATATTTACATCAGTTTGTGATACCGGATCATCGGCAGTTGGCTGCATGTGGAAGTCATGCATTCCAGTCCCACAATTCTGCATGCACCTTCTCTCTGCGTTTTCAATTCCCCCCCTGGGATGAATGAAGTGAAATGAGTTGAACTGAGTTGTCACGTCGCCATGGAAACGCCGAACGTCCATCATCGCATGGCCCGGCATTGAAGCCTTTTTGGTATGGGTACCTGACTGCAGATGGAAGATCGGAGTGTGTGTTTGCGTGCGTGTGCACGTAGGAGGGAGGTTGCGGGGGGCACCATGCCCCGAGGCGCTCGCTGCTTAGCGGTGGGCTAACGGGCCGCAGAGCAGCCCTCGTCCTCACCCTGATCGATGCGGTGTGTAACAAACGTATGCAAGTGTGTGTCTTGTTAGCAGGAAGCAACATAGAGTCCAGGGACACACACCACCCCACACACACACACTTTATTCCCTGCCCAGGGACACACAGAGGTCCCAGGACCAAACACACACACACACCCCCACACACACACAGTGACTCCTCTCTGGTTTTCTGTGTCGCTCTCTGACACACAGCATGCATACACAATGAGTACACACACAGCAGAGCGCTGCAGCAGTACGGCGCATGCAACGCAAACACACCCGGGGAAGACGGCGCCTCCAGGTGTTTCACTGAGGAGGAGATAAAAACGGCCGGAGAAAAAGATAAAAACGGGTCACATTTTATATTTACACACATTAAGGCTACCTGTAACAGTTTAAAGAGGTGGCACTAACTAGTTACATTTACTCAGTTACATCAAGTTACTTTTAGGAGTAGTTTTACTACATTGTACTTTTCACTTGAGTACTTTTAGTATGAAGTATCGCTAGTCTTCCTTGAGTAGATTATGGATACTCTACATTGTATGAATGGAGCACAAGCTCGTTTTAATGCTAAATTTATCAAAAACTGACACACCCTCATGCATTTTGTGTGAAAGGTTAATAAGTTTTTTAATTTGATTTCTTTTTCCTGATATTGTTGTTTTAATAAATTATTTTCACTTTGATCTCTAAATTACCAAAACGTCTCCATAGCTTTATGTTTCCGTCTTTCTAATGTATATTTTAGATATTAAATTATTGATAATTCGATCAGTTACTCAGTAATTACTTGAGTAATTTTGTGGATGGATACATTTTACTTTAACTTGAGTAAAAATAGTAGTGATACTACTTGAGTACAGTGTTTGGATATGCTGCCCTAAATTGTCCCAGTAGTTATTGCGATAATCAATAATAATGATTTGAGACCATTTTAAGTAATATAATGGTAATGGTTTAGTAATAATGCAAGAACACATTGTCAAAGATCAATAAACTTTCAATTCTAATGAACGTTTAACACTGGAACTGAAAGACATTTTCGATATACAAAACAAACAAACCAAGAAATAAGATGAATTATGAAAACTATTAACTAGTTGAGACCAAATCACCAGACTGAAAACTTTTGTCATCCAGTTTTTGGTAGAAAGAGAGAAAAAAGAGAAACAATAAATCATGCAAATGTAAATGATTAAGCTAATTTTCATTTACTATGCAATTAATTGCTTTATTGCGACAGCACTAGCACAAGTAAAATAGTTCATCTTCAGTGAATAAGGCACGAAACCTGCCTCCCGCCGAGGGGCCCAGATCCCTGTAAATCCAGCCCTGGTGTAGAGTTTACATGTCAGCTATAAAATGTGGAGTTTTCCAGCTGTCAGTGAACTCACCAGATGGAGCATCAAACTCGTTGTGGTGGTGTGTGTGCGTCCGAATAGGAGCTCTGATTTTGAAAAGTGTGAAAGTGGCCAGGCTTTCTGTCAAGGACACCTTTAATTACAACAGCAGGGGTCCCACTGTCTGTGTTTTATAGACAGTTGCTGCTGATTAATAAAATAAAACCGTCAGGATTTTCAAACACAGCCACAAAAAAGCTAAATTATTTCTTTGATGTGACCTTATATATATGTTTATATATCTACATTGGCAGATTATTAGAAAGAGTCAAAAGTGTGAAAAATTTTGAGAAAAGCATAAAAACAAGTTTTGTTCTGAAAGGACTCCAAATATCAGGTCCACAACAAGGTTGTAACAAATTAAAATGCTAACAAACTTGACAGCAATACTGAGAAAAACACTCAATACTAGTTAAGATATCAAGTCAACATGTTTTGAACGGATAGAGTTGTTTGTCAGTAACAGCAAAAATCACAATTACAACGTGATAATATTTTAGTCTCCGTAGAATTAGGGCAAAACCAATCAGTAGGGGAAAATTTAACCCTCATTTATAACTACATAATTTAAAATGTCAACTTTCCTATTTAGCAAAAATTGTAAACAAGATAACACTGAGATTAAGTGTTAATATTTATAACTATAAAGTATTATTTGCCCCATAGTGTACAGTCTTATCTTTTATTCTGTTAACTAGGTATGCTTAAGTTACTGTTTACATTTTACTGTACTATATTTCTACTTGAACATCCTTTATGAACGTATGCAGTTGTGCAAATATTTTATTGTATTATAGCTGCTTATTTTGAAATTTATACAAATAAATTTAAGAACTGTGGGATAAATAAATGTTAGACTAAAATACAAAGATGGATTTGAATCATTTAAAACATAGTTTTTACAGTGTAAACAAGGATCTGGTCCATCCAGAGGTATTTAATAAAAGCTTTGTAGAAATTGTTTATTTATTTATAATAATATAATATAATTGTTTATTTATTCAGCCTATTGTAGTAGAGAAGTACAAATTTGCATTAGAGGTCCCCTTTTAATTCAAGACTTACCAAATTTTACATAGGGTGAGGTTGGTTTTGCCGGGTTTTTGTCTTAATAATTCAAATAAAAACTTTAAACTAGCTTTTCTATTTACTCAGGTTATCTTTGTCGAGTTCAAATTTGGTTGAATTTGGGAAAGAAGACGCTCATCTAATAATTTACAATGTGCAAAAGGGAACGTTTAAAATCTTTAGCAGTAGAAATGAGCTCAGATTTAAGCTTTTTCTCCCCACATGTAGCCTCATAAAATGTTGTCCGTGCAACAGGAGGAGGAAAGTTGAGTAGGCCTTCTTTTTCTTTGTAATCTGTAATTAACATCAAACTCAAGTTTATTTTCTTCCTGCAGAGCAGAAATGATGGGACTTCTGGGACCTCACACACACACAGAAGGAGCGTCATTAAAAACAATTTTCACACATTAAATTACAACATTAAGTGGCTAACGGCTACAACAGCACCAAGCTATTAAACTTTATGATCGCCATTACGGAGGACAATTATAGTTTGAACGCTCAGACAGCAGGAAAGGTGCGCAGAAGGTAATTTAGACAGATGCACTGAAATGCGTCATGTCGCACGTTTTCATTCAGCAATATTCCCGTCATATTTCTGCGTCTGACACTGATTGCACACTGTTGATGCTAAATGTCACTTCTACGGCTTCATTAGTCCTCCCAGTATGCAACAATGAGAAAACGAGACAATCTGCTCAACACAGAAAATATCCAGACAGAAATAAGAAAGTCGAAGGGAGTCAGAGATATAATGCAGAAAGGAGGAAACAAATGACAGACGACAGAGATGGAGGAGTAAAACGCCTGACTCTGTGTGTGTGTGTGAATAATTCAGGTCCATGGAGAGGACAGCATGCTGCGGTAATGAGGAGGACACGCATCGATACCAAATATTGCTTGTGGGAAGTTATCGATCCAAAAGCCGTTTGTCCACACTTTAATCAAGGGGAGGAGTGGACAGCGAGACAGACAGCGAGACAGACAGACAGACCAAAGTCTTGTAAAAGCACTGCTTTCTGTGACATTGATTAGCGGGATCTTTGACCTTCCCTCTTTTTCATACCAATCACTTTCTTTTCTGAAAAAAGAAAAAGAAAAAAAATTACAAATGACAGAAATATTTTTTAAATGTCACTTTTATTTCAATCATCTCTTCTGTGAAATGTACCATGGAGCATCAAGGCCAAGCTAGGATAATTTTTGTTTCGTTACAAATATACAGTCCCCATATTTGCAGAATAAAGACACAATTTTACCAGAAAAAAATAAAATTAGCAGGAAAAAAAAGTTGTTTTAATGAAAGAAGCTTCTGTTTATATTTCAGAACCGGATAAGGAACATTTTTCATCTCAAACCAGCCTCTGTTTGGTCCGTTTTTCTTCTTCCATTGTGGGATACCACCGCCATATTTGTTTCTGTATCAACTGGCTCCGTTTAAGGATGACCAGCGGCGCCCTCTGCTGGATGGTGGCCGAAATACAACACCAAAAAAGGTCTAAGCGGTCGTTATGAGTTAACCAATTGGAGCTAATTTTCATCCAATAATCACAGGTGAACAGTGCACCCAAAAATTGATCTCACGTAAGAGCAGTGATAGTTCAACATATTTTTACTCAAGCAAAAGTAAAAAGTACAGCATAGTAAGAATTCTCCTAAAAGTACTTTTTTCAGAAATGTTCCCAAAGTAAATGTAATTGAGTAAATGTAACTAGTTACGATCCAAGTCTGAGATGTTTGTATCTCTATCTGCGACCTCTAATAAAACAGGAAGTACCTGAGAGTTAACCGCATGTTCTGGTTCGGCCATCTTGGTTCTGAACATCAGAACCTCCCGGAAACGCTCACAAAGTCAAAAATAACAAACTGGACACCACCACCCTCCTTTGAACCATCAGACCTCCCTTCTGTTGCAACATTTCACATCTTTTCATGCACTTCTGGGTTGACGCGCGCGCACGCACACACACCGATCCCCTACCCCTTTCTTTCGGTGTCACAGTGTCAGATATTCCAGGTTAGGGAGAACACTGGGGAAATTACACTTCTGCCGAGGCCCCGAGTGCTGTGTGTGCAGGAGAAAAAGGGGAAACGTCTCCGGGGTAAACCTGTTACCTCGAGGGGAGGGGGGTTTGACGGACAATGAAGAGGATGAGAGTGTGTTTGGGGTGGAGGGAGGATGATGATGGAGTGCAGGAGAGAAGCTGCGGGGATTAAAGATGAAGAGGACAGAGGAACAGAAGCCAACTCTGCCCGACCGGTCCCTTCGCTTCTCATTAAGTGGGAGAGGATTTCCCATCACCGAGTCCAAGACGCAGCTCCAGTCTTAACCTGCGTCTACTGCTGCGGCGGCGACCGACCGACAGACCCACTGAAGCTGACGGAATAAAATATATCTGTTTGTTTCTGTGCACAAGAATCCAGCTGGAGTCTGAGAGCCGTCGCTGATACTGCTGATCTCTTTGTTTGGCGATGATATTCACTGCAGATGGATGTTAGCCGCGCAGTTCTTCGGTTAACTCAAGAGAAACTGGAACTTGAACAAACAGTCTGATTCCTTCATCTCATCCCCATCTGCAGCTTCATATTTGTCTTGTTTTTTTTAGTCGCAGCAGAAATCCTAAACAAGCTCCTATTTCCACGTTTGGCAACACAGATGACCTCACAATCGTCTTCTTTCTTCTCTAGGTTGCAACTATTTCTGCGTAAACTTGATAACCCGAAGGCTTTTTGGAAAAATGAGGTTCAGCTTCTTACCAAAAACGGATATTGGCAGAAACTACTGCTGATTCTAGTATAAAATCTTTGTTAATTAGAGCTAAACTAAAAAATATCTAATTAGTGGACATAACAATTAAAGAACATTTGATTAATTTAAAAATAAATTTTAACTCTTCATGCCCGAAATATACTGCTACAAAGCAATTTTTGTTATAATCTTTTAAAATTGTAAGTATTTAAGCAATATTTCAATTATGATTGACATTCTTCTATGTCTGAAATGACAAATCTTTGATATAATGATAATAACATTAACAATAAAAGTATTTTTTTCTGTCCTGATAAGTTTATCAGCACCTTTTCATACAGTTGAACTGTATTTGGGTGGCTTTTTGATCACTGTCGCCTGCGAATACTTGATTTATCCTCTAAAATCTCTTCTATTTGGCTATTTTAAGAGTTCAAACCCTAAATTTACAATCTTGACACAACTCCAGAAACTAACATCTACAGTTTTCCTTGAACTTTAATGAAAACTTCACTCTTAATTTGACATTTTAAATGAATAATTCTCAAGTTTCACCGAACTGAAAGGACTCAAATGTCAATTCAACGACTTAAACTGACAACCCAACAGCGATTTATGCCTTTTTCTTCTGACGGTAAAGCACATAGTTTTAAAAAGTAGAGGCCAACAGTTTACCAAAGCAGGAAAGGACTGAAGAAATCCTGCAATCAGCAGCTCAATTGTCTCAGTGACACAGGGACGCAGTCAAAGCATGTCGCCGGTCGCTCTTTAGCGCCAATCCATGTGACTGATGCAGGTGCCTTTGTTCCACGTTTCCTGCGGCACTAAAAGCTTGGATTGAAAGTGGAGTGGTGGGAGGCGTTTCCAGAGCCTTTTTCCACAAAGCTGAATTGCTTCTGGCTCGGCGGTAAGTCTGACACAAAGTGGCACCGGGAATCAGACCTGCGGCCCCACCCGGCGCAGCCGCGGTAGGCCGGCACAAAGCGAACCCACACTCCGACATGCCGAATGCCAATCATGCTATAAATACACACAATTACCGCCAATCACAGTCTTTTCCCGTCACACACTCACAAACACACAATTCCGACCTGCGGACACAGCGGCGCTCCGACCTCAGCCTCTCCTTCACCTGAACGCACCTGTAATTATACTTTGACAAGAGACGGACTGGAACCCGCCGCTGCAGCGCAAAGCGGGACTGTTTCTTTTTCTACATGATATGTCGTGTTTTTTTGATCAGGATGATGAGCTGACGCTCTGTTTTAACCTGTAAAGCGGCCCAGTATGGCTACCCTAAACCGGTTCCTTCCTCATGACGGAGCGTTGTTTCCGGTTTACACCACAAACATCTGGTCAGATTGAAATCAGGACTGTTTCTCAAACACAACATTACACTGATCTCAGTTTCCTGAAGATACATTTTTTAGTTTCTTTCCAGTGGATGAGACCATGTCTACCTGGACAGGTAATGACTGACATCTGTCCTGCTGCTTTATCTGATATGGAGCAGGTAAAGGAGAACCTCTGATTATGGACCTGGGGGACCAAAATTACAACATTTGTTACTTTTTCAGCGACTGCGGTTCTCTGTCTCACTGCACTGAGTGAAACCAAACAAACCGTTTGAGCCAAATGTTCCCATTCTCACCTGTGGGGGCGCTGTACCAAGAACAACTCATGGAAAGCACACAAAAACCTCAGAAGAAGACACCGAGCGCAACTTCCTTCAACGCAAAACTTTAAAAATGGAGTAGCATCATATTTTAGTGGTTGTAGGATTTCTCTTTTCTTTTTGGTAAAACACAATGAGCCGTTTCTCCTGCTAGCATTGGACTTTTGCGTTTATTTTGGTTTTATTTACCGAGAATGGCTTGCGCATTGATCCGTTTCCTGCTTTTCGAGGATTCTCCGGTCCGCTTAGCGTTCACATTAGTCAAACCAATTCCTAGGTTTGTAGGTGGACCAGGGTTTGCTTCCGATTACGCACTAACCCTTCCCTAAACGAACTGGACTTTCTACACAAACAAATAATTGTGCATGTAGGAACATTATAAACCAAACTTCATTGATTAGTTAAATTCAGAGGACCTCTCCCTCGATATGCAGCGGGCAGCATATCGAGGGAGAAAGTTAAGATTTCTGAAGGTCTACTCTAGCCAGCAAATTCAAATTCATTATTATAATACTTTATTGATCCCAAAGGGAAATTAAAATCATATCAGTTCAGATTCTTCAAACAGTTATTGTCGCTAGTGATGGTTATCTCTTGACGAGTCGTCTGTATTACAGTTTTCTGTTAGATTTATTGTTAACAAAGGTTTGCTTGCCAAAGATGAGACTTGCATGTGTGACTGAGGTGCTGAGTTGCTGTTTCACAGCTTTGCTACATGACGGCTTAATTAGACCGGACGCTGGTGTAAATATCTGGCAAGAAAAATGACGTTATATGTAGGACAGACAGAAAAGTTTAAAACACAGTGCAGGGCAGTTGCATCTAGGACACACCCGGCTCCTCCACTATAAAGAAAAAACATCTGGACGGTATCCAAAGGCGCCACGCATCGGCACACACACAACACACACGCATAAACACGGTGCACACACTCTAATGAAGCCCCGGTAGTGACGGAGAGCAGCAGGGAGCGGCGCGGATCGCCGAAGACGAGCGCCCGTCAAAGAGCGCGGGAAGCCTTGTGTGTGCACGTGCAGGGGTGTGCGTCTCCGGCGGGATAATTATGGCGCTCCTCGGCAGCTGAGCGTGCCAGATGTACTGGGAGAAGGAGAAGAAGGCGGTGGGAGGACCGGCACAGAGCAGAGAGGGAGCCCAGCACCAGGAGCAATGCAGCGGGGAGCATGCAGATGCATTAGTGGGAATGTTGTATATCTGGATGTGTACATATGGATGGAAATGAGGGAATGTGTCAGTATGCAGATTTCCAGATGAATGTTTATGTTGGTTGGTACAAATCCTGTGCATGTGTGCATATTTGGCATGAAGGATATTGTTTCCTGCCATCCACCATTAGCAGGTTGGCTCAGACGCAAATGATCCGTCTCCCATCCAGGAGGACGAGGAGGGACAGCATTGAAAACAAAATCTGATTAATGAAAAGAGAGAATGAAACACCTTCCCATTCTCCTTAAACCATGCAGCTGATTTAATAACATAAAGCTGCAGATCATGAAAACCGCCAGAGAACAGAGGCGGCACATCCAGGTGACGGAGCACCGCAGGTGAGGCGTTTAATGCTGTGTGGGACAATGTGCATCAGTCGCAGACACCCCGCTACTTTATCCTCCTTTTCTCTGCTTTCAGAGCTTTATTATTGCATTATGTACATGCCTTGAATACTGTTATGGTTAAAAAATGTAAAAGATGCCTCAGAGAAGCTGTGAGATCATCTGTTTGCAGATGCAAGAAGATTTAACGCTGGTTCTGATCAGACTATGAATGAGTTCACCATTCAGAAATAGTAAATCAGACTTTTTATTCAAGCTGCATTATGAACAAAGCTGATTTTCTTCTAAAATAAAAAGCCAACAGTTAAATTGAATCCAGCTTATTCCTTTAAAGTTATACATAAGCAGAATAAATCTGATTTTAAACACACTCTAATCTGATACTAAATGTAATTAAAGACAAATGGTCATGCTTTTTTGTTGCGATTTTGACGAATATTTTATGGCAACATTTTCTGCGTGATCTAACATTTTCTAAAATTGGTCCAAATAAGCTACAAGATGCAAGAGATGTAGATCAGAAATCAACTAAATGAAGACTAAGAAGCTTTCAGTACAAAGTGGCAACTTTTACCTTCAAAGGTGAGGATGTGGTGACTGAGATTCATAGCATTCCAGATGTAATGTCTTCTGAGGGAATGAATTCCTTTAGATTTGCTTTAGGCTTTGTAAATATTATAATGCATATAATTGTTATTATTATCTGTATTTACATGGCGAACAGCCTGGAGAAATGTGTGCAGCTACAATCAGGAGTGTATTTATTCTTTTGAATGGTAATTTCACAACTTGGTCTTCATCTGAATCTGAAAAACACTGAAAAAAACAAAAAACAAATCTCACCAAGTATTTTAATCTAGTTTCTAGAGTAAATATATTAGAATATAAAAATAAAAGAAGACAAAACTAACTTAAAAGTGACTTTTCAGTGAGATACAGGAACTTGTTTTAAGTCAATAATTTTTTAATACACTTAATTCCTTAGTTGTCTGTCAATTTAACGTATAACATTTGAAAAATGTCTTATTATAAATAAAATAATCGGCCAGTGGAATTCATTTTTCATCAATTTTAAGGAATTATTGAGTCTAAAACAAGCTTCTATATCTTGGTGAAAAGTTACTTGTAAGTCTTATTCCAAGTATAATAAGAAATTAAACCAAAATTAAAATTGGTAAGATTTTATGTTTTTACAGTGAACGTAATCTTGCAGCACTTTGAAATGAATAAAATAAATAAATAAAAAAACTTCTGGAATTTGTTCAAAACTGTGAAATGAAAAGAAAAGAAAGAAGTAATCACAGCGTAAATCAAGAATAAGCAAACAGAGGGTAAAAAAACAGGGCAGTAAAGGCGAGGGTCTCTCCTTCGCTCTGTCACCTTGTTCACCCAGAGGGGGTTAGAGCAAAGCACCCTGGGAAATCACAGCAACCAGAACGCATTGATTTATTCAGGATGAGGTGTGTGTGTGTGTGTGTGTGTTTGTCAGCAGGCCTTTGTGCTGCAATAAAGAGACATCTGTTTAGAGGCAGAAGATAAAAGCCTCTGTCTGCAGCGTTCTTCTAACATTCCTCTCTTCTTCATGATTGCGCTTTCCTCCTGTTTTCTGTTGTGTAATTAAGATAAAATAAAAAATTAAAATATTGGCTATAACTCAGGCTCCGTCACAGCAGGACAGAGGGTCCCGCCTCCTGCTGTGACGGAGCCTGTTTTAAATCAACCGCCATGAAGCCGGATCCCACCTGGAAACATCAGCAGGACCGCAGCCGGGTTCATGTGATGAATCAGAACTCAGTTTCATGTTTTCACTACAAAGTTCAAGGAGAAAATACAAATATGTAATATAATTTAGATGCGTTATGAGTCCGTCCTGGAGAGAGCAGGAGATATAAGGGAAGGAAGGAGAGGAGGGAAGGACAGGTAGGAAAAGCAGAAAGGAAGACAAGGGATGAGGGAAGTAGGAGAGGAAGCACCGAAGGAAGTGAGGAAGGGAGAAAAGAAGGGAGGAAGAAGTAAATAAAGGAGGGAGGAGAGGAAGGAATGAAAGAAAGGAAGGTGGAAGTACAGAAGAAGTACGGATGAAAGAGAATTCAAGAAAGGACAAATGGAGGAGAGGAATGAAGGAAGGAAAGATGGATGTAAAAGAGAAAATAAGGAAGGAAGGAGAGAAGAAAGGAATTAAAGAAAGAAGCAAGGAAGGATGGACTAGGTGAAGGAGGAAAGAAGGGATGAGTGGATGGATATATTTAACGCCAGACATTTAAATAAATAAACCACCTCTGAGTCCGGAGTGACGGATTTTCTGCTCTGCAGCTCGACTGCTTCGGTCTGACTCAGCGCTCGGCTCAGTGAGTCACTATAAGATCCACACAAACACCGACTGCTGAAGCTTTCAGGAAGCTGATTTATTCTGCAGATATTTCTGAATGAACTCTAATTCCTGCCTCACATGGATTTCATCTTCTCTGCTTTGATGGGATGTTTATCCCATCAAACACACACAAACAGCAGGGAGTCTCCTGAAACATGACGTCAGCGAAGCCAGAAGGGGAAAACATCAGAAACAGAAAACAATTAGTGAGACAAAATCTAAACAGCTCACTAGCTGAGGGAGAGAAACTTTTTAAGGATTTAATTTAAAGAAAAAGTCAAAAATACTGACTACAATTATTTAAAGGTGACGTGTTGTGCTTCCTTGAACAGGTTAGGATGGGTCTGTGGCCTATACAAATCACATTCATGACACTTTCTGCAAAAAAGTCATTCTTTAATGACTAATACTAATAATGTAATATTAGTCTGTTCAGTTGTGCCTGTTTTACTCTTTTCAGAAAGTTTTAGGGCCTCTGTCACTTTAAATTAAAATGAGCTGCTGCTGGCCACATCCCCAACTCAATGTTTACACTCTCACATGAAAATGACTGCAAACAGATCCACAACTATGCAACCATATATCTTTGAAAAGCATTAATAGAGCCTCCTGCACAACCAACAAAAATTTAGTAAGTGGTTTCTGGATGGTAAGCCAACAACAATAATAACTTCAACAACAATAATAACTTCTAATCCTTTAGTTGTGTTATTATTTATGTGTTTATTTTTTTCTCCCTCTCTAGCCCAGGGATTTTTAAGCTCTTAACACTTTAGCTTGTACCATAATACCTGGTAGTGTTTTTTTTTTAAGTACATAAAATATGCTAAAGAAAAAACAAACAAACAAACAAAAAAAACAACAAATAAACAAAACAGCAGCCATTTTACAACCGAAAAACCAGCTGATTAAACATGCTGGAATTCCACCTGGGTTGCCAGGTAACGGGGTTGGGCCTGACAGGGGTTGCTAGGTAACAGCGCAGAGCCGGTAGAACGTGACTAAAGAATTGGAACTTTAAGTTATTCCCCAAAAATCTAGCTGAACTTGTGGTAGTCATTCTCCTGCCTAACACATCTATCTATGCTGGGACTGGTCTGTAGTTTTGTTTGTAGTTTGTCAGATCAAAACCGCCGAGTCCTGTCACGGTAAGACATTTTGATGAACGATAAATTGTCCCAGACATTAACGGGAGAAACGATAATATTGTTTTGAGACCATTTTCAGGCAATATAATAGTAACGACAAGAACACATTCTGAAAGATCAATACAGTTTAAATTCTAATAAACTGTAAGACATTTTAAATATCCAAAATAAATAAACAAAACAGAAACAACAAATAACATTGATTCTGAAGTTCCTCTAGCCAAGATTGTTGCTAGTTTAGACCGAAGTACAAGACTGAAGACTTTTGGCATCTAGTTTTTGGAGAGAGAGAAAAGAGAAAAACAATTGAGCCCATTTTAATTCATCATGCACTTAATTGATTTATTGATTGATTGCATTTTGTGTTAGGCCTGTGTCTGCCATCACTAATTACTCTACTAATCAACTTCTGAACCACCACATTGATAAACTAATAAAGTAATAAATAAATAAGTCCCGCAGCAGCTTCCTCCGTGTGTGTGAGCTCCTCTGGTTTCTGTTTTTCAGTCTGGCACCACCTCTCCGTCTCTCTGCCGGTCCAAACAAGGTGACCCTGAATCACCGGATGCGCGGCTGTGCGCGCGCCGCGCCGCTGCGCGCCGCAGATCCGCTGTGTGTGGACGTGCCCGGTCCCAGTAATTAACACCAGCCACTAATGTAGTCCAGCTGCTCGGCGAGAGGACGGAGCGCGAGCCAAAAGCTGCCAGAGATCGCTCTCGTCCTCCCCCGTCTCCCTCCATCCTTCTCTCTATTCATTTCCATCCATCCATCCATCCAATCACCCCGCGTCACTCTCTCTTTCCTCATTCTTAACTATTGATCAGCTTTCACCTGCACTCTCCTTCATCTGCATCTGTTTGTTTGCCTCTCCTGTTGTTTTTGGTTTGCAATCACAACAAACTCCTCCAGTTTATGCACTGATTTCAGAGTAATTTGACTCTGGTGGATCTAAAGGGACTGTGTGACGGTAAATGTTCTCTACCTTTCAGTGTCGAGCGATTCGATTCCGATTTTTAGGGTCACAATTTTTAATTCGAAAACTAATTATTCTGTTTAAATTCTGTGACTGACTGAAAAGTAAGCCTGTCGCTATAAGCAATTCATACATGATCAATTAAAATTAGCTCAATATTTTCCATTCTGATTATTTATATTTTTGACGGGAAATTTGGTTTACAGAGACATCATAATCAGTTTTATTCATGGTTTCGGTTGTGTGGAGTTTTCTTTTGACTATTTAATATATCTTCCAGTTGTTCAATTGGCAGATTATTTCACTTACAACAAGACAATTTTCCTGTATTATTAGCGAAAGATTCTGCCAGTGGAACAAGTACTTTTAAACTAAACTTTAAGCAATTATTGACATAGAACAATCTTGTATAACTTGCTGAAAAGTTACTTGTTTTGTTTTATTTTAAGAGTAATTGCACTAGAAACCAGATCAAAAATAATTGGCATGACTTGGTGTTTTTGCAGCATATTTTTAGATTTTGTTGGGGGGTTTTTTTGCAGTGAAAGTGACTTTAAATTGACAATTAATTTAAATTAAAAGTCACTTCTCCCCAACAGGAAAACAAACAACCAGAGGATCATCAGATTTTAAGGATTCAGCTGCATTAAAGGATTTGCACCTGTTTGCAGAAACACACCTTCATGATGAGGATGTGGAAATCAAACACCTTCACTTCTGATCCATTTTCTGTCTGAGGCTGAAGTGACCCAAATCAGACCTTTTTAAACTTAATGCATCCGATTTTTTTATGACAGTCTGAACAACACAAATCAGATTTTTTGATTGGATATGTGAACCTAAACTAGACACGTATCTGATATTTTCAATCTGACCTGAATCTGAACAGCCAGGTCGCGTTCATCCGACCTGAACGTCACTGATACTCGACATACGTCACTGCTGTGTGTCCTGAGTCGAACAAACGGGAAGAATAACAACAACCACCATGGTGGACCATAACTAGGCTTCAGTTGTTAATGTGCTGGCTCCAGTTGGACAACTTTAAAATTCTAAGATCCCCTCAAAACAAACAGCATTTCTTCTTCTTCTTCTTCTTTATTGTGGTTGGTAAAACACTTAGCACACACTCTCTATGTGTGACATTATTGCGCCCTCTACTGCGCAATAAGTAGAGGGCGTTTGCAGTTCACGCTGGCGATCACATACAGGTCGCATATGTTTGGACACGTGAACGATTTCACAGAAAAAAAGAAATCGGATTTGGGTCACTTCAAGCTGCATTGCGAACGTAGCCTTGGAAAACGTTTTCTGCTCAAAGTCACAACTTTGTTCCATTGCTGCAGCGGTCTGTAGCGAACCCACACCACAGCCACTCGGCACCAGCTGTGACAGATGCGGCTGTCACGAGAGAAAATGAATTCAGAATAGTTAGTGAATTAAGCAGGGAGTTAATTGTTGCTTGGCCCCTGTTTATGAAGCGCAGAAAGGCAAAGCGCCTAGTTTTTCTTCTGACAATTAGCCAGCAGAGATGGAGAGGAACTGTGTGTGTTTGTGTGTGGGTGTGTGTGTGTGTGCGTGTTAGTGTCCTGTTCTCTTTAGCAGCTGGTGCAGCCACACCTGGACGAGCTGAAGAGAGTGGGACACACACAGACAGAGAGAGTGTGTTTCATTCCTGGACTTTCTCTAAACACAAACAGAGCAACAGAGGAAGATTTAAAGAAACTCATAATTCCTTAAAAACATAAATCCTTAAGTTAAGATTGCTGATGCTGCACATACAAACATCCCGAGGAGGGAAAAAAAAAGCACACGCTGATTGTTATTTCGTGTTAGGAATGCTGATGCTGGTTGGGTCTCTCCCAGTCTATTTGTCAGCGTGTCCTATTAGGTTTCCAAACAGCTTGTAATGACTGGTAATAAACTGCAGAAGAAGAGGAAGGTAAATCAAGCGAGGAGACGACAAAATGAGCTCTCCGGGGGACCACCATGCTCCGAGCCTTCAAAACACAAACACACACAGACGGGGAAAAAAAACAACCTCCAAACGATTCTGTTCCCGGATTCAAATGCAGCCAATCCTGCCAACAGCGCCAGTTATCGTACAGGTCACAGTCTGACAGATGTACTGGAATTCATTACGGAAATTTGTGTTTGGTTTATCATATCTTTATTCCAGCTATGCTCCTTGGAAATAAATTTGTTTATTTCCTCTCAAATGTAAGGGAAATGAGGCTCAATTTGAGCATCAAACACGTTTTAAAGCCTCCCTGTCAATGCTAAACAGCGTACTCTGCTACTGGATTGGTTAATCCGGACAAAAATAGATATAATTTAACAGTTTCTTCATTTAACGCACAAAAGCTACAGTAGGGTTTGGGAAAACCGCACAGCTAAACCTGTTGAAATGAGTTATCACATGATAAATTAAAATGAGCTTGATCATTTACATTCTGATTATTAATATTTTTTTTAAAGGCAGTTTTGCTAACAGAGACTTCATGATTATTTTATTTATGTTTTTGGTTGTGTGTGGTTTTTATTTATTGTTTTTCATTACAAAATTAAAGTTTATTGGTCATCGAGAGAGAACATCTTTGCTACACTTGCAAAGTAAAAATCAATAACACTGATATTATGTCACCCAATTACTGTCAATAACTGTTGGTGTATTAGAAGAGTTGGGTAGTAACTGGTTACAGTAGTATTTTTGCTACATGGTACTTTTTGCTTTTACTTCAGTAATTTTATTTTGAAGTATTTTTTTTACTCTTGAGTAAAATTTCTGGATTTTCTACTCATTGAATGAAAAATAAACATGTTTTAACCAAACATTTATCAGACACAGACACACACCTGCAGTTTCTGTTTAAGTTTCAGAAGTTTTTTATTGAAAGAAACGGATTTGGAAAATTTTTATTTTGCCCTATTTTTGGTTATTTTTTGTTACTTATATGAATTATTGTCATTTTCATTCTGAAAATACCAAAAACTTTTCACCTAACTTTAGATTTTGGTCCGTCTGATGACGTAAATATTATTGTCTGATAATTAAATGACTGATAATTTGATCAATTACTCAGTACTTGAGTAGATTTTATAACAAATTATTTCACTCTTTCTTGAGTAAAAGATAATTTTTACTTTTATTTGAGTTAGAATATGTAGAAGTAGTGCTACTTCTACGCAAGTATAATTTTTGGGTTTCATTTTTGAGTATAATGTTTGGGTTTTTATCCATCTCTGTATACTAGACGAATAGTAACAGGAATTTAATTATTATTTATCTATATCTGTGCTGTCTTTTTATTTTTGTTTTCAGAATTGTGTTTTTTTTCTTTTTTTGACCAAATTAAATAAACTTTTAGAACAACGTGACGCCAACGATGACATGAATTTGGTTTGTAAGATAATTGCATCTTCTTGTTCAGTTTAATTGACTGAAGATCCTTGGTTTGCTTCTCCATCCAGCCCTCCCTGCTCCCCTGTTTTTCTCCGTTCCTCCAGTCCCCTGCCCCTCCATCATCACTCCCTCCTTCCCTCTGGTGTCACAGCTCGCTGGCTCCAGGTGGTGAGGGAGGAAGGGATGCAGGGAAGGATGGATGGAGGGAGGGATGAAGACAGGAGGAGGGGGTTGCCGTCATCTGTTCCCGTGTTCATACCATCAGAGTGCGACCCGAAACCCTGCCTCAGTCTGTTTTATTAACATTAATATTAATACTGGCCTCAGCAAAACAACACATTTTCTTACTATTTTATGTACTAAAGCCTGTTTGAGGAAGATGCTATTTAGACCAAAACAATATTTATTTATGTGTTTTCAAACATCCCAGAATGATCCAATTTGGACTTGTTCTGGTCGTTTGGAGATGAAGTGTGTTGAAAAACTTCAGACACAACAATGAACTGGAAATTAAAGTGTCAAATGTGACGTGTTTGTTTTCTGTTCATGATGGGATTAGTTGCTTTCATGGATCATTTCTCATTTTTGAAGAATATTTAAGAAGAATCTCTTCCAATAGCGCAGACACACACACACACACACACATACATATATATATATGTGTGAAGAGCCCACTGCAGTGAACCCCATTGAAAGCTTCCTGGTTATTCCACCAAATATCGATAAATATGTCTGAGGTCTGAAAGGACTGCATCTTTCTCGTCATTTCTCATTTTCTTCAAATAAATACCAAATTTTTACTTGGACAGTTCAGAGACATGTCAGTAGTTCCTAGAGTAAAAGAACAATATTCATTTTACTCAAACATATATACCTATAAAAAGTCAAATCAGACAATCTGATCATTTTAAGTGATCTTTTAATTTTTCCCAGAGCTGTACAAATAAAAGCTGCAGACATTGAAAATCATCTATTCCATTATCGCCTTCCATCAATGTAAAAACACAAATCTTAAGTACTTTTGGTTTAACTTCCAGTACAAATGTCTGAAATAAGATAAAACTAACTTCATAGTAACTTTTCAGCAAATTACCAGAGCTTGTTTTAAATCAATGCTTCGTTATTATTAAAGTCAGTGTTAGTTCCACTCAGGCTTATCAGAGTAAACAATAAATCAATTAATTGCATGATAAATTAAAACGAGTCTAATTGTTTTTATTGTTTTTTTTTCTACCTAAACCAAGATGACAAAAGTCTTCTGTCTGGACCACTTGATCCATCTGGCCCCTTTTTTGAAGGGCAATTTTGTTTCGAGAAGTTTCATAATTAATTTTATTATTTGAAGTTTCTGTTTTGTTCATTTGTTTTGGATATTTAAAATGTCTTTCAGTTCCAGTGTTAAACGTTCATTAGATTTTAATGTTTGTTGATCACTGAGAATGTGTTCTTGCGTTATTATGGCATTACAAATATATTACATGAAAATTGTCTTAAAACAAGAATATCGCTTATTCCATTTTTCATCAATATTAAGAATGATTGATCTGAAGAGCTCCTACGTCTGTCTGAAAAGTTACTTTTAAGTTAGTTTTGCCTTAGTGTAATAAGATATTCACATTAGAAAATAAACCAAAATATTTGGTAGATTTTTGTGTTTTTGCAGTGACTGCTTCCAGATCCCGTCCATGCGGAGATCCAACAGCAGCACCAGCAGTTTCCCCTTCTGTCAGTGGTCATAATGTTACGCCTGATTGGTGTAAATCTAGGAAACCAGCTGACCTCTCCCTCTGCCCCCACAGACAGGCTGAGTGATGCTACGTTTGTTTCTGCTGCGGAGTCTGATCTTCCACACCAACAGCAGAGCTGCCACCGTCTTATTAGCTGAAGTGCAGCAAGGCAGAAACGAGAAGCCATGTTTGTAGCTTGTGGCCAACACACACACACACACACACACACGCACTCATACATGAGTGGGCCTTAAACCACATTATCCACCTCCACTGACTCTAAAAGCTTCTTATTCGCCTCATTAAGTCTTCAGTGACACAAAGTAAGCAGACCAAAGCCACATCAACGTACGTACCGATAGGTGTGTGCACTTAGCGGCGCGCGCAGACACACATCGGCTCAGCCACAACCCGCGGGACCGCTGCTTAGACAGCACACCGACATTAGCAGTCGGGCGCATCACAGATTTGACTGCAGGCTAATAGAAAGCAAAAAAATGCAACCTCCAGGTACAAAACAAAAAAGCAAACGGAGATGATTTGATGCCTGGTAAAGTCGGACTCCAGGGTCGCAGAGCAGCTGATTCTCAGGAGGCTGTTTGGTGTTTTAGACAGAAATTTGCTCCGTTACTCCAAAAGCGAACGTCAGAAACATATGAGGAATGTGAGTTCCAGTTATTATTGTGCACTGATGTAAATAGGTAAGTAAAGCTCATGCTGAGGACACATCATTAGCCACCACAGTCCACAGGGAGCACTTAGATACAGGTGAGTGGCCACTCGATACCTCCAAGGCAGCTGTGTGCATATGTGTGCGTGGGTGCGTGTGTGTGTGCGTGTGTGAAGGACAATGGAGCATGCAGCCAGCAGCGGGGATCGGGTAAATGGGGAGGTGAGGGGAGTTAAGTGTGCAGGATATGTCACATTAAAATCTGTCTCTTTAAAACAATTTAAGGATGTTTTCTGCAGGAATCTGCTGACTGCACACCGTGCAATCTGGATTTTACGACAATCTGGATTTTATCTGAGTTTTTTTCTTTTTTAAATAGTAGTTTGTGCAAAAATCTTCAGTTACTCCTCATTCCTTTGCATTTTCTTTCCAAGCAGCAGTGGATCAGAACTGAAGTTCTCCAGGATTTCTGAGCTGTATCTTTTAGGAATGCAAGTTATCGATTGATGAGTTGATCTAAACTTGATTTAGCTTATCCATCAATTAGAAATTAATTGATAAGCAGCCAGTTTCTGAAAAACCAGAGTTTTGTCTTGCAAAAACAAAATTCTCACCAAATAACTTTGGTATATTTTCTACTGCAAATATCTTCTTACATTTAAAATAAGACAAAATTAGATTGCAAATAACTTTTTACCAAGACATAGGAGCTTGTTTTAGGTAATTAATTCCTTAATATTGACGAAAAAGTTCCATTGGCAGGTTATTTCACTGACAGCATGGGAAAAAATTTATTTTTATAAGTGAAATAATCTGACAGTGAAACTAGCACTTTTTCATCAATATTAAGGAATTATTGACTTAAAATAATCTTCCTGAAAAGTTACTTCCAAGTTATTTCATGTGTCTTAAGATCTTGTTCTAGAAACTAGATCAAAAATACTTGGTGAGATTTTGTTTTTGCAAGACAAAACTCAAATTTGTGTTTTTGCCATGAAGAGACTGAATTACCCTAACAAAAAGGAATAAATTGTTTATAGTATGTTGGATAAAACAAAAACACTGTGAAACTGAAGAAGCTTGTTGAGTGTTTATATTTCTAAACAAAACCGTATAAAGTCCACTTTGCATCCCACGCCAGACTCTCTTTGGACTTTTTCTTCTTTCCTATTCTGGTACGGCCCCAGAATGTATCAACTAGCTCCACTAAGAGATTACCAGCTGCGCCCTCTTCTGGGTGGAGGCCAAACTACACCACTGAAGTGAGATCTAAGCGGATGCTAGCGAATCGATCAAATTCTAATCTGATAAACCATTCAGTGACAATTAACCATAAGTTAATTCATTGTTTGCATCCCTAGATTTATGGATTTGTCTGCTTGGTAAGAAAATGTAAAGAAATAAATAAAGGGGTGGTAAAATTTTCTGCATTTCCTTTAAAGGGGGGTAATGTTCATGGTGATGAGCAGGCAGAGACAGCAGCGCTGCCTCGCTCACAGAGTGAGCTAATAGACAGAAAGCGGACAAACCTTGCTGACAGGTGGGCTCGTCTATGGCCGTCCAAGGTGGGGATGGGGGAGAACGGAGGAGAGAATGACCAGGATTAGTAAAATGTGTTGTGAATGAGGCGGGAGGGGAGAGGAGGAAGCAGTGTTACAGACAACGCAGCTCACCAGTCAATAAGGGAAAACATTTTTCATCGTTACGCTGAAGAAAATAAACAAAACAAACACACTGCTGGTCATGTTTTGTTATTCTTTGGTTGGCTGTGGAGTGAAATTTGTGTTTGAGTCTTCAGCGCTACTTTTTTGTATTTATTCATGCAGAAATCAAAGTATTTTTTCAAACAAAAGCAAAACGATCCATGCTTTCTAGTTTTAATTTACTCCTTGTATATCTGGGGCACAAACGAGAGAATCAAAATAACAATTGCTCGGCCATGATTAAGTTTTTAAAGCCTGTTAAATAGAAGCTTCCGATCAAATTTACAAAACGTTTTACAAATTCTCCGTAGATGTTAAATAAAGCCAGGTTGTGGGTCTTTGGTTCGGGTTTTGAGTCTGATCTCAGGTGATTCTGATCTTAGTTTAGGTGATTCCTACAACAAAACTCGTTGAAATCCAACATTACCGACTACAAGAAGTAATAAAGTGATAATAAATGTAAAAAAAAGAAAAGAAAAACACAGTTTTATGGATAAAGTGAACGTCTTATTTTGAGCAATGAAACTGTTCTGTTTGTGCTTCTAAATGTGACGTTTTCATGCTGTGAAATCTTAACCGAGGTGATTAGCAAAGCATTAGCGGGCGCATGCAACATTTCAAACCTGCTGTTGACGACTTTATTTAAGGGAAATGCGTGCGTTTAGTGCACAATTTCAAACAGCTTCTGTCACAACAAAGCTTTAAAAATCAACATCCCATTTTGGCTTCCTGACTGTCGTCCACGAAACATAAGCAACGCACATTCGGTGATCCGTCTCACCGCCTCACACCGTCACACAGGGAGGGAACTACTTCATGATGTGCAGCTGCACAGCAGAAAACAATAAAGGCTGCCAGAAATCACTGCGACACAGTCCAGAGAGACGCAGGAACAAATATACATGTTCATATGGTGACAGGGAGAGGTGAGAGGAGAGAGGAGAACGAAACAAATCAGCACACTGTGTCTGCTCTCCTATCAAATTTAGGAGAGCAGATGATGAAACTGTTACAGCTGCTGCTCTGGAAAATTAGCTGATCTGTTTCAGCAGCTGCAATATGCAAAAGAGTAAAAAAAAACTGCATGTCTTGTTTATTTTCACTGACTTCGTCCATCAATATCTGCAGTGCACCTTCGTCTTCTCCTCCTCCTCTCATCCGGTAAAGTCCAGGAACCGCTCGGTCGTCCAGAACCCAAACAAACACGACCATTCAGGATTTATGATTATTACTGCTGCAGCTATAACTAACACAAAATGTTACAGTATTTCTGGTCTGATTTCTAATGAAAATCTCTCAGTACACTTGAAGACAAAACTAACTTTTTAGGAAGAAATGCAAGCTTGTTTTAAGTCAATAATTCCTTAATATTGATGAACAAATACTAGTTATAAGACAAATAATTTTCCAGTGGAACAAGGCAGCTTCTCCCAAATAGTAGTTATAATAATATGGGTAGATTACTACTGGTAGGTTATTTCACTTATTGTTCTTTTTCATCAATATTAAGGAATTATTGACTTAAAAGAAGCTTTTATTTATGGTTAAAAGTTACTTATAAGTTAGTTTTGTCTTAATTCAAGTGAACTAAGACATTTGCACTAGAAACTAGATAAAAATACTTGACAAGATTTTGTTTTTGCAGTTATAAATATGTTCTTCTACTGTTTCCTATAGCCATAAAATGCAGAGAAATACCTCGTTGTTGGTTTGATGATGATAAATAGGTAGATGTTTGCTGAAAACAAGAATATACAGTTGAAACCTGATTAAGCTGCAGGTAATTACTTTCCAGATCCAATAAGTCCAGAGTGAACAAGTGTAGAAACACAGGATGAAGCAAAGTGTCTCAAAAAAGAAAAAAGAATTAATTGAAACTTTTATAATAAAAATTTGGTTCAGAGACAAATTTTTTTGGTCATTTTGCTGCTTTCAACCTTCCTGCCTCCTTCCCCTCCTGTGGCTGAGCGTCTCTTCTCTCCTGGTCTCAGAGCAAAGGCCTCATGGTGCTTTAATTAACATCGGAGCCGGAGGTAGGGAGAACACACACGGGGCGTGACGGTCCAATCAGAGGGAATCTGAACTGGGAACCAGCAGCAATTTAAGGACCTCACTTTGAAGATGAAGTGAGACCAGTGTGTGGGCCCTTGATCATCAGAATAATTCAGAATAAATATAACACTGAGCAAAACTTTTAAACCACCTTTCCTTTCTGTTTCTGCTTCATTCAGAAAACCCGGAGAACGAAAGATCAGGAAATGTTTACAGGAAACCCGTTCGAATCAGATGGAAAAAACGAAAAATATGTTTATATATATGTCAGTTATCAGAAAATTATAGATAAAAGTTATTATTTGAGGTATTGTTTATATAAAAAAGAAGATTTTGGCCTAAGTAGATGTTTGCGATACAGTAGTTTTCCAGATGCACAAGCAAAATGAGATTTCTGCCTCTAAATAATTCTTCTATTTCATTTTTTGAGTAGGATGATGATGAGAAAAGTAGAATAATGCATTACATTTGTGTCAAATCAAAGTTAAAATACGTCTTGTTCATCAACAAATATGGATTGGAGAATTAAAATATCATCTTTTGTTATTCATGTTGATTGAAAGTTATTACAGATCTTTGGGATGCAGTTACATTCCAGGTTCACTTACAAAATTTTGAATCTAAAAAACAGCTTTATTATTTTTTTGAGAGATGTTGATGAATAAAGTGGAGGAGTAGAAATCTAGAAACAAATTAGTTGGTCAAAAAAGTGGATAAGGGAATAAAAAACAGTTCTGATATTCATCCTTTATGATTTATGTCATTTGGTTGTGATTTTAAAACTTTGGCTGAGTGATGCAGATTGTCTGTTCAGTTTTTTGTATATTAATTAAACTGAATGAAAATTAAATACTGCTGAAGGTTGTTATTTCAAAAATTGATACGTAAAAAGAGATGACATGATTTTATGACAGAAATTTGTCACCGAGGGAGAAAAAAGCGAATCGTTAAAACAGAATGAAGAGCAGAACTGGACCAGATCAGAAATATTCCCACCATGAAGCTGTTGCCTCTTCTGCACCATTACACCAGAACACAAACACACAGCATTCATGCCAAGCTTGTGAACTTTTACTGCATAAAAATAGTATTTCTAAAAGGAAAATACCAAAATTGCATTGTTTGCATCAAAAGCTGAATATTTAGACCTCTATAAACAGTCTGTAGCTTTGCTTTGAATTATCCTCCTGAAATCCCAAACTAAAAGACATCCCTGCTATCTGAAGATGGTCTGAAGTTTTCTGGCATTTCTGCATCATAACTTACTTTTTTGTCCTTTTGACCCTTCGTTACGGAGCTTTTTGTGTTGTAAATGAAGCTGCGGATTAATTTCTGCTCATAATATCAACAAAGTTTCTTGCAGCCAAGAGAACAAAAGGACTTGATAATTAACGTCTTCCTCTTTCAGGTTTAATAATTCTCTTCATTAGCATTTCCAGGTCAAACACAGTTTTCCTCCTCACTCAGAAAGTTGCAGAAAAGCACCTGAAACAGGACTTCGCTCAGCTGGTCGCAGTTTCAGGAATTAGGAAGAAACTGAGCAAAGTAATGCTATAAAAACACTGACAAGATTTACAGTAACAGTGGTTCTGTTTATTTATATATAAAATATACCTCTTTACATTTCCATCCATCCATCCATCCAATCATCAATCAATCAATCAATCAATCAATCAATCAATCAATCAATCAATCAATCAATCACAGGGTTGTGTACAGTTGTTACATCCCGAAACGACAATATTTTGACAATAATAAGCCACACCTTAGAAAAGCTTTCAACCAAAAATGATTCCTAAAGTTTTGTTGTTGTGAAAAACGAACATGACAGCAGCAGATCTTCCTCTGTATCTCGTCTTCAGGACCAACTAACGTTAACTTTGACTGAGTTTCAGTTTCCGTCTTTTTCTGTAATTCGAATAAGCTCCAAAAAGAACTGGTTCACCAACAGCTTTTTACTATTCATAGCAATACTGCCGCAATTATGGGAGACCTGATAATACCTAAAATCCCATCTGGTGTGCGTGAGTGAGTGTGTGTCGTGCGTGTGTGTTGGCTAGATGAAGTACGAGGTTCTGCAGCTGCATCAGAGCCGACTTAGAAAACTCAGACACACACACTCGCAGGCGCTCGGAGTGCATCAGCGCCTCTACCTGTCAGGTGTGTGCGTGTGTCTGTGTGCGCGTCGGGGTGTGTGTGTGGGGCGAGCAGAACATTTTTTCCTCCAGAACAACTCGAGGGTCCACCTCGTTAATCTCCATGACGACAGGGATGCTAAGGCAGCAAATTAGTGGTGAGCAGAGAAAAAAATAATAAGAGTCCCGCAGGAGGTTTCTAAAAGAACATCCAAGCCACAAGGAAGGGTTTTAGTTTAACTTGTGCTGCTTGGCAACAATGAGAGCAAAACTTTAGAGCCTTTTCCCACAATTAGACAAATCTCTGAATGTCTGTACGCTTGTCTCGCTTAATGCAAAAGCGAAAAAAGGCAACAAATAAACACAACAACCGAGGAACCAATCAACTCTGACGTGAAAACATCAACAATTTCAACCTCTCAGAAGGTAGAAGAGGAACAGCAGCTCCAACGCACAACCAACAAATGACAAATATCCAGTTTGTGTGTTCTGAACATGTATGAGTGTGTTGCATGGGCTTTCAGGGGAAAATATTCGCGTTGGAGCGCCACAGATCCATCCCGGAGATGACAGCGCCATGACACACACATTAAAAAGAAAGCAGTTTTACTCACCGATCATGTGATTCGCCACGTGAATCTGGATCTCTCTTTCCGTCTCAAACGTCATTTGGCATTTAATACACTGGTAGGTCTTTTTCTAGAACAGAAAACACAAAAGACACCAAACAAAACGAGTCACATTTCTGCAACAAGGTGGTTCAAAGTGCTTACAGTTTTACAATTATGAAACAAGCGATAAACAATAAACATTACTGTCGGTAAAATGTCGTCATCAAAATCATCAAGCTAAAATGCATCAAAAATTAGACAACTGCAACCAGGCTGGTTTTAGTGTGGATTTAAAGGAACAGTGTGTTTTGGCTGGTTTGCAGTTGTCTAGAAATTTGCTGCAGATTTCAGGAGCAAATCTGAAAGAAAGATTTGATCAAACATTTGGGTGACCAGTTTTTGTGCTCCGATGAGACGGTTTTTTGGCTGTATCACAATTTGCATGTTCCACAAAACTGAAATAGAAACACTTTTTGAGTCATGTGATCAACAACCAGATATTACTGAAGAAAAGATCACAGGAAGTGGTAGGAGGATTGTGACTTATCGTGTGAACTAACGTATTCACGTGTGATTGTTTTATTGCATTTCTTATTAAATGGAAAACCACAACTGCAAAATTATTAACGGAATATTGAAACATTTTTGCACACATCTATAATGGAAACACAGCTAATGCAACTAAAGATAAACACATGGATGAGTTAGTTTCTCTAGATCTTGCTGGGACATTAGTCCTTTAATCCTGGAAATGTTCTTCAGGTGACAGAAGGCCGACTTTGTTATTGTCTTTTTGCGACTCTGACGGTTCAGGTCAGAGTTCATCACTACACCCAGAACAATGCAATTTTGGTATTTTCTTTTCTCAGCCTGATCTCTAGTTTCTAACTGTAACGACTGGCACTGAAAACAAAACACAGCAGCTTCACAAGATCATAATAAAGCAAGGATGCACAACAGCTGCGTTTTGCCCCCGTTTTGGTTTAAGTTTTTTCAATAAATGTTTGGGGGAGAAAACAATGTTTCAGATGCACAACAGCTGTAGAAACAGCGAGAAATAAAGACTAATAATGTAATGAAAACATTTAGGAAAGATGTCTGAACAAAAGAGAGAAAGAAAGATGCAGAAAATCCAGGATGAGTCACAGAAAGTGAGAGCTGAGGAGCAGCTCTGCTTATCCATTCACTGCACACAGCGATCACTCATGCACAAACACATACAAAATACACAAAGGCCTCACTTCCACTTTCCCTCTGCTGCTTCACTCTGCTACAGTCACTACACACACACTCAGAAAAATCCTACTTCGTCTGCTTTGTGCTGTTAGACTAAGCAGAAACAAAGGTGTAGGTAAGACAGGGAGTCCCTGGGAACTGACACACAAGCACACACACCTTCACACACTCTCACTCAGAAACACAACGGCAGGTCCCGGGGAGCCTGACTGTCAATATCAAGTAGAGTGAACAGCTCCCACAATGCAGCAGCATAGCCCAGCCGCGGGAGCCGCCGGGGCCCGGCTGACACACACAACGCCGTGCGCACACGCACATCCACCGCGGGAACACGCAGCAACGCCCGACACAAACATAAACTGTCTGCCGCTCTCCCAGAAACGTCTCCATCTGCTGACTCCTGCTCAGGTATCAAACGCTGCACGGAGGGATTCTGCTGAGAGGTTACCGGCAACAAACATCTTACCAGCAGAGGATAACTCGTACGCTGCAGAAGAGGACGAGGATCAAAGGAGAAAAAAAAAGATTTTTGACTTTTGTCTCTGAATTCTGACTTTAATCTCACAATTATTACTATTTTTCTCAGAAATTTGACCATTTCTCAGAATTATGATTCTTTTTCCGTAATTCTTACCTTAATCTCAGAATTATGAGAAGAAAGACCAGAATTTTAACTGTAACCTCAGAATTCGGATTCTAATCTAAGAATTCTGCCATTTTTTCTCAAACCCTTTTTTTCTGGAATACTTACCTTAATCTCATAATTCCTGCCTGTTTCCATAATTCTAACTGGAATCACAGAGTTCTGATTCTGATCTCAGAATTCAGAATAATTTCTTTAATCTCAGAATTTTAACTTTTTTTTCCTCAAAATTCTGACTTCTGTTCAGAATTCTGACTTTAGTTTCAGACAAAAAATAAAAAAAAGTCAAATGAGGCTTTAATCTCCTTCCCCAGAATATTATCACTTTGACCATTTATAATTTTTCTGTTTGTGTGGTTTACTCTGTGTTAAACTCAAGGCCCGTTCCACCACAACTTGCTCTGAAATGACCATGTATTAGACCCAATCATTAGACGGCATCATGTGTTCATGTGCAGAACTACCTATTAATGTTCTGTAACTTACATTAGCAAAAGATTCCACATACGTCGCATGAGAAACTCATATTCTATTCACTTTTTTTGCACCAAACAGTTTGGGTTGACCACCTGTCAACGCCCATATGCAGCATATGTAGCCGGAGGAGCTGCATGAATTAAACCACAACATTCTCCAACACTCCACAGTTTCCGTCTCACCTTGGGTGCAGGCGAAGCCTCTGCCTTCTTTCCTGCTGCGCTGGTTTCGGGGCTGACCTCGGGGTGATCCGTCTGGACGTGACTCTCCAGATCCTCGACGCTTTCAAACTTCACGCCACACTCCGGACACCTCAGCCCGGTCAGGGCCTTTTCTGCTGGAGTGTCCCCCGGCGTCACCGCTCCTCCGCTCTGGCTGGGGCTCTGGCCGTTCGTCCCCCTGGATGGATTAAACATCATAACGTAACAACGGTACTTAGCAAAACAGACATAAGGACGCTAATCTGCTGTAAGAATGCACCAGATATATGGAAACCAATGGAGAAAGGGGTGAACACGTCTGCTTTCAGGACGTGTTTGAAAGAAAACCGGAAAATCTACTTTAATGACACATAAATTTCCTCAAAGCAGACAGCTAATGCTAAGCTTTGACGTATAAATTATTTTTCTAGAGTAACATTTGTACGAACAGCAGCATTTTGTTTGTGAAAAATGTCAGTGACTCGAGGGCGCACTCTGTCCGTCATTGGATTACATTGTAAAACTGAAAACGCCCCAAAATCTGATAAAACTTGAATAGCAATTTTAGAAAAATTGTAGGAGAAATCAAAAAGCCAAATCATTTCAAGACAGCTTAGCATCTTGTGACTTGCTTGAAACTTGAATGGAGTTTCTAGGTTGAAGTACACAGAAGTAGTAGCTTGTGAAATGGCACAAAGTTTTTGCTAAATTTTGTGAAATTCCAAAGAACTTCAGTGCGTTTCAATTGACCCAAAATTTGCATGAAAGTTGAAATAGTACAAAAAGTATAAAAGTTGAAATTACAAAAAAACATACAGCAGAATTTTCCAGAAAAAGCTGAACGTTTTCGACATATAAATAGTTAAAATCAGTTGAAATATGATGGAATAAGATGGAACAACAATCAAGAGAAAAAATATCTTAAGAACTGAGAATGCTTGAATTCTCATTTAATTTATAGTTAAACTCCCTTCCTACCTGCTCATGCAGCTAGCACACAGGCCGTAAGGCAGCCCGTTGACGTCCAGCTTCACCAGATCCCCTTTATTTTTGAATTCCTTCAAGCAGAAGGCGCATTTGTAGAGCTTGTGCTGCTGCAGTTGCCCATTGGGGGACGAGGAGGCCGAGCCGTTGCCCGCGCCCGCTCCGCCGTTGCCGCCTCCGGCTCCCCCCAGCGCCGAGCCGGAGGAGAGCTTCTGCATGTGGAAGGTGCCGTGGATCTTCAGCTCCAGCGTCGATGTGACGGTCTGCATGCAGACGACGCAGCGGAAGCCGGTGAGCGAGTTGCGAAGGTCGGGGTGCATCTGGCAGTGCTCTATGAACTCCTCCTCGCTCTGCAGGGGCATCTTGCAGATCCGACAGGTTCCCGTGTCCAGGCTTTTACTGTGGGTCACCTGGAGGAAGAGTTTACCCAGGAATTAACAGCATACAGATAGAAGGTCAGAAAACAGAAACTATTATTAGATTGGAGAAACCCAGGGTTGAAAGCTCAGACTGTACAGACTGAAGCTGAACTTGCTAGTTGTAGCAATAGCATTTGTTACATTTTCAGCTGCTGCCTCTCAGCATTCTTGATCTGCCATCAGTAAGGAAACAAACATTTACTGGACTGAAACACAGACCCAGAGCTGCAGATCAGTTTGTACCTTGTGTTCGGTGAGAGTCAGCAGAGACGGGAAGCGCTCCCCACATATGGGACACATGTAGTGTTTGGCGGGGCCGCGGTGCGTCTGAGCGTGCTCACGCAGCCCGCTCTCAGAGAAGAACGTCCTGGAGCAAACGTTGCACTTGTGGTTCCCTTTGATGAAATCTGCCTTCTTCTTCCTGGAGCCTGGAAAACAGAAGGAAAAAAAGGACGATCTGAAATCCACCCTGTGCAATAAATCAACAACAATATATATCGCAATAGACACAAGATCAATATCAATAGACAATACATGAGGTAGAATAAGCAATAGTTTCAAGGAAGGTTGGTAGAATCAACTAACTCGCACTCTCTTTGGTTACCTAGCAACTCACTCCTTTCTTTGATTGCCTAGCAACAACGTGTCATGAAAATAAAAAAACAATGGTGCAGTGTGAAAACGTTGGATAATAAAGGAAAGGGTACGCCACCAGTTAGGTGACATTTCAGTTATTTAATACAAAAATTTAACCAGTAATTATCGATATGGAATCATATGAAATGAATCAAGGATATTTCTTCTCTAATTTCTACTGCAAATGTCTTAATTCACTGGAAATAAAACAAAACTAACTTCTCTTATCTGTATAAATGAATGACTGACTTCAATCAAGCTCCGATGTCTTGTTGAAAAGTCACTTTTAAGATAGTTTTGTTCTATTTTAAGAGACTTTCACTACAAACTAAGCCAAAATGACGTCCAGCCCAGTTTTACCTGCGTCGTCTTCTCCCGGCCGGATGTTGTGGTCCCGCAGCCGGTGGTTCTGCAGCAGCGACTCCATGGTGTACGCCGCGCCGCAGATGTCGCAGGCGTACATGGGCTCAGAGTTGTCCAGCTCCTCCTCTCCGCCGCTCGCCTCATGACTGTTGGCCGTGTCTCCGGCCTGCGACGACCCCCCGCCCTTCAGCAGGATGTTCTGCAGGTCGGCCTGTTCGGCGGCCGCCACCGTCGCTCTCTCTGCTGCTGCCGCAGCTGCCGCGCCGCCGCTTCCTGCTCCTCCCCGCTTGGAAGTCTGAGCCAGGCCGTTGGGCGTCCCGTTCTGACTCCCGCTGCTGCCGGTGCCACCGCCGTTGCTGCCGTCGAAGATGCAGTGCTTCTCCCGCAGGTGTCTCTCGAGCAGCGAGATGGCGTGGAAAGCTTTGCCGCAGAAGCGACAGGTGAACTTCTTGCTGTGGGTGGTGATGTGACACTGGAGCTCCACTTCTGTTCCAAACGTTTCCCCACAGAAGATGCACTTCCGAGGCTTCAGCCCTGCAGGAAGAAACATCTCGTTAACGTCAAAACTATGATAACTGTGCTGTTACGTTTTTTTTTCTCTCCTCTCAGCCCAAGATGGGAAAGATTTCAGAATCCAGAGTGTTACACTTTCTTGTACAGGTTAGGATGGGTCTATGGTCTATATAAAACATGTTCATTATAATTTTTGTACGAAATTATTCTTAGATAATGAGCCATTCTACTCAGTTCTGCATATTTTGAGCTCCTTTAGGGCGTCTGTCACTTTAAATCCCAATTAAGCTGCTGCTGGTTAGGCCGCCAAACTCAATGTTTACACTCACATGTGAAAATGGCTGCAGGCAGAAGTGCAAATATACAACCGTAAATTTTTGAAAAGCAGAAGTGGAGCCTCCAGGACAACCAACAAGAATGCAGAAAGTGGTTTCTGGATAATAAGTCAACAACAAAACACGCCTTTTCCAGCAGCCGTTGTACATCGGTAAAACTAGCTGACCAAATGTGCTGGAGCTCCACTTGCGTTGCTAGGTAACAGTCCAGTGCCTGTCAAATGTGGCTTGACATCAACTGATCATTTTCAGGACACTAAAAAACAGGGACTTATTCCCAAAAAACGGCTTTTTAAATACTTGGGCTGTTTGTAGAAGCAGTTGAGACCCAAATGCAAATGTAAATTTTACATAATAGATCCACTTTAGCACATTAATATCTAAAGTGTTTACTTTAACTCTGACTGTTAATTACATTTTCAGCTCATTCTCTCATCTCTGGCTTGTCTGCCAGTAACACAAGACACTTTGGCTTAATGTAGGAAATATATCTTGTTCCACTTGCAAGTTATTTCAATTACTTTTTTTTATCAAAGTTAAGGAATTATTGACTTAAAACAAACTCCTATATTGTGCAGAAAAGTTACTTGGAAGTTGGTTTTGTCTTACTTCAGGTGTGATAAGATATTTTCACTAGAAACTTGAGCAAAAACAGTTTCATGCAGAGCTGGAAGGTGAAGTAGTAAGGCTGCAAATATGAGCTTCTCTTAGAACAACCAAGGTCTTCATAAATCTGACTGCCTCACACTGCCCTCTACTTCACACCTACTCGTCATTTCGGCTCCTTTAGCGGCTAAAGGTAGTAACTTTAACCTCTCTTGATGCATCAGGTGGTATGAATCCCAGTTTTTGTCTTCTTAAAGGGTTGAATATAAAAATATGGCCAAAAATACTAAAATAAGTGTGAGGGTAAAAGTGAAACAGAGAAAATGTGTGGAGGGATGTGAATGTACCTGCGAGTCCTCCTGGAAGGCCTGACCTTTGACCCAGGTGGTTATGTTTGACATGGAGCTGAAGGTCTGCCTCCTTCCTGAAGTCCCAGGCACAAGCTGTGCAGCGAAACAGCTTCTTCTCGTTGCTGTGTTTCACAGCCAAATGCACCTGGAAGACAGGAGGACATAAATCCATGGGTTTTTATTTTAAATTTCCACCTTTTCCTCAAATTTTGAAACATAAATACAAAAGTGGAGCAGCAGATTTACAGAGGAAAGGATTTTATGGCTGGATACTTAACAAATTCGATATGAAACTTAGATCAAATGTTTCACTGGACTTTTCCAGACTGTTTTTCTTGACATGCATTGGTTTAGTTTATTGAAAATAGAAACAATGTGCAAAAAACACTAATAAAAGATGCTTTGTGTCAGATTTAGTTTAGCTTGTTTCCATCTTTAGTCCAGGACTAGATGAGTGAATAAAGCATCATGAGATATACAATGTAAGTACACATAAAGCCTGGATACAATCAATGTAAAATAACATGAAATTACAACAATATCAACAGTACAGACTCTGTAAAAAAAAATGGCAGCAGTGTAACACTGATGGATGCAAGCTGCCATTAAAAACTAAAGAAAAATAAACTTTTTCACGTGTGATTTTAATTACATTTCATTTTTAGAATAGGAATAAAGAATAGAAATAAAGCTGATGTTTGTTTTTTTAATCTACATCTTTTAGGGTTTGGTTATAGAAAGACTTTCGAGGTTTTATTGTCGTCTCATTAGCATGAGTCCAGCGGCCATGTTGTGCAGGGCAGTGTGTGGTTTACCTGTATGGAGACTTTGGAGTCAAAGACTTCCTGGCAGAGGGTGCAGTGATACAGGACGAAGGTGTGCATGTCCAGCAGGTGTTTCTGCAGGTCGTCCACAGAGGAGAATTGCTTGTCACAGCTTTCACACACGTACTGCGTCGACGTGGTGGTGTAATGCACCGTGAGGTGCTGCAGCAACGCGTCCTGCGTCTCGAAGTCTTCTTTGTTGCACTGCGGGCAGGACTGGCGCCTCAGCAGCATCTCCAGGTGAGACTTCAGATGCACCTGGAAACCCTCGAAACTGGAAAATCGGAGGTCGCACTGGTTGCAGGGATAATCGCCGTTGCTTCCCAGGGATGGGGTGGAGTCACCGCCCAGGCGGTGGCGTTTGGGAGAGGAGATCTCCACGTCGGAGGAGGCTGGGCTGAGGTCAGCCACCTTTGCCTGACGTTTGTTGTTAGCCAGCGGGATGTTCTTGTGGTTCTCCTTGATGTGCTTGGTGAGCTTGAGGAGTGAGCCGAAGATGGGAGAATTGGTGCAGTAAGGGCAGGAATAGACCTGGACATGGAAAATACATTTTCATAAAAATCAGCATTCACCGTTAGTCCCCAACGGTGAATGCTGCGTCCCTGTGGAGGGAGAGAGGAAATGGAGAAAGATATGCAGAGCAGGAGGAAGACAAACAAGCACACTCCTTAAATCACAATTAGATTTGAAGGCTTGTTTTTAGAGCTGTGTAGAAATCTAGAGTCATTTTTAAACTCCTTTCCCTTCCAAAGTGTCAGTAATCTTTAAAGTGGGCTTGACCTTTAAGTTCAGGCTTTTGTGTTAATTAAGCCACTTGACTCTGATTGATGAGTCACTCTCGGTTCTGAACTGAAGGAAGCACAATTTGTTCACATTTCTTTAATTAAACCTATGAAAACAAAATAGGTTTAATCAACACTTTGATCGACAGAAAAAAGTTATTTAGAAATAACCTTGTACATCCTAAAACTAAATAAACAGATTAACTAATCCACTATTTCAACTAAATTCTTAAAAACGTGCTTATAATAGACAAAGGAGCAGCTAAAGAACACAAAGTTAGCAAAAATGCAAATGATAGCACATCGTAAAAACACAAAATCTTACAAAGTATTGTTGGTCATTATAAGACAAAACTAACTTACAAGCTGCTTTTCAGCAGGATGCAGAAGCTTGTTTTAATTAGTTACTTAAAATTAAGAAAAAATAAAAAAGCACTATTTAAACTGACTTCTAATTATTTCACTTATTGTAAAACTTTTTGTTCTATGCTAGCTAGTGTTAAATAAAATAAGCTAACACCAGGTTAGCTTACTTTGGTAAGCCTCATGTTAGCTAGTGTAAACTAACATGAGGCTAGCTTACTCATGTTAGCTTACCAACATAAATAGGCTAACTCAAGTTAGCTTACTTATAAGTTAGCTTACTTTAGCTTACGCAAGCTAACTTAAACTTACTCAGGAATAAGTTCTAGCTGAGCTCAAATCAAACTTTACTACATTTACTACAACAGATAAACTCAAGTTTGGCATTATAGATGAAAAACAAAAAACAACAACAAACAAAAACCGAGAATTAAAGTAGTGGGAGATTTTCTTATTTGTTTTGATTCTCACCTCCATGAAGGACTGAGACGCAGCCTGGAGGACGGGGGACTCCAGCTTGGCCACGGCTCCTCCAGACGCCGTCCCGCCTCCTGTAGCTGAGGTGCAGTGCGTCTGCTGGATGTGCTCCGTCAGCGAGGACTCTGTCAGGAACCCCATGGAGCACTGGTTGCAGAAGAAGGCGTGGTTCCCCTCTGGAAGAGAGACGGCACGTTACAATCTAATGTCAGAAATCAGTTTTTATCTTTCAATACTTCAGCAAAAAATAATAAATCTGCGGAGACTATCTTAACCATTCTCATTTTACAAAAGTCAAATTCCAAATATTTATTCTATTTTATAGGATTATGCAAAGGATTTGTATACTTATAAACCTTAGATGTGTAAATATGTATAATGTGTGACATATTTTTTAGAAAACCATTAGGGAGATTATTATTATTCATTTTCTTTCTTATAAATATAATGAAAAACATAAAAATCTTTTTATTTGCTAAAGTTGCTGTCTTTTTTTCATTTTAACTAGCTTTGTATTATTTTTAATATTATTATTTTACTTATTTATTTTCATTCCTTATTTAATAAGCATCGTCGCCTTCCTACTCTTTTTCGAATTGAACATAGAAACTTAGCTATTTTATGTTTGTTTATTATTATGATTTTCTTCATTTTTTTTTCTTTATTTGTTTGAAATAAATATTTTATTTCATTTTTCTTCTAATAAATACATTGAAACGCATATAAATATGTTTAATTTGCCAAAGTCAGTCTTTATTAAAAATTGTAATTAGCTTTCATATGTTTTATCCTATTTTATTTTATTTTTTTTTAATTCCTTTTTTGACTTATTTTAAGTGGCAGCTATAAATAAACATTATTTTTGGGAGGAGGTGATTGGTCAGACTCAGCCTCAGTAATACTGTCAGATATTTTAGCTTCAGAGTGAGCAGACCTAGCGTGGTGGATCCTGCCATGATGCCCCCAGGCAGGCAGTGGGACACTCGGATGTGCTCCTGCAGGGAGTTGATGTCTCCAAACATGTCCGGACAATAGTTGCAGTGAAACGCCGTGACGTTTGTGAACTGGAGCAGAGGGAAAGCCGCTGCCGCCGCCGCCGAGCCGACGCTCCCGCCGCTGGCGCGGTGGGCCTTTCGCACATGCTCGTTGAGGTTGTAGAGCGTGGGCAGGGTTTCCAGGCAGAGCTGACAGGTGTGGCTCTGCTGCGGCTTGTCTGCATGGATGGTCTTCAGATGGATCTCCAACACGGCCAGGCTGTGGAAGTCTCTCTTTGAGCAGTACGGGCACGAATACGTCACCTTAGTCCAACTCCCTCCTGAGCCTGCAGAAACAAGAGCTAGACATTAACACTGGCAATCAATGGCAGGAAAATGTTTCTCCGCAATAATTTACCATTAAATTAAATTAAATTGGGGTTTTTACAGGTATGCATGAGCAGTCAGTATCTTATCTGCACTTAATTCAGTTTTAATTGCTAAAACAATCAGTCAAGTTTATTTGTACAGCAAATTTCAGCTGCAAGGCAGTTCAAAGTGCTTCACGTCATAGAAACATAAAAAAATCAACAATTGAAACATAAAATGTTTCCATGTGTCGTCATTACAGATCAAAATGTTGATTAATGTTTCATTGATTATGTTTCAAAAACTTTAAACAGGTGGGTTTGTTGTTTAGATCTATAGGAGCTCAGTGTTTCAGCTGTTCTGCAGTTTTCTGGAAGTTTGTTCCAGATTTGTGGTGCATAGAAGCTGAATGCTGCTTCTCCACATTTGGTTCTGGTTCTGGGGATGCAGAGCAGTACCAGAACCAGAAGACCTGAGAGATCTGGAAGGTTAATACAACAACAGTAGATCTTTAATATTTTTATTAACCCGTTCAGTGAATTATAAATTAACAACAGGATTTTAAAGTCTATTATCTCATTGGAAGGACTGTAAATGTGCTCGATCTTCCTGGTTTAAGTCAGAAAGCCAGCAGCAGCGTTCTGGATCAAATCCAGGTGGAGGACTGATTTTTTAGGCAGACCCGTGAGGGGGCTGATGGTACCAGTACCTTGATGGGCTAGACTAATCGCTCCGTCCTCCCCGGAGTCTCCGCCTCTCCTGCGACCTCTTTCGCTGCTCTGGCTGTGCTTCAGGGTGGAGTCAGGAGTGGAGCCTCTCTCCAGGCTGGCGCTGGAGTCTGGCGTAGCAGAGCTCATGGAAGCCACGCTTCCGAGCGGCGGATCGGGACTCGCGGCGCTGTGGTTGGACGAGTCGGGTTGGCGGTGGCTGTCCAGGTGGCAGTAGACGTCCTCCACCGACGGGAACTGCTCTGAGCAGACCGGACATCTGGGAGGGGAAGGAGAACCACAGTGAGCTCCAGCTGCAGCGATCCTCTGATCAGGAGCATTCAGGACACGCAACGCCGCCGTTACTTGTGCTTCCGGTTGGCGTGCTGCGTTTCGATATGCGTGAGCAGCGACGCCTCGTCCAGGAAGATCTCCGGACAGTGGATGCACTGCAGGTCGGCCCGGTCGGACAGCTGCGGGTGTCGAGTCAGAACGTGCTTCTCCAGCTCGTCCGTCTGGCTGAACGTCTCTTCGCAGTAATCGCACATGTACAGGTCCTGGTCCAGGTCCACGTCTCCACCCGTCCCCTTCTTCCCGCCGTCCTTCTCGCTCCGCAGCGCCAGATGCTCTCTGTTCTTACGGTGAGCCTGCAAGGTCCGAACGTTTTAACACACTCATCTGTTAGCTTTGGACATGCACCGACCTGATATTAATATCTGTATCGGTACCGATGCCGTTGTTTTTCAAAACGGTAGCGGCCAATATTAAACCTCAAATATCGGTATCAGAAGTGAAAAAAGTGGATCGGTGCATCCCTAGAGAAAATGATAAAGAGCTGTTTACCTGCATGTGGCTCTGCAGCGATGAGGTGGAAGAGAAGCCACGTTTGCACACTGAGCATTTAAATGGTTTGCTGGAGCTGCAGAGGAAAAATCGATAAGCCACAAATCTGATTGAAGAAACAGAAATACAAATTATTTTTAGAGATTTTTAATGCTACTACCTGTGTGTCTTAAGATGGATCTTCAGGTGATCGGAGCGAGAAAACGCAGCTTCACATTCCTGGCAGCTATACTTCTTATCACCTGCAGGGGATAAAACTAAAGATGAAAACATATCCGTTTATGTTTAAGAAAACAAAAAAACATTAAAGAGGAGGTTTTTAATTCTGATTCTTACTACAAGGCTGCTTAAGCATAATTCATAAAATCTGACTTATTAACAATCTGTTCAACAATCTGGAGATAATTCAGGCTCAGTGATTTCTGTAAAGAAAGACTTCAGTTCTGGGAAACAAGTGGAGAATTGTAGTTTAATAAATCTGTTCCCAGTAACTCTAATACTTGATTGGATCTTTTCCGTCATCAGGTGGCCTCTCAGTCCACCTGATGACGAATCTTCAGCCAATAAGAGAAGAGAACCAGGATGAGGGAGTAATGACCTGCAGAGACGTTTGAACGAACCTGTGTGGAGCTTCACATGGCGGTCTCTGCTCCTCTTGTGTTTAAACAGGCGGCTGCAGAACGTGCACTTGAAAGGCAGCTTGTCGCTGTGGATCTGCTCGTGTCGCTTCAGGTAGCTCAGGCGGCTGAAAGCGGACAGAATCAGGTGTTATTTCAGCTCCTAGCTAACATAAACCTGAACACTGAATCTACATCTTCCTACTTAATTTGGAAAACCAGTAAAGCCTTTCAGTAGATTTCTATAAATCAATCCCTCCAGTTTTTTGCGATGCCTTTATCACAAAAATTCACCAAAAATCAACAAATCTAAAGCATAATTTTGAGTTTATTGCAAATTTTCTGCAGAAATAGTCAAAAACATTTCAATTAAGTGATGCTGCCTCCCACCCACAGGTGGCAGTGTTACTTACTTTTACTAACACTGTTGCCTCAGCCTAACTTGATGAAAATTGTTTCATAACTCAACTCTGCTGTGAACTTCACGATAAACTCTAATAACGTTCACAGAACAGCTGTTTACAGAAGAGGATTAGAGACACTGGAAAAAATTCTGATAAATCTCAGAATTGTCACTTTAACCTCAGATTTCTTTTTTTTTTTTCCATCAGAATTCTAGAATTAGTTTCAGAATTCTCAAGCTAAAGTCAGAACTCTGAGAATAACGTCTGAATTTGCTCTGTGTTCGGAGATTCAAGTGAAAATTCTGATTATTTCTCAGAATTCTGACTTAAATCTTCTGAATGAAAAGTAAAAATTCTGAAAAAAAAAAGACAAAATTCTGAGATTAAGTTCAAGTTTTTTTTTCAAAAATTCTCAGACTACTGAGATTAAAGTATATTTTTTTAATTCTTTCTATAATCTCAGAATTCTGACTTTTTTCCCCAGAATTTTTGCTTTTGATTTCAAAAGATGAAGGTCTGATTTAGTTTTTTCCTCCAGTGTCCCTGATTCTCTTCCTCAGCTGTACATATATTTACACTTGATTTCCTTTAGGGGTATCCAAGTAATCAGGGCTGCAAGCAAATTCACACCTAGTTTATTTGTATGTTTTTTAAGCAGATAAACTGAATATATATAATTATTATGAGTTTATCTGTCAGATTAAATCCCGGTAAAATCCATTACACGTCATTAAATGTGCTAGAAGTTGAAGGGGTGTAGATGCTTCTGCGCGGCAGAACAAGGGCGTGAGTGTTGAAGAATGACAGAAGGAGGTGAGCTCGGCAGAACGATTAATACAGGGAATAATAATGATGATGACTCTGGAGTGTGTGTAAGACAGCTGTTCTTAAAATGGCTCTTGACTGAGTCTCCGGAGACGCTGGTGAGAAATGTATTCACCTCATTCCCTTTACTGTTGCCTTAGCGTTCCACTTTATTATGGAAATAACAGCGGGGCGGCTGCAGCTTATTTATGAGCACCCAGATATTCATAAGTGGGATCCAGATGTGGAGGAGATACCTGAAGGATTTGTCACAGAACTGGCAGGGGTACGGCAGGCCGGCGCCGCCCTCCTCCTCGCCGCCGGTGGCCATGCCCAGGTCGCAGCAGCCGTCGGGCATCTGGGAGGGCGACGCCACGTCCTTGCTGGAGGGCGAGGAGGGCACCCAGGACAGTCCGGCGGGGTCATCGTCGCCATCTAGAGGAAAGGAAGGAGAGGGAGGCGCATTTTAACTCACAGCTGCAGGATCGTTAAAAAAAAGGGGAAAAGTGAGGGTAAAGCAGGGCGAAGTGGGATGATTAAGGAGAAGTCTTATGTTTCTTGGATGGCAAAAGGGAGAAGCCTGTGGGAGTTCATAGGAGGATATAATCAAAAAATAAACACATTTATCCTAGTCACACACAAACATTCATACATAAATATACATAAAAAAATGAGGATGGCAGAGAGAAACAGAGGCAGAGAAAGAGAGGGAGAGAGATGCGCTCCTGCAGTGGCAACATCTAAATAGAAAGCTCCAAGAACTATGTATCCCCACCGGAGCCCGGAAATAAGGACAGAGTGTATTTTCTCTCCCTTCATCCTCCCTCTGCAGCCATCCCTCGCTCCATCCCTCCCTTCCGTCCCCGAGGACCACAGATCTGCCTCATCATATTTTCATTAGGGCCTTGGCAGATTGAAACGTCAGAAAAACGATTAGGAGATGAGGAGAACAGAGCGGAAAGATGGCGATACTCGCTCCCTTTATCTGTCAGACATACCAGATTATGCACTGCTCTTTTTTTGCCTCTCTTTCTCTCTCTTTCTCTCTCTCCCCCCCTCCGGCGTAGTCGTGCACGAAGGCGACAGAAAGGCCACCGCTCCTTTAATAGACACTTCAGAATGGATTGGATGCAACAAAAGAGCGGACTGAATTATGCTTGATATTGTTCTGTTGCTCTTTGTGTGCTCCGCAGCAGAGCGGCGAAGATATTTAACGTTTGCCTGGAAAATGTAAAGGAGAGCGGCGCCTGCGTTATCTGAGAGTCGCATCAGTGAAGCCAGAAAACAAATAAAAAAAGGGGGAAACGCTGGAGAGGCATAACGGAGAAAGGAGGAAATGTCAGATTAGACAGAAGAGAAGCAGAGAGCACTGCAAAAACACAAAATCTAACCAAGAATTTTTGTCTAAATTCTACTGCTAATATTTTATTACACAAGAAAAAAAATACCTAGAAGTCTTTTTTCAGCAAGATATAAGAGCTTCTAGGTCAATAATCCCATAAAAAATTACTTGACATAAGTGAAATAATCTGCCAGCGGAACAAGACATTTTGCCATATTACATTTTATAATATTGGCAGATTATTTTACTTATAACTAATACTTTTTTATCAATAATTTGGGATCATTGACAATCTTCTATATCTTGCAGAAAATTTGCTTTGTCTTATGTCAAGTGTACTAAATATTTTAAAACTGCAAAAACACAAAATCTTGCCAAGTATTTTTATTTAGTTTCTAGAGCAAACATCTTATTGCACTAAGAAAAAAATAACTAATAAGTAACTTTTCAGCAAGATATATGGTTTTAAGAAAATAATTCCTTAATATTAATAAAATATGCACCAATTATGACGGCAGATTATTTCACTGATAATGTTTTTCTTCAATATTGAGAAATTACTGACTTAAGCTTCTATATCTTGCTAAAACGTTAATTGTAGGTTATTTTTTATCTTATTTCAAGTGTACTGCGATAGCTGAACTAAAACCGGATCAAAAATATTTGGTAAGATTTTGTGTTTTCGCAGTGAAGTTTCAGTGGAAGCTGCATCACAGCGTGCAGAAAGGCGACGAAAACAGATTTGTTTGATTAAAATATAGTGGGTGAAATGAAGGCACTGAGATGAGCAAATATAACTCTGCAGAGAGCACTGAGCTCAAAAATCAGACTAAAGGAACACAAACATGAAGCCTTAAAGCTCTGAAATAAATTCACTGACTTAAGAAAACATCTAAACATGGAGGTGGAGGGCTGATGATGGGGGCGTGCTTGGACTCCAGTCACTAAATCAACATTAAAGGTGACCATTAGGCTTCCTTAAACAGCTTAGGATAGGCCATGGTCTATATAAAACATGTTCATTAAAGTTTTTACACAAAGTCATTCTTCAATAGGGAGATTCCAGCCTGCTCAGTTCTGCTCGTTATGAGCCGAACTGACAAACAAACTCCTGCTGGCCACACCTTTCAACTCAACGTTTACTCTCACGAGTGAAAATGGCTGCAAACAGATGCACAACTATACAACCACACATATTTGAAAAGTGGAGACTCCTGCACAGTCGAGAAGAATGCAAAAAGTGGTGGAAAGTCAACAATAAAACGATTGTCATGTCCAGCAGCCATTGTACAGCGGTAAAACCAACTGACCAAATGAGCTGGCTCTCTGCTGCGGTTGCTAGGTGACGGGCAGGAACTCTGTTGTGGTTGCTAGGTGATGGGCAGGAACTCTGTTGTGGTTGCTAGGGGACGGGCAGGAACTCTGTTGTGGTTGCTAGGGGACGGGCAGTTTCCATCAATTGTAACTCCACATTCGGAAAGTTTTTGAAACAACTCATTGTCCAGGCACCAAAAAACATGAACTTATTGCCAAAAAAATTGCTGGGTGTTTTTATTAAGTGCTTGAAAACTTAAAAACAGTAGAGACAAAATGTAAGTATGAAAACATGCAAAATATGAATAGATCCCCTTTAATTAAACAGGAATCTAGCAAAACATTATGACCACCTGCCTGCTACTGTGCTGATTGTCTTTTCGACGCCAAAACAGCAAAGTTCGGGATCGGTGTAGAAACCGGCACCAAAACGTAAGGAGCTGTCGCTAATTTCTTTTAAAGAAATAAAATCACCTTTGAGGCAAAGAGAAGCCATCTGTATAAGAGCTGATTGACCCAAACTAGGTCAACAAGATAAATACAAAATACAACAGAAAATCTGCAACAAAGAAAAAGAAAATCCAGGTGGTGCAATGGCCCAGTCAAATCCAGAGCTTAACCTTACCTTCAGAAAGAAATCTGATGTTTAAAGTGCAAATATAAAAAAACTGTAAGTTAGTTTTAACTTACAAGTAACTTACAAGTAACGTTTCAGCTAAATATTAGCCTGTTTTAAGCTAAACAAGCTAATATATTTTCCCTTTTTGCTATTGTTGAAAAAAATTCCAGTTAAAAGTGAAATAATCTGCCAGCGGAACAAGACATTTTGCCAGGCCTTTCTAAAATAATGGCATAAGTCTTTTTTGTGCCAAAAGTGATTAGTTTTGTTTAAATCATCTTTTTGTCTAAATGACTTAGGATTTATTTTAGGAAGGTGACAACATGGAAAAATGTCTCATTCCTCTCACAGGACTTTTTCAACAATATTAAGGGACTGTTGAGTTAAAACAAGATTTAGTACACTTAAAATAAAACAAACTATGATATTTTCATTATAAAACTGGATCAAAAATACTTGGTAAGATTTTGTGTTTTTGCAGTGTACGTATGAAATAATCTGCAAGTAGAACAAGACATTTTTCCCGTTATTTCACTTAAAGCTAGTACTTTTTTAAATCTATATTATTAAGGAATTATTGACCGAAAACAAGTTCCTATATCTTGCTGAAAAGTTACTTGTCAGTAAACTTGAAATAACATAAAACTTAAGATATTTGCACTAGAAACTAGAGCAAAAATACTTGGTAAGATTTAGTGTTTTTGCAGTGAAGCGATAAATTTGAACAGCTGCAACAAAGTGAAACCCATAAATGAAGCATCTGCACAGAGAAAAGCCGGCGTAACAGTAAAAAATGTCTATAAAAGGTCGATCCAGACACCCCCTGCTGGCTGCATGACAAGGTGGAAGTGTTTAAACTCCAACTGACTCAAACAGAAGGAATAAAATCCGAAATTCCTAAAGATGGGACACAAGAAGAGAGAAATCTGGACCGTTACGGGAAGCTCAAGGTTCTCCGAGGTGGGAAAATGGGGTGAAGAGGCAGCAGAGTCGGCCTGCAGAGATTTGGGGGAGTGTGGGTTGGTGGGTTGGAGGGGAGGGAGATTAGCTTCATTAAAGAGGCCTAATCCTCTGACTAGCGTGGCTGGCGCTAAAATGGAGGATCACACGGCTTTTTAACGGCGCCTTTGTCGGTCGGCCGCGAGGGGACCTGGCAAGACAAGGCCGGACGGCAAACTGGGAGACACTGGAGGACCGGGAGGGGAGGCGGGAAAAAGCTCAATGAAAAGTTAAATTAGAGAAGGGTCCTCCAGGAGGAGCGCTGATGGATGGGTTAGCAGGAGAAAGTGTTGGAAAAATGAAGCTCTGTCCCCCCTCCTCATCCTGTTTCTGTTCCTCTGAAAACTCGACCGCTCCCTTCCCTCTTCATCTTCTTCCCTCCCTCCGTCATCTTTCATGCTGCTACTCATTACAGCGTCCACGTCGCGCCCTCCGTATCGCCACGTCTCCGGCAGTTTCTGGCCTTCACCTCCGTTGTCTCGGCCTGGATGGGACCGAGGGAGGGGGGGAGAAAAGAGGAGACGAGGGAAAGAGGGGGAGACGCTCCAGATGGACGGACTCTGAACTCGGGAAAAAGAGGGAAAGATGAGGGGGGGATGAAAGAGGGAGAGGAGGAGAGAGCCAGGGGTCGGGGATAAAAAAGATTGGACCGCCTGCGTCTACCTGAAACAACACACACACACACACACACACAGAGTCTCTAATAGGCGAGACAGCGAGGCAACACGTGGAGGAAACAGCCTCACAAACGCTGATCAGTCGCTCTTTTAGCTCCACCTGCCATAACGTCAAAACCCGACACATTTTGTCGTATTGAACTCAGAACCTCCAGCGACTTTTACCAAGATTTTATCAGCTACAACAAAACAAAGTTGTGCATCTTTGGAAAATAGAAGAAATATTGAGATTTAGTCCGTTTTCATCCATCTCCAGTCCGTCTGTGTAGAAAGTCTGGTTCGTTTGGGGAAGTGTGAATGCTAATCGAACTATAATGTGATGGGAATCTGTATGTGAACGCCAATCAGAGTGGAAACCACTACTAACGTAGGAAGTGGACTACAGCGCAGGGCATTCTGGGTAAACAGAACCAAACCCAAACCCGTTAACCTAGTGGGAGAATTGACTTGTTTTCTACCAAAGACGAAAGAGAAACCCTGCAATCCCTCAAATCTGATGCCACTCCATTTTGTTTAAGGAAACCCACTGTGTCTTCATCAGATGTTTTCACTTCCTTCAGTTGTTCTTGGTGCGGCGCCCCCACAGGCAAGGAGGGGAAAAGGTTTTTTCAATTAGTTTCATCTCAATTAGATTCATTTGACAGTGCAGTGTGAAAGAAAACCACAGCAGCTGAAAATGTAGCAAATGTTGAAATTAAACAAGACTTGGAAACACTGAATCACACCCTATTGGACTCTGGTTATTAATTTAATATAACGTTAAAAGTAATGATGCAAATGCATGCATCCCCTTTCCAATAATGCACTACCTAAAACCCATAAAAATACACTCTGTTTTTTTTTTGTAATGTGACAAAATGGGGAAATATTCCAGGTATTTGAATACATTTTCCAGGCAAGGTAGAAGCTTCAAAAACAGATATGCTCAGGATTGTATCGCCTCTCTGAGTTTGCCTGAGTGCCGGTCTGAAGCTGAACATCAGGAAAGCATTGTCTGCAAAGCGCCTGGAATGGAAACACCGTCTATCTATGTCATGTTTCCTCTCTGTTGCTTTGATGTTTGAATCAAAGGAGCTCAGCTGGTTGCAGCAAAAAGGCTTTCCCGTCCCAGAGCTGCTGCTACAAGAGTTAAAACTGCCGACAACCTGCAGCTATGTGCTGCAACATCTCAATTAACAACCTAAACGAAGAGCACTGTAAACGTGCAATGAACCACTACGAAGATTAAGCTGAAATTTTAGGTTACAGCTAACCCTCTGCTGTTTTAAAGGCATCATGTCTGATCTTATTTTAATCCTCCTCCTCCGCGCCTGATCCATCCAACTCTCTGTCCCACCTTTCTGCTTGGCCCTCGGCCCAGACGGGCACCTTTCCCTGAAAGACCCCTGCTGACCTTCCATCCCTCCGTTCACCAGAGCCTCATCCCTCCTTCCCTCTGCTCCCCAGGCTCCCTCCGATGGCCCCAGGCTGCCCCAGGCGTGCACACATGCAGCCCCAGACTCGCCACAGGGGGCAGAAAAACAACTTCCACCCTTGGCTTCATTCTGGCTTTCACTGTTTTGCACAGACTTGCACATGCAAACATGTAAAAGGGGGCAATTTAATGTTCTATACTGAATAAAAAGGGATAAAGTATCCATATAGTCCCTCCTTCTGTTGAGCTTCATGCTGAAAAGCCTCCTTAATATATCGTGAAATTACAGCTCTTTGAATTTAAATAGCTGCTACTGGAAATCTTTATTTCTAAGAGAGTGTTTGATGGCTCTTATTTCCGTTTGATGCAAAATAACAAAGGAGATGTAACCAAAGTCATCTCCCACCAGTGACAATAAATGACAGGAATAATGAGCCACCCATCGGCTCTCGTTGCACCGAAACACTCCAAGGTTTTTTCCAAATGCTGCACACAGAGAACAGACAAGAAAACAGAAGAATGATCCCTACCTGGCCGACTGATTACCATGAGTTCACATGGCAACCAGAAAGCTAAAAGCAGCTTATTGGTTGCCATGCATAATGAAACCGGCGCAGTAGGACGGCTTCTTTGACAAGTCGCATTGTTTGGCTGAAACTACCTGTTGTGTCGTCTCTCTGCTGCTGCAGAGGGATGCGAATTCATTCTGCTGCAGAATCCATATGAAGAACAACGTACAGAATCAGACTCATCTTACATCAGACATCCTAACAGAGCGCTTCGCTCTCAGGCTGCAGGTTTACTGCTGGTTTCTAAAAGTAGATCCTTTAGTTATCAGCTCCCAGTTTCAGTCAGTGAGGAAGAAACCCTGTCTAATTTTAAGACTACACTATAAAAACACAAAATGTTCCCAAGTTTTCAAGTAAAAATCTAGTAGAAAACTTGAAATAAAACCAAACTAACTTTCAAGTAGCTTTTCAGCAAGATTTAGGAGCTGGCTGTAAGTCAATAACTACTTAATATTGATCAAAATGAAAAAGTACTAGTTTCGTGTAAGTCTGATTATTTTGCTAATAAGACATTTTTCCAAGTTTTAAGTTAAATAATCTGCCAGTGGAACTTTTTTTTTCATCAATATTAAGGAACTAATGACTTGAAACAAGCTCTTATATCTTGCTTAAACGTGTAAGTTAGTTTTTCTGATTTCAATTGTTCCAAGTCATTTGTACTAGAAAACTAGACAATCAAGACATGGTAAGATTTTGTGATTTTGCAGTGCAGGCTTAAACTTTCCTTTTCAAGAAAGCATATAGTTAAGATTTGCTTAGCAAATCCTGAGATACTGCAGTTATAAAAACTTTAAACTACTTTGAATAATAAATTGTTCTGTTTGATATCTAGGATCAACTGGAATGTAAATGATTGAACTGAAATTAACTGAACTTTTTTTGTAAAGAGCATTGAATTGGCTCTATATAAGTAAATGGAGTTGAAGCCCAGTGAATGGTTTCGAATGCATGCAACATGCATTCACAGTGAAGTTGAAACGGTTCACAAACACGACTCTGGAGGACTCCAGAATCCTCCGCTGCAGCTCAGACGGGAGGCAGTCCATTGGGAAAAGTGCAGGAAAAATAAATAAGTGAGAGATCAGCGATGCGGCAGGCTGGCCGGGGCCCGGGCCCTCGAGGAGGCGAACACATGCATTGGTACACTCTGTGCAGACTGCAGGGACCCTCACCTCCTGCCCTGGGAATGGGTCCGGCTGCTTTTGGGCGCCAACTGCACCATATGGCTGGAGTGGGTTTGTGTGTGCGGGCAAAATTTGTTGGAGGGCAGAAGGTTAGGGGCAGGGGGCTAAGGATGGGGGTGGGCAGACAGATGACAAGTTTGTCCTGACATATCAAAATTAAACCAAAAAAAAAAACAAAAACAAAAGTTTTAACAAGGAAGAGAACACGAGAATCTGCAAAATCGGTTTTAAAACCTGCAACAATTAGTGCAAATACCTGAGTACACTTAAAATAAGACTAACTTTTCAGTGAGAAATAGGAGCCTGTTTTAAGACAATAAATGTTTTATATTGATAAAAAAGTTCAATTGGCAGATTATTTTCCTTATGACATTTTTCCTGCTTTACAAGTGAAATAATCTGCCAGGGAAAATTTTATTTTTTCATCAATATTAGGGATTATTGACATAAACAGAAGTGTTAAACTCATTTTGGTTTTGGGGCAAATCAAGATCATAAAGGCTCTTAAAGGGCCGGTTGTGCCAGAATGCATTGATAAAACCTGTTCAAAAAACTGTTAAATTATCAAAGCATCCTTAAAATTAAAATATTTTATTGAAAATCTTTTCAGTCCCTCCAGAATTTCATTATTCTTTTAGTAATCTTTTGCAAAAAAAAAAATCCAAGTGTTTGTGGCACTAATTCGGAAATATTTGCAATACTTGCTCTAATTTATGGCAGTAAATGTGACTTTTTATTACGCGCTGTATAGATCATGGACTATAATCTGACATCAATTATGTCTGAAGCAGCTGTTTAGTACAAGCGAGAAAGTTTGGACAATTTTTGAAAAAAATGTGCAATAAAGTCCCAATTATTTATCAGCACCAAAAACGTGTGGGGATTTGTTGATTTTGCATGAATTTCCATGATATTTCTCAAGAAACTGGAGGGACCAATTGATATAATTTGGCAGTAAACAGATACAAACTGCATTAATTTGACTGATGATGATATTTAAGCACATCTAGTGTTTATTCTAGAATCTGAAGGGCCACATAAAAAACTATGGCGGGCCAGATTTGGCCCGTGGGCCTTGAGTTTGATACATGTGGCATAAAAGAAGTGTGTATATCTTGCTGAAAAGCTTCGAGTGCTTTAGTTTTGACTCCTTTCAAATGTACAAAGATATTGGCACTAGAAACTACACCAAAAATACTTGCAGTGCAAAATTGACACTTGGAAAAGTTCTACTTCAACTTGCAGATTATCTAAAACATTTTTCCCATGAGTGAATTATTCTGCCAGTTGAACTAGAAATAATTTTTAATGAATAAACATGATTTTAAGTGCATGTCTTATTTAATGGAAATATCACAATTGCAAAAATCTGGGGGGTTTTGGCACTAGCAAAACATTCTGCTAATGTTTGATATTCGGATAGCAAAATATCAAACATTTTCAGGACATTTGTAATGGAAACTGACCGTCTTCTTGAGGATTTTTCCACCTTTCTCCTGTGATTTCCAAACGGAGCTTCATTTTTGATTCATTTCCAATCTCATCTGCACCAATTTCAACAGTGAATAACTAAAGAAAACAAAATTCAGACACATAAACCCAACAAAGTCCAAAGTATTTCCACCTCTGCATGCAAATTACTCACTAAAACACAGAGCTGACATCTGTTTCCTCTCATCAGGTTTTAAACAGACTCTTCATCTCTGCTGTCTTCCTCTGTAAATCCACCAAACATGTGACGCTGCAGCTAAACCTACAAAGGTTGCTGGTTCAATTCCCTATGTGGCAACTTATTCCCACCTATCCCTCTCTCTGCTTCTGTCCGTCTTTGTTTCTGCTGTTTGTTCGCTGAGAAACGAGAACCAGCTGTCAGGCAGGAGTGTTAAATAAACAACAACATCATGCCACACACACACACACACACACGCACGCACACACACACTCCGCAGCTATCCCATTGTGTGCACGCCGCCGGCTAAATCATCTATTTATAAGAATGAGGTTTACTGGACGAGCAGACCGCTCACTAACCCAGAAACACGTTCACCCGAGTCACACACACACACAGTGCACATGAGCGGACACACACGTTTGAGGCGTTTTCCAGCTATTAAAGCTCCCACTTCTCTGCGATAGCACTCACAGTTAGGATTACCAGGCGCTGGTTCGCTTCTTAGCGTCATACGTGCTGGTAATGAATGTTTAGATTGTTTTCAAACACACGTTTCTCTGTTTTGATTGATGAATGAAACGGCATTAACAAACACGTCTTCAGCTACACAGACATGGGACTTATAAATAAGTGCAGGAGCTGCAGCTTGTTGTTCAGAGGAGAAACACACCATCATCAGCAGGTAAACATTTTTCTTTTACAGGTTTTAAGTCGAGCTGCAAAACCTGCAAAGTCTGTGTTTGTTTCAGTGGGTCGACTGCACACGGCAAAAATACTAGATCTTGTAAAGAAGATTTAAAATGAGGCTTTAGGCTGAACTTAAAGGCAAATGGATCTACCAGTTATGGAACAAAGTTTGATTCCTGTCCTCATTATAAATAGGTTCATAGTAAAAAAGATCCGAACTGCAAACTGCAGAACGATTCAAGACAGAATTATTTAAATTTTTTATTAAAATAAGCATTTTTTTTATTACTGGGAGTTGATCGCTGCCATCCGATCAAAACATCCAGAATCTTTCATCCCACTTCAAAACATTTCTGCTCCATAAACTGCAAAAAACTTACCAAGTAATTTTGAAGACATTTTAAATATTCAAAACAAACTAACAAAAAAAACCCAAAAAAACAGAAACAACAAATAAAATGAATTATTGTCTTTCAAAAAGTAGCTAGTTGAGGCCAAAGCACCAGACTGGAGACTTTTATCATCCAGATTTTGGTAGAAAGAGAGAAAAGAGAAAAATAATAAATCATGCAAATCAAAATTATTTAGTTTCTTTGAATTTATCATGCAGTTACTTGATTAATTGCGTATTGCGACAGGTCTATTCTTATATCTCACTGAAAGTTAGTTTTGTCGTATTTTAAGATTTTTGTAAAAGAAACTCAACCAAAAATACTTTTGTGTTTTTGCAGTGCAACAGCAAGAGCTGGATCTGAGCGGAGATCAGGGGAGAAAACGAGAGGGGGAAGAGACAAGCGGGGCAATGAGGCTGCTGAAGTCCCGGGGGAGACCAGCAGAGGGGGGTCTGGGACCCAAGGGAGGCCCGAGAGCAAGCTGCGAGAGGCGGGTACCTCCAGCATAACGTTCCCCCTTCCCTTCCTTCCCTTCTGGAGGACGGGATCCTGGACAGCCCCCTCACTCACAGCTCCTAAAACCCCCTGATGAGAGGAGAACATGCACACACACATGGAAGAGACGTCCCCCGGGGGCGGTACGGAGCGGTGCAGAACACCTGGACCTGCCATTACTGACACACTCAGGGATTAGAGGCACAGACGGCAGGAGGCATGGAGAGGGAGAACGCACACTGGGATGCACGCAGCATCCAGAAAGTAATCTGCATAAACACTCACAGGCACGAAATAATGACAACTACAGCAAAAATAAGCAGGCAGAACCAGGAAGGTTCCTCTGGAGGACACAAACCGGACCGCACCGTGTGGGTCAGAAACATTTTTAAGATCAGGAGCCATTAAAAACCTCAGTCCAGGTTAAAAAAACTAGGATTTCCACACAATAACTGGCTATATTAATAGTGCAAATATCAATATACATTATTATGCACAGTGGAAATCATCTTACAACTACACTGCAAAACACAAAACATTACCAAGAGCTTTAGGTCTCGTTTCTAATGCAAATATCTCAGGACACTTGAATTAAGACTAAATTAACTGATAAGTAACTTTTTTAGCAAGATGCAGGTTCTTGCTACAAAAGGTCCTACATAATTCCTTAATATTGGCAAATTAATTCACTTACAGGAGGGGAAAAATGTCTTGTTATAAGTCAAATAATCCGCCAGTGAAGCTTGTACTTTTTAATCAATATTAAGGAATTTTTGACCTAAAACAAGATTCTATATCCTACTAATGCCTCACTTGTAAGTTAGTTTTGTTGTATTTCAAGTGTACGTAGATATTTACAGTAGAAACTAAACCTAAAGTATTTAGTAATGTTTTGTGTTTTTGTGTTGTGCCACAGAATCTAACAGTCTTCTCTTAAAGTGCAAAGCCAATCAGAGCCAAAGAAAATTAATGCATTTCATCTTTGCAAAATACACAAAAAAACAAGAATAATAATTTGGATTAACTGGCAGCGGAAACTGGATGTTTGCTTAAGCACTATTTGATTTGTGAATAAGATGCTATGATGGAGAATATAGTAAGAAAATGTGCAAAAGCTGAACTAAACCAGCTGTAGAATTATTTTAAAGTGCTACAGATGCATCCAAATCTTCACTGCTTTAAAGATTTTAAAATCTGTGACGCAAAATAACATAATACCATCAGCTGTAAGATGTATACAGTGAAAGATAAAGTTGAATCTTGTTGCATTTCTTGGTATAATGTATGAATATTAAATGCAGCTTATTTTTGTAGTATATATTTTTAGTTTTAATAAAATGTTTATTTTTTTTATTAATTTTATTTCATTAATTAAAAAAAAAATCCACAAAATTTTGTTTTTATGGTATATGGTTATATGTTTTAACTTGAATTTGTATTTTTCATCCATTTTATTTAATTATTTAAAATAAATTTAAATCACCATTTTATTTTTTATATATATTTATATTGTTTATTAATTTTTTTTATTTTATTTTATCACTTTCTTTTTTTTATTAATTTTTATTTTTCTACCCCAAATTTATTTGTTATGGTATAGATTTTTATAACATTTTTTAATTGATTTATATTTTTTAAATATTACTTTAAAAGATGTTTTGTACACCAAATTTCCTTTGTTTTTCCGACCCTTCTTGTATTACTTCTGCTTTTCTACAAAACCTCAAATATCCCTTCGTCTCCCTGCTAGTGAGAAACAAAAATCCTGCAAAATTTGATGCTTTCATTTAATGCAACATTACAAGCATTTCACTGTGTGTTGCAATGTTTTCAGCTTTTGTTTCAGTGTTAAGGTGAGTCAAGAGGGGAATATTCCTAAGTGTTGGGATCAATATGTTGCAGGAGAAGCAGGGGTTTTGAGGCAAACCGGCCAGAAAAGAGGCTCATGTGAATTAAAGACCCCACAGCGCCTGCAACAAAAAGGAGTGCTCAAACACACTGGGAGGGGTGCAAAGAAAGAAACAAAGGTGGATTTAGTTGGAGGAAAAAATCTGTGTGTGACAAGCAGCAAGATCAAAGGGGGAGAGGTCGACGGGACGGAGCGAGAGGAAGACCAGGGGGTCCCGTAATTACAACTAGCAACCTTTGAGCTGCGATTCTGTGTGCGCACAGGTATAAGACAGGCGTGTGGTTGGGGAACAAAGCAAGGATTTTAGGCTAAAACGCCACGCAGACAAAAACCCACTCCTTTCTCTTTCACTGCAACTTCTACATGAGAACAAGAAATGAAACCACAAATGAACAGGAACATGAACAGAATACAAGATGTTTGGTAGAACCAGACGCAACGGAGAAATGGAAACACCTGAGAACTGGCAGCTCAGCCTAAAATCTTACATGTCAAAATATAAACTCTTTCAGACATTAATGTCAGGGTGCAGTATTTCTTAGACAGAGGAACTGTGAATGGAAATAACTGATTTCTACTCAATGGTCACAATGTTTGCACAATAATATGCAGATTAACTGAAATGCCTTGCCCAGTGGCACATCAACATATAGCAGGAAAGGTTGGAATAGAGAAGATCACAGCTTCTCCCTGCAGATGGAGAGACTACAAATCCTTTTTTCCTTTTAAGCAGCCAAATCTTATTTTCTATTTTGACCTCTGAATCATTCAGGTACAAAAAGGTTCCTTAGCTCCAGGGATGAACCACTGCTGCGTCGACGCATTTATAATTTAGCAAAGAACAGAGAATAGTTTGGATTTTTAGGCTCTTTGTTGCCAGCAGTCTGCAACAAAGAGCCTTTTTTTTTTTTAGCTGAATGGAAAACATGAAAAATCTGAAATATAATACAGTTTAACTAGGACTTTAGCTCCAACAAGGTTAGCAACAACTGAAAACTTGGCAAACAAAATCATACATCTCTTTTTTTATTTTAAAACAAAGAGAAATACTGTGAAAAAAATCGGTAGTTGTATTGGACAAAGTTCACTTTTTTTACCCAGAAACAGCAAGAATTGTCCTTGAAACAGAAAAAGAGTGAAATGTTGTCACACTTTAAAAGAGCTAGGTTAGCTTAGCTTGTTTTACCTTAGCTCGATTTAGCTTAGCATAGGGCAGCAGTGCAGTACAGTGAGGTTAAATACATTTTAAATGTAGCTAAAAACAAACTAAACAAAGTTTGTTTCAGTTTTGGGAAGATCTACATTCAAACCCTCAATTATGTTCACATCTTTGGGTAATAGCAGATAAAAGTAGTTTAATGACTGACATTAGCTTATCCTACATAAACATAAACAACGTATTGATGTATGTTAGCTTATGTTGCTTTAAGTTAGCTTTGTTTATGTTAACTTATTGTAGCTTAGCATCTAATTAGTTCAACATAGCTTAGCGACATTGTCTTGCTTGAAATTAGCTTAATTTAGCAAATATTAGCTTATCAAAAATTAGTCTATTTTTACTTAGTTTCACATGAAGATTTAAAATATTCACCAAAATAATTTTTTGTGGGTTTTTTGCATCTTTTTTTGTATTTATAAAAATTGTATCCACTCAAAATTTCATAACAAAGTTGCAGAAGGTAACTTTTTATGTTTTTTAAACATTTTTTTTAAACAGTAATTTTTTAAACTTTGTTAAAACTGACAGAATAACACAAAAGATAATCTGAAAAATAAAATCAAGCTCGAATCTATTGCAGTTGAATCTGATGTCTGTCAATGCTAAAACCTGAGCTACAGATGGTAATAATTTGATGTTATTCCATAGCTTTAGCATCAATTATACTTATATCATATGTGAATAAATACTTTAATATGTCTAAATGAGGTTTGTACACATAAAATCATGTCTAATAAGAGCTGGTAGGTTTTATTAGATCACATTCAATGAACAGTTGAACATTGAAGCGTCTCTCAGATCCAGTTTTAGGTCTTCTAAGAAGTTCCTTTTATCCTATTTTTGAAAAGATTTCTATATTTGGACTACCTGTTTTCTAATTTTTGAACACCCAGCACAGCATGCAGTCATTCGAGTTCACGGACAGAACTGGTTGAAGATTTAAAAAAAAAAAAGGAGAAGAACGGTTAAAGACAAATAAAGAGCTTTGAGAACTATTGATCCAATTCATAATATAACAAAGATCTGCCTTAATACAAACACAACTCTTTGTATGATGAAGGTTTAAAAGTTTTCTTAAGACCTGATGCCATAACTTGAAAATGCTTTATATAACTGCAGGATGAAGCATCTAATGAACATGTAAGTGTACCAGCGATACTTTTAGCCGTGTCTGTTTAAGTGACTGATTTTGTTTTAAAGCCTTTTTATTCTCTGTCTGGATTTTTTTCCTCCAGTATCATTCATGCACAAACACCTGCACTGCTGCTGCAGCTCCTACTCCACCTGCAGGAGATTTGTCTCCCTCAGCCGATTCCTTCGTCTCTTCCATCTCCTCTGCCCACCCCACCCGCACCGCTGTTCCTCCCCCGCCTCCCCCCTCTGCGGAGGAACAAGCTAAAAGCACAAGCATGCCCCAAAATTAATTTAAACGGAGGAATTAAATTAAAAGCGAAGCCTCGGGAGTTTTATTATGTACTAATGTTTGAACTGCTAACTTGGATTGTATTACTAAAATATGAATAATTAAGGAGTGGTGGGGGCTGATGTTACATCAGGAAAGATGAGGAGAAATGTATCAGGCTGCAGGAATGGGAAATGGTTTCACTTCAGCTGCACAGGATGAGCTTTTGTCATGCAAATTCCTGCAACCTGACGTTCCTGAACAAAAACTACATCATGACAGTTTTAATTTAGAAAAAAGAGCAGACTAAAACATTTTAGAGCATATTAGGAAGTGTAGCAACCTGTGCATGTAGACTGAGTGAGTTCTGCAATGCAGACAAATGAGAATATAAGAAGCATCACATCCTACAGGCTGCAGCTCCAAAAAACAAAAAAAAACACTTGATCTTCCAAACAATCAACTCACCATAAACACTGACATCTGTCCAAAAATCATTTCCATAAAGCAAAACCTGGAGGATTTCAGAGGATCTATAAGAAAAACTGCTACTGAAGTTGATGCAGTTTTTAAAGGAATTAAATGGATTAACTATAATTTTATGTGCAGTCTGGTGCATAAGTTTGAATTTATTACACATTTTTTTCCCAATTCTAACAAGTTCACACAAGTAAAACTGAAAGAATAACACAAAAGATAATCAGAAAAATAAAATCAAGCCCGAATCTCATTATTCTACCTGCAAAGTTACATTCAGTTTAACCCAAAACTATTCATACCTGGTGGATTTAGGTTTAAATGAGTCTTTTAACTTGAATTTGAAGTCAGATTAAAGTTTCAGCAAGTGGCTCAACCAAACATAAATCTGATAGAGAAACTGGGAGCTCTTGGGGTTATGGAAGCATGACCTTTGAAACTTCAAATACTTGGAGCTGCTCACCAAAGATAATATGTGGGAATACCAGAGGAAAAATACAAAAATATGATCAGTATTTAGAAGAAAGTTTGGAACGCTGAGATGTGAATAAGGGCTTTTAAATTGATTAACAACACGGAATCTCGCGCACAGCTTTTATAAAAATGAATACTCCCTCTACATTGCTGTAATATCTTTTCATGGAGCACGGATACAAAAAAATTGGGCAAATAACTAAATAGAAAGTTCGATAGCTCAATAACTACATCAGGTCTTAGTGCAGAGCCTGTTGTGAATGCTGAGTCTGGTTAGCATAGCCACTGATGTCAGTGAGTACATGAGGATGATTGGCAGTGGTAAGACCCGCCTCCTGGCTCTGATTGGTTGTTTTTGGTGCATTTCTTCACACAGTAACAGCAGTTCAGGGAAGAGGAGGAGGAGGAATCCTTTCACAGATTATCTGTCTCATATTATACAAATATGTAAAAAACATATTTTATAAAGTAACATACTGCAGCTTTAACGAGTACAAAAATCCATGCAAGAAAAAAATTGGATTTCAGGTTAAAAAAAAAAAAATTTGAATCGAGCATCAAGATTTGTTGTGTGAACAGAAGACCAGGTCTTCATCGCCGTGTCATGGCCTGATGAAAACCAGTCGCTATTTGCTCTGTCCAGATGATTTGGACTCTCGGTTATTGGGAATCGATTGCTTCCTGGAGGAGTGAAGTTTTGAATTTTTACCCAAATTGCTAACATTTATTCATGACATGCAACGCTATGAAGCTTAGCGGAAATTGCCTGCGATGTAAACAACCAGAGGAAAGTGCCGATCTGAATGAGGCGGCTATAATAAAGTTTACTCATATTTGAGAATAAACTCAAATAATAATGTTCTTGCACTATTACTTCACATTAAAATGGTCGCGATAACTTCTGGGACTTTTTATGGTTCCGACCCAAACCGAACGGCGTTCCTGTCCTGATGCCCGTCTCGCTTTCCCTCAACGCTTCGTTTCACGTCTGAGGGCGTTCATGTTGCCTTAGAATTATGACTCTTCTTCTTCTTCTTCTTGTGTCTCTGATGCGATTCTCCCCCGTTATCAGGCGGCGAGCAGTCAGCCCTCCCGGCCCCCTCTGCAGCTGTCACCCCCCACCACCACACCAACTATTCTCCAAGGACACACACACACACACACACACACACCAAACACCCACATGCACTGCAAACATGTCCGACTGCAAATCTCTGAACACAAAACTGCGCGCTTCTTGACTTCACAAACGCTGTTTTATCTGCTGGTTCGCAGGCCGCACTGCTTGGCAGCCTGCAGGAGGAGGGAAACCCAATTACCCCCACAAACGCCGCCACAGAACCAAACTGTCCCACAGACACTCAGAGCCACCTGAGCGAACAAAGCGGCTCTCATTAGCATGAAGAAAATAAACGCAACATGAGAGAAAAATGGGAAAAGTGGCTAAATAAAAGTGATTTTGGAAGATAAGCTGATGGAAGGCTGAAAAGCCCTTCGCCTCTTTTCTCCTTCCCCATTTCTTCTGTGGTGTTGTTTGTCTTATGTTGTTTATCCGTCTTGCTGCTCTCCCCAGCAAGCTCTGCTCCTGACTTATTCACAACTATGTTTTCTATCATATCTGGAAAAGAAAAAGAAAAAAAAAAGAGGAGCAGATCGGTTAATATTTTAAGACATCCCACTTGCAGGGGTGAGGCCGAGAGAGAGAGAGAGACAAAGACAGAAGGGAGAGTCGGAGATGGGGAGGAAGGGGAGGAAAAGAGGGACCACGCAGGAGGAATTCTCTTGTTCCTTAACCCCAATACTTGGATTCTTGCTGGGAGCAGAAAAATGCATGAACACAAAAACACACAGCCAGAAAACACAATGAAAAGGAGGCTGCTTGGAAAATGTTGATTTAAAAAAAATAAAGCACAGCAGAATAACTACTGCGAAGTTCTGAAATCTGCCGGTGGAGAGACTTAAAACTGCGACAGAAACTCAGGAATTCAGCGCTGCTTTTAAAGACAAAAAGAGTCAATCAGGGATCTGAAGCTCCGGTCCCACTGTCCTGCAGCTTTTAGACACATCAATGCTCCAAATCACCTCCATTAAATCAGTGATTAATGACCAGGCATCTGGAGAACTTGATGGTATATAAAGGATTCAGGTTTGATGGAGCCAAACTGTTTGAACGTCCTTTTGGCTGCTTCCTACGAATTTGACTCAACAACAGGAAAGTTTTTGAAACAACTCATTTTCCAGACACCAAAAAACATTAATTAAGTGCTTTTAGAAGAAGCTGAGACCCAAATGGAAGTACAAAAATGTACAAAATGTGAATTTTGCATAATTGGTCCTGGAATCTTGAACTTCAGATTCCAGGTCAGAACCATGTTTACTGAGTTTCTCAGCAACCGCCTGCGTTTATAAGCACATGCATCTGAAATATGGATGCCCTCATCATCATGAAAAAAAGAAAAAATTGCATGCATGTGCACACATAATGACGGACACAAAGGCCCTCCCCTGTGACTTCACAGAGTGAAGTGAATTCCAATCAGGCAGTAAGCAGGACAGCTATTTCCAGGGACAAAGGACAGGGGGAGACATGAGGAGGAGTGGAAGGAGAGATGGAGAGGGGGGTCTGGAAACAAAGGGCTCTGGTAGCACCCAGGGGAGAAGGCCCGGAGCAGCTGACGTCAGTGTGTGTGTGTGTGTGTGTCTTGGCAGAGTTTTGGCCCTCTTGGTCCCCCAGGGAGCTGTTCAGGAGTGGAGAGAGCGGAGCAAACCGTCGGCGCAGACGGTAAAAAACAAAAAACAGGCATTCGCCAAATTAAATTTAAATTTAAACACCAAAATTTCACCTGCAGTGGAGATGAAAGTTCCCATCCATGTTCTCCTGCCCCCTCCCCACCTGGTCATGCTTTTCCCTGACATTTGGCCGGACAAAGGAGAGACACACCTGAGCACTGGGTTAAAACTATTATAGGTCCTCTCCCTGCGGTACGCTGCCCTTTGCCATGTCTGCCACTCCGATGCGTGCGCGCGCATGTGAGAGTGCATGTGCACCTGGATGCACCTTTGTGTCGGACATAAAGCACGCCGCATCCTTGAGACGAAACATCCTGCAGTTTGGATCACAGTAAGAATTACAGGAGGCCAAAGTTTATTCGCAATAAAAACTACATAAATTGCAAAGCAAGCGTTTTTGTTTGTAATTTTAAAAAAGTTTTTCAAGAGAAATTACATTTTCTGCGTCATCATCAATGAAACCGGATCGCTTCAGTGAAACACGGCTGAGGGAGAATCATGATCAGGGTCTGTTTTGCTGTTTTAGTTTTTGATTTATATAGAACAAAAATAATAAATAAATCTGTGAAGGCTGGAGATGAAATGAAACAAATATTCAAAGCTCAAATATCAAAATATGCTCTCAAATTACCAGAGAATAGTACAACAAACCACAAATCTTTCAAATTTCTACCTTGACTTTCATCTATTCATCCCTCTCCACTTATTTATTTTTTTAGTTAATTGATTTGATGCACATTAACATTACTACAATTCATGGCAGTGTAATTAAGCAGCAATTAGCACAATGGCTAATTTTCATCCTTTAGTCTAAGACAAGTAAACACAAAAAACAAATCAGAGATGTGTTGAAAGAAGAAGAGGAAAAACAGACTTTCTTCTCCTCACCTTTCCATTCTGGGTGATTTCAAACTGTTCCCAGATCAGAACAGAGAAACAGAAAAGTCCTTTATTGCAGCAGGCAATGAAAGAATGCAGATTTACAAAAAGATTAAAAAAAAATAAGAATAAGACATTATTTCACTTTCATCTACAACTTTTTCATCAATATTAAGGAATTATTGACTCAAAACAAGCTCCCATCTCTTGCTGAAAAGTTACTTTTGAGTCAGTTTTGTCTTATTTCAAGTTTACTACAATACTTTCACTAGAAAGTCAATCAGAAATACGTGGTAAGACTTTTTGTTTTTGCAGTGTTCTGCTGGCAAGTCCAACTAAAAGTAAACCCAGAACTGATCTGTATCTCAGGAGGGGCTGTAATGTTTTATTAGGGGGAAATAAATCTGTAGTTTAAATCTATCACCTCAGGAAATGACCTCCAAAAAGCAGAAGAGATGGATGGAAAATAAAGACTGAACTCTCAGATTAACGTTTATGGACCTAAACATGGAAAAATGACAGATCTCCGGTCATCTATTTACTTACTTCTCCAAGTTCTTGACATCCACAGCACAAAAACCTCAATGTCTCAACAGAATCTGCTCAGAAATGTCTCATTAGTTTAAATAATTTCTAACTGAATAGAACATAAAAAAAACACATTGGGATTGTTTGATTACTTAAAATAGTTTTAAATTAAAAAAACAACAACTTTTCCTTAAATTGAAAGTAATGAGGAAGAAGAGTCAAGTCTGCAGTTTGCTGCACAATCCTAACCTGCAACCTGCATCTACACTGAAAAAACGCAAAATCTTTACGCCTATTTTTGCTCAGCTTCTTGTGGAAATATCTTAGTACACTTGAAATAACACAAACAAGCTTCAGAGCAAGTTTTCAGCAGAATTTAGGAGCTTGATTTAAGCCAATAAAAAATATTAATTCCACTGGCAGATTTCTTTACTAATATGAAAAATTTATTGTTATAAACAAACAAAGCTGCCAGTGAAACTGGTAATATTAAACAATGATTGACCTAAAACAAGCTGAAAAGTTGCCGCTAGGTTAGTTTCATATTTGCTTTAGAAACTGGACCAAAAATACTTGGGAAGACTTTGTGTTTCTGCAGTGTGTAGGTTAATCAGATTCAAAAATATGATTACAATTATTTTCCTAAAACCGAAATCAATGCGATTATTCTTAAATTTAAACCGAAGAAGAAAAACATCCTGCATATCAAATCACAGAGAGAGAGAGAGAGAGAGAGAGAGAGAGAGAGGTGGGGAAAACGGAGAAAGAAAAAGTGGGAAAACAGAGGAAGGAGGGAGGTAGAGAAGGGTTGGTTTGGGGCCAGCTACCACAGGGTGCACGTGTGTGTGTGTGTGTGTGTGTGTGTGTGTGGTGGTGTGTGTGTGTGTGTGTGACTTGGGAGGGCACAGTGGGGAGTTTTGAGAGGGCATGGAGGAAGGGATCAGAGCTTTGGGGCCAGCTCCACAGGGAGCAGGGATGATGGGGAGAGAATGGAGGGAGGCTGTGGGGGAAGGGTGGAAGAGGGTGAGAGGAAGGGATGTGGTCAGTTTGGAGTTTGAGAACTCAGCGGGGCGGGAGGGGGGAGCGGGACGAAGACACTGGGGGCTCTGAGAACGAGGGCCGAGTGGGGAGAGGTGTGCAAAAACGGAGGGAGGGATGAGGGATGAGTTCCAGTCGGGAAGGTAGGAACGAGATGAAGACGACGAAGGAAGAGGAGGAAAAAAAACGAGACGTCCCAGATGGCAGCAGGAGGGTTGTTGGCAGGGGTGCAGGAATCCAAGGCAATGGCCTGTTCCTCATTATCCAAACACCCCCCACATGTACACACATATGAAGGGGGCCCCACACGGCCCCATGACGGCTCTATCCTGACCCGCGGACTCTCTGAAAACACGCAGAAGAGCTCGGATCCACCAGGACGCGCCTCTACGTAGGAAACCCCTGAGCCTCTGCCGGGTCTGCAGGAGGAGAGCAACGAATATACATTTCCATTCATATGCTGCGTTCAAGGAACCTGGGATTTATGGAGGAAGAATCTGCTAGAGCGGAAGTTAGCTTCTGTTGAGACAATGCAACAATATATATAAAGAAGCATTGACTTTTAGGGTGCATTCACACAAGCCCAGTTAAATCTGATTTAATTAAACTCCGGTTCGTTGGGCTAGAAAGTCCGGTTCGGTTTGGGAGGTTTGAACGTGTAAAACTCTGGTGCGGACCAAAGCAACTAACTGTGGTCCGCCTACAAACCTCGGTCTCAGCTCGGTTCAAGTGAACTCTTGTGCAGTTTGAATGCATATGTGAACGACAAGCGTTTCAGAGCCCACGCCAAAGCAGGAAGTAGACTACAGCGCAGGGCATTCTGGGTAAATACAGCCAAAACAAACGTGCTACCCTAGCACTAGCAGGAAAAATGGCTTGAGGTCTTTTACCAAAAACAAAACAGAACTAAAATCTGACACTACTCTATTTTTGTTTACATTTGGTGAAGAAGGAAGTTGCACTCAGTGTTTTCTTTAGAGGTTTTTGAGTCATTTCCTTCAGTGGTGTAGCGCCTCCACAGGTGAGGAGGGGAATAAATTTTCAAAGACTTTGGTTCGTTTGACTAACTGCAGTCAGAAAGAAAAACCACAGCAACTGAAAACGTAACAAATATTGCAATTTTGATCAAACCCAGTCTACTACTATCTTCAATATTTTTTTACATTCCTTTAGCATGTTTGCTGCCTCCGACTTTCTGATTTTAGTCGTCCATGAGTTATTGGGGGATTTTTAGAGGGCTGTCATCCAGAGCAGGGCAGCTGGATGGTTCCTTGGGTTTTTTTAATATCATAAACATTTCTATTTCTCGCTCGCTGTGCTAGCTTAAAAAGCAAAGTATTGTGCACAAAATGGGCATAGTAAATAACATATCTGTAAGTTATTTTAGCATCTTTTATAATAATGATTAAAAAGATGATAGAATATATGTAGCTAAATGTTATGTTTACAAATGGTTTGTAAACATAACTTTCAGGGTCCACTTTGAAAAACTTTACACTAAAACGTTTTTCTTCCACATACGAGTTCTGAGAGCTGAATTAATCAACTGTTTGTTTCCATGTTTATGTCTTAAAGCATCGCTGCTGACCTTCCTCTTGGCGTTCAAGAGGAGCAAAATAAATTCTCAGCTTGTTTCACAAGACATCAGGAAGAGTTCACTGCAGCACTGAACTCCTGCTCCGTGCAACAGTGTCATGCTTTTGTCCATCAGGTGGCGATAATGTCACAGAAGATGATTTTTAAAACTGTTGCTCCAAAATAAAATGAAAAGAACCAACTTCTTATTAGAAAAGTTTTTTTTGAAGACTCTACTTGGCAAATGTTTTTCTCAGGCTGATGAAGGCAGTTATGGATAGGGGTTTGAGATACTTAATTTTTGTTTTTATCAATATTTATAATTTTTATAGCTTTTAATGGATTTTTTAAAAATGCTTTTAATTTTTATATTTGATCCTGTTTCAGTCTTATTTGTTTATATTTTCCCATTTACATTTTTTATTTTTTTTTGCTTTTTATAATTTTTTTTCTCTATAAATCAATTTTTCCTTTCCTTTTTTTCCCAAACAGATTTAGTTTTTATTTACAGGTGTTTCAGATGTTTGCAGACACAAAAGTTACAACATTCTGAAAACTTTATTTTTTTTAACATGTTAAAGATTTAATTTTACAGTCTATCATTAGTTTCCATTTCTACATTTTTATTTATTTAAAGCAACTTAAAGCGGGCTTACAGATGTTCATTGTGCTATAAAATCGCACGTTTTTAAAATCCTCAACGTTGACATCGTCTCACTTTTATTAATTTGCAGAAACCGAGAAATACTGATGGTCTGTGGACTTAAAAGGTGTTTACACTAAGCAACAAGTGACAATAAAAATCCAGATTTAAAACAGAAAGCATAAGATCCTCCTGGCTGTCAAATAAAAACTGCAAGAAAATAATAATCCCAGTTTATTTATTCAGTAAAATGTAAATGTAGATCTCTATAACTTGCTGTGCAAATATTGGATCAATATGCGTAAACACAGTGAGAAAGCCTTCGGCTGATCGAATTCTAATGAACTGCACACACTGCACTGGACGATGGATTTAAACTTCACTCACAAATATTTACTCGCTGCCAGATCTACTCTCAGTCACACAAGGACACAGAGGATGAAGGAAGCTGCATTTTTAATCGAGTGTTTCTTTTCCTCGGAGCAAAGTAGGGATGAATACAAGAGGGTTAGCCGGTGCCAACACACTCACACTCACTTCCCTGTGTCCTTTGGCAAATTCTTCTTTTTCACTCTTGCATTAAGTAAGTAGAAAAAGGGAAGAGAGTCAAAGTAGGAGGGGAAAGAGGAAGAAGAGGAGGGAGGAAGGGGAGAAAGAGAGAAAACGTCCCTGCAGAGCCTTTCTGCTTTCCTGGAGCGAGCGCGGGGCCCTGCAGCGCCGCCTGTGTAATTTCCAGTGGCAGTGAATACAGGTATTAATAAAAGCCCCATGGGTAGGAGCACACAATATAACCCTACATTTTCAGGCATTATGAAAGGACGCCCCCAGGGGTCCTTGGTCTCAAATTTCTGAAATGCAGGAATGGTTTAAAAAAAAAAAAAAAAACAGAGAGAGAGGGAGAGGGCCTCGGGGGAGAACCCCGCAATAGAAATCTGCTGAATTCAAAGCATTTCCAGAGTCCTGGTGGGAGCCATTACTCCCACCGGAGGGGGAAACTTTTTTTCCTTGCCACCTCTCCCTCTTCTTCTCCTTCCCTTTTTTTTTTTTTAACCAAACATGTGTTGCTGACATGTTGACAGATTGCTCAGTGAGGTGTTTAGGTGCATGCACAAGGCACGTCTGCTGAGACACCGACTCCCCTCCCTTCCTCCGTTCGTTTTCTCACCGGTTCCCAAGTTCCATCCATCCCTCCCTCCGACTGCAAACCTCTCAGCGCGCCCAAAACTGCTCCCATCCATATTTCATAAAGGAGAAAGTAGGCTGAAAAAGAGAGAGACAGAGAGAGGATGGAAAGAGTTTAGAGGAGGGGGTGGAGGGGAGAGGAAAGGGAAGATAAAGAGAGACAAAGCGGGATCAAGGGAGGGGAACAGGAGGAGGAGAGGACAGATAAAGAGAAATAGAGCGATGTAGAGACTGGGAGAACTCTGCGGTGAAAAATGAGCGCCGTGATGAAAAATGACTTCTCCGTAGCGCCGCCACCCCCCAAACCCCTTCCTCCTCCTCTTCTTCTTCTCCTCTGGTGCTTCTCCGGCTTTCTCCCTGGAAAACCTGAGCGGCAGCCAGCTGTGTCCGCATGTGTGTGTCCGCATGTGTGTGTCCGCATGTGCGTGTGCGCTGCGCACTTGTGTGTTTGCCAGGAGCTCAGCGAAGGAATCTGCGGGACCCGAGTGAAGATGCCCCCCATTCCTCCACCTTCTTCTAATCAAACAAATATGGAGTCGATCAGTTGTGCAGCAAAAATTTTCATTTGTGCCGCTCTAATTTAAGATTTTAAAAGATCGTTTCCAGAGGCCCCCAGAGATCCAACTGTCATCTCCCTGCAATTATCGAACAAAATTGATAAAATTTTGTGCAGCTGAAATTTTCAGCAGTGCTGCTAAAATTTTGAAAGATATTGATAAAAGTTTCCAGAGGTCATCAAAGGTCAACCAGTGAGTTAGTTAAAGCCAGGGGGAGAGGTTGAGTGGCTAGAGACTACATCCCCCAGAATGCTTTGTTTGATTGTGTAAATGTGGGACCATTTCTCCAAACATTTATTCATATCTTTCAAGTGTTTTTTGCTGCACAAATGAGCACAAATGCAGCACAATGGGTTGGCAACATATATTGTTTGATTTTGTAAATATGTTAGGAAAGGCCAGTTGACCTCTGATGACCTTTTATCAGCAGCACAAGTGAAAGTTTTTGCAGCACAAATGTTTGATGCCACTGAAACAACGGTTAGAGATGGAGATCAGAGTCATTCTGGTTCGGATTACATCCCTCCTTCCTCTCTAGAAAGTGATCTGTGGTTCTAATAAGAGTCTCGGCCTCGCAGGACTCAGCTGCTTTCCTGATGACAGACACAGCAAGGCGTGTGTGTGTGTGTGCGTTTTCTGCGGGTTGCGACAGACGGTGAGAGCTCTGCAGGGGGGAGGACATCCCAAAGGAGGGAGAACCACCTAAAGGCCCCTCTCTCTCCTCCTCCTGCTCTCCTTTGTCTCCTGATCCACCGGTGAGGGAGGAAAAGAGCAGAAGGAGTGTGTTCGGTATTCCTGTGTCTCCTTCCCAGCAGCTAGCTGGGTTAATGACGAGCTATTTGTCACTGACAGCGACGCTTTCTGCCCACCACCATGACGGACAGCTCCGTCGTTTACTTATGCTGCGTTCCAGTTACCTTGGAAGAGGGAACTCTGAGCTAGGTTTGATAGCTTCTTAAAGCTGCAGTATGAAACGTTTATAAAAACTGTGTTTTTTACATATTTGTTACAGCTGTCACTTCGTCACAGACGTAATCTGTGAAAAGATCAAGCTCCTCCAGTTCCTCCCTGTGCTACTATTGTTATCTGAAAAAATGCACCCGTCCCAATCTAAAACAACCAATCGCTGCCATGGGGAACGTCTTAGTGCTGCCAATCATCCTGGTGTAAGTACTAATGGCGGAGAAACAACTTTCTGTTCATAGGCCGTCATCGGTGGCTTTGCTAGCAAGCATTCATGACTGGATCAACTGTCTGAGATGTTGCAGCACAGCAGATAGCATGCAGGAAGGTGTGAGGCGCATGTACATGAGCATGATTGACAATGATAGACCCTCGTCCTGGCTCTGACTGGTTGTTTCTGACCTACCGGTGTTTTCTGTAGTTAGCTCTAGGAGAACTGGGATACAGCAGAAGAGCTAAATTTTTCATAGATTGTCTTTCTCATGTTATTTGACAAAGTGACAGATTTAATAAATACGTAAACATATTTTTTGAATAAAAATTACATAGAGTACCTTAAGAATTCGATACTCTAAAACGGCGACACCTATAAACATTGTTTGCGGTAACTCTTACAAACATTATCTTTACTTTCCAAAAACAACCACATTCAATTTGTTCATTTTGGACTTGCAGATGCTACATGAAACATTGATTTAAATGTACAGTCGATGCGAGGAGCGGCCATATTGTCAGCCTTACAAATTGTAACTGGGGGAAATCCGACTTTGGAGGTTCCAGTTGATTTTTCTGAGTGGAAGTTGGAATTTTCCAGTTCAAACTTCAACGCAGCATAAAACACACACTTGACCATAGACATTGCTTGCAGTTTTGCTTACAAACAGCATTTTAAGCTTTACATTCCATAAACAAACTTTGAATTCGCTCAGCTTGGAGTTGCAGGTGCTACGTGAAACATTGATTTAAGACGCTCTCTTACAAAATGAACATATTTTCACCACTGCTTACTACTGCTGATGTGAGGAGCGGCCATATTGAAACTCAAAGTCGACCTCAGGAGTCGTAACTGGGGGTAGTCTGTGCTGCTCTCGGTTTCCCAGTGGGAAATCCCACTTCAGAGGGCGTCCCAGTTGATTTTTTCCGAATGGGAAGTCGGAATCCCCCATTTCTGGGTGCAACTGGAATGCAGTATTACTCACCCATCTTTAACAACCTTCTCTCGCTTCTTCTTCTTCTGTAGAGGGCTTGTTGGCAAAACGGCCAAACAAAGCTTCTAAATCGGTTTCAATCTCCAAACACTTCACATTGACCCAACCTTGGAGTGTTGCGGCAGTTCGGGGAAGCGTTTCGGCGTTCCCTGATGGGATACGTGTGTGTTTTCGTGTGTGCTCGGCCAGAGAATGTTCTCCATTTGATCTGCAGGAGGTTTTTCTCCGCTCCTCCTCTCCTCAGGGAGCCTTTGCTCCACATTCTGACTCCTACTGAGACCCATCAACACTCCCTCGACTCACGCTCTCGGCCTGCCTCTCTCACATATCCAGGGCTCACACACACACACACACACACACACACACACACACACACACACACACACACACACCCCGCCAGGACTAAAAGGGGGCAGACACGCAACACAAATTACGGTCTAACCAGAACCGAGAGCTGGAGCGAGCAGACGTCATGTGACGAAATCTGCAACATTTTTAGTGGAAGCTACTGGAGAACCACAGTTAGATACAACCATTACACTTGAGGGTGATTTTTTTGTTTGTTTGTTTGTAAGCAACGTGGCAAAGCACCCAGGGTGCAACATTTTTAGGGGGCATCTCAGATAAAAGCTGCTGACTGAAATGTTCTAACTTTCTTCACGGTGAAATTATTTCACTGAGGTGAATAATCTGATCAGGACGCCACCTTTTAAGGTTTTCTGGATGAATTCCACTGAAACGAGACGCTGAAGGGACGATGCATCGTTTTTGACCCGGGAACTCCCTGGGGTCACCTGGGAATGAGATGGAGACAGTCGCAAGGAGGATGAAGGTCTGGACTTGTTTTCTCAATGAACCTCAACAACAAAAAAAATCCTACAAAGTATTTTTGATCAACTTTCTAGTGCAAATATAATACCACACTTGAAGTAAGACAAAATGAACTTTTTAGGAAGATATACAAGCTTGTTTTATTAATGTTTATTAAAACGTTCTACTTCCTTTGGCCGATTATTTACTTATAACATGGGGAAAATGTTTTGTTATAAGTGAAATCATCTACCAGTGCAAATAGCACTTTTTAATCAGTATTAAGGAACTATTGATCTAAAACACGTATATCTTGCTAAAGGGCTACTTGTAAGTCAGTTTTGTCTTATTTTAAGTGTAATAAGATATTTGCACTAGAACCTCGACCAAAAATACTTGGTTTGATTTTGTGTTTTTGCCGTGCAGATAGGTGGAGGATGATGAATGGATGAATGCTGAGGATTTCATTCCAAAAACATTCCGACACTGAAGCGTCCAGAATGATTATTTAGTCACTTTGTGATTCATTTTTAAACATGCAGATTTTTAACGGGTTTTCAAAATCTTAATTGAAAAAACAATTATAGGACCTCTGAGGTCTTCAGATACTGTTATGTTTTTAGTATCAACTGTATGGGAAGGATATCCAACATAAAAAATGGTTTCGGGTCTGATTAAAACAGCACAACAGTTGTTTATGTCTAATTAGATCTAACTGAATGTAATGAACAGCAACATAGGGAGCGAATGCGGGGTCACACACAACCTGAATAACTGATCATAATTCAACCCCAGCCGTCGCACGGCGGCTTAAAGCTGCAGCGCTGCAGAATAACAACAATGCTGCAGAGACAGAAACATGTAATCCTTATATCCCTCACACACACACACACACACTCACGCAGCCAGCTGAGCTATCACACTCGTGCGCATTAAGGCAGCGCTCCATTAAGCAGACGCGCGGTGTCTGTGGGTATGTGCGTGTTTGAGTGCTCGCACTAGTCATTGATCTGCAGCCGTGGCTTGTGTGTCTGCGTGTGTTTGTCCAATTTCCACTCAAATTAATGGAGCCTCTTTACAGGCCTTCTGCTGGAGTGGGTTCTGAATTACTTGGTGCTTCACTCCCGCACCTGGGACCCATTCAGTGTTATAGCATGCAGCGGCTAGCTGCTAACCTGGGACTCATTTTACTACCACAGTGTAGTTAGCATAACAGATACCAGCTGAACGCCGCCGCTAACGAACACCGCACTGGAACCCCCAGCTGGGACTCGCATTAGTTCATGTTTCAACTAAAATTTTATTAAAAAACTCAGAACAGCTAATTAAAAATGCAAAAATTTGTTCAGCCTTTGCATAAAAATGTCTTCAATTTTCCTCGTTTTCATTTAAAGCACAACAAAACAATGGAGAAGGGAAAATGTGGTGGTTCAATGTGAAGAATGTCTTTAATGAAATGCAAAACAAAATAAAAAGTCTGTTTCAGTTTCCAGGATAAATAAAGCTGCGAAGAACAGGTGACTGATTCCCCGTTAATACCACAGAGTTTAGGAGGAGAGCTTTGAGGCTAAAGAAAAGCTCTGAAGATAAAACATCTGCTCAAGAAATAAAGAAAACAGTCTTTGTTAAAGCTTTGCTCTGAGCTGGAACCCTGCAAGAAATCCAACCTTGGTTATTAAAAAAAGCAAAGTTGTAATAATATGAATTATCTTCTTTAAAGTCAATTCTACACTCACATTACATTTAGCAGAAGATAATGCTACTGTGCCAAATTCAGCCATGTTGATACCCAACATGTGTCAGTTGCCCTCAGCAGAATCTAATATGTCATCAAACACTCACCTGTACCTGTTTTTGCTTCAGGAAGTGATTCTGTAGAACAAACTTTTCACTCATGGTTTCAGTTTCATAGTTGTTGAGTTTTCATAACTCTGTTGCTGATTGTAATTCACCCGAGTCGGGCTTCGGTGAAAAAGCAAAAAGAACTTTGCTCAATTTTAAACAACTGAAAACTCACTTTACTCCAGAAGCAAGTTGATCTCAGCGTTTTAATTAAACGTTTATGTCATTTCCTTTAGTGGTTCTTGGTGCAGCGCCCCCACAGGTGAGGAAGAAAACAGGTTTTTCAAAGGGTTTGGATCATTTGACACAGTTTAGTGTTAAAGAGAACAGCAGCAGCTGAAAATGAAACAAATGTTACCCCCAGTTGAACCGCGTCTATTGGACTATCAGGCGTCATAGCTGCATTAAAGCTGCAGTATGTAACTTTTATTTAAAATATTTTTTAAATATTTGTAGAAACTGTCACTATGCTGTGACAGTATGAGACAAATGATGTGTGAAAATGAAAATTTAGCTCCCTTTCCCAGCACTGACTAGAATAAGTTGTTTCTCTGCCATTAGCACATTTAGCAGCATGTAGACGACATTGATTGACAGCACTAAGAACCGCCTTTTAGCTCTGATTGGTTGCATTTTGTCTTCAGAAGGCAGCAGCAGCACATCGAGATCAATTTTATCCGTCTCATAAACTGTCACAACATGGAGACATTTCTAACAAATATGTAAACAATATTTGTTGTACTTTAAAAAAGCTAACTACAAGGTAACGTGGTGGAGATTAATTTTCCTCAGAGATGGCCCCGTCCATCAGAACCCATCAACATGGCTGATGTGTGAGTGTTTCTGTTCAGGGACAAACATCAAACTGCAGAGATCACGAACGCATTAACTCTCTCTCTCTGGCGTGTGTTTATCCCCGGCAGACTGCGAGTTTCCTGTCATTTTCCGAGCATTTCTGAGCATCTCTGCCCCATGCCCCGAGTCCCAGGAGCCACCAGAGACTTAAAGAGGATTCTTCATTGTGTCCAATCTCATTTAGCCACCAGAACCGGGTCGTCCCACCACAATCACCAGAACCAGCAGCAGCAGCAGCAGTTCACATGTTAAAGACCAAGCGGCACAAATATGAAAACAAGTACAGAAAAAGCCTGCATCCAAGTGCGGCAGATCCTGCAGAGCCATGGGATTACGCTGCAATCTCAGCCGCTCCGTCTCCAGGGAAAAACATGGTTTATCATTTCATTTCTTCTCCGCTCCCTCACTCACTCCCTCCCTCCCTCGCATTTCTCGCTCAGCAACATGTAGCCCTCCACAGACTCCTGTGCTGAAATCACAGGCCACATCCTGCGCTCTGACAGCAGCCCAGTGTGATGCTCTCTGAGTGGGAGTCTGAGTGCGACACGGCGGAGACGACCGGAGCTGTGTGTTTACGCACAGGCCGGGAGCAAACATACGGAAGATCACAGCAACAGCAACACCAATACCAACACAGCTTATACAAAATCAAATCACCTAGTTAATGACAGATTACGGAAATTGCAGCATGTGGACGTTGGTCGGTACAGATTGGTGCAAACTGCAGCTGGATCTGGACAAAGTTTAAGATTTACAGACTCTGTTTTAGTGAACATCAGAGAATGAGCCTCATATAACTTGTTGAATTCATCTAAAAAATCTGGTTTAACAACAGAAAGTTGACCTGACCTTGTCCTTCTGTTTCCATCTGTATTTACATATTAGAATATTTTAACAACATGTTGGTAGTTTTAGCATTTTCTCTCTTTTGGTAGTTTATTATTCAATGCATGATTATAACTGTTAGTCAGTATTTTGTGTATATTTATATTTTAATAGTTGTTTGCATATATCAGATGTTATATCTTGCATTTTTTCCCTCTGTCCAGGGTCTGCTGATGAAAAATTGTATTTTAAAAGCTTCTGTTGCATTTGAAGCAATGCTATTACCGGGTTTCTGCAGATTTCACCAACTCAGATTTAAGACTCTTTAAGATCCAGAGGTGGGAATGAGATTCGGATCAAAAAATAAAAAAGATTTTCAAACATGAAATTATAATAACAGATACTTACATTTTAAAATGGTTGAGTTTTTAAAAATGTGATACTGCAAGGAAGGAAAGGAGAAAAGATATGAGGGAGGAACAAAAGGAAAGAAGGATGTGAGGGAGGAAGGAAATGACAATAGAAAAGAAAAATCAAGAAAGGAAGGAAGAAATGAAAAAGGAAATTAAAGAAAAGAGGAGTGAACCAAGCATGGAAGGACAGAAGGAAGACACAAGGAAGGGAAGGATGAAAGGAGATAAAGAATGCCAAGTAAGGAAAGAAAGGATGTAAGGAAGGGAAGAAAAGTCATAAAGGAAACAAAGAAAGGACAAGACTGAAGAAAGGAAGCAGATGATAAAATGAAGAAAACTGTTGAAACAAGAATGAAATGAAAGAGAGAAAACACAAGGAAGGCAGTAGGAAAGGAAGGAAGGACGCAAAGAAGTAATGGAAGGAAGAAAGGAAATGAAATGAAGAAAAACTAAACTGAAACAAGTAAAGAAGGAAGATGAAAAGGGAGGATGGAAAGGAAAAGAGCAGAATGGAGGTAGGACACAAAACCAGAAGGAAAGAAGGAACAGTGCAAGGAAGGAAAGGAAGGATAAAACTTTTAGGCGACAGGAACAAGAACCAAAGTCTGGAAATGGATTTTTTTATTTTTCTGGAAAACGTTAAAATCGGAGCTCTGCTGTCAGATGAGTCTGAACCAGCATCATCTTTAAGTTTAAACTGCACACCTCCTCCTCACACACACAGGCAGACGGAGTGTGTGTGGGCTCGTGACTGGAGCGTTCGGTTTAATCTGGGGGAACCAGCCGGGCCTGTCGCGTTCCTTTCAGCCGCTCCATTAATTACAGTGGTACCAACAGCAGCCTTTGTGCCGGTCCCAGCGGAGCGTGTGGATATTACTGATTATAGCTAACGGTACGCAGAAACACCGAGCCACACGAGTGTTTGAAGAACCTGCAGCCTGTTTAATCACCGCGTCACACTGGGAGCGCTGCGTTAAAACCAGAACCGGAATCGGAACCGGGCGCTGTCTCACCGGCAGGGCAGTGGTTGGTTCTGTGTTCGCTGAGCTCGGCCAGGCAGTCGAAGTCCTGCTGACAGTTATCGCAGGTGAAGATGGACTCGTCGTCAAGGTCGTCGTCGTCACGCTCCTCCTGCTCGCCGTCCTCGGCCACGCCCCCCTGGCCGTCTTTAAGCCCCGCCTCTCTGCTGGGCGCCGGAACATCTGAGGATGAAACGAGAAAAGGGTTTTTAATCAGATATGAAATAATTATTAAAATATGATGGATCACTGGGGCTTAGAAATTTTATTTTCAAAATAACGGGAATGAAGTAGTAATAATATGAGAAAGCTTTATGAGAATAATTATTCTCTTAACATTACAAGAATAAAGTCAAACTAATATGAGAATAAAGTCAATATTTTGAAAATAAATTACTACGAGAAAAAAGTCAAAATTATATTAAAATAAAGTTGTACAAGAATAAAGTCGTAGTAATATTAGAATAGTCAATATTTTGAAAATTCACAATGTTATGAAAACAGAGTTGTAATAATACAAGAATAAAGTCATAACATTACGAAAATGAAGTCCAAATAATACGAGAATAAAGTCAATATTTTGAGCATAAAGTATATTATGAAAATATATAAAATATTATGAAAATTAAGTCGAAATAAACAAAAGAATAAAGCTGTAATAATGAAAATTAAGTCAATATTTTGACACAAAAGTCAAAATAATATGAGAATAAAGTTGCAATATGATTTTTTATATTTTCTTAGCAAGGCTCTAATACTCCGTCTGTCACACTAAACAGAGTTTACATGTTTTTGTTTTATTTTTACTGATTTTGTTTCTCCCAGCTGAACAAACTGGATGTTTCTGAGTATTTAAACAGAGCAGAGAGAAGAGCAGCCCTGTCCCAATCTTCACTCCACTCTGACAGAGTGGGCGTGTGTGTGCACGCGCGCGCGTATGTATGTGTGTGTGCGCGCGCTCTGGTAGCAGTCAGAGTGTGAGAGGACACCAGCAGAGGGCTGCGATGGCCCAATCCTCACCGCTCCATTGTGTCTCCATTTTCACACCTTATTATCACATTATAAATGCTGAGGATCCAACAGGACTGACACTGAAGACTTTGAGGTCTCAAGAGGAGAGGAGAGGAGAGGAAAAGGGAAAGGGAAAGGAAAGGAAAAGAGATCAGAAAATCTTAATAAAGTCTGATTGTTGAGAGTAAAAAACAGTAAAAAACAGTTTTTACAAAACACTGTCGGAGCTAAACCAGCAGAACCAGCAGACCGACCAGTAAAAATGGTGTTTCAAATGGGTCATACTGGAACCTGAGAGAGAACAATGAGAGCGAGACATAAACGGGTTAGGAGAAACTTTAGAGAACATTTAACTTTTAGGGTAGATGTTCTGGAAAACACTGAGAACATAAACAAGTACTTTGAAATACATCTATTCTGCACAGTGGCGCAGTTGGCAGCACTGTTGCCTTGCAGCAAGGAGGTCCTGGGTTTGATTCCCATCCTGGGGTCGATTCCCATCCTGGGGTCTTTCTGCACGGAGTTTGCATGTTCTCCCTGTGCATGGTGGGTTCTCTCCGGGTTCTCCGGCTTCCTCCCACAATCCAAAAACATGACTGTCAGGTTAGTTGGTCTTTCCAAATTCTCCCTAGGTGTGAGTGTGCACGGTTGTTTGTCCTGTTTGTCTCTGTGTTGCCCTGCGACAGGCTGGCGACCTGTCCAGGTGACCCCGCCTCTCGCCCGGAACGCAGCTGGAGAGGCACCAGCAACTCCCGACCTCATTAGGGAGAAGGGTGAACAGAAAATGGATGGTTGATCCAATAAGTTCTCACAGTGATCAAATTTCTATGACGTTTTCACACCAGATAGTCCGGTAGATTCTGTCTAATTGGGGCACAAAGTTGCAACATTTGGTACATTTTCAGCTGCGGCAGTTCTTTCTCATTGAACTGAGTCAAATGATCCAAACTAATTATAAACCTGTTCCCGTTCTCGCCTGTGGGGGCGCTGCACCAAGAAATATCAAAGGAAACGACATGATAATGTCCAAAGAAGAAATCAGTGCTACTTCCTCCTTCACAAAATGTAAACAACAATGGAGCAGCTTCACATTCTATCTTTTGTTTTCGGCAACAAATCACTCATTTCTACAGCCATCGCGAGACTGGCACGAGTGTTTTGGTTGCATTTACCCAGAATGCACTGCTTTATAGTTCTCTTCCTGGTTCTGGAGCAGTCTCTGATCTGCTTGGCGTTCACATAAGCATTCAAACCGGACCAGAGTTCACTTCATCTAAACCGAGAGACATTTGTAGCCGGACCACAGTTCACTTTTTAGTACAAATCAGAGTTTTGTGCATTCACACCTCCCCAAACGAACCAGAGATCAGTTAAAGCAGACTGAAGACTGAACGTGGCTGCTGTGAACGCACCCTAAATATCCTCCATCAACCAAGACGCCACGTGGTTCTGGTTAAGTTACAACAAAAAGAGACAGGACCAAAATTATTATTTTTAATCTTTCTAAACATAAATAACCCAACTCCATCCCACTGCTTTCCATATTCATGAAGCATTTTGAAAAAAAGTCTCGCTTTAAAGAGAGAAAAAGGGACAGAACCGGGTTCCCCTCCTTGATTTATTATGGGTAGAGGTATGCTGGGATGGAGGGATTGTGGGAGGTGGGGAACGAGGGACTGGGGCGATCAGCGGTGCTGCAGGAGAGAGGAGGACAGTGATGGAGGGAAGGATGGAGAGATGGGAGGGTGCTGGCCATCTGTCCAGTGGTGGGAGCGCCGTCTGGCCGGGGAGAAGCCACTCGTGCACGCTCATGTGCACATGCTCACAAACACATCTTGCTAAAAATGAAACACAATCATCAATGTTTCTGCTGTGATTTCTTCATTTAGCTGCCAAAACATAAAAACGTTTGATTAAAAAAAATAAATAAATTGTTTCTTTCTACATGTTTGCTGGGAATCATTACATGGAAACAATCAGAGCGTGCACACGCTACGTGCACGCTCTCCCTGGGGCGCCCTGATGCCAGAGGTGAGGGCAGCGCCAGCGCCAGCGCATGCCAACACAACCTGCTGTCATAGCAACAGAGGAAAGAGACAGATGAAACCTCTCCATCTTGCTCTCTGGCGTAACCGCCTCTCCTTTCTTCATCTCATCCCTTCATTTGGACTCGGGAGCGCGGATGAACCAGAGCTGGGTGTGAGAACGGAGGGCGCACGCAGCTGGGAGCGTTTCTCTCTGTCGGTTTGCCGCCCACCCACCTCACTCCGCTCAGGGACGGGATCATTACGGCTCCTCTTATGCATCTCCCAGGGAAGCCGATTCCGGAGGCTTCAAAGGAATACTGACCCCGCGCAGCTCCGGGAAGACGCCGTGATCGGGTTCTGGTGCCAGTTAGCCTAAAGAAGCGGTGAGAATTTGTCACTTTTTGTGCCGTTGATGGAGCGGTGCCAGCATTAAAGTTGATCCAAGCTAACACTACGGTCACACTGGAGGTCTTAGTTAGGGATGCTAATGCTTTTTTCACTTTTGATACCAATATCTGAGGTTTTGCATCGCATGGTACCGATCCGGTACAGAAAAACAGCTGAAATTACTTTTATGAATGTAATGAATAACAAATTTATTTGACAACTCTGCATCAGTTCAGCACAGTTAAATACACCATTAGCTTCACAAGCTTGGTCAAAAAATTTGTAAATCATTAGTGTAAATTTCCACATTCCAGGATGAACTTTTCATCTTTCTCTCTCATTTTGAACAAAAGTCTCCACACCTCCCTTCATCTCCAGAGTGACGCTCCATGCCCAGCCCATTTCCAGCAGAAAGCAGCAGCAGGCCTACTTAATGAAGGCAGACATTACTCCTAACGGGGCCGAGGGAGCAAAGCAGTCTGCCTGTTTGGCTGCTGATTGAATGCTATGACATTAGTCCCCAGCAAATATCTCTTGCATTCATGTTGGTGAGACGTGCAGCTGCAGCCGCTTGCAGACACACTTACGCTCCAGAAAACCATTATCTCAGAGTCACAGAGTGTTCCTGCACCAGGAATTACTACACGCACACCCTCAGTCAGACGCACAGAAAATGGGCTAAATACCTGATTTCAGCCTCAGAACAGACACCCAGTTGGTTCTTATGTCATATTAGGATGAATAAAAAATATCAGAAAATATAAAGAATTCATATTTTCTCCAAATTTCCCCTTTTTAAAACAAACACTAGCTGTATTTCCATTACACATGCATGAAAAACTGCCCACAAAGACTCTTTAAAGATACTTAGAAAAGTCTTAAGTATCTTAACTTAAGATGCTCAAGTTAAGATACTTATCCAACGAGTTAAGTAAGTTACTTGACTTGAGTATCTTTAGTTACTTAAGATACTCAACTTGAAATATTTTTTTTTATGAAATTTAAATATTTTCCCTTAGGATAAATAAAGCATAATTTAATTGAACTGATGTTGTTTCGCTAAAATAAACAGTTTTGACACAAACAACTGCAAATAAGTTTTTGGGTTGCCTGAGCTTGAGGTGAAAAACATAAAAAGAAATCTGCATGTTCATATTAAACCAGACATTTGAGTAACAATTTTGACATTTTCAAGTAATTCCTGTGCAAAAGGGTAAGGAGGAAGATACTGACAGTTCATAACTACCCGGCGCACCGCAGTTGAAAAACAAACTATCCCTTAAATAGCAGGCCTGACTGTGTGACATAATGCATGAGGCGGTGTGTCTCTAGAGTAAAGATAATAAGCATTATTCTTCTGTCTCCACCAGTCTCTGTAACCCGAGGACAAGAAAATGTTTGTTGACAGATGAAAATATAAATATATAAAAGGAATAATGAGGTCACTCTGCATATCTGCAGAACAAGATGCATGCAGGTGCTGCTCAAGAGTGTGTGTGTGTGTGTGTGTTTATATGCAGTGTATTGGTGCATATAAGTGTGTTCGTGCTCACCCTGGGTAATTAGATAAAGAGGAGTGAATTAGCAGAGTCCACCGCGCAGAAATGATGTTACACAGCCGAACCACGCCTAGCTGGGACCCACTAATCACCGCTCGTTAGGCTCACATGTGGAGGCTAGTGTGTTTTCAGAGCATCGCTGTGTTTATTAGATTGCGTGTGTGTTTTCTCTCATTAAACACATTCAAAATAAGTTCAGAGAGGTAATTAGTCAGCTTAGTGATAATAAAGCTGTAACCTTCACAGATTAGGTGGAGACGGAGAACTTGCTCCATGTCAGCTCACATAACTGGGATATTTAGGTTGTTTTCACACCGAGTCTGGTAGAATCTGTTCGATTGGGGACCAAATCGCAACATTTGTTATATTTTCAGCTGCTGTGATTCACTTCCACACTACATCATGTCAAATGAACTAAATACTTTGAAAAAACAGTTCCCCTCCTCACCTGTGGGGGCGCTGCACTAAGAACCGCTGAAAGAAGAAACACAAAAACATCTGAAGAAGACACTGAGCACAACAAAAATGGAGTGGCGTCAGATTCTAGTGGTTGAAGGATTTCTCTTTTGTCTTTAGCGAAAGAGCACAAGCCATTTCTCACACGTTTGTATTTACCCAGAATGCCCAGCTCTGTAATCCGCTTCCTGCTTTTGGAGCGCTCTCCGGTCCGCTTGCGTCCACATATGCATTCAAGCCACATCAGAGTTCACTTCTTAGTAAAATAACAATAATAATTTACATTCACACGTCCCCAAGCGCATCTGAACTAGAGTTGGATTAAAGCGGACTAAACATGGCTGGTGTGAATGCAGCCTTAAAGCAAACTGGAGGATCTGAGTTCAAACACTCCCAGCTTAGTTAGTTGCCCTCCAACCCGACTCTGGCTTCATTTCTTTGCTGTGAGCGGTTGCCAGGTTAAGCTAGTTAATGCACAAAGTAAAACAGGAAAAAAAAATCAAACGCACACAGTCAGCGACCACCAAACACGCCTATCCATCCTGTGGGAAGAAACCTCGGTAAGTAATGAACTCGGGGAGACGCTCCTGAACCGCCCCGGGGTGATAGAAGTGCAGAGGAGGAGAGCGGCAGAGCTGGAGGGGGAGTTAAAGGGGAATAAAACATGCTGTAATCCTGCAAAAGGTTCCCGTGTTTGATTTGGCAAACAGGAGCAGGTACTGCGGCCTGTCTGGGACACATTCTGCAGATCTGCTGGCCAAGCATGAATAAAACACACACGTCTCAGTCCACATGCTAAAGGAGGAATCAAAGCGGCTGAAAAGGTGTGTGTCGAGCTTCCAGGAGGATGTTTAGAAACCCAACAGCTTCAGCACAAGGCCTTCATTCTGCTGTGCAGCAGAGCCGGTTTCAGAGGAACGGAGCTGAGTAATAGAAACCCACATCGCTCTGACCTGGCCGCCGGGTTCACATCAGACCTGCGCCGCATTATTTATTCATACAGACTACTTACTGTAATTAGTGCATCTGTGATATCGGGTGGGCTTCAAAACACAACCAACGCTTTAAATAAGCAACATCTGGCAGATTATTTTATTAAGTAAATGCACAAAAAGCACATATTTTACCCGACATAAACCAGACCATCAGTGAAGGGACTCTAGTTTCATCAGTGATTAAAGAAAGACATTTTCAGTTGATTCCAGATGTTTGAATCAGTGAAAACCTTTTCTAGCATTGAGTTTTCTTTCTCAATGCTAGAATAATAAGATACCTGAACTCCTCTGTTTCAGGCAGAGGTTGACCCCTGACCTCCTCTGCAAAAGCAAATCTTATCAAGTATTTCTGGTCGAGTTTCCAATGAAAATCTCTAAAGAAATCTCAGGATTTTTTGTGCCACTAACTGGAGTGAAGATAAGAGCGCGAAACGTTCTCAACGTTACCAAAAATTTAATCTAAAAATTTGGTTTGCCCACCACTGAAAGTTGTTTATGACATTTCTATGGCAATCTCTAATAATCGTAATCATTGTGTTTCCATGAGACACAGTTTAAAAATTTATAATTGCAGGTTACAATCTGTTGAAAAATTAGGTGCTCTGCGTTTCTTCTGCTTTTATTTTTATTATTTATTTTTTCTCTAAATTATAATTTTTACATGATTATTTTTGGAATTATTGAATAAAAAGAACGCTGATTTACTTCTACATTTTCTCTGCAAGATTAAGCTGCCGAAATATAAAGCTGAACTTGTTTTACAGGGAAATATTTTAAAAATATTTTGTTTTTAGAATTTAATTTCTGTTTTACAAAGGACAATATAAAGGCCGGTGCTGCCTGTGATAGACATATCTGGTTAAAACGCCATAGATATGTTTCACTTCTCAAACTTTGCACATGTTTGCACATCTCAAACTTCTGTTTCTGTGACTGTAACTTGATTTTCTCACAGAAAGCTCCAACGAGGTGCTGTGAAGGTAAAAGGAAAGACGAACAGGTTTGTTTCTGGGTGCAGAAACGAACGTGTCAGAGTGGCTGAACAGGTGCAGCTGGACGCAACAACAACACGCCTGCTCCACGTGTCCCAGGAGCCCACCAACCCCTGTGGTACCTTCTGCCTCCTCTGAGTCACCACTCAGGTGTGTGTGTGTGTGAAGAAGCTGATTTCTACATAAAGAGGTTCCTGCAGCCTGTATGTGTCTGTTTCCACAATGTAAAGCCTCCAATCCTCATGGGACAAGACCTGCAGAGACCACACTGGGATGCATGCATGTAGCTGAGCACACACACACTAACACACACGCTCCTCTGGGACGGGATGTGCTCAGGGAGATTAGCACCCAACACCCATGTCTGGAAACAGGATGATGAAAGAGCCATTAACGTCATGGAAGGAAGTGACAGAGACACAAACACACAGGCCGAATAATAAATTCATATAAAAACATGCTAAGATAAACCTGAAGCAGCACCGCCAGCCCCAAACAGATCAGCAAAAACACGACACAAATATGCTGACAGCTGGGCAATTTTCCTATTTATGATTCGCATAAACTCACAAAAAAAAAAAAAATAAAAAACAAGAATGTGCTTAAATGGTGCAAAACAGAGACAGAAGAAAACGCAGAAGCAGCGACACAAGCAGACAATAGGAGCTCAGTCACACACACACGGAGAGAGAGAGAGAGAGAGAGACACAGGAACTGTTTTCCTGTGGCAGCCTTGGGGAAATTAAAACTACATTACGGAGCTCCAGAGGGGAGCAGTGAGACAGCGACGGAGGAAGAGGGCGACGGGGAGAGGAAGCAGGAGAAAGAAGGAGAGGAAAGAGTCCGCTTTCTTTTTTCTTTAGCTCCGGCCATAATGAGACGCTCACTGATAAAAGATCTGACCTGCAAACCCTGTTTTCTCACTGATAAATCAATGTATCCGTCAGTGCCGTTCTTATTCTGTGCAGGGTCGCGGGACGAGAGGCGAGGAACAACCTGGACATGTTGTGATTGTGATCATGATTGAGGACAACCAGTCGGGTCTCTGTGCAGCGAAGAAAGGAGAAGTCCTGCAGAAAATGTTTATCTACAAATGAGACAAATACTGAACAGTTTGACCTCAATGGCTCTCAAACCTAAAAAACACTGAATTACCTGTCAAGCATGGTGGTGTCAGTATGATACTGTGGAGCAGATCCCCTTTCCATTGTGTTGATGCATTGCACAACCTCAAAATTCTTCAACTACTCCTCAAATCATTTTAAAGGGGCAGAATTATGTGTTTTCCAGGCACATCTTATAGCTCAATCAAAGTTACTATGTTAATTTCAGTTGCTATAAAAATGCTGTACATAAAACTTAAATCATTCTTTATATCTTACAATTTATTCAATTTTTCCAGATTATTTTTTCCTCAGAAGAAAAACAAAAAACAAAATCAGGCAATCTGGAAAGATAAACCAGTTTGCCTTGTTTGTCTGAGCAAACCATCCAAATTTAACAACACAAAACTGAGGAGGAAATTTGGTCTCTGTCTCTTTAAAACCTCCTGCTCTTTCTAAAACTCCACCTTCAGAAAGTCATCGCGACATGGCTCCTTTATTAACCCTTTCACGGTTTTTTACCAGCGTTACTCTGAGAAGTAGCTCCCACAATGAGCTCAGCAGATGCGCAGTTCCACCAGCTGATTGCTAATTGCTGCTGGCTAGTCTGAAGGAGCTGATTTGGAAACTGCAGTTTTGAGGAGGAGTTACATATTTGAAGGCGCAACTAAGTCCACCCAGGTATTTTGAACAGCTGCATGGTTGCCATGGAGATGAAAGGATTTCTCAAACAAGCATTAAAAGAATCAGAATAAAGCTGCCTCTTTGCTAACTGCATCTTCCTTACAAATAAGGCACAGATTTACCGCCAAGAAGCAGCATTACAACAGAGAAATAATCAGTCAGAGAGAGAAACTTCTACCCAGAGCTGTAAATATGTCTCCTTGTGTTCAAAATAATCGATGGCGTGTTGGATTACTAGACAAGCGGAGAGCTGCTGCTCTAAAATTGACACAGATCCGTCATGTGATAGTTGCTTCTCGGTGCTCCACTCGAGTGTGTGACGCCACACAGCGAATAACAATAATCCGGTTGGTCTCAGCTTCTCGCTTTCAGCCTGGGGACTTGACAAACCTTTTCCACGATGACTCACCGGCTGTTTAAGTGTCAGCGATAAACACACAGAACGGGTAGCTGACTGTAGACTGAGAGAAACGCTGTTCAGAGAAGAAAAAGAAGAAAGAGTCCGTCTCTTCTACGTTTTCTACATAGGAGGAGAAAACAAGAAAAGAAGGTTTTCTGTTCGATGGTGGGGCAACTTTAGCTTCAGCAAACTTATCTTAAAGCAGCTGAATGTTATTTTTTGTAAGAAATATGTTTTTACACATTTGTCACCATGTTCTGATAGTTTACTATAAGACAGAAAATCTGTAAAAAGATCAATCTTTTCCCTGTGCTGCTGTTGCCGTCGGAGGAAATGAACCACTCCAGACTAAAACGAACCTATCAGAGCCAGGAGGCGGGTCCTAGAGCTGTCAATCAACATTGTGAACAAGCTCCTGTAATGCTGCACTGCAAAAACACAATCTTACCAAGTATTTTCGTCCAGTGCAAATATCTTAATGCACTTTAAATAAGACAAAACTAACTTACAAGTAACTTTTCAGCAAGGCATATGAGCCTGTTTTAAAAAAATGATTCCTTAAAATCTGTGATAGTATTTATTTCACTATAATAAGAAAAAAATTATTTCAGTGAAATAATCTAATTTTAGCAAAATTAAGAAATTATTTTCTATAAAAAGCTCCTATATTTTGCTGAAAAGTTAATTTTATATTAGTTTTGTCTTATTTTAACTGTATTTGCGCTAGACAAAAATGCTCAGTAAGATTTTGTGTTTTTGCAGAAACACAGTTTATCCACCGCCATCGATGGCTATGCTAACTAGCCCTAGCATTCACAACAAGCTATGCTAGCTGCAGCATAGCAGGGAGCAAGAGAGAGAGCGCTAAGACCCGCCTCTTCGCTCTGATTGGTTGTTTCTAGTTAGCACTGGGAGCACTGGGAGAAGCCAGATTTTTTCACAGAATATCTGTCTCATGACAAAGTGACAGTTTCAACAAATACGCAAAAATATTTTTTATAGAAGTTACATGCTGCAGCTTTAAGACCAAGGAGAAAAGGGAAAGAGAGGAGGAGGAAAAGGGAGGATAAGTTCAGTTTCTCTCCTGTGGGTCTTTCCAAACTTAACACACATTTTCCAGAGAAAGACCAACAGAAAGGGTGAGAGAGAAAGAGAGGAAGAGTGACGGATGAGTAAAAGTTTCAGAATCTTGCCTTGGTTACATCGCTCTCACTGCATCCCTGAGAGCGACGGAGTCGTCACGTTGAATCTAGGGAATAAGACGTAATTCTCACTCCCAACTCTGCACACACAGCTAACGAGTAATGACGGAAAAGTAAGAAGTTAGAGCTGTACAAGACAGAGATAAAGAGAGAGAGAGACGAGCCAGAATGGGAGAAATTTGCAGAGAAACTGTAAAAATGTGATGCAGAAAGCTGCTGGGATCAGATACAGACGGTAAAACTGAAAGTGTGGCTGAGTAAGGGAATATGGGACAGAATGTTTTCATTGGAGGAACACTCTGATAGGTGTGTGTGTGCGTGTGTGTGTCATGGGACTCCAGCTTCCTGCAGGAACTGACACACACAGCATTTCTAGTGAACCACTCAGGACCAAAGTCAGCACCCTGCTGAAAACACACACACCCCCGCCCCACACACACACACACGCACGCACACAACGCTCACACACACAGCTGCAGACTTCAGGCTGCACGGCGGCCCCTGGAGGAGCGTTAGCGCAGGTATGGAGGGTTTGGCACGTCACACACACCCCAGGAGTGATTCCTCTCCTTCCCTTTCATCCCCCGTAGAGCTGAACGAGAGACAGGGCCAGGAGAGGCTGAGAGGGAGCTAACTGGATATTTACCACATTCAGCAGTATCTCGTTTCCCTGCAGGGATCCAGTCAGAGGAAGTGCTTCGCTGCTCCCTGATAGGTTGAAAACCAGAGCAGGGAAAACTCACTAGAGCAGAAAAACACCTAACTGTTCTTTTTCTGCCAAGATATGGGAAAAAGTGTGTTGATACTTGCTAAAAACTCGCGACAAAAGGCGAGGATGAAGCTGGCTAACATTCAGGGTGTCCATGACAACAGGTCGGGAGCGTGCTCTGCCAATTGTTAGCACCTACAGGACAGATGTGGACATTAACGTCCGCCTGGTAACGCCGCAGGTTTACACTACTCTGAAGTAAGGGAGACACCTGGAACAACAAGGCCATTTACAGATCCATACCCAACTATACGCAAGTAAATGTAGCACTACTTCAACAGATTTTTACTCAAGTAAAAGTAAAAATAAGCCACCCAAGAAATTACTCAAGCAACAGTGAAAAAATATTTGGTAAAAACACTTCCATTCTTTACTTCAATTTGAGTTTCTATGTCTTCTAAAATCAGGATAAGCTCTTGAAAAAAACCCAACAAATTCATATAAATGAATTTCAGATTGAAACTATTTATATAATTTTAGAAAATAAAGTATCATAATGATGATCTTTTCATAATTTCATCATTTCATAATGATTTTTTTTTTTGGTGTCTGGAAAATGAGCCGTTTCAAAAACCTCCAGAATGTATCACCACAAATCAGCAGGCACCGCCCGTCACCTAGCAACCCAAGCAGAACCCAGTCGGTTACCTAGCAACCTAAGCATAGCTGCAACACATTTGGCCAGCTGGTTTTACCACCATATGCATTATACGATGGCTGCTGGATTGTACAACGCATACAATCCAGCGCTATGCGTTTTGTGTTGTTGTTGACCTGCCATCCAGAAACCATTTGCTGCATCTTTGTTGGTTGTACAGGGGTCTCCACTAATGCTATTCAAAGACATATGGTTGTATAATTGTGCATCTGTTTGCAACCATTTTGACATGCGAGTGTAAACGCTGAGTTATGGGTCCAGGGCAGCAGCAGCTCATTTGCATTTAAAGTGACAAGACGCCCTGAAACAACTCATTGTGAAAGGAACTCAAAATACGCAGAACTAAACTGCATATTTTTATCATTAACTAAGATAAAAGATAACTGGAAAAAATGCAAGCATGTTTTGTATTGCCCTGTTCAATTTTGGTGTTTTAAAAAACAAAATTAAAATTATTCATATAAATAACAAAATCAGGCAAAAATAATTTTTAAAAATCAATTTCTGTCAATATAAAACTTATGAGAAAACTATTAAAAACTGCAGGTGTGTGTCTGTTTAGTTAAAACAAGTTTGTGTTTCAGTCAGTGAAAGTCAAATAAAAACAGCAATACTTCATCATAAAGTTTCTCAGGTAAAAATAACTAAGTAAATTGAAGTAGCTATTTCTTCTTTTGTGATTTTGTGGAAGATATGATTTAAGCAATTGTTACTGCAGATGCTTATAAGCAGATGTGAGGAAAAATTCAAATGTTTTGAATGTTTTTTCTTGTAAAAAAAAAAGGCTAACGTTGAGACATAAATGCTCTTCAGTTTCCACTTGGCGGCAGAAGCAAGAAGGAAGCGACAGACAGATTTGGAGATGATCTTACTGAAGAACAAAAAAAAGAAGAAAAGCTCATCCATCTCTCAGACTTCTTCCCCAGATATCAGACAACAGAGAGAGAAAATCTCTCGGTTCTCCCTCCTGCTCTTCATAAATCTCCTCGTTTCTCCTCTGCATCCTTCACCTTCATCTAACACTTTTTAAAAATCCCTTCATCCTTCATGTTTGTTCACAAATCTTTCCCAGCAGGAGTTTATCTCCTGGTGTGGATCAGAGAAAGTCTCTGGAAGTTCATTAAAATGTTTCAGGTCATAAAAACTGACCTGTCTGGACGGCGGATTCATCCCACGTCCCTCCTCCTTCCGACGGTTCTCCTTCTTCCACCGCTGAGGGGAAAACAGCAGAGACACAAAGAAGACGGAAACTTTATGATTTGCATACAACAACTTGCATTTTCAAAGACAATAACCAATATGAAGGACGTGAATTTTATTTAATAGGACAGTTCAGCAGAAACATGAAACATTACATGTGGTCAGTGTTTTTATTGATCTGTTTGATTCATAGCAGTTTTAAACTGACGACTGTATGGAGTTTTAGTTTTAGAAAACTTTCAGCTGCTTGCTTCCTAGTTGCACCTTGAAAAGAGGGCGACTTCCTTAACGCGCCAAAACAAAATGATCTTTACAGTGTTTATTAATTATAAACTGCATTTGCATGTACTAAAATGCGTCTCCTGTATTTGCAGGATGAGTAGTGTGACCCACAGGACCCCATGTAGCTACAGACATGAAAACATTCTTCATGTCTAACTTTCTTCCGCCATGCAGGAGTATATGCATGGCAAAATGGGAAAAATGCCACCTTCAGAGACAGAAACTAATGTTCACACAGCAGGTTTTGATGTTCAATTCTGGATTTTTCTTCTTTTTTTTCCAGAAATATATACATATATATTTTTGCCTGGTTGTTAAACAAAACAGCAATAAGATTTTTGTGTGAATAGTTTACGACCCGCATGCGCTGAAAGAAATTTGATGCCACACAGCAGCTCCGTGTTTGTTGGTAACAAGAGTGGCGGGATTGCGTCGTGATGCGCTTCAGTGAAAAAGACTTGTCATAATTTCATAATTATAATTTTCAGCCATTGTTTACGTTTAGATTAACCGTCTGTCTTGTTCTGGTGAAGAATTATGACACGTCTTACATCAACGAAATAAAAACCAGATAAAATTCGACACTCCAGACTGCAGACACTTTGAAACCATCAGAGGCTCCAACCTGACGAAGCTTCAAGATTTTCTCGCGTTTAAATATTCAGCGAATAAATTGATGACAAACTAAAAACAAATAAAACACAATAAATAAAAAATATATAATCTGGATTCAGGAGTTTAACAACTCTGATATCTTGGGATCTCTGCGACACATTCACACGCTGAGCCGATCACAACAGGAACGTGGCACCAACTTCCTGGGTACGAAGGGAAGAAAGGAAGCACAGCTGGCACACAAACAGGAAATGGCCAGAGTCAGCACACAATGGGATTTCCTCCTCTCCTCTTCCCCAGCACGCAGCGTTGCACCTCTCCCCCTTACGCACGGCCACTTCTGATCCCTGAAAATCCTCCGCTCTACTCCCACTCCCACTGCTGACCTTCGCCCTCCCTCCGCTCCCAGAACAGCAACACCTCCCTCCACGTCCTCAACAACTCCCCCCGGACCGCCGCCGTCCTCGCGTTAGACCTGAGCCAAGAACTTGGATCAAAACAAGAAGTTATAAATCAGCCGATTGTTCCTTTGTAAAGACAAACACTGCAGAACGGAGCTGAACTCCACCTCTGTAAGGAGAAAAATCTGATTAGCTCCTATAAGCTTTTAAACAAGTGCCTGTAATTTTCTGGATAAATAAATAAATGGATGAGTTGCAGGTTTTTACAGAGAGTGATGCTTTCTGGTTGCATGCCGTGTGGAGCAATGACGTTGTGACCGGTTGCTGCTGTCAGCTGTGAGTGAAGGAAGGGAATCCCCCCAGATCAAGCTTTTTTCTGACCAATTTCTGGCATTCTATACAGTCTGATTTTCTTTCCAATGATTCTATGGCGATCCAAATTTATCCATCAAACCATCTGTGCCTTTCCTCTGTCTTTTTTTAACTGAAGTGCATTTGATACCACCCAGACCAAATTATTTTCAGTTTTGATGTATTTAATGAACAAGAACAAAATCAGATTTTTGGGAATTCGACAGGAAAGCTCCAAATCAAGATTTGTGTGATCCTATATTTAAATTTGTTGAATTTAAATATTTGCTGATCCCAAAATGTTCTGATTCAAATTGTTTTTTTGTTTTGATTTAGTTTTGAACCGATGCCTACATAAAATTAGGCTGCAGAGTTGCTAAATCTGTATTGAACAACCAGCATTTTTACTGCAACTACTCATTACCTGTTAGCGAGCAGAACAATGTGGTTGTATATGAGTGATGGAGAGCGGTGTCATAAAAAAAAACCCCTCTATATTAGTTTTCTATTTTTACATAAAAGAGCTACAGATACAAGATGTTGACATTTTAAGTTGTTCTACCAATTAGCCGTACTAGCATTGAAAACTGCCTCCTTGTGTACTTTCAAAATGATAAATATCCCCACTTTGCATCAGTTTTTCAATCTTTTCAAACATTTTATGCTTTGAAGCAATTAAAGGTTAAACGTTTAAAAACAAATAAATATATTTTCGGCTTTCCAGTTGCAGCTAAAGCTATGTTGCTCTTCTGTTATTATTATTGTAATACTTTGCTCTAAATGTTTGCACGTAACAGAACTTTATATTTGCATTTCCTCCTTTTCAACACTAAGATATCTTAGAAGAAATGAAAGCTGTGGCTTGAACCAGTAATTAATCTGGCAAAATCTAAAAACTAAAATTTGCTGTTGTGCATAAAGGTTTGTATTTATGTATGACGGCCATTGTAGACAGCAAAGAAATGGAATCAATTTCTGCCAAAAGAACTTTGAAATTTCTAAAATAATCTCAGAAATCTTCTAGAGCGGAAACTTTTTTCTGAGTTTGAAAAGAAGAAAACTGCCACATTTGCAGAAGTCGAAAATTTTTGACTTTTGAAATCAGGGGTTTCAATTTTTTTCCTAGAAAATTTCTGAGATTCATCTCAAAATTTCACAGTTTGTACCTTGAAAATGTTCAACTTTTGAGGGTTAGAAATTTCCTTTGTTTTTTCTAGAAAATTTCTGAAAACAATCTCAAAATGCAACTTTTCCTCTGGCTCAACGCTTAAATTCCCAAAGTAAAATCAGCCAAAAATCCATGTAAAAGAAATCTTTATCAAATTATGTGCAAATCCTGGATCGGATTGTTATTCTGCCTGACCTGGACTGAGAAAATCCAAGTATTACAAAACCTAAAGATCAAAGAAAAGCTGCAAATCTCAGACTGAAGCATCTATAACAAAAAGAAGATTTTGGATGTTTTTTAAATAAAATGCTATGATTGGAAGAGTAACTTTGGATCCAATAAAAGCCTGTTTTTCCTGATGAGGCTGTAGGGAATAACATGTGTTTCATTAGCCAAGCACACACACACACACACACACAGCTTTATTTAGACTCTGTGTCTTCCTTGGAGACTCGCACATCGTGAGCCGTTAGCGTTTGTGCAGCACATGTGCAACTATGTGCAGGGAGGGAAAATGAGGGAGCAGAAATCTGCATTTGATTATTAACATCTGAGAGGAAGAATGAGTGGGAGAGGTAAAAAAAAAAAAAAAAAAAGGTCCAATTAATGTCTTTACATTAACAAGAAGAAATCCTTCCTTTGTAAATTTAAAACTGACACAAGAAAACAATTAACAACCCAACAACACCAGTAACTCTAATTTTTACACCAAAAGCAACACATTTATACTCCACTCCTTTCATTTTCTCCTGAACACCTGCGGAAACGGTCAATTAATAGATTTCCGTTTTTAGTTGCACGCAGGAGTAATCTCCAGTTAGTCTTCACACATTAAATCAAGAAATCTCTGGACTTTTTGGCACAGCAGGACGAGGATTTTCTGCAGATAATATGCAGTCATTGCATGAAAGAAGACATTGATTCACACAGAAGACAGAGCATGAAGCATGTTTCATTAGATCTGTATGGAAAATGTTGAAAAAGGCTCCCGGCATGATGCAGATATCATTACACCTCTGGATGCTTCCTAACTACTTATAAAAAGGACTCTCCACCTTGGATGTTTTACCTTTTTATTGCTTTTGTAAGCCAAGCACTATCAACAAAATCTGGCTTTTTATTTTCACAAGAAACAATATTTCATGTTGATTCAGTTTGGGTGTCTGAATCTTTTCCACACATCCAGAAAAAAGATTTTTAGCTTCTAATGATGAAAACAAGATCAAGTTTTGTTGTTTAAGTGCAACTAAATTACTTCCTCTTTTAGACATAGCTCACTTATTGAAAAAGAACTGAATATTACTTCATGATATATACAAACATAACGACAACTTAATAAAAATACTTAAAATAAAACAAATTATAGCAGAAATATTAACCTTTTTCTAGTCAGTATTTAGTAGATGCACCACAGGTTTCTTCCATTCTTCCTGCTAAACTGCTAAATCTGGGTTTGACATCTGGGTTTTGACTAGGCCACTACAGAACAACCACCTTCTTGTCTTCTGTGTAGTTTAGCTGGATGCTTCGGGTCGTTCAATGTAAAAATTATTAGGGTGGTTCAACTTAAAATGTTCTTTTGCTGCTAAAAATAAGTTAACTCAATTTCAAAATAAACTAGTTTCAAAGTTTGACTCATAAATTTTTTTGTTTAATCTAGAAATGACTCAGTGCAGAACATTAGTCCTTCCAAAAACAGGTGGCTAGCCATGACAGGTTGAGCAGCTAATGTTTTTCCTCTGCCTACATCCCCCAGAATGCCGTGCGGTTCTCAATCAGAGTTCAGTGAAAAGTCCATCAAACATTGATATTGATCATGCCTCTACCGCAATATGTATTGCTATTGATTTATTGTCCAACTCTAGTAGAAATTAGCTGAATATTCGGCTCTTTTCCAATAAATGTTTAAATATTTAACTGATTGATTGATTTTTATTTATTCAGATAGTTATCAAATAATTTATCATTGATACTTTAAAATAATGCAACAATTTAAATAACTTGACTGAAAAGGTAGAAGCAAAAGCATCAAATGAAACTAAAATTCCTCCTCATAAACTATTAATATATATATATATATATATATATATATATATATATATATAAAATACAAAACAAATCATTCTTATATATAAAATCATTAAACGGAAACATAAAAGGAAAGAAAACCAAAATAGATGCAACACAATTTGAAGTTACTTATTCTTGTAGCCATCAGATATTTTCTCTTTATCAATTTTGTTGAAAACTCATAATGAACTACATAAAAATAAAAATATCAGATTGATTGATGGTAAATTCACAAATAATCTCTGGATTCATAAACTTAATTTTTCTCTAAACATCATTTGCATTATTTTGTAATGAACCATTACAAATTTGTAATGGATTTGTATGTTCATAGTTCATATATTGATGTCTAATCTCATTATTTATCTCCCGTAAGGTGACCTGAGTTTTTAGTGCCCACTTCTTCTTGAGAACCGAGTAATCAGATGCAAAAACATGCATCACACAAGCAGAGGAACACACTCCAGCAGTAACCTCTGCATTACAGCAGCTACAGAACCAAACAACAGCACACTCCTGTCTCTGTTGTAATGAGATGCTACGCTTCATTAAGCACACAATTATACCAGGTTGTCCACAGCGACAAAACACACATTTACATGCAAATCGAACCTGAGATGCAAATGAGAATTTACCAAAACCAGGGTCCGTCGGTCAATGGCAGACGGGAGCCTGGAGTGAAACCTGAGCATAGTGTTACGACTGGTGTCGTCAACTTAATTATGAAAATATGAGTGTGCAGGTGCCCGTCTCTGATTGGGTCCCAGAAGGCGACGGAGACGTCCAATTGGCGGCATCTCGGAGGTGACGGGTATAAAAGCTACAGACGCAGATTTCCTGTCATCCATCCTCAGATCATCTCAACCAGCCACATTGTCTGTTAACACCATGTAAGGTTAACAGACAAACAGCTGCCGTTTTCTTAGTTTTCTCATGTTTTTCTTAATTAAGGAGGTAAGTTTTTGTCATTTTTTATTTACTTTCAATTAGGTAAGTTGGTTAATAGTCAGATAGTTTCCTTTTGTTTGTTGTTTTTGGCATTATAGTCACTCTGAAGCCATATGCTCCATTTGTAACATCTTGATCAAAAATATCTTTTTAAAATAAACATTATAAAATGTTCAACTTCATGTGTGTCGGAGTTGAACATCTGAAAAGGATGGCTCCTTCATGTTATGATCTGGCCACCCGTAGACGGGTCGTAACATGAGATATTAGAGGACTAATGTCTCTGCAAGACCGAGAGAAACTCATTAATGTGTTTATTTTTAGTCGTATTGATTACTGCAGCAGTGTCTTCACAGGCCTGCCAAAAAAAAATCTATCCTCCAGCTGCAGCTGAGCCAGAACGCTGCTGCTGGTGTTCTGACTAAAACCAGGAAGATAGAGCACATCATGCAGTTTTAAAGTCCTTCCACTGAGAGAACAGGCTTTAAAATACTGTTGTTAGTTCATAAATGGCTCAACATAATGATACATTAAAGATCTGCTGTTGATGTATTAACCTTCAGATCTTCTGGTTCTGCTCTGCATACCGAACCAAACATGGAGAAGCAGCATTCAGCTTCTATGCACCACAAATCTGGAACAAACTTCCAGAAAACTCCAAACCTGCCAAAACAACGAGTTCTTTAAAACTCGACTAAAAACCCAGCTGCTCAGTCACTTTTGAACCATAATAAATGAAACACTGACCAACATTTTGATGTTTGAAAACCTGTAATTTTTATGATGTAAAGCACTTGTTGCTACGCTAATATCCTAATAAACGTGACTGATTAGTTGATTGATTGATCAACAAAACACCAGAACAAAAGAATTTGAAACCCAACACAAATATAACTTCCTGCTGCTTCTTTTAGGAATGTTTTCATCTTCTGATAGTCAGGTGACTACAGGAGGAATGAGATAAGAGTAAAGTTGAGCTTTGCAGCAACAAATACACCAGATCTGAAACCAAGTACCGCATACAGTGGAGGATCCATGATCCTGTGGGCCTTGTTCTCTTTATAAGTTGGGCTCTAAGACACAGAGTAGTGACGTTTGCTGCGTATCAATGACATTAAGGTCAGATACAAATTCAGGTTGCATTCAAAAGATTAGATATGGGTCGCATTCAGACAAAGAAATGGGATTTGGGTCACTTCAGGCTGCAACGTGAATGTAGCCTAAAGCAAATGGACTCTGATTCTTTTTAGCCACTAATGGTTCAATAGACACAAAATTCACCTTTTCCTAGACAATCTAAGTCCTCAGACTAAAACGCTACAGAAAACCTCTGAAGCTGAGGAAAAGAAACCATCTGAGGAAGCCCAGAAAACTGGATGATCTAGAGTAGGGGTTCCTGGAATGGATGAATTTCCTCATCAGCATCCAGTCATTGAGGCCTGCTAACGAACCTTTCACTAGATTCAGGCCATGCTTCACGCTGCTTTTAGACAAACTGGACAAACAAGCCTCATCCGTTGTAATAAATTCTGGTTCATGATGGTTGGAGGGTTTTTTTTCACGCTCCATATTTTCCCCGTTCATCCCAGACGATCAGATGGTGAAGCACTGCTACAGCGTGCCCCTTCATCATCATCATCACCAGGTTCTCATGTACAAATATTTACACAGTTGTTGTTGTCATTAATTATCTGCTCACACTCCTGCAAAGCAAAGCAGCCCAGCCTTCCCAGTCGCTCCCATTTTCCTCCTGTGTTTTTAACCCATTTCCACTGTTACTCCACCACACACCTCATTTCTAGTTTTTCTTTCGTCGTCTCTTAAAGCTACAGTACGGAACTTTTGAAGAAATATGTTTTTTCCACATCGTGACAGTACAGTATGAGACTTAAACCAACAGCCAATCAGAGCTGAATCATAAACAAACCATTTCTCCACCATCCTCGGAGGCTATGCTAACTAGCATTAGCATCCGTTGCAGGCTAAGTTTAATTTAGCGGGTGAGCATGAGAGTGACTGACAACGCTAAGACCCTCCTCCTGGCTCCGATTGGTTGTTTTTGACTGGGAGCGGTGCATTTTCTGATCTTACATTGTCAAGACATAATGATAATTTTAACAAATATGTGTTTTTTTGTAAAAGTTACATACTGCAGCTTTAACTGCTTGTGATTTCATCCCCTATCAACCACAGTGATTCACTGATTTGTGTTTACTTCCAGTGAATTTTTCTGGACAATAAATTGTCCCAGAATTTATTGTGTTAAATTATGATACTGTTGTTTTCAGACCATTTTCAAGTAATACAAAGGTAAGGGCAAAATAATACAAGAACACATTCACAAAGATCAATAATATTTAAATTCTAATGAACATTTAACACTGGAATTTTGATCCAAAATAGATAAACAAAGCAACAGAATTAACAAATTAATTATGGAGTCTATAAACAAAATTATCCTTCAGAAAAAAGCCAGCAGACCAAACTGAAAATCCAGTAGAAGGAGAGAAATAAGAAAAACGGTAAATCACACTAATGGAAATTATTGGGCTCTTTGTAATTTATCATGTCATTAATTGATTTTTTGATTATCGCGACAGGCCTACTTAAAGCATACATTAGCTCGCTACAATCTTTGTTTTACCTCTAACTATCCAGCGAAAGCAAAGCAGAGCAAAGAAAATTCTTTGTCTTTTTTCTGTCTAAACAGCCTGCACCCACAGTATCAGGGCCATTTATTCCCAAAGCAGCCCGAGGTTCTGGTTATTCCCACATCTATTTGACGAACGGGTCAGCGCGGCCAATCTTCCGTCGGCCAGGCAGCCCAAGGAGGCGGGACTTTGGGTCAGCGTAGCCAATGATAGGCGGGCTCTCCTCCCAGAGGGCTGCGCTGACTGACAACCGGTGTTGGACGGGAGTCAAGAGGCTAATTGTCATCTGACACTCTCTCCCTCTTTATCTGTCTGTCTCCCCCATCTCTGTTCCTGCTCCCTGTGTCCCCTCTACAACCCGTTTCCTCCCCCATATCTTCCACCCAGACCAGCGCTCCCTCCTGGATCCAGAAGGACTCTCTCATTGGCTAGCCCTCACATCCCTCCGGAGCGACTTTGTGACGCTACTGGCCTGGAGCTGATGCCAATCTCCATCCCCAGCCAGCCCTCAGGGACCACCAGCACCCCTACCCCTCGCCATCTCCATCCCAACATCACAAACTTCAATGGCCTGTGTCAAACACACACACACACAAACAGATCAACTCAGGGGACGGGGACAGAAGCTGATTAACCAAATACTTTTATCAGCAGTGAAACTGCTCTCTCTGCCTGCCTGCACTCTGCACAAAACAGCCTTAAAACACAAAAACACATCCCAATACTGTCACGGGCCAGAAACACCAGGCCACTCAGAGATTTGGGACTGGGCGAGTGTTCGTCCATGTCTGCTTTTGTCTGTGACATTGTGAGCGCGTTGGGGGACAGAGTTAGCAGCGGGCTTGGATGGATGGCAGAGAGGAAGACAAACAAGCACAGAAAGCCTGGCGGACAAGCTCCGTCGCCCTCGCTATCTTTTCCCTTTCCGCTGCCTCTCTTATCGCGAGTCTCTTCCCTTTTCCTCTGATTTGACCCAAAATGTTTGCGCTATCTGATTCTGTCTCCAGCTGCGAAGGCAAAGTTGGTTTGGTTGTCACCTTCAGTCAGAGAGACTCAGTTGTACAACTTACAGTTTCCACCCTTTACGGATTTCTTCTGGTTTTCTTTTTCTGTCACATTTAAATCCTTTAGCTAGTCCTTCAAGTTTTAATAAAATAAAGCAACCAAAGGAAGCACAAACAACTATTTGTAAAAAAGGGTTTTTACTTATTATGCTTTTTTTTACATGGCCTAAACCAAACATCTTCATTATTATTTTTGCACATTCTTAGATAATTAGGTTTTAGTCTGGTCAGTTATGTTTTAGAGAGTCATTAAATCCAAATAAGCTGCTGCCAGCCACCCTCAACTCAGCGTTTGCACTAGCAAGTGAAAATGGCTGCAAACAGATGCACAATTACACAACCATACATCTTTGAAAAGAAGAAGTGGAACCTCCTGCACAACCAACAAGAATGCAGCAAGTGGTTTCTGGATGGTAAACCAACAGCAAAACACTTGTTTTTTCCAGCAGCCATTGTAAAACAAATCCATTATATAACAAAAAATGCAAATGTAGGTCCCATTTACATAAAACAACTATACAGACTAACTGTGATTTAAAACCCAAATCCTGCCACATCTGAATAACCAAGAAATACCGTAAGCAGAACTTGTCTGACAACATTAAGTAGGTTAATAGGTTTACAAAGTAATTAACCAATTTAGCTACAAACAGGATGATAAGCAAACATCAAATTGCCAACATAATAGTTGGCTAAAACAATTGTTAGCTGATGACTTCATAAGCTAAAACGTTATATGGCTAAGAAGTTATTCGTTACTGGGCTGGTTTTTGCCCAATATTTTGGTCAGGCAGGGCAAAATTGTCAAGTAAAAAAAAAACACTTGTGGAGAACAAATAATGTTTTTTTTTTCCTGCTTAAAACTGAAAATCCAACATTCTAGAAATATAATCTGTAAATTTTAAGCCTGGAAAATAAAAAGGGTCTTGGATTTTTGGATCATTAAGCAAAAGACACATAATTCTGGAGTAAATTTATTTCTTCTTTTTGGTCTGCAAAAACAAAACAAAAAGGTTTGTCCTAAGGAACAAGATGAGGATATGAGTCGATTCATCTTCAAAAAATATCTCTGCGTTTACTTAAGTTTAGTTAAAGTGTATTAAAGGTTTGGATGTTAACACAAGCTGCTGAATATTTGTGGTCCTGTGTACTTTTATAACTGTTTTAAATTGAACGGACAAATCTAAAACCATCTATAAACTTCACAAGATAAATACCTAACATGTTATTACAACTGCAAAACTTATAAATTTGACTGTTTAATCAAAAGCGGTTACATTGATGAACTTTTATTTGCATCTGGGATTCTGTGGCTGTATCTTAAATTGGAATAAAACTTTAACTGCTGCTACATTTTATTATTGACAGGAATAAAATTCACATTAATTTAGAGTTTAAATTGACCAGATAAAAACAAGAAGGTGCAGAATATGTTAAAAAAGAAAGTTAGGAGGTCAGTGGTGATAAATTGTGTTGAACTGAAAGATATTAAAACCTAAAACACAGAAAGGAGCTTTTATTTTGTTTAAGGGTTGGCTTGTTTTAGCTCCATCTGTTATCTGTACTGAAAAAAAAAAGTGAGTATTTACAAAGCTTTATAAATGTAGAAAGCGCTCCAACACAGAACAAATCTATGGAGTACAGCACTCATTTTCTCTCTCACACACACGCTTACAATCAGATGAGCACAGAGTTGATGTTCAGGGCCAAACAACACAGCTTGAGTTTAAAGAGCCTCTCTCATCTGACATTTGTTTTTCTGTCTGTCAGAGAGAGAGAGAGAGTGGCGGGAAGAGAAATCGATCACAGGAGAAACGTGTAGAGGAGGGGGAAAGAAATGAGGTGGAGGACTAAACTTGGAACTAGAAGGTTAAAAACGACAAAGGAGTTGGAAAAAAAATGAAAGAAAAAGAGAAAGAGAAGGGAAGAAGAGACGCAAATATGAAATATCAAACACAATGTGGTCTGGTTTACAAACATGATAAAAAAGTACACTCAACAACAAATACAGGGTTTTAACTAGAGCTGCAACTTCAATTATTTTAGTGATTGATTATTCTGTCAGTTATTCTGACGATTAATCGGATAAAAAATTGCCACAATCTGGATATTTTTCATTTAACCACTTAAGCCTTTTAATATTATAAATACATTAAAAAATGCAAATAAACAATAGATACTTTTTTTAAATGAGAAAGTAATAATTTTATTTCCTAAATGCAAAAAATATTCTTTTCATGAATTTGAACCGGGTGAAGCTAAAACTGCAACTTAAGGAGTTTTGTTGTTGTTTTTTTTGTGTATTAAATGAAAAGTGTATTTTTTGTATAGTTTTAGCTTAATAATTGAAATAGCTCTAAGTATGATTTTCTTTCATTAAATTACATTTTTGTGTTAACAATTCGTCTACTACTAAATTAGTTGACAATTATTGCAATAATTGATTAATCACGATTAATCATTTCAGAACCAATTAAAACATAAGAACAATGTGGTTTTTACAGTGTTTACAAGGATTAAAATGTACAAATCCACAAAGAACAGAAACATCTGTGCTAAAAATGCAATAAAAAAGTTCCCGATTAAATGTAAATATTATATTAGCAGTGTTGGTTTTTTAAAATAGCTTATTTTAATGTTTCATGATGTTGAAATAGATTTCAAACTCTGATTATGGTTACTGTAAGTACTCAAAAACAAGAAATAAATATATATCTCATAAGCATCACATTGTTTTAACATACATTTGAGAAAATAAATCATTCTGAACTGTTATTTGATCGTGGAGGTGCACATGTACTATCTTTCATCTGAACTGAAAATTTGTTTTTCGTGCTTTTTGAAACAGCCTTCATGAGATAAAACAATGTTTTAAGTCTTTTTATTTTCAGCTCTTCTTCGATTGTCTTTCTATTGATCCATGTGTTTAAAATAAATGTGAAGAAGGTGAAGAAAAGCACACATGTGAGACAGGGGGAGAGGTGAAGGAGGGCAAAGAAAGAAAAGAGAGGGCAGCAGGAGGAGGAGGAAAGCATTCCTCTGGAGCACCTCCACTCTGGGGAAACCTCCAGAAATAACTGAACTAGAAGACACCCCCACCTCCCAGTAAACACCGCCTGCATCCACCAATACAGACTGGGCCCAGAGCTCACCGTCAGAACACCTCAGCTGCAGCAGATCCATATGCAGAACATGAACAACGAGGGCAGCGAGGGTTGCAGGGGAACATAATTGCTTTCTCTTGTAGCGCTGGCTCAGGAGTGCTTTTTGACTGAAGACACCAATTTCACGCTAAGGCATTATTTAGCTTGATACAAACTTGATTAGGCTTTAAGGGCGGTGAGACAGAGAGAGACAGAGAGAGAGAAAGGGACCGTCGGAGAGGAAAAAAGGGAAATAAACAGCTTTGTGTCGCTGGCGGACAGATTAACTCGCTCGTCATGCTCCTTCTGGGAGAAACGAGGAAAATATACACACAGCACAGCGAGTGTGCGCTCGGAGCGTGCCTCGTTGTTTGCTTTATTATTCTCCACCAGTCTTATAATCAAATATGCCGCCATACTTTCTATTTTTAAATCATTTTTTTAAAAAGAAACACTCAAACTGTTTCAGCTTGTTTGTGAGCTTCCTCTTAGGAAAACAATATCTTATCAATATTCTGTCTTAAAATGCAGATAAACCTTAAAATCCTCCAGTGGAGACTGGTTGTTGCTCAGTCACAGATAATGAAGGAGAAAGAGACTAAAAGCCTTTTCACACTGCTTATAATTTTTTAATCCTTCCCTGCAGGCATTGAAGCACAAGCACCAACTAAGTTTAGTTAAACTCACTTGTTCTCCATGCTGATGTCTACAATTAAAGAACAGAGAGATTATGCATGCATTTAGCAGTAGCTGTGCTTCCATTAGAAGTAAAATTGCGCAATTTGACATTTCAAAAATAAATTTGCTTAATGGAAACACGTCAATTTCGAAAAATTATTGTTTTCAATAAAAAGTTTTGCCACTAGGATGAGGTGGTACTTTGGTTTATCAAAATTAATGTATTTTGCAAAACTACAATGGAAACACTTCCACACGTTGCAAGTCACATGATCAACAACAGGACATTACTACTGGTGGAAAAGACAAAGAAGTGGACAGGAAGTGGTAGGAGGACGACAGCGTAGCATGTTTTTTACTGACTTATTTTGTGAACAAACTTATTCACGTGTGATTTCTTGTTTACTTTAGCAGAATATCGACAATTTTCTTGCACACTTTTGTAATGGAAACACAGCTACTGTTATCCTTCAGACAACATTAAAAAAACTGTCTCAAACAAATAACCAAAAAATATGGAGGGGATATAGCAAATAACAAATTTGTTTTACGATGAGAAGCAACCAAAAAGTCAGTTATCAAATCATGATTTCATTCACTAAAGGTAAAAATGCAATTCGACCTGATCATGTGTGAAAAAGTTATTTGTAGCAGCTAAAAACTTTTATAACTTTTGAGAAGAAATAGATTCTTTTCTTAAGTTTGTAAGGTTTAGCTGGGTAGTTTCTGAGTTTCCACAGGGGTTCAAAATTCTCATTTCACCCCATTTTCCACTCAGATGCCTTCGAGTTCAGCAGACAGAACAAGTTTGGTTTTGAACCTGCACAATGTCCACAGATACCGAGTCCTGCATTAAAACCCCACAACACACTCTGTTCTTCTCTGCAGTCTCCTCTTCCCATTTCGTCTCAGATGGTGTGAACTTTTCATGAGAGCAGAGAACAAACTTCTTCTGCTGATAAAAACCAACTCTACGTCTTCTGAATATAACAATTAGTCTTCCAACCTGAGCAAATCTTCACTGTAGGCCTGCAGCAACGATGATTTTCATTTATACCCAGAAGCTGGATGTTTCTTAACTTCTGAATCCAACATGGCTGCTGTATTTATAAAAGCCTGCTTCAGTTACAGACTTATCGTTCTTTAGCTTTTTAACGATAAGAATGATAAGTGTACGTTTTTACACTGTTCAGAAGAACAATGAACAGAAGAACTTAAACACAAATTAAACACAAATTTATTTTAGTGTTAAAAAGAAGAAAAGCCAATTATTAATAGTTAGCCTGGAAATCCCACACCTGAGATGGCGTTATTGTGAAAACTTGCAAACTTTTAGTGAAGTCATTCCCAGATGTGACTTGTCAGCAAATGTAGTTATTTTATAAGTGAAACAAAGACTATATTTACACAGCGAGCAAATGCAATCTATATGCGACTTTTTTAACAACCCAATTTCAATATTTTCACCCAAAAAATTCAATTTGTGCCACTTCCATATGTGATACTAAATCGAATATATATCCAACAGTTTTCAAAACGTCTGTAATCAGAACAATCGTGTCGTGTTTTGTCCAACTTCTAGATTACTGGACACTAATGTAAAAGATATGCGTCTTAATTCTAAACCAGAAGAAGCCAGATGCTATAAATCTGGACGTATAAAATGGCAGAAGCAGCAGATTTATAGCTAAAAGCCCTGAACCAGTTCTCTCTGTTAGTAATTTCTCCAAATTGCAGCAGAAATCTGCAATGAATCTCATCCAAGTTGAGTTTGCATCATGCTTCAGTAAGATAATCTTTTTCCTCTTAATCTTGCCGCTGTTTTCTTCAGTGATACTAATCATTTGTCAGCATGAACAACAATGTAGGTCAAGACTCAATCATTCAAAATCAAACTGTCTGAAAACTATATCCTGTACATATATCTGTAAACTCAAATGGTAATTTTGAACATTTCGTATTTCTTTCTGCAGATTTAAGCTAATTTATTATTAAGTTGTTGGTTGCTGTAACTCAGACCAGTAACAAAACTTTCCATAAATAAAAAAAAACAACGACCCACATTTATACAGAATTTCCACTTCTACATTTGTTCCTGAAGCAAACTGCTCTGGTTTTATCATCAGTTCCTAATCAAATCTGAAATGATCTTCTGTAAATTCATTCGGTTTTAATATGCATGCTAAAAAATTACTTTAAAAACAAGTTTGGAAAAATAGCTTTAACAGTTTTTTCCAACAAATATGAAAAAATCTGCAGTGAATGAGTAACTTTTCAAAAAGGTTTGCATGCTGCTGCCATCAGGAGTAATTAAGATTCCTTAATGTGAAGATGTAATTAAGTATCTATTTCTAATTAATACAGATTTAGTTTTTCAGAAAGAGAAGTATTTCTCAACAATTTTATTCATGTCTCCATATTTAAGTAGTTAAAAAGTTAAATTAGATACATGACAAACACGAAATTTAGCAGGAATTTAGAAAATAGAAAACTTAATTTACAGACACACGTCAGGTCTTATTTTTCACCGAAACAGTTTCTGCAACATCTTTTTCAGCCAGGAGCCTCTCTGCCTCTCGCTGTTTTACTCTTTCTTTTCTCCTGCTGCAGCTCGCTCCATTGTAGGCCTCCCAGCTGGACGCCGTTGCCTTTTAACTGGGAGGTGAATGGAAAGGAGTTAGAAAAACCAACTGAAGACTCCAGTGCTGAAAGGAAACATCGGTGGGTCTATAGCGGGGCGCGCTCTACAAAGAGCTGGGAGAGCGCTCGATAAAAAGCAGAAACACAACAGAAGCAACTTGTTCTGCAGAAGACTCCCCGCTCTGAGGACAATGAACATTAGTCTGGGTCCCAGCCCGGGTTCTGGGTGTTTTGGGGGGCTGTGTGGATGTATATGTATGAACTAACCAAATGTGGAAGTGGCAAGACTGGAAACAAAAATGTAAAATGTTGGAATCTCTTTGGGTTGTGAACTTAAAAGCTGGTGGCAAATGTTAAAAGTAATTTTTTAGGACACTTTACCTATTGTGATTTCTCTAGCAAAGACCAACTAATTTTGTTAAAAATGTCCCTTCAAAAAGCTTTAGCAGTTGACAGGACCTGAGAGAAACAGACCCACAGCATCACACATCCTGAGCTATACCAAACAGCAGTAAGTTTTAGATTTTTCCATTGTTTCGCTGCAGAACCACCTGAACATCTCAATCTGTGTCTAATCTGAACAAAGCGCACAGTTCTACCCCATCATTTGGTCTAATGGTAGATCTGTAGCCTTAGTGACCCCAAGATGAAATGCCTTGGAGATATTTGGCTTCCCTTCACATTCTTCTCTCTCTGAGAAATAAAGAAAATCTTCTCAGCTCCTCACCCGGCCTAAACTATCTTACATGTTTTGACATTTCAGTCATAATAGATGATTACAGGTTTAGGTAAGAAACTATTTATTTGTAGTCATTTCTTGACTAAACCATCAGTTTTTCTTACTAACGTTGAAAGAAAAATGAGCTGCTTTCCTCGTGTTTCTTGTCTTTGGTAAAAAAAAAAAATCTTAGCAGTTGTAGGATTTCTCTTTTGTCTTTGGTAAAAGACCACGAGTCATTTCTCCTGCTAGCATTACACTCGTGTTTGTTTTGGTTGTATTTACCCAGAATGCCCTGGGTTGTAGTCCGCTTCCTGCTTTGGGAGTGGTCTCCATCCCGCTTCCCATTCACATACGCATTCGAACCGCACCAGAGTTCACTTCAACCAAACTGAGAATAAGGTTTGTAGGCAGACCAGAGTTCAATGTATTTGTCTGGATCAGAGTTTTATGTATCACCACACAAACTGGATTAAATTAAAGCGGACTAAACATGGCTGGAGTGAATGCACCCTAAAAAACACAAATTCCCTTTTCCCAAAAGTCCTCCTTTCATCAACATCAGTGTGTGGCGCAGAGAGAGGAAGGGGAGTGCAGTAAATTCATTATGCATCAGCCAGGTGTGCAAAGGGGAACTGCTAATTGCCCCTCCACTAATGTTTAATGTACAGAATATGTTGGGAGAGGAAGGCTTAAATAACCAAGACATGTTAGAGAAATGATTCAAATCTGTCCAAAATCCCAAAAATTCAGACAGGTACAGATATTTACAAAATCTCCACTCTAAACGTGAAGAATTTACATCTTGGCGATTAAAATAAAATAAAAATATTTCCTTTATGCACCACACTAACAACTTACACACTCAAAGACACCGTTTCTGTTTGTTTCAGTGTGTGTTTGTTTCCAGTACGTTGGGGACAGGGATGGTGTTCAGGTTCAGTGAGTTTGCAGCTGATAGACAAGACTAGCTAAGCCGCTACCGTGGCATTGGCCTGGTCTGCTGGTCCCACGCACATGCAGCCGCCCGACTGCACCAGGTCGGCTGCTGATAAGGAGATGCGCTGGCATGATGCACACCTCACTGAGGAGCAAACCAGATCAAGCTGCTACGGCATTTTCTCATCCAATATTTCAAACATCTAGTTTATGTCACACCTTAAATAAAATTATTTTGGTAGAAATATGAATCAACTTCATAATTAATTTGAAAATTGTCATCCACAGCACCATGAGCAATCATCACCAAAGTCTGAGAGGGTGCAGACATTAGAGGTCAACATTTGCATTTGCGCATACAGAGAAAAGTCCCTCTGGAGAAACTTTTATCATCAGATGAAAATATGTTAGAAGGATTCTCTGTAAGTCGTTTAAATGTAAAAACAATGGACCAATTGTTGAGCATGGTGGAGGCAGCATCATGCTATGGAGTGGAGGTAAATTGCACTGAGTTCATGAAGGAGCAGAACTAACTGGAAATTGTTCTCAAATTCACAGATAGATGATTTTAACCTGAACACAGTTTGGGTTTTTTTTTAACATCACAATGATCAAAAACATGTTTCAGAACGGCTAAAACAAGCTAGCATTAAGCTTCCAGAATGGCCTAACAAAAACCCTAGCAGGGCTGTATTACATATTTTTAAGGCACATAGTGACATTTCACAGCCCTATCAAGTACCTTCAGTTGTAAAAAAAACAAAGAAAAAGAATGTAAAAAAACAAAGAAAAAGAAACAGTTATACATATAAAATAGGTCTTAAAAGAAACTGACTTTGAAATTGGGCCTCTGTCTCTTTAAAAACTCTTGCTCTGCCTGAAACTTCACCTCCAGGAAGTCATCACAGCGTGCCTCCTCTATTAACCCTTTAACAACATTTTAACCAGCGTTTCACTGAGACGTAGCTCCTGTAATGAGCTCAGCAGGTGTTTGCTAATTGCTGCTGGCTAGTCTGAAGGAGCGATTGGTAGAGCCATGGAGAAGGGCTGTTCTGTGAGGCGGGAGCTTGGGAACTGCAGCTGAGGAGGATTGTGTCCCTGAAGGCGGAGCTAGGTCCACCCAGGCGTTTGCTCAAGTGAATGGTTGCCATGGAGATTAAAGGATTTCTCAAACATGCAAGAGAGAATCAAAGCAACACTCCTGGTTTGTTTTAGACAAAGGAATAACATTAAAACATGAGATAAAGCCCCGAAAAGTAATTTTACATGATAATTCCCCTTTAAAGATATGGAAGCCATGCTTTAAATGAGCTGCACCAATTCTGCAAAGAACAGTAATCAGATACCCAGAAAAATGTGTAGTACAGGAACAACTGGCTAGGAGAAATTAAGCTAAATATTAACGGGATACATGTACATATATCAGCCAATATTTCTATCCTGAAAAAGAGCAATTAAAATCAAATGTTAAAAAAAGCCAAATGAATAATTTCTGAGTCTGATATCTGCTTAAATCTCACTAGCCTTATTATAAAGACGTTGTTTAGACTGGTTTTTATTCCGGAATAATACCTGAAATCCTTTCTGGATCAGCTAAAAGAAATTTAAGAGTCACTAATTTCCATATTCACACATTCACTTTGTTTTCTTCTGAGAGTGAAAGAAGGCCTAATCTACTTAGGTATGTGTTACTCTCTAGGCTTTCTATTGTGGAGTAATTTGGTTCTAATTGAGCGCAGATCCACATGAGTCCATTACATTCAATTCATGGTGCCGCTGGGCTCCACCAATCACCAATTACATTAGCTTGTTTTGTCCCGTTTATCACAGAAAAATAGCAAAAACTCAAATCCACCCCCTGCTGAGGAGTCAATGGAATTTCTAACAAAGCTTTCAGAGAGCCATTTAATGGTTCAGCAAGCCTTAATGCAAAGCAACGACAGGCTTTTTATACAGGAGCGACACGTGCAGCTGTCGCAAACCCGTTCTAAAACAGCGCTAACGCTAAACGGGTTGTTTTAAAAAAGGACACACAAAGCAAAACACAGCCTTTACAGTGCTGTTAAAACACAGACGTACCTGCGAAACACTGCAGCCTTCATGAAATCAAAACCACATGTTGGAGGTTAGAGTTTTATAAGAGCGGGTCGCCCTGTGAAAGAGTCCGCGCTCTGCCAAAGGGTGACATTAAAGACCCGCTGATGGCAAAGCCAGATGGAAGGAGGAAGACAGACAGACAGCAGATCTGTGCTGAACACACCATCTTTGTGTGACATAATCCTCAGCCTTTATAGTAAAACACAAGAACTGTGAAACCTCTTTCCAAATTAAACTTACTCTCAGTGGCGTTATTAAATGCTAATCCTGAACTGGCTTCCAACTGAATGTCATTTATAAATAATTTAATTTCAATATGACGTGAAATTGCAGTTATTTGGCTCCTGAGCTGTTAACTGACAAAAACACCAGGAAAAGAATAATTAGTTTATGCAGTAGAGCATTAGGTCTTCCACAATTTTCTTGAAACTGCTTTTCCACTTATTTCAGTACATTATCCAAGTCATTAAATCTGACCTACAAGTCATTCAAGACTTGTAGGTCTTGAATGACTTGTAGGGGCTAACGTTTTCACTTTTTTTTTTTTAAAGTTTTCAGTGTTTTATGTATGGGAGACAGAGATGACAATTTCCCTGAGGGTTGATAAAGTTTCCTTTCTTTCCATTCATCGGTCTTTGAAAAACATTCCTAAACTCCAGAGATGCACAAACATAAAACAGGAAAGGAAGGAAAGGGGAAACTTTAAACTGTCAGACAGAAAATAGGATTTTAACACCAGCAAAGACGAGTTAGCTGAAAACTGGACATATCGCAGATGGTCAACCAAATTTTTACTTGATAAACAAACAACCATTAATTTCAGTTGAGTCAAACTTTTATTAGATGATAAAAGTTGAGCTTAACAGTCCAGTTCTTGATTTAGCTAGCCAACTTTAACTTAGCATTCCTTAACTATATTTAGCATCCCATAGATTTAGCTTAGCCAACCTTAATTTAGCATTCTATTGCTTGGATAAGAACTAATGAATCTCTAAGGCTCTGGGTTATTTTTTTTCCCCAAATTCCTAAAAGACCAAGAGCAAATCCAGGATGGTAAAACAGCACTCTGTATTTTTTTGAAAAAAGAAACAATAAACTCTACAATCGCCTCTGACGTAGACAAATTACGTAACTTTTTTCCTAAGAAGGATGTGTAAGTTTGAGTTTCTCCACTTCCTTAAAGCTCACAGATTCTTTTTATCTTATTCACTTCAGGGCCGATCAAAACAAACTGGCTTTCACATCATCGCTGCAGAGTAGCTGCAGGCTGACCGTTAACGTGAGCTGCATCTGTCAGACTAACAGACAACTTATCTCTGTATGTCGATGGAAAAATGACCAATAGACTGATCTATTGATCTGATTGTGAAGAAAGAACTGGAGAGTGAAAAGTTCAGACTCTGTGGAAACCTGTGATGCATTTAGAAAAACAAAAACATACATGTATGATTATACTGTAAAGCCCTGACCCAAGGTTATTACAGTTAAAACTAAATAAGAACTTAAATTTAAAAAACATTGTCTTTAACTGAAATCAGTATTTAATTAGGACTAGAGCCGTATTGTGTGTTTATAAAACTAAAGCATGTTTAAATTATAGATTTAATATCCTTTGGTTTTGTGTTTATGAAGCTATTTATTTATCTTTTTCCTCACAAAGCTGTTTACATAAGTTATGTGTACTCCATTCTCCTCCCGGTGGCACTTAAGCTAGCAAAATGGCGATGATAAAAGTTGGAAGAAAACACCAGTCAGTTGGTTGTTCAGCAATAATTGAAACCATTTTCTTCTGTTCAATATCCATTACCTAATCAATACAATACTTTGACCTTTTTTAATTCTGTGCGTAAGGATCAACCAGAGTATAAAAATTTTAAAACTACTACTGTAACTACGCTGAAACTAGTACACACACTAAAAGTTAATTAAAACTAACTGAATAAGACAAACAAAAAGCCAATGAAATAAAACCCAAACCCTGGCTTGACCCAGTATTAATGTGTACATTTAGACTTTTTCTTAACTACTGACTATTCTGTCCAAAACTTCACTAATATAATTCATTGTCTGTTAAAAAAACAAAGCAAACAAAGTGAAAGACAAAGGATCCTGATGATGTAACTCTGATGAGAATCTATGTTTACACTAATCGGTAAAACTCTGACCCTGTTTGCATGTAAGCATGGAGCAGAAAGAGAAGAGAGCAGGAGAAGCAGGAAGGAGGAGACGGAGTGATGTCATTATCCCAGATCCCTCCAGCAGCAAATCCAACCACCACAGAAATCATGTGGCTCCAAACAAACAGTGGAAAACAAAGCAAAGAATAGCTAAAAAGTGAGCGGCCCGCTCCGCTCTTCCCACTCTCCTCCATCTCCCTGTCACATGTGCTCAGCTCCCGTTAATGTCCTGCAAATGAAGCGGATTTATTAATGTGTAATTAAGTAATAATCATCACTACATAATGCATGAGAGACTCCAGGGGCTGAGGGCTGAGAGGGAGAGAGAGAGAGAGAGAGATAGCAGACGCAGAATGAGATTTCTGCCTTCCTCGCTTCACTAAAGACACACATTAAAAACGGATTAATCCACTGAAATAATATTTAGATAAGAGGGAAGCGGAGCTTGCTTTCATTTCTTCCTCAGGCTCATCCCTGCTTTCTTTTTAACCCAGGAGCTCCATCATCGCACCATTAGTCCATGTTCAATTAACAGACAGCAATTAGTCAGGTCCCGTCCCTGCTAACAGGGTCTAATCGCTGCAGAGGTTGGACCGTCCACCAAATCCGTCAAACGAACCTGAGGACCGCTGCTCATCAGGATGTTTCCAAACATCTGACCGCATTTTTTCACGCTAAACTTCTGTGAAAAAGACGAACAGCCATGTGGGAGGAGAATGGACTGATGAATCAAAGAAAGCCCCATATAATACAAGTAAATATGCCTCATTATTTCCATTTCTTTGAGGACATAAGCACATAAATCACATCTATCCTTACCATCCTTATTAAACAAGACTTTTTTAAGAATTTAATTTGCAGTTTCTACAGACTGAGTGAAAGTCCTGACTGATGTAAAGCTTTCTGGTAACTTGACCAAGGTCTCATTGATACTGATAAATACAGGAAAGTTTTACCACTCAAATCCTGCTATGGATTCCTTAGAGCAGCTGCTAATCACTTAATTGAAATAACAATAACATCCAGAGAAAACCGGACACAGATCGTAAAATATGCATTTAAGTTGTCATGTACACTATTTTTTATCTTTTCAAAATATGAAGGAAAATTTCTGTAACAGTGTGTTTATGTTTTAAAGAAATGCTGTTTTATAAAAATTTAACACTTAAATAAAATTCTTTATCTCAATTTTTGCTGAGAGAAAAAAAAATCTGTTCAGCTGTAAAAAAAAAAAAAAAAACATAAGCAATATGTTGCAGAGAAAACAAAGACACACGAAACTAAATGAAAAACAAGAATGAATGTAACTTCATAGCTTCATAAGATAAACAGCTGATGATTCAAAGTAACGTCTTAAATTTTGAGTGCTGACCAGATCCAACACTTCAACCTCTTCTTTAGAGAAACTGAACCAACTTTAGCTTTCTACCTAAAAATATGGAAAATATACAAATCAAAACGGTGATCAAAGAGTGAGAAACTAATTTGTCAGATGGAAAAGAATATTCCCAGATTAGGCCTGCACAACATTAAACCATAATAATCATGGCAATATCTATTTTTACATTTTGTATCAAAGGTCTACTTTGATTCAAAATGAATCAGATTATCAACATCTGCGTGACCATATTATATTAGATCAGTTGCATGAAAGTTTACTGTCCTTCATTGGACCAAACACTTTTGAGGAGCCAACGCCAGTTTTTCATCAGATCAAAATGTTAAAGGTTCCTTGATGAGATGGTCGGTTTAAAATTATCTTCATTTATTCTTCAAATTTTAGCCCCAATTCATATTAAAATAAACAAATCGGATCAAAGTGCATGGAGGACGTTACAAGCTTTATGCACTTAATGAGCAGAAAAGAAAGCTCACTTCATCAGTTCTTTGAATTCATCCTCTGATTTGCAATATATTTGACTAAAAGACATTGATTAGGATTAGAAATGCGCTGATCGTCCATTTTTTGGCCAATACCAATCTCCAATGTGAGCCCTGATCAACCGATTCTGATTTTGACCAATTACAACACGTTCTGAAATAACGAGCTTCAAGTTTATGACAGAGGTGTTGGTTTGTAATTAAAGAATAAAATAAAGATTTTGTCAAGAACTCATCAAAACACGTTGCAAACATTTTGAAGATTTTTTTAATCAAACTCAAACGTGCAACAAAGTACCTGCTGTCAGCTGACAATATGCATCAGAAACAGTGCTGCATTTAGTGAATAGGGGGAAAATACATTTAAAGGTTTTAGTATTTAATCTAACAATGAAGGGGAAAATTGGTCGATTCCAGTCTCTGAGAATTTACTTTTATATTTCATGTCAAAATTTTAAAAAAGAAAGAGTGACAAGTGTAAAATTCAACAATTATAAATGTGTGTATTGTCACGCCGCTTTTGACTCACTATTTACAAGCCAATGTTGCACTTAATGCGTAAACAACCCAAGGCAAATGATATTATTTTTGTTATAATACAGAGAAGCACTTTGCAAAGAGGAGTTTGGTGGGATGAATCTCATTAAGGCCTATGCAGACAGCTTTTCTTTGCAGCTTTAATGAGGGATGACAGACACCTGACAATATTTCTGCTATCTAACCTCAGACTGGTGAGTGAACGATCCGTTTCTGATCGGGTCGCTGTGATCCGGTCCGGACCTGCAGCAGCAGAGACGGCCGAGTTGGGATTCTGCTGCTGATGCTAAGCCGGTCAGAGTCGGGTGAGCAGGTGAAAGACAGAAGAACATGAAAACACAGATAATCCCTCGGCGATGCCCACCTCACCTGCTGCACCCCTCCTACCTTTTACCCCTCACCCCCTCCCTACTTTCCTCCTCCATCTCTCCCCCCCCCAGTATCCCAACGCCAGGTCGTGCCAAGCTGTCAGAGGGGCAAGGTGCGGACGGGAGATAGCAAACACACACAGGAGTACACATAACACATGGTGCTTAAAGGCAAGACAACAAGGGCTGTATTTGCAGAAAACACACAGATAGAGGGAGAAACAGACAGAAACAAGGAGAGAGAGACAGAGAGAGAGAGAGTGTGTGTGTGTGTGTGTGTGTGTGTGTGTGTGTGTGTGTGTGTGTGTGTGTGTGTGTGTGTGTGTGTGTGTGGTGGTCGTCTGCATCGGCTTTGCCTCGCTTCGCTCCGCTCGGCTGCTTCACTGAAGCTAAGCTCCGGTTATCCAGGCTGCTGAGACCTGCCGGCCTCAACGACGAGATCCCACTTCCAAAAACATGAGCGCAAACACCCACACACACGCACACACACACACACACGCACCCCCACACACACGGATCCACTGATCCGGATGGGATGCAACAACCATCTTCATCCCATCTCTCGCATTCTGATCAGAGAGAAAAACAGGATTGCAGCTTCTCATGTTCTCCAGATCTTAACGTGACATTATTTAATGTCATTTTGAGTAACTTTGTTATTTTACAGTAATAATTTTTGTTTAATCTTTATTGGACATCAGTCCAGCTGTACATAAAGTTTCAATAAATCCACCCCGATTTCCTTACTTTTTAGAGATCTGTGATTGGCCGAGACTTAATTGAAGCCGATCTTATCCACCTCAACAGTCATTCGACTGACAGATCCGCACCAGGTCACGTCTGCATGTTTGCAGTTAACAATAATCACCCCACGGTTGCCCACTCAGCAACATTCTTTCTCTATTTAGCGTCATTTCAGACCCAAAAAACCAAAATCTTCATTGGCCAAAATCGGAATCAGGCTTTTTAAAGTGGCAATCAGAGAACACATAGTTAAAATACAGAAACACAGGCTGCCTTTCCATTACAAACTTTGTTGATCTTCTGCTAGTATAGAAAAGAAAACACAATTTGGCAGTTGTGTTGTTGCCTTTAACTAAGAAATGCAATTAAAATCACATGTGAATAAGTTTGTTCACGTGATAAGTCATTAATCCATCATCCTCCCAACACTTCCTGTCGTCTTCTTTGCCATTTCCGTCACTATTAGCATCCCTTTTATTTTGTGACTCATGTGATGCAAAATAAGTGTTTCCATTGCAGCTTTGCGAAATAAACGAATACATAAGTACGAAAGCTTTTTATCAAAAAACTTGAGTATTTTTTAACTTAAGCTAATTTATTTTCATAAATCCAAGTCGTGCAACTATGTAGTCGATGGAAACGCAGCTCCTGTTGAAGGATGTGGACGATGTGATGCATTTTTAAACCAGACACAGATCCATGCTGCAGGAATCAACACAAAATGAACCAAAGTTTGCCCAGGATTTCTGAGGCGGTGGTGGAAAGCGAGAGCCGTCACCGTCGATCACATCTTCCTCCCTACCAGAGCTAAAAAGCAACAGTTTTAAACCGTTTTCCTGCACACGCAACCCACAGTAGAAAGACATAAAAACCACAAACCCATCCCCAAGGGAGCGCATTAACACGTTCTGTCAGAGATTCCTGCACAGCACATGCAGCCTCCCCTGTAATGTGAACTGAATGAAAAGCATCCCGCCTCAAAGCAAAGGCTAAAAACCACCAAACATTCCCCCAAAAATATCCAACAATCCTGATTTATAATTAATACCAGGAAGGCTTTGAGGACACACGAGGAAAAAAAGCAAAGGAAAAGCGTGGCTGGCTTTAGGAAACAGAGGAAAAGGGGGGAGGTGGGTTGGTGACCACATGGTCGGACAGTCCCGCTGCCCATCTGGGTCCCATAAAGAAAACAGGGAGGCCAAGGACACCACATGCCCCCCCTCCACCCCGCCCCTGCGTGATGCCCACTCAGGCATGCACTGCAATGAACGCCACTTCATGACGATGGCGGAAAAACTCACGCCTCGTTTAGCAGCAAATAAAACTTATTTTGAAAACCTAAAAGCGCTAAAATATGCGCTTTTCCATATTCTAACAGCCTCTTTACAAAAGTACAATTTTAAGAGTAAATTAAAAATTGGGATTTCTGTTCTAATTTGGATTATTCAGTGTACCACAACAAGTTGGTGTAAAAATAATAATAAAACAGCCCACGCTGTCAGAACAATGATCCACCCGTGTCAGCTAATTAGAAAAACAATTTCCACTCAGTCAGGTATTCGCGGACAGGACTTGCTGCTTCTTTTATTTTCTGACTCAGTAAACTTCAGGTTTTAAGCCCAGCAGCTGTGGAGCTTCACACAGCCTGCTTACAGCCCTTTGGGGGAAAATCAACTTAAATTAAATTAAGAGTCAACGCTGCAGCGACACAAACTCCGGTTCCGCTCCCAAACCAGCACTTTTCTTACCTTTAACAGAGCGCGGCTTGGCCTGTTTCCGTCTGGACATCTCCGCTTTGCGCACTGAAACCTGGATTTTCTCTAACTGCTCTCGTTCCGCTCCTGGTTTCAGCTTCCCATGCAGGCGGCGGAGCAGCCGGGCTGTCCTTTCCTCTTCCTCCCTCTTCTTCTTCTTCTTCTTCTTCACCTCCACCACCTCTTCGCTGCTTCTTCGCCTGTTGCAATGCGGCAGCTTCGGTCACTGCCGTCAGTCCGGCCACAACGCACCGGGAACGGGAGACAGTCAGCTTCCGCTGCTGCTGCGTTTCGTGGGAGAAGCGGACACAACTTCCTCGCTCGCCGCGACTCCGACAACCTTGATTTTGTTTCTTCTCTCCGCCGCGCCGCCGCTGCCGCACGCGTTCCGCTTTCTCCGACCTCTTCCAGCGCTCGCGGAAGGACCTGTGCGCGAGCTGCCACCCACGCGCGCGTCCAAAAAAAAAAAAGAAAAAAAAAAGAAAACACACCAACCAACACCTGGACAGGACCTCCACGCGCTGCGATAGAGAAGTGACAGCCAGCACCTCGTACGGACTGTTGGTTTTGTTTTTTCGGGTATTTTTTTCTAATATTTTCTATCGATTGAAGCGCCTTCTTCCTCCTCTCCTCTTCCTCTCAGCTTCTTTAGTTTAGTGTCACTGTTTCAGGCTGTTCTGGTTTTCTTCCCCCCACCCCTCCAGGAGCCGAACCGGGCAGAACCGTCCGTTATTTCTACTCTAGGTGTTGTGGATCTGGTGGCATGGACAGTGCGCTCCTTCCCCCTGCCTCTCCACCCCGAGGGGAAAGCTGCTTTTACAAGCCGTTCTGTTTGTTAATATTTCCTAATAAACGGCAGGCTGATGTTTGGAGCGGTCTAACCCTGCGCTAGCCTCTGTCTCCCTGCTTTTTCTTTGTCCTGACTCTGGCTACCAGCCTCCCTCCTCCTCCTCTGCCTGCCTCTGCTGGCGGGGCTGCGGCGCAGACACACATAATAAAGCCAAGGCAGGCAGTGCTTGGCTGGAAATGTAGCCGCGTCCCAGCAGGGGGATGTGAGAGAAGGGTCCCGGCGGGGGAGCGCTCTGATCCCGCAGGGAGCAGCTCGGCACAGCCCGGGTTGGCTGAGGCAGAGAGGCAGGAGAGAGAGAGGGGAGAGAGCGAGAGCGGCAAGATGGGCAGAGGGAGGGAGAGAGGGGAGAAAGGGGAGGAGAGTTATGCAACAGCGGCGAGCTGTGGCCAAATGGCGCAACTGCAACCAGGACTCAACAGAGCATGGACTGTCAAACTCACTTTCATTTTTGGCCAGAGTTGGGTAGTAACTAGTTACATTTACTTGAGTAAAATTACTTTTAGGAGAATTTTTACTACGCTGTAGTTACTTTTACTTGAGTCATTTTATTGTGAAGTATTGCTACTCTAATTTAAATTAGGCCTCTGTCTCTAATTTAACTGAAAGTTCTGGATTCTCTACTCAGTTAATGAAAAACAAACATGTTTTAACCAAAAATTCAACCAACACAGATGCACACCTGCAGCTTTTGTTGAAGTTTTATAATTTTTTTATTGTAAGAAACTGATGTGGAAACATTTCATTTTGCCTGATTTTGTTATTTTTTTATTACTTATATGAGTTATTGTCATTTTTACCCTTAAAATACCAACATTTCCACTTTATATTTTGGTCCATTTGATGCAATTTTAAATATTAAATGAATGATAACTTGATCTGTTACTCAGTACTTTAGTAGACTTTTTACCAAATACTGTTTTATCCTTACGTGAGTCATTTCTTGTCACTGCTACTCTTTACTTGAGTAAAAACATGTTGAACTAGTGCTACTCTTACTTGAGGACAACTTTTGGGTTCTCTGTCCACCTTTGGACTCAACAGAATACGGGTGTCAAAACCATTTTCCTTTTTGGCCAGAGTTGGGCAGTAATTAGTTACATTTACTTGCATAAATTAGACATTTCTGAGCTCCAAAAGTCAAAAATATGGGAGAAAAAGATTAATGTCAGAAATTTTCTGCAAAAACAAAAAGAGGAAATTTCTGGAGTTTCAGAAGTTTCAGACTTTTTTCTAACACAAATGTGACTTTTGAAACTCAGAAATTTCCAGGCTATTTTCAAGCAAATTTCTTTAATAAGAAAAAGCTCCGAAATTTCCTTTTTAAATTTAAAAAAATAACCTGCAAATGTCTATATTTTTCAGATAACAGAACAGAATTAGACTAAATTAATCTGTTCTTATAATTTGGGCACATTGGGACACACTGGACAGACCAGTAGATGGACACATGAGATTTAAAACTTAACATAGTGGCAGTAACATGTGTTTCCAGGTCCATAGATATCCGGAACATAGCGCTATAAAATGGCGCTATGTTACCTTCGGTGGTTATGAAAAGCTATAGAAGTCCAACATTCCTTAAAATAACTTTACTTCATAATTTAACATCTTGAAATTGGGCCTCTGTCTCTTTAAGAACTGCTGTTCTTTCTGAAACTCTGCTATCAGGAAGTCATCACATCTCCTCTATTTACCATTAAACAACATTTTTACCAGCGTTTCACCTAGAAGTAGCTCCTATTATGAGCTCGGCAGGTGCACAGTTCCACCAAGTGTTTGCTAATTGCTGCAGGCTAGGCTGAAGGAGCAGAGATGCAAACTGCAACTCCCAGTATGAGCTGCACCTTGAAGGTGGAGCAAAGTCCAAGCAGGCATTTTGCAGCTGAATGGTTGCCATGGAGATTAAAGAATTGCTCAAACATGCATGAAAGAATCAAGACAACAGTTTTAGTATGTTTTTGATTAGATAACATTAAACTCAAAAACAGTTGATTTTACATTCTTTTAACCTTCATCTTCTGTTCTTTCTCCGGACCACGCTGACTTACAATCTGGCAGTGAGCGCAGACAAGCATGGGCCTTTGTGCAAAGGGGACGTTACTCCTAGGTTTAAAATCTGGTGACATTTTCCTTAAAATGCGCCTCTCTGCGTCCTCCGCTGGCCTTTAGGAGTGCTGCGCCCCTTCGGAGAGCTGCTTTCATGGCAAACAGAAAGCATCTGACTCACTGTACACACATAATTCAATTAGCCACACATGTGTGTGCATTTATGTCTACATGGTTGTGTGTGGCTGTGTCTCCTTTGAAGCTCCTTTATTCCCAGTAAAGCAAAGAGGGGACACGTCTGTGGACAATATAAAGCAAACAAAGAGGGAGAAATGAAAATCACTGGGTGCTTTGTTCTCGTCTCTCTGCTCCAACCGAGCGCTCTCTGACCGCAGCTGAGCTTTTCCATGTTCCCTGACTTTCCCTCTCCCGTCTCTCGCTCTGGTTGTCATGGATAGCCCGGCAACGTGGAGCTCCCAGTGCTGACCAGCAGGGCCGCAGATTGAGCCTCCCTGCCCCCCTACCACACCCTGTCCTCCCCGCGGAAAGGCAGAGAAGCCTTTAAGATCGGCCCCCTGCTGGAGCTGCTGGAGGCGGGAGGAGGAGGACAGACTTCTTTTCTCTCTCCATCCCCTCAATTGTCTCACCACAAGCCTTCACCCTTTCCTCCAAAGTGAAATGGGTAAAGTAACTAAAAATGTACCCATCTAAAGCTGCGTTCACACTGCAGCCTGAAGTGACCCAAATCCGATATGCGACCTGTATCTGATCTTTTCATGACAGTCTGAACCACTCGACTTGGATATGTGTTCATAAATCCGATACGTATCCGATCTTTTCAAATGTGCCCTGAATCTGATCGGCCAGCTTGCATTCATCCCATAAACTTGAATGTCATTAATACTCTACAAACATCACTATTCTGCATCCTGAAAGAAGAAAAGCAGCAACCATGGTGGACAATAACGAGGATAGAATAGTTAATGTGCTGGCTCTGGTCAGACAACAACTTTAAAGTCGTAAGATATGCTCCACCCTTAGCATCCATGTTTACTTCCGCAAACGCTGACATGCTTTCTGTGTGTGACATTATTGCGACCTCTTTTGTGCATGCGCAGGGACCTTATGGTCGTTCAGTTCACACCGAACCAGTCGCATATATTTGGAAGTGTGAACAAACACGCCAAAAGAATCAGATTTGACAAAAGATCGGAATTGGGTCTATGAGATATGCAGAGACCCAATTAAGTAACAACTGCAGGCTTTCCTGATCCTAAATCCAATGCATATTTTCCTGTGTGCTGAGTTATTGATCCAAATGATCATTTAATATTCAGAAATTCCCTCTTCAGATGAACCAAAAATTTAAAGTGTGGAATTTAAAGTATGTGGAAATTTTGGTAGTTTAAAGACCAACATGAAAATAATTCATACAAATTTTCATTCAAATTACAGAATCCACCTGCTGCCATAGGAGAAAAACCCCCAACTTTTTATGATTAAGTTGGGTTTATTTTTTTTTCTCCCACCAGTCAGGCTCCATAAAAAAAATAAATAAATAAAAAATCAGAGAAAATAAAAAAATGTCCAAATATATTTTTTTTCAATATAAAACTTATGAAACAAAAAGTCTGGTGATTTTTTTGGTTAAAACAATCTTGTTGGTGAAGTTACTCACAGTGAGTCAAATATCCAGAAATATTTTAAACACTTAAGTATCGATACTTCATTGTTAAATTACTCAAGTTTCAAAATGTTACTTAAATAAACTGTAACTGAGTAAATGTAACTAGTTACTACGCAACTCTGGCGATGCAGGACACCCATGTGTGCATGTCTTTGTGTGTGTGTGTGTGTGCGTGTGTGTGTGTGTGTGTGTGAGGCTCCCCCTGTATGCTGCCAGTGGCATGGAGGGCCAAAACCCCCCGCTCAGCGGTCGGTCCCCCCTCCACCTCCGGCGCCCCTCCCCGTTTATGCCTGTAAATACAAAGAGCGGGGAAAAAAAGCCCACATTACAAGCTCCTTAAGGGTCAAGGACAGGCCCCACTCTGAATGGCTTCTAAGGGCCTTATTGTTGAATCACATAGCCAGCGATTACACCCTCTGTCATCTCCACAAGGATTTGGCTTTTTAATGCACACAACAAGAGAACATCAAGCAGCAGCTTCTGAATAAGTCCGCCAACAGACATGCAGCGGGAATTGATACAGACAGGACATCAATGGAATAAACCAGCAGCAGATGTAGCTTTATGGCTCCAAAATGGGGATTTGGCTCAAAGATTTCATACCTTAACAGCAGCGAGACGGAAAACAAGAAGCCGGAGGTGATTCCATGAAGATCTCACTGATCTTACACCTTCACATTAAATAAAACCTGCTGCTGGCTGGACACTGGTTTATTCAGTGAGCTGCGGTTACATTAAACTTTAAACCTGCATAAGTTATTACATGAAGGCAACATTTACATAAATGTTTTTAGAATTTCATTAGTTTTCTGAATAGCTATGCAAAAGAAACACATTCTGCCACATCTTCAGAAACGTATCCAGGAGGATAATGATGTTCTCTTCTGGATTTGTATTGTGTTCAGCTTCTCTGACAGTCAAACAAAAATGTGCCATTAGACAAATTTATTAAGACAGTTTTTTAGGATGAGTGAGTTACACAACAATTAGACATTATGAAACGTTTTAAAAACTTAAAATAAACCACATATTACTGAGCATGGGACGGACGGACGGACCAGTCATTGCTGATCTCTTCCCAGCTTGGCGTTGTGTTTCGCTCCTCTCTGCTCCTGAGCTGCAAACTGCCTGAACTCCTGGTTAGTAGCAGGAAAGGTGCACTTACTTTCTCAGATGCAGGTTATACCAACGAGAACAGAATTTGTTGTGATTTTTACACTTAGATGTTTGTGTTTTCACTTTTTTATGTCCTTTCAAAAGAAAGAAAGAAGCTAATTTTATGTATTTTAAAAAAAAAGACAATTCAATTTAAAAGTTCGAAGTACAACTTAATGAATGAATAATGTAAAGATTGATTTAAAATGGATTGAGGGGAAACTTTTAATAAATATTCAGCCTTCAGAAAATGGGAATGAGTTTTTTTTAAACATCATCCTTCCATCCAGACTCAGGATTTTTGCAGCTCCTGGCGTCAGCTGGACGACGACACAATGCGAGGTGAGAGCATCTGCAACAGGAATAAGACAGACAGGCTGTGAGAGTGGAGTCAGGGTCAGAGAGCGCTGCAAGCCGTTTCCACATCAGTCCGCTCTCTGTCTCCCAGCTATCAAAGCCTGGAGTTCCTGAGGTGAAGAGGCACTGAAAGTCTATTCTCCACTGCTGAACAAAGTGCTGCTGAACATGGCTCCTCTGCATTGTGCTGCTTCCCCACCTGCCACCTGCGAACACAGTTCATGTTATATTTATGTAGCCTAAAGCACACTTTCTCTCCCCGCCTGCCTTAATCCCTCTGCTGCCTCTTGTGTCTCTCTGCCTGTCCTCAAATCTAATTTTTTTACACTTTATATTGCCTTCTTTTATTTGAAACAAGTTCATGTGTGACCGATTAACATGCTAACCTTAAGCTGCATCGTTTATCTGCTGTTAACAACAGAACATGGTTTTTCTGCAGATGCACTGCAGTCTCCTGCATTATGCCTAACTAGTCTGAATTTCAATTTAATGCATGCTCTGGTGTACAAGCTGCACACATGCATGAATGAATATATATATATATATATATATATATATATATATATATATATATATATATATACATATATCTATATATATATATATATAATATACATATATATATATATATATATATATATATATATATATATATATATATATATATATATAATAATTCTCTTCTCACCCACCGCAGTGGTTCCTACCCTCTGAGCTCGGGTCCTCTACCAGAGGTCTGAGAGCTTGAGGGTTCTGCAGTATCTTTGCTGTGCCTAGAACTGCACATTTCTGGACTGAGATGTCTGATGTTGTTCCTGGGATCTGTTGTAGCCACTGCTCCAGTTTGGGGGTGACTGCCCCGAGGGCCCCGATGACCACAGGCACCACTGTGGTCTTCACCTTCCAGGCCCTCTCCAGTTCCTCCGTGAGGCACTGGTATTTCTCCAGTTTCTCCTTTTTCCTGATGTTGCAGTCACTCGGTATCGCTACATCCACCACAACGGCTTTCCTCTGTTGTTTATCCACTACGACAATGTCCGTTTGGTTCGACCTTACCATTTTGTCTGTCTGGATCTGGAAATCCCACAGGATCTTAGCTCGGCCATTCTCCACCACCTTTGGGGGTGTTCCCCACTTTGATCTCGGGGCTTCCAGTCCATATTCTGCACAGATGTTTCTGTACACTATGCCTGCCACTTGGTTATGTCGTTCCATGTACTCTTTCCCTGCCAGTATCTTGCACCCTGTTATGTGCTGGACTGTCTCAGGGGCCTCCTTGCACGACCTACACCTTGGGTCTTGTCTGGTGTGGTAGATCTGGGCCTCTATTGCTCTGGTGTTTATGGCCTGTTCCTGGGCGGCCAGGATGAGAGCCTCTGTGCTGTCCTTGAGTCCAGCTTTTTCCAGCCATTGGTAGGACTTTCTGATATCAGCCACTTCAGTTATTTGCCGGTGGTACATCCCATGTAGGGGTTTGTCCTCCCATGATGGTACCTCCAGCACCTCAACTTCTGTTCCCCATTGTCTGAGACATTCACTGAGCACATTGTCTGATGAGGCTTTGTCCCTGATGTATCTATGGATCTTGGATGTTTCGTCCTGGACAGTGGTTCTCACACTCACTAGTCCTCTGCCTCCTTCCTTGCGGCTCGTGTACAGTCTCAGGGCGCTGGATTTGGGGTGGAACCCTCCATGCATTTTCGTGTCTTAACATCTGTGGCCTGTATCTCCTCCTTTGGCCAGCTAATTATTCCTGCAGGGTATCTGCATATATCTGTATCTGTATGTATATATATATATATATATATATATATATATAACCAATCTGATTATGTGTGCTCACTGCTGCTTGTGTGTTTGTCTCAGTGTAAACTGCGTTCGTCAACTGATCCAAAGGTGAGAAAGTGGGAGAAAGTTTAGCCTGCAGCCATATACCAATAAATATTCAGCGTGGAGACAGAAAAAAAAGATCAACATCATTTTAATGTTTGCTTTGAGGCTTTGCTCATTTCCAGCCTGACTCGCTTGCCAAGGATTTTGCAGAGGAAATAATGTGTTTCTGTGAGTAATGTGCAGAATGAACACAGCAGAAGTTCTAACTGTTGAGTTTGGAATAAATTTAATCATCTTATAAGAAGATAAGACTTGACACATCTAAAGTCTCCAAAAGGTTCTCCAACCAGGTTCGAGGTCGTCTGAGCTTTTAAAGTTATATTCTAAAGTATCTTAGCAATAATTTAAAATTTTGAGTTTCTTTCAGAATGAGCTGCTTTAGGGCTCTGTCACTTTTATGCAAATCTGCTGCTGATGGCCACGCCCCCAAATCGATGTTTAATCTCGCACTCTAAAATGGCGGCAAACAGATGTGCAACTATACAACCACAAATCTTTGAAAAGCAGAGGTGGAGCCTCCTGCACAACCAACAAGAATGCAGCAAGAAGTTTCAGGATGGTGAGTCAATGACAACAAAACACTCGTTTTTTTCCAGCAGCCATTGTACAACAGATACAGCAGTAAAACCAGCTAACCAGCTCCATTTGGGTTGCTCGCTGATTGTGACTTCACATCTGGGAGGTTTTTTAAAATGGCTCATTTTCCAAAAACAAAAAAAAGTCAATAACTTATTGCCAGAAAAAGCATTAGGACTGTTTAGAAACGCAAATGGACGAACAAAAAAAATGCAAAAAGTAAATTTTGCATAATAGTTCCCCCTTAATGGTAAAATGAAATATGAGGTATTTTGTTAGCAAATATAATAGGAAAGGTAAATATCAATTCCTGGAGAGTGAAAAACATCATTATGACCACCATGAGGCAGCCTTGCTCAGCCTGAGTTGGTCATGGCTGCACACACCTTTGTTCAGCTCAACTGAAAGCTGTTATTACTGCTCTCTTTGTAAATTTCTTGGCTCAGCTGCAGGAAAGAACATTTTCTTTGTGTTAGTTTTGAACAGGAAAGTGGGAAATCGTGTGTCTGAAAGCCATGTGCGCACACACAATGACACGTTTGTATTCCTGGGTGTGCGCCCCGTCTCTCAGGGTCGTGTGTGTCTGAGCCATGAGACGTTGTTAAAAAGAAACCGTGGCAATGTGACAGCCCTACAACGAAAACCAAATCTACTTTCCTTCGCTCCCTTTTCTTTCGTCGTTCTCTCGATTCTCATTGCGTGCTTAGCGCGGAACAATGCCGCACTTCCCCCGACACTGTCCCTCTGCAGGGAGCCCACCCCCTTTATCCTAATTTTCCTCCACCTAAAGCAGAAAAGAGCCCCGTTAAAGAGCGTCATTACTGCCTGGCCATTTTTTTTGTTTCCATACTCTCCGAAGAAAGAGGAAGTGTTATCTGTGGCGGACAAACTTAACCCAATTAAGATCTGGAGGGGCGCAGGGGCTTGGCTTGGGACACGACTGAGGCTGGTGAGCTTGCCAATCAGGCACCGGGCCAACCAGTCAGCCAGTAAAGCAAGTAGGCAGGCAAGAAGCCAGCCGCCCACTCAGACAGCCAGTCAAACAGTCAACCAGCCGGGAAACCGACCAGCAGTCTGTTCAGTACCGACCAGGCCGTTAAAGCCTCCATGAGAGCCAGTCACTATCAAACATCCTGCTGCATGAAGAGGCTGCGGGTTTCTCAAGGCTTTTTTAGCTGCATTTTATCTACACGATGTGATCTCTGCTGTAACAAGGGCAAATATGTTTTTATAAGACAGATACTTTATTTTTGCCTGCATCATCTTCCACTGTAAAACACTGGCTGATTTTCTTAAACAAAGAGCACTGCTGTATTTATCTAAATATGTTGGGTTTTTTTCTTTACATATTTACTAAAATTGACACCATCTCGTGACTGTGTCATCAGAATGCATATTAGTGCAATTGGAGATCGAAAAAAAGAGAAATTAGGACTACATCTCCACTGAAAAACTCATAAATCTTGAGATTAATTGAAGAATTTTTATAGAACAAAATTGGAAATTTCTGAGTTTCAAAACTGGAAAATTTTCAACTTTTGAAACTTTGACTATCTCCAAGTTTTTTCTAGAAATTTTCTGAGGTTAATCTAAAAAATGTTGTTTTTTTCAAGCAAATGTTTGACTTTTAAAGCTTAGAAATTTTCTGGGTTTTTTTTATTTCTGAAATGAATCTAAAAATGTTTAGATTTTCTAGGAAATTTTTGAGTTTTCAAAGTTTTCTTTTTCAGATTTTTCTTTTTACGTGGCCATAATCTGCTCCTTTTTGGCCGCAAAACCTTGTCAAAGTATGGCATGAGACAGATAATTTGGGAACAGATTAAGCTAATCCAACTCCTCTCATTGCTAATATTGGCTCCCCAGTCAAAAACAAACAATCATGGTCCGGAGGTGGGTCTTAGCGCTGTCAATCAACATGCACATTGAGCACATGTTGCTAAATGTACAGAGAAACAACTTCCAGAAAAATCATTTATTTTAATAAATATGTAAAAAATCTATAATTTTAATGAAAGTTACATGCTGCAGCTTTAAACAAATGAACAAAAACCCAATAAAAACTCAGATTTGGATGTAATTTATTCTACATGCAGCCCAGTGATAGGTGTATAAATGATTCAGTTTACAAACCGTCAGGAATGAGGAGGGTCTCATGGAGGTCACCTTGAAGGTTTGCATTGTCCAACTGCCCAGTGTCCAGGGTTTAATGTTCCCCACATGGTGCAGGATGTGCTGGTCCCCTGGGTGTTTCCACAATGGGCCGCTGTGGCGTCAGCAGTCGCTGCTAAGCCAAAAATAATTCATACTCCTTGCAGATTTAGGCTTAAAGTAATATTAAAGATTTGAGTTGTAAAAGTCCCGACTTCAGTTTGATAGAGAAACAGTGGAGGATGCTAAAGATTAGGGTGATGGTAAGAAGGTCATCCAACATCACTTACCTGGCTGGACATCATCATGAGAGTTAAATTGTCAAGGAGAGTTTTATTGCTGTGAGATCCTTCAAGATTTTCTCAGGGTATTAATCAAATTTTACATTGTTCTATCTTTCTTAGAAACACTTATCTTATTTCCGATCAGAAATTAATTTCAGGGTTGAATGAATTGTTTTGAATCTAAATCCATCCACGGTGAACATAAGTGTTCGTGCCAAACTGGCAACTGTTAATCAACCAGTGTTGCTACCTTTTAGCCTCTCCAGTGCATTGGCCTACAGGCCAATCCCTGGTTTGGAGAAGAATACAAACCAGTATCAAAATCGGACCAGTTCTCTTTTTAAAATCTGAAGTGGTTTATATGTGAAACTCAATCTAAAACATTTCTTGCTGCTGGGAGTCACTGTTCTTATCTCAGTAAGCAGCTGCCTCTCACAAATCTGGTTTGTTAATTTTTTTCTGAATAGTTTTTATAATTCAGACTGATATGCAAACCATCACACAATATTTTTCCATGGGGGGAAGAAGTTTTCCAGCTGGGTTGTGATAAGAGTTAGGGGACGAGATGAGACTGAGAACAAAATAATGTGATTCTTGTCATGCAACTGCGACATTGAGAACTGTTTTCAGCAGTTTGTCTCAACCACACAGAGCCCTTATCTAGCTGCAGGAAGTTAGCGATACAGTGTGCTCAAAAATAAAGCAGCAGCCAAGAAAGTGTGTATTTTCCCAAAGATCTCAGTAAAATACTGAATGATTAGCTCTGTGAGCTTTGGAGGACATAAATCAAAACAGATTGTCCAGCTAAAACTAAATTTAGTTCTTTGGTTTATGTACAAGCTGGCATTAGCAAAGCAGTTTGGACAGTAAAACTTTCTTGATGCCATGACAAGAGCCAGTTTTCTGGTATTACAGTCAGCAGATAATCACTGTTGACAACTATAGCTCATGTCCAGATTTAAAACTCAAAAACTATTCCTTCAAATGATGACACATGTCTTCCAGTTTGGCTCTGCAGGATGATTGTGACACCATATGATCTGCAAAACACGACAAAGATCTGCAAAAATCTCTCTCTGTGAATACAACACATTCAGTGGAATGCATTGTGGTGGTGTCATTTTTCAAGCAGAGCCTTTTGCAATTAACTAAACAACAAAAGACCTCTTGTCATATGCAAATCCGGACTGAGACTGAGACATCATCGCCCCATACATGAGAGCATCCACCCCTCACACCGAAGCAGGCACAGCAGCATGTTCGAAAATCATCAAACCTTCCTCCCTCAGTGCCACACCTCACACTGGCACACACACAGAAACGCTCACCCCACGATCTACGCACAAGTGCCAGATACACACTCCCACAGCCAAACATGTTGATAATTAGAGTCTTGTTATTGGAAGGTGTTATCACAACAATTAACACCCTAATGTGTGCATGAACGCATGAGTGTGTGTGGAAGCGTTGTGGTGATGCTGGGTGGCAAGGACGTGTGTGTGTGTGTGTGTGTTGTGTGTGTGTGTGTGTGTGTGTGAGTGCATTCCATTAATTCTGCCACTGAAGCTCGACGCACTCCTTCACAAAAACACACACAGCGAGAGTTCGATGTAACAATAAAACAGTTTCCTATTCCGTGAAGTTCCTGTGAATTCTGACACAAAGGCAGCAGGAATAGGTGGAGTGATAGATTCTGATTGATATCCAGTGGGGAGCAGAGAAAGGAGGAGGAAGAGGAAAAGGGGAGGAAGAGAGGGGGAAGTGAAAGGTGCATGGAGGGAGAATAAGAGGAAGGGGGGAAACTGAAGCTATACAGCATAGAAAATGGATTTCTCAAACTATCGTTTTAATGACAGAGACTTATGTTGATGTGTGAAAAAGGAGAAAAAAAAAAACTAAATTCAAAAGGTGGGGATGTGGAAGAAGTGAGAAAACATGAGGAGCAAAGCTGACAGATGGAAGAGCTGATGAACAAAACCTGTTTATCTGCGTTATTCTGGAGCCCAACACTTTTATTGGGACTGAGATGGGAACGCTGCAGAATATAGCCCATATACTTTCCTGTAACTTACAGGGAACACACTGGGCACTTTGAAGAACGAGGCCGTGTTCTGTGATTTATTTATAAGTGATTTATATTGAGGAACTATCCTAGAACTTACCTAATAACATGAGCAAAAATAGCCTGATACGTTTTCAATACAAACTGGAAGTTAAGAGAATTTGAGGGTAAGACTCGTAAAGTTATTGAAAGCAGAACTGGGTTAGTAACTTCTAAGTTCTGGGAAAGTGTTGATGAGTAAAAACAAAATCTTTTAATTTATGAAAACTAACTTCAACATGCTGGAAAAGCAACTTTTGAGTAAGTTCCAATATGCATCTAGGAAATTCAGCCAAAGCAGCCGCAAAGCTCTGGAAAAGTAACCTATAAGTTTAAGGAAAGAATCTTATAAGTTCTGCTGAAGTATCCAATAATTTCTAGGAAAGTGAGTTAGCAAACTGATCAAGATTAAGCAAACTGACCTCCAGGTTCTAAAAAAGTAACTTCTAAGTCTCAGAAAGTAACTATCAAGTTCTGGTAAAGTAAGTTCTAAGTTTTAGGAAAGTAACTTATAAGTTAAAGTATCCTGTAATTTCTAGGAAAGTGACTTATATATTCAGTCTAATTTAATCTAATTGTGTACTGTTAGATTTAATTTGATCTGTTTGTCTGGTAAAGTGTTACCAGATAACATTTTATGACTTAATTTCTCTGGATTTCTTTAAGCCATAGAACAATATTCATGTTTTTCATGAAAAGTTTGAAAACTCAACTCTTAGCATTTTCACTCCAAGGTCAAACTTGTTCCCAGAACTTTTCCTTTTGCCTCCCAAACCATTTGTGGTCTTCCTGGGCAAGATTTCAAGGCGTAATCATGGGGAGAAGGTTGTCTGCTTTGGGAATGTCGGCGTCTGTTTGCTTTTTGCAGATGTTGTGGTTCTGCTGCTACTTTCAAGCCACAACCTTAGAAAGAGTTGGACTGTTATACAGCTGAGCATGAAGTGGTTCACTTCTCTAAATCTGAGCTCATGGCTTTCCTCTGGGAAAAGGCAGAGGGCTTCATGCGGGTTGAAAATGAGTCTCTGAGTATTGTCCCTAAAAGACAGCACATAAAATGCACAGATGATTCTGGATTTGTCTAGAGCACTGCAGTGACTGATCTGGTATTTTGAGGTGAAGAAGGAGATGAACTAAAAGGTGGATCTACTGGTCCAGCTACGACCCAGTTCCGACCTTTGACAGACAGAATGAGATCCTGGTACAAGAAGTTTCCCCTTCTGCATAAAGTTCGCTACTCAAAGTCCCAATTGTGTGAAATTTACCCACAAATGTTGGATCAAAGTGAGAGATGTCAGCCACTTCATGTAACCCAAAACACAAGATTTTGTAGATTTTGGAAAATTCAGCTAATCTTTCTAAAGCTCTTGGAAGACCAGATTGACATAAACCTTTTCTTAACAATTTTTGGTTTTCCAGTTCATGTACTAATATTAGTAAAGTGTATAATGTACAATCCTGTCTAGCCAGGCACGCACATTTTACACCTTTGGAAATTGTTATGCCATTTCTAAAGCTGGAGAAAGAAGATCTGATAACTATGATGACATATCAGGGCCACTACAGATTTAAAGGCAGAAAAGGAGCAAATTTCTGGCAAAAATTGAGATTTTCAAGTACAAAAAATGGAAATTTAAGAAAAAGTTGAAAATTTGCTAGAAATTTTTTTAAATTTTGAGAATAATCTCATAATCCCAGAAGAGCATCCCCTAAGAAAAAACCTGAATGACAAATTTTCATGATAAAAAGAAACAGAAGTTTGAGTGTCAAAAGTCGAAAACTGTCAACATTTCAAACTCATAAATTTCCAAAAGCTGAATTTTTTTACTTTTAAAACTGGTTTTTCATTAAGTTTTTCTAGCAAATTTTCATCTTTTCAAATGAAATTAGTTTGTTTTTATAGAAAATTTATAAAATTAATTTCGGATTATTTGAGTTTTTTTCTGGCAATTTTTTTTTTTACTTTTCAAACTCTGAAATTTCCAAGTTTTTTTTCTACAATTTCTGATCCCAACCTCAAACTTTCTGAGAGTTTGGGCAGAAATTGACTCCTTTTCTCCATTTAAAATGGCCCTAATATGCCATTACAGATAACTGGAGGTAATTTTGGAAAACTTGATCAGGTGTTTCAAGATGTGAATGTGCATTTGCATTCTAAATTCTGCTGAAGTTGGAACATGGCAAAAATATGACCCAATATGGACTCAAAAAAGAAAAGGGAGAAATACACAAGAAAAGTGGATTACAGTGAATTGTCATCAATATTGCATGTTTCCTTTTTCTCTAAACAAATACATAACATTTCATAAGAAAGAAAGTGATACAAACTGTGATTAGATAAAAGTGAGACCCAGAGTGAAATGTTGAAATGATGAATTTAAGACACCAGAACAGCAGCATTATCCTGTTTCCAGACACGTGTCCAATCAGAGTGTGTGTGTAGGCTGGTGTAATGAGGTGGAGACGGTTGTCCATTACTTCCTGAGATGATGGGCTCCTCACAGCAGCGCTCCCTCAGCTGGAGAAGATGAGGAAGAAGCGCCATGAGGAGAACATTCAGCCATATTCACGTTGTGTATGTTTGAGTCGGAGCATCTTTAACTCCCACTTCATCCGCTATGATGACAGTAATAACAATAATGATCTTACTTATGGTACACTTTTAAAATAAGGAGATGGATTTTCTCTCTCTTATGGAAAACAATTGGAGGTTTATGTGGAAAAAGAAACTAAACTGTGGAGAAATGTTTGAGAAAATATTAATTTGTTTAATGTTCAACACAGATTTAATAAAATGTGGTAAATCAAATTTAACAAGATCTGTATGTTGAACATAAGTAGTTATGTACTATAAAAAGAAATGAGATTAACGAGTGCATATTCATCCCATGTTATGAAAAGGATTATGAAACAAGACCTGATAAACTTTGACATGAGAAAAATAACGTCTTCACATTTAGACCTGAAACAAAAATAAACATTTAGTTCCGATTTCTTTTTCACGGTCTAACAAATTTCCAATTTTTATAATTTTATATATTTTCAAATATTTCATGTGAATCATGTTTTTGCACTATTAAACATCCCAAATTCACATTTATATATGTGGTTTTCATGTGAGTCACATTCACTTGTCAGAATTTGTGTACAATATTTAGACATTTCTGAAATGTTTGGCTTTACGCTGATCTCTAAATAAAACCTGTCTTCTCATTTTGTGTCCTCTGTTCACTGAGCTTTGTCAGAAACATTTCTCTGCCTTTTAAAACCCTCCAAATATTTCCTGAACATGACTCATTGCTTAAATGTGTATCAGTTAAATATATTGACTACAGCAGAAGGTAAAAACTGAATTCAGATTTCACTGCAGTGGAAAAAAACCCTGGACTGTGTCGCCCTCTAGAGTTTAAAATGTGTAAAGACAACATGCACATGATACGGCAAATAGGGAAACTACAGGTATGAAAAAGTTTTCTTTAATATTACAACCAAGTGACCAACAGTAAGGTATAAAACGGATAAATAGAAAACTAAAAGTACTAGTTCCATTGACAGATCATTTCACTTAAAACATGTGGAAAATGTCAAGTGAAATCGACCAGTAGAACTAGAACCTTATCAATATTAAGTAATTATTGACTTAAAACAAGATTCCATGTCTTCTTGAAAAGTTACTTGCAGATTAATTTTCTTATTTATAGTGTACTAGAATATTTACACAAGAAAATAGACAAAATTACTGAGTAAGATGCAGCTTTTGGAGCATAAAGCTAGGAAGCAGTAAACTCATCAGGAAGGCCAGCTGTTCGGTGGTGGGAGACAAAACTCTGGTTCAAACATCATCTCCTACTTCTTGCATGAAGCTGTTGCTGAATTGGAGAATTCCAAAAGTGACAAATTGCTGTATCCTAGATGCACAAAAGAGCGTTAACACAGATCCTTCCCCTCAGCAGCTGTTACTTTATGACCTTCTCTTCTCCTAACAAGCAGTGTCTATATTCCCACGCTCACTTACTTTCATTTCCTTGTAGTTATTTTTGCATAAATATACAGAGCACACATTCCATTCAGATGGACACTCTTTGAATCTGAGTATAATAGTTCTCGTAATTACATTTTCAAAATTCTTTATACATTTGGTTAAACTGTAAATGTTTTGTTTTAGTGTTTCTACCTTTATGGAAATGTTACTTTGCTGCTGATGCAACTGAATGTTCCCACAGACATTAAAGGACATTTCTGTCTTATTCTCATAGATACAGATACACAGTGATGTTAATTCAAACATGTCCCTTTCAATTAGGGATTTAATTACACAGGAACAACACATACAAAGAGGAACAATTTGGGTTTTCCAGACATAATACTAAACTCAGTAAATTTAATTTATTGCATAGAGCAGAAAAACTGAATTTTGTTTGAATCTCATGGAAATGTTTTAGCCCAAAAGAGGCTAAATGACTAAACAAATTTTTAAAAAAAGGATTTTATTCATTCAGAAGTTTCTGCTGCAACATCGCTTACCTTTTAGTGAAAAAAACAAATAAAATGCACACAATAGCTGACAAGCTGCCTGTCGTAAATATGATGTCTTTGCTGTTTGAACTAAAGATAGAAAAGTTCTCACTAAACACTGAAGCATTTCAAAGGTTTTCCAAAGTAAACATTTGATCCTTCAAACCACAAACCTTAACACAACTGCAATGAAAGGAAATCAGACTTAATATTTACATCTACAAGAAAAAAAAAGACAAGATTTAATTACTATCAGAAATACAGAACAAAGAGGTCTTTCAAAAAGAAATACGGCTAGCAGTTATATTTAATGCCTTTAGAGTTTGGTGCGTTTGAGTCTATGGAATCTAAAATTTCTGTCCACATTGCAGTAATAAAAGGATGGGCTGCTTAATGATGATCATTTACATTTTCTACTGAATTTTATAAAGAAGAAAAATATTCAGCATATCAAAATTAAATCCTTAACAATAGATCATAAGAACTTGCTATTTTTCTTTTAGCTGAATCATGTTTAAACTTTTGTACTTTGTTGCTGATGATGTTATCGCCACAAAGAAAAAGTTACATTTGCTTCTTAAATTTGAAACTTCATCAGAAAAAATGGCAGAAAATTGCAAATAAAGTTGGACATTTTAACCTTTTAAGAGGTTAAAAGTCGGAAATAATAAAAAAGCATCAAAACATGAAAAATATGTATTACTTAAAATTACTGTTTTACTATTTTAATAAACACCAGCAGGGAATTCCTCTGGAAACTTCCTGGTCTGAAGTAATCTGAAATACTAAAACGCTTTGTGTGTTACAGTGTCGGCCTTCAGTGTCTTGGTCCGCCCAGTCGCAGATGAGGGCCAACTGTAAAAACGTAAAAATAATTATTTACTCACAGAAATCATCTGAAAACTAATTTTGCAATTAGTTTGTCTGAAAAGGCCAAAAATCTCAAATGAAGTGATTTACCTGGTGTTGACAGAAGAGGAGGACGAGAACCCTTCAAGGACGGAGGGGCCGCCCTGGGCCTGGACCGGAGGCCCGGGTAGAGAGGAGGAGCGTGGTGGAGCATCGGCCCTCGGGACAAACCTGGAGCTCCGTACGGATCCAGAGAGGACGGGGGGACCCGGGAACCCAGGAGTCCTAAAGACATCCCAGGAGGAGTCCGATGCAAAGACAGGAGCGGAGGAGGTTTGGTTTTGGGGAAAGAGCCTGAGGAGGAAATTATTTCAGGACACAAAGATGAAAAATACCAGTGTGTCTCCAAAGCATTGATAATCACTGCCAGTATTGGTAAGTAGGCATGGGCCGGTATGATACTACTGTACCACAGGAACAGAACAGAATATTTTCATGGTTTTGAAACTAACTTTTTCATACCACAGTATACTTTGGAACCAGCCCATGCCTATTGGTAACTGCTTGTAGATTCAGTAACATAGGATGTAGCTGCTTGCAGTCCTGACCTGGTGTCGGCAGCAGGCCTACAGATACAGGAGGAGAGTGGTCCCCAAGAGATCCTACTGAGGCAGACTGAGGCGGCGGCCCAGGTGGAGTAGGAAGCAGAGGAGGGGGTTTCCCCAATCCTGGGGGTATCATGTTTCCTTTATCATCCTCATCACCTAAGGCCAGAGCTGAAAAAGAAAAAAAAACGTAAACTGCAGCCATTTTTCAGACTGTATGAGCCCCAATCAATCACCAGTGTCTCACCTTGCAAATGGTCCTGTCGGGACGCGACGTACTCTGAGATGGATTCCAGCTCCTCCAAATACAGATGCACCCCGTCGGCAAGCAGCGAGAGGAGATGTCGGATTTCAGAGGGAACCGTGTGCCGTGCAATTTTTTCTCGATCCAGAAAGTCATCCAGCAGCTGCGATGCCTGTGCTGCGATGTCTGCAGGATCCCTTGGTGAACTCTCCTTGAGGAGTCCGCGACTGTACTCGGCTTGAACAAAGTCCAGAGCCTGGTCTTTTGGCATGTTACGGTGGACTGGGAGGAAAACGGGAGCGTTAAAACCGAACTGGAAGGAGACTCAACTTAGAGTGAAGAAAAGAAAAGGTTTTTAGTTGTGCTTTTCCATTATAATCAGATGGATTTTATTTTTTATTATTCGTTTGTGTTTAAAACATTGAGGTTTAAGGAGGTAATGCGTAACACTGTGGCGCTTATGCAATCGCAATAAAGTTTCTTTCAGTTGAAGTTTTGATCCAGAAAATTCAATAATTGTATATTTGCTTTTTAATTGTGCATTTAACAGTTTAGTTTTATGCTGTAAAGGGCAAATAACTGATTTATTCACTCAAGTTTATTCACTCAAGTGAGTTAGCTGGACTGTCTACTCATCAAAAATCACTTGAAGTGTCTAATATTTTTGTCATAATTGGTTCAAGAGAAAAACTGTAGCTTCACACGTTTTAAAAACTGTTCCATTGGTGTAAAGGACGTCTGTGGCGTCATTGTGCATTTGTATTGGCTTATGTGGCTGTTGATTATTTAACCAGAGAAATCTGGAGACAAAAGTCTCCATTTTGTTTTAAGAGTAAGGGCTTAAATGATTGGGACACACGCTGAACAATAAAAGGCATATTTTGTGTAATAACAAAACTTGATTATTTTTGTTTTTCATGTTATAATGTTTTGATTAAATTATCCATTTCCGCTAAATGGTGGTAAGGAAGATTCATGTGTGGGTTAAGCAGCAGCATGTGTTGCACCCATTTCCACTTGTAAATTCAGATTTAATTAAGTACTACTTCATTTATTTCAAAAGAAAATTAAATATGTTGCTCTAACTAGTCACTAGTGACAACTAACAAATGTGTTTTCCTTACAATTGTGGCAGCACTTGAAATATATTTTCTAGATTTATAGCCTTTTTTTCTTACAAAACAGAAATAAAACCCAAAAATCCTTACTTTGTGGCAAGTTTCGGTTGAATTTGTTTGGCTTCTCATCTTACCTAAAATGTTTTCTATTTATATGCAAATTTGCACGTAAATGAAAGTCAGGTTTAGATTTTGAAAATGGCATCAAATTTGAAATCTAGATGAAAATAAGGAACTCCCCCCACAACTCCAACTTCAGTTGTGTTTCAGTTCATTGGGTCATTTGTTCTGTTGATTAAACCAAACTTTTTTTGACAAGCGCTCAACAAAATTTGTGAAATATACAGTAAATGTTTGCCATAAAATGTCTGCAATAATCCAGGTATTGTGCATAAGAAGCCAAATAAGTTATTCCAAAAAAAATGTAGTTATGGTTTGAAAATTGGGAGGACACAGGAAATAAGTATTGAACACACAGATTATCAATATCTTGGTGGGAAAAAAACTTTCTTGCTAATGATAACTGTAGGATATCTCCTGTATAAATTTTGACCCATTTTTCCAACAAATGGTCTTTAAATCTTGAAGGTTTTGGAGGTAATTTCTCTGATTTCGCTCTCTAATCTTTAGTTCTTTCAGAGTTTCAACTGGATAAGTTGAAGTCAGCCGATGGACCTGGTCATTCTAGTTCATTCTTTTTCTGAAACTAATGAAAAATGTCCATTGCTGTGTGTTTGCCCCCTTAGTCTTGCTTGGAAATTCATTTTCAGACTCTTACCAAGAGTTTCTTAATGCATTTCTCTCTGTTTCTTCAGGAATATGAAGTGTGCCAGAATGTTTTTGGGAGGTGTGATGTGCAGAAACATTCTACAATGTTTATAATGACTTATAATAAGTTTGGTTTTGGTCTAATCTCAGACTATATTCTATCAATATTTTATTAACTTCTCCAAATCTTCTGCTGTGAACTTTAAACAAGTTTATTTTCATGAGTGGAGTCTTGCGCAGTGAATGTGCATATAGGTTGCTGCGTTGGAGTGCTACATTGTTGGCAACATGTAATGAGATAAATTTCACCACTTTGCTTTCTACAGTTTTTTACTTTCTGCATGTCCTTTCCTTCAAATGTTTGAAACTTATTTCCCTGTAGGAACCACATGAGCAATGACAAAAGTTGGATTACTTTGGTTATTATTGACATTTGATGTAAATTTTAACGTGAATATAAATATTCTAAATATAGTTAGACGTGCATATTTTATAGCTGACCAAGTATTGCATCCAAACTGGTCTTTGTGATTGTGGCAGTGCAAATTTTGATCCTACCATTAGACATAGTATATATGCATCTCCATTTTATAAAATGCAAATAATGCAATCTCAATTTCACAAAGCAAAGGTGGTGATTGATTTACAAAATACTTCTCAACGGGATGGACTATAACATATATTTTTTGCTATGGAAAGTTGTCACAACTGGTCTGCCATTGTCATTTACTTGTTGTTGCAACTGAATGTTTAATTAGGCCATCTCTCCCTTCACAAAACAACCACTAAAGTCAGCCTAGGCAACGTTTAAAATCCCAACTAGTTTTTACAAAAGTGAAACTGGCAGTCAGAGTCGGCAATACTGCCTGGTGGGTCAATCTCAACTTTGATTACCTTTTTATTCAACTTCCAATCTGGTCACCTCAGTCTTTACACTGGTCAAACTGAAACAGGACACCCACATAAAAGGCCAGGGTTATGATTAGTGGTTCATTCCTCTGAAAATGTAAAGATTTTAACAACTAATGTCAGCTTAAGCCAAAAAGAACAAACGACCCATCTTTTCAATCATCATATAAGTTTAGTTTTTTCTAGACTTCAGAGTTTGCATTTGGTGTTTTGTTATGGTGTTTATTTCAAAGGCCATTTCCTAAAAAGTTTAGTGCTAATGGTGTGTATTTGCTTCAACAGCATTAAATTTTAGTGCCTGTTTAACAGAGGAGCAGAATAAGAAAGCTTTATGAAACTTTTATGTCAATGTGTAAGAGCAAAATGCAGTTTTTTTGTTGTTTGTTTAAGTGGAAAGAGTTTTAAAGAACTGAGGGTTGTAACGTACAATTTCTGGGGAGGGCTTGAAGGATTACAAGGGGTACGGACTTACTTTTGAGGGACTCTGAGAATATGATAACAGTGCAGGAGGACAGAGCTACGTTTTTCTGCTCCACCAGTATACATAACGGGGAGCCGTCTGCTCGGACGTCCTGCAGGGCCCGGGTCAGGCCCGATTCCGCTTGAAGGTACAGCATTTCCACTGACAGGCCACGCTCCTGCAAGCACTGGCTTAGCGATTTGGGGTAATCCCTTTGAGAGGAAGAGAAACACTTTGTTAACTAGACTTTTCCGTGTCGAGTTATGAGATGGCATATAAAATAACCATTTCTCACGTGAAGATAGTTATTTTTTCAGTTAAAATATATATTTTTAAAAACAAAACTTATTTCTTGAGTTTCAGGCGATAAGGTCTTTTTCAGATATGAAATGTGCAGCAACTCTTGTTAATGTTCATCTGTCGATTGGTGTGATAATGGGAAAGTACATGATGTTCTCTGGGACGCAATAATCTACTGGCCACTTTATTAGAAACTTCTTCAGTTTCATAACTTGTTACCGAAAACACTGAATTAGCTAAATGCAAGACAGGAACTCCATGCACTTAAGCATCTACAAATATTGAAGGCAACTTACTTGATAAAAACTTTAAATATGAATAAATTTCACAGTGTGACTGTCAGATAACAGGAAACTGAAGGTTGGATGAATGTCACCTTTTCCAACAAGTCTTGATTTATTGGCGATCTACACTTGGCATAAACATGAAAATATGGATTGTTCTGGCTGGTATTGGTCTTGGCTGGGGACAGTAAAGTAATGTATTGGATATTTCATTGGGTCCAATCTGGATCATGTGGTACCAATCATTTAAACTGTGAAGCTTCTCTGAATAATATTGTTGTTCCTGTCCACCACTTTATGACTACTGTCCATCAATCTGATGATTACGTCCATCAGCCATTGACATTGAGCAGAACATCTCTGGATTGTGGTGAAACTCAAAATTCTCATGCAGTGGAGACAAGGAAACTGCAGAAAATTAATGATGCCATATCATTAATTTTGATCTCATCTTTAGATATTTTGTTCTCAAAAAGAACAAAATATCAAAAGCTTATTGAATCTTTAATAGAATTACAAGAAATCTGAAGGCAAACCAACGCTAGAAAGGTGTAATAAAGTGGCCAGTGATTTAACCTGAAACAAAGTTAAAGACAGTCCTGTTTTAAACCGTTTTCCTCATGTATATGCAAAAAGTAAGACATCTGAAGTGTCTTTAATGCGTCTTTTGTATCTGCTGACTTCTAGCCACTTTTCTGATTGATGGAGTATCTGGTAACTGGCTGAAAGCTCCATTCAGCCAACGTGTTGCATGTATTCTAGACATACCAGTTCTGTGGAAATCAAATTATCTGAACCAAATGATGTCAGAGTTGGACTCTTACTGGTTTGCATTTGACTTTGTCAGGAAGTGTATTTGAAGCGAACAAGAAGCCTTATCGGCCAACTTATTTGCATTTTCAGCAGAATATGTTGTACGCAAAATAAAAGCTAAAAGGTAATTAAATATTCCACTTCTTCTGTAGAAATGTTATATGTGAAAGCAGCTGTTTTGATGTTTCTCCCGTCAGATAGACAAATATGGATGTAAAGATTTAGTCTGCCTGTTGCATTTGTTCTGGTGTGTGATTGAAAGTTTTTCTACACATAAGCTTACATTTAAGTACATTTCCCAACCTGGTAAAGAAAAGTTTGTTTTTAATGGCGTAGCGACATGCAACCCATTTTTAAACTTTCCCTGTTTTCATCATGAAGGAAAACTTACCTGGCTGAACCACTCCACAGCGACAAAAGCCAACAAAGAGGATTAACTTTTAATGTTAAATGTTTGGTGATAATTTATGGGTGAATTTATATGTGTGTGTGTGTGTGAGAGAGAGACTGAATAAAAGAATGGAAAACAAATCAGTTTATCTAAAAAAAAAAAAAGAAGAAGTTTAAGTTAGTGCTGAAGCTACACTAAAACAAATGCCAATCATATACATAGTGAACCATCAAGATATTACAGCAACATGTGTGTTAACATATCTGGCATCGATGGAGAAGACTGCATATTGTTTATGTTCCAAAATAAGTAGTAATTGTTATTAGTCAGTTTTTCATCTGAGGATGCCTCAAAGATGTAACAGTGTGTGTTTTTAATATGAACATCTGCTGCTCCACGTTGTGTTGAAAGTAAAAAAAAAAAAAAAAAAAACTTCATGTCTGTCTTCAGTCTGAAAGAAGTGGAGTCAGAAACCTTAACTAGATGCAACATGTACCTCAAATATTTCAATCCTGGCCTTTGTGTATTTTATGTTCTTGAATGATTTGTGCCAAGTTTCTTACCTGTTGCATTATTTATATTTTTCTTTTTCATTTGAAAATGTTATAATTTAATGCAAAAATGTATGATTATATGGGTTCACTTCAAACCAAGTCGCCATCACACTGGCTTCAAATATCTGCTGAATAATGACACTAATAGTGAAATTATTCACCATTATACCCAATAGGAAATACATACCCTATTGGTAGCAGTTTAAAAAGAAACATAAAAAATTCAAATAAATTCTCAGTCGACAGCAGTTCTGAAAAAGTGTTTCAATTAGTCAGAACACATCCTGAAATTGCAATAAAACAATAAACATCCATTAGTGGATGCTAAATATCCTAAGCAGAACATCCAAAACTGAACTCTTAAGTTGAACAACTGCTAGAGGAAAACTCACAGGAACTTGTTGGTGACGGACAGGACCACGCAGTCGGCTGGCTTTCTCTCCTCTTGGACCTGCTTGTAGAACTTCTGGTACAGAGCTTTACGTCTGTCCGCCGGATTGATAACCTCGGCTTTGACTGGCGGGTTCAAGACTTCAAGAAATTTAGGAAGAGGTAGCGAGATGGGTGGAGGAGAGTGCACATTTAGATGATGGGAGTAATTTAAGAGACCAGGAGTAGTAATTTTAAAAACATAAAAGGTTCTGCGTGATGAAAATGAAAGTCTCACCACTTGGCTGAGGTTTGTATGCCTCAAACTTTACACTAGTGGAGTAACCTTGAAGCTGTTCCAGTTCTTCATAACTAAAAATGGAACAAAACAAGTTTCAATGTGCAGAATTTCATTGAGTTTTCCTGAGTGGTTATATAATACAGATTTCTGTGCACCAAAAATATAGACTGGAGAGGTCAGTAATGCAAGCAAAGGTTGCAGGAATTTTCACATCGTTTCCTCTTAATATATATGCACAGCATTATTTTCTAAATGTCTGTACAGTTCAACTCCTGAAATGTGTACATTTGTTAAAGCCGACCTAAAAAAAGAAAAAAAAACCAAAAGTTGACGATGTAACTGCTGCAGCAAAAACCACAGCAGTCAACAGTAGAGTACAGTATTCAGAGTGACAGTGATCAGATAAGACTTATTCGCTTCCTTTTAACTTAGAGCAACTTGTACACAAACACAGTATGCACGTCAGTAGAAACTGAAAACTTGACACCAAATAAAAACAAAATTCAGTATTTTTCTCAACTAATTTCTGAAAAAAACAGAACCAGGTCTGACCTTAAAAAAAGGTTCTGCATGATGACAATTTAAAAAGCCCCAATAAACACTGAAAATCCTGCTGAAAAACAATATTTTTGTTGAGTTACTTTTATTTTTTATTGATCCACGGTTAACATTTAGATTCTCACTGAATCATTCAAATGTTTACATTTCGATTCCAGTTCGACTGACAGAGCCAATAAATCCCAAAGAAAAAGAATCAGCTAAAAGTGGGTGGTATTATTTTAATAAAACAGTTGACCAGTCAGTTTAGTGCAATATTTGCAACAAAAATATACCATACAGAGTGGACAGCGAACTATTACCTTAACATCACAGGATACATGGTGTTGAATTAAAACGTCAACATAAGCCATTCACCGTTAACGATTTTATTCTTGTTGTTGATAACCAAGACTCAGCTTTTACAAATTTTCTTTTTTTGTTGGATTTTCTCCACCAGGTTAGCCTATCAGTGTGAGATCAGTAACTGTTTTAAATACCAGCAGCATCAAATACTGCTGTGTAAATCAGAGGTCCCATCTGTCTTTTTGACTGACAGGATTAAAAAATAAACCATCCTGTCATAATCCATTTTAAAATGACAATTTAATCCACATTATGTCATGAAACATCAAGCAGTGAACTATATGTAACATTTTCTCTGATGTTCGCTGTGTATTATACTAGAGACTGTCTTCTTTAAAATATCAGATGCTTTTATTTACAGGTTTTTTATTATCATTTACAGACTAAAATATATACCTCTAATATAGCATTAATAGTTTCATACAATTCTTATAGTCAAAGAAGTTGTAACGCATCAAAAAAATATCACAAAACTGGTAACAGTTTCACAATTTTGATGAGGCAGGTGCTGTTAGAGCAATGTAGAGTCTGATAGTTAAACAGTTGAATATATAAAAAACATTAAATTTATGTTTCACAAACCAGCTCCAGGTGGAACACTTTTATTTTTCAAATGCATATTTATTCAACTAAGTAAAAGAATTAAGTACACTGAAATAATAAGGGGCCGATTTATAAAGTACAAATTCAACAACAAACCAGCCGTCCACTCACAGAAAAAACAAATGGTCTAAAAAGTATAGTTTCCAGTAACAGTGGCACCCTGCCGCCTCTATCATGTGTTAAAGCCGTTGTGTTAGCCACCGTTAGCCGCTCTTACCTGTCCAGAGCATCCTTTAGCTCCTCGGTTCTTTCTTCTCTACTCGGGTACGGAGCCGCTCTCCTGAACAACCGCAGCTGCTGAGCACTGCAACACAAGAACCCATTTAACGTCGACATTCATGGTAACTCGAGTATATAACTTCGCACCCGGTGCAGAAACGTGCACTTGTAATTGGGTAAAGTTGTTGTTCGAGGCTTCCATGCAGGCTAGCTGCTAACACTGAAGAAGCTAACCTTCCGTTTGGACTGCCGGACGGTCTCCGCACACCTGCGGCTGGCTTCGCCCAACTCGACATTTTACTAAACCTGAAACTGCAACTCGACTAAAAACAGCACATTTAATCTGACGGATCAGATAAAAATGCCCCGTCGATGTCCCTCACGGCTGTGAAAAGCATGAACACACCAGTGGAAATGAGGTTTTAAAAAGGGGAGGAGCGCCGCGCTGACAAGCCCCTTTTAGGCAACTACCGCCACCTAGAGGGTTGGACTGTACTTACAATGATCATCTTTTAGTCTTTTAAAAACCAGAATTTGCGCATAACTTCATATTTCATAATGTTTTATATTAAATCAGATATTATGATAATGCTCATTATTTGAGTTCTCTTTTTTAACAAATACTTATTTCACTCTTACTTGAGTCATTTTCTACCCTCTCCTTTGTAAGAGTAGCATTACTTCAATATATTTTTACTCAAGTGAAAGATAGCCATCTGAAAAATTACTCAAGTAGCAGTGAAGAAGTATTAGGTAAAAGACTGCACTGAGAACCTACTGTCTAATTTAATAAATATTTGAAAAGAATGTAGTCATTCAGACAAATACAATATGTGCAAGTTCTAATAAAAAGTTAAGAAAAATAAATCACCTTAATACAAAAATAAATTCGGGCAGAAGAGACACACTCATTCCCAAATCAATTTTTTGTCCTACAGACCAAAAACTTCCAGAGAAGATTTTCTGTCAGATTTATCTGTGGCCTGGCTTTTAATTTTTTTTTTTTTTTATGTCACAAAGTCATTGTTTTGTTGAAGATATACGTTTAGACTCACTGTGATTCTGAGACACAAGACCTGTCTTCAACTTCATCTTTCTATCAGACACTGATTAGCATTAAGAACTGTTCAGAATTTTTATCAACACATTGATAAAAAACAAAAAAAAGTCCAGTTCAACATGAAGAAAAGTAACCTCAGAGCATGATGTTGCCACCACCATATTTTACTGTTTGTATGGTGTTCTCTAAGTGATTTGAACTGTGACCGAAAGGTCAAGTTTCCATACTTGACCCACTTGCCAAATTACTTCAAGAACATGTCACGGCTCATCCAGAGGTTCACAGAAGAACCCTGTACAACATCAAAAGTTTTACTTGCATCAGCTAAGGTAAGAGTTAATGACTTAAAAATAACAAACAGTGCAACAATGACATAGTTCCAGGAACCAAAAATAACACAACAAGATTTTACATTTGGTTTAAACAATATCTGGAGGATCTCTAAGACTTTAGCGAAAATATTCTGTCGAGTGACATGACAAAATTAAAGCTTTTTAGAAGTTATGTGTCTTGCAACACATTGATATTTGAATAACTTTCAAAATTTCTCTAGTGATGCAAATACTGCATAAAAACTGCAAACCCTTGAAAGTAGTTGTTCTCCACCAGGCTGGCTTAACCATTTGCCAATATTAATTTATTTTTTATGATCGCAAACATTTAGGAATGACTAACAACCAAAGACTGCAAAAATCTATATGGGGAGAAACTCTTTTTTATGGCGTCATGTATTGGAACGACCAGGTGACTGAGAACAGATGCATTTACCTCGTCTGTTCAGCAAACACAGTACCAATGAGGGCAGAACTATCAGGCAAAGCCAGTTTAACCTTTCATTCACTTTTGTGGCTCTGTCTGGTTTAGTTGGCTTTAATTATGTTCATTTCAACCCCCCCGAGTTCCTCTAAAACTTTTAAAAATCACACCTGAATGGCAAGAAGATCAACGTCTCTGTGCTGGCTTGCGGAGTTGTGTGAAGGCTTTCAATTCCCTCATGGCGGGTGTTCAGTGCTTTGTCTGCTTACGGCCTCACAATCCACAGTTAGTTCAGATAGGGCTTATACTGAGCCTGGATCTGGTTTTGTGGCAGGTTTCTTCTTGTTAAAACTGAGATATTCCTTCTCCATGGTTGTCTCAAGTTTGTTCAGAATGAGTCACCTAAGTTATGATGTTAAGAAATCTGCCGGTTTCCTAATTGGCTTTGGGTTCGATCTTGGACCTATTTTTTGTATTTGTTAGCCAGAATCAGCATTATTTGGAATTAGACTTTGGTTCCAAGCACTCACATGCTAGAGTATTCAAGTCAAGTCAAGTTTATTTGTATAGCACATTTCAGCAAGGAGGCAGTTCAAAGTGCTTTACAGCATAAAAATATTATATGGTAATGATGTAAGAAACAAGCAATGAACATTACATTTTGTTAAATGCAGTCCTCAAAATTATCAAGCAAATATACATCAAATATATCAATCAATGTTGACATTATTATTGATCAAAGGCAGCTGTAAACAGGTGGGGATTTAACCTTAATTCAAAGGAACTCAGCGTTTCAGCAGCCTTGCAGTTTTCTGGACGTTTGACACAACAACAACAACAGTATTTTGGTGCTAAACTACACAGTGACTTATAAACTAACAAAAGTAGTTTAAAGTTTATTCTCTCGACGTTTTGGTAGCCCTATCAAGACACTGATGACTAAAGATAAACGAATGGAAGAGTTTCTCAAAATATTGTTAGGCCATAATACTTTAATTCTGGATATGTTTTCCAGGTTACAAAAGGCCAACTTTGTAACTATCTTTATGTGTTTTACCTATGAAAAACAGTATAGAATAAAAAAAAAATTAACGCTAACTACCCTAGTTTTCTTCGGTTGTGTTAAATATTTATATTTGTTTCAGGTGTCCTCAGCGGGTAACTCGTGCACGTCTCCGCCTGGTAGCGTGAGCGCGCAGAGCGGTGACAGACGCCATTTTATTTTGAAAATCAAACTAAACTGGAGGCGCTGCAACCCTTCCATTTCATCAAGTTTGTTGTGGGGAAACTAGAAGGAATGACGATCTGAATTACTTTACTGGAAGCACGGTGAGACTGAGAATGTATTTAACAAACAACAATCGACAGGATTACATTCAAAGAAAAAACAGAGATTTAAGTAGGGGATGTCCGTTTTACACCAGCATGAGGGAGGGGGAGTCTAATTCCTGAAAACAGCTGTCATTTTCTTTAGGTAAAAAGTAGCTTCCTCTTCAGAAAGAAATGTTTCTCGTTGATGTGAATATGATAATCACTTTGTGTTTTGTTGGTGGTATCCGAAAGCCACAGTCACGTTTGGCTGAATGAAGGTTTACAGACTGGTTTAGGAAATCAACGTTTGCAGCTACGTTAGCATATTCAGAGATTAGTTGGAGCCGAGGAAGGCAAGCTAAGAAGGCTAATGCTACCGTTGGCGAACTATATCTCGTAAAACTAATGTCCAATGTTCAAACTAAACATTAAAAGTGACTGTGAGAATCCTTACAAGTCAAAATGTAGCTGATTGATTTAAAACCATTAAAATGTAAATAATTTTTTCCGTTCACATTTATATGAAACATGCTCGTGCTGCTAACGTTAGCTTCTCGCAAATGCTAATTTGGTCATTTTTAGCTTAGGAAAATTTGGAACATTTCCTTTGCTCATTCCCAAGTTGAAACGTAAACATAAAACACATTTCTACTAAGTCATGGATTTATGGACAGGGATTTATAATTTATTGGCTTTAAATCTATCAAATATGGGAACTAGGTTCTTAACGGTGTTTACCAGCGTCATGGTGGTGTTAGCCGATCTACACACCTAGGTTTTCTCAGTAGTTGCTGAATGTGGTCGCTGAAGAGTCAAAGGTTTCCCAAAATTAGTGAATTAATTTCACATCAGTAACATTGGTGGACGCTTCGGGGCCGCGGTGAACGCTCTGCTTTATTAATTTCATTTTTGTTAGCTTCTTAGATTTGCTAACTTTAATTAGCACGTTCTTTGTCCGGAGAGCGACTTCTGTTATTTTTGTATCTGTTCGCTCGAATGCGAGGAAAGAGACAGGGCGACACTAAAGGTGACATTATTTTTTTTTGTAAGTTTTTTTTAGCGGATGTGTGCGACCTTTGGATTAGTCAGCTGTAAAATGAAACATTTAGATTGGTTCAATTTGAACTGGAAGTGAGTGATCAGTGAAGTTATTCTGTCTGTGGAAAAACTGAGTGAATTCAATCTATTTTTATGGCACTTACACTACTTTTAATATGGCCATCTTGGCTAATTCCACATTTAAAATCACAATTTGTGACCAGAAAAACACTTATTCTTATGGCCTGTTATCAATTTATTTGATTTAAAGCCATAGAATAGTGTCAAGAACACAGAAATGCCAATGAAATACCCTGCTTCTGTGTTTCTATAAACGTAATTAAAGATATGTGTACAACTGGTGTCTTAAGTTTTATTTTTATTCAGTGTAGAATGACATATTTTAAGTTGCTGGTCATTTCTGCCCTTTGATGTGTATTTTTTTCACTTTTACTATCTTTTTTGGAAAAAGAGGAGCCTAAGAACTTCATTTTGATCATGCTTAAATTCATCCACGTGTTAACAACTAATAGTTTTACATATTTTTCAGAAATATGTTCTCTTGTATACATTATGGAATTATAGTAATGTTACTTACTCATAGTTATTTTGATTTGATCAGATACCATTGTATTTCATAACAGTCACTGGCCTAAAGGAGAATTAGAACCACAAGACATGGATTTATGGTGTATTATAAAATTATGGAGTTTGGAGTATGGAGTCATTTAAATTAGAGGCATATTATGGCTCTTAACTAATAATTAATATTTTTTTTGAGTCGTTGTGCGATATAGTAAATCTAACAACTCATATATAATAGCATAATATTTACATTCATATACAATCATTTGGTCACGTTAGACAAAATTTAAAATTAAGCACAGAATTTCACTTTCAGCTTTCTACTTACACCTGTAACGTTAAAATGCATTTACACTAAATATGTTATAGTTAAACTTTAGAAACTTGTATCAGTTGCTGATTTTAATTTTGAAAGAAGCAGGCATGTTACATCTCCTGTTTTTATGTCAGTGTAACTGTGGGGTAGATTATACTGCTATTATTGATTTAAAAAGCTAAATTATTACAGTATTAATCTGAGAATTAATTTTGAGTTAGTCTAACTGGTAGCTATTGTGAAATAATCACATACATTTCTTCTTGACCATTGCTCTTGTTCAAAAAGAGGAGTCAACATGCCAGTCTGCATCAGCTAAATACGTTTAACTTTTATTCAAAGTTACATGTGTCCGTAAAGTGTGAAATGACCCTAATGAAGTTATTAGGTGTCATCACTATAATCATTTGTTATAGTGTTATTGCAGAAAACTGCCGATTTTATTTGTGTGACTGGAACTCTTTTCTTTCCTTCCCACACACTTGGGAGTTGGGATTGGTGCAGTTAACTTAAAATCTATTGTAGTTATTCCTATTCACATAATTTGGGGTAACAATTCATTTCTTTTAAACCATAACTACATTCTAAGAGTGATACTATGATTGGCTGGTTTCCCTGTTTTTAAGTCATTTTCTACACTGTGGTGGGTGGATATTTGCTCTCCAGATTGTATCAACATTCTGCCTCAGCAGACATAATTTATGTAAATATCTTTATTTATTTGTTTATTTATTTTTTTGGACAGCACAGTGTAAATACACATAACTGACCACCACTGTAAATAGAAAATGGGTTTAACATGAATAAAACATAATTAAATGTAATCCCAGAACATTTGTTGTTCTTCTTGATTAATATTTTTTTGTCTAAAAAGTATTTGCTCTCATAAAAATATTGCTGATACAGAAAAAATCTGTTTCCTAATGACTTAGAAAACTGTTTTTCCGTTACAGATGCTGTCCATGGTTTTAAACTGAAGGATTCTACCTGTTAGCACTGGGAGCCACTGATCGGAGCACACATTTGGAAGACAACATTTGTCGCACCTTTTGGGGGGGGGGAGCAGAAGTAACCTATCACTGAAGTGACTAAAGGGGAATAATGGTGATTTTGCGCCGTGCTCGGCTGCCTGCTTCCGCCCCAACCAGCAATGAATCTTGACTCGCTCTCGCTGGCTTTGTCTCAAATCAGCTATCTGGTGGACAATTTAACGAAGAAAAACTACCGAGCCAGCCAGCAAGAAATACAGCATGTAAGTAGGAGCAACATCCACTGCATTTAGTCTGTATTAGGTTCCCGGATCTGCTTGTAAATCAACGTAAACTGTCAAAATATACAGAAAATCTGACATTTAATTCAAATGTTCATAGTTGTGTTCAGTCACTGAAATGAATAATACTCCTTATAAACACCAGGTGTGCCTCTTATACGTTTCATCCTCATTGAGATTTGAGCAAATCTTAATGAGTAAACCAACTTGTTGACATCTGTTCTGTAATGTTTGGCTGTCATTCAAACACCAGTTAAGGTAAAAACCACCTGCAAAGTTTTGAGTTCGGTGTGCACTGATGAGTCCGATTAGCCTAACTAGATTGTGCCAAAAAAATTTGAAAAACTTTTGGACCCTTCAAAATGTGTATTCATTTAAAATATATTTAGTTTTATCTAAATCATCCACCCTCTTTGTTTAGATTCTTGGGAGTGACCGATCATTTGCTTCATGCAGTCCCTCTTACAGCTTAAATGCTGCTTTGATGTTTTCCTATCAAGAAATGATTTAGCTGACTTTGCCCCATTAGAAGTTGGCTATTTGTTTTTCAAGAACAATCCCTCATTTTTGTCTTTCTAATAATACGTGTAAGGTACATGATACAAATAATCTTTAGACTTGCATGTAATGACTATTTTGAGAAGAAAACAGTCTTTGTAATATGGATTGCTTATTGAAGAGCTTGTAAAATCTTTAACTGCATGGATTGTGTAAAAGAAGTTGTCTCCACTGTGTGTGATTCCAGATTGTAAATCGTCACGGTCCTGAGGCAGACAGGCATTTACTACGCTGTCTCTTCTCCCATGTGGATTTCAGTGGCGATGGTAAAAGCAGTGGCAAGGACTTTCACCAGGTAATCTTTGAACAATCACATTTGTCTCCAGCTTGTGTTATTGTGGGGCAACTTTTATGGCATTTTGAAATATTTGAGAGCTTCTGACTTTAACCTAGTCACACTGGTGTGCCTAATTGCTTTTCTTAGGTGCACCCAAGTGTTTGACTGCGTCATATTTAAAATCACAGTTTTACAATTTTTTTTCTTTAAATCACTTTCCATTAACACAATTTTGACTTGAAAATGATTAACAAAATAGCTAACATAAAGTTCTTTTATTGATGCTTATTTGCACAAGAGAGGAAACTTACTGAAAAGTGCTTAAAGCTGAACTGAGCTGAAATTTAAACTTCAAAACATATATTTTTAAAAAGTTTTATTGGCTCTAGTGGCCTTTATGTGATGGTGAATTGACAGGAAAGTGGGAAATGAGAGAAGGGTAAAACATGCGGCAAAGGTCACCAGGAATCAAACCTGCAACAGCCACATCGAGGATTAAGGCCTCCTTATGTAGGTTGTGCTTAATCCCTGCGTCACCACAGCACTTTAAATCAGTGCTGTGGTTTAAAGCACTGGTTTTTTTTTTGCTTTATAATTTATAATAATTTTTTATAAATTATTAAAGATATAATTTATGAAAAAGAAAAATGGAATAAAATTAAATATGCAAAAAAATTTAAAGGCTGAATATCTGATAAATGTGTTAAACTGAACCTTTTATGATGTTCAAACTACTTTTGTCATAAAAAATTATTTTGGACTCAACTCAGTGAAGGAAAATTCTTCCTTTGCAAAATAGTGTGCAACACTGAACTACTAATCTGATGGCATGTGGTATTTTTATCGATGCATTAAGACTTTTCAATGTGAAATGTATCAGAACCGCAGCAATGTTCACATACACTTTGCTAATTTGCAAATGGAGTTGCAGTGTGAGATTTAAACACACACTACGAATTCTTTGTTTGCATAGATATATATGCTCACATCAGTCTCACTGTTCGCACAAATATAATGCTATAATTATCAGCAGTGGAATACAAAGGGATCAGTTGCCCGTTAACCTACTAGTTCCTGTGAGGTTGTTGGTTCCAGGTCCCGCCCATCTCTCTTCCTGTTTGGTTTATAGGCCTAATATGTGTGTGTATGTTGTTGAACCACAAGGAAGCTTTCAGTGTCTCAGACTTTTTCCTCAACTGAGCGCTTACACCTGCCGCAGATATTTTTTAGGTGCCCTATGGAGAAATGAGGTCACATTTGTGACCTAATTGGTCGCATTCTGTCTGTATAAATGAAGTCGTACCAAACAGAAATGGAAATTGACCCTTTAAGTTGGGAGCAGTTTCTTTCTTTTCATGTTCAATTGCCACAGCAAGTTTCTTTTCTTTTGCATAAAATTTTGAAGTCTTGGTTTGTTTCTGCTGCTGATACATCTCTGCTCTTTGTCTTTCCTCACTACCAGACACAGTTTCTGATTCAGGAGTGTGTGTCGCTGATATCAAAGCCGAACTTTATCTCTACTCTCTGCTACGCCATCGACAATCCCCTGCACTATCAGAAGGTAAGCAGTGTTATAAAATGCTAATGGGCTCAGTTAATGCCCAGAGCTTCCACTGTACTTTTGGTTCTGGATTGGCAGCTAATGGTCTCGCCATTTAGTTTTAGAGCTCAACTGTAATCTTCTGTTTTTGCTTCGAAGAAATGCTTAGACTTTTTCTGAGACTTTAAATTATTCTAAATTGAAGTGGAATTCAGGTCTATTTAACTGGTATGCAACAGAACTGGAGTGTTGTACGTTAATTTTTGTACGTTTAATGTGTGCAACAATCAAAAATATAAGTTTGATCAAAGATGTTCTCCTTATTTTATTTTTCAGAGTTTGAAGCCATCCACCCACCTGTTTACTCAACTGAGTAAAGTACTTAAACTCAGCAAGGTTCAAGAGGTGAGGAGGGTCTTCACTGGACTTTGTTTAGAGATATGTGTGCTAACGTATTTCTGTTTGATTTTAACTGAAAACATTTGTGTTCTGTTTAGCAAAAAGGTGATAAAACATGTCAGAGCCATCTTTATGCGACTTATTTTTCTATTTTCCAGGTAATATTTGGCCTTGCTCTGCTTAACTCCAGCAACACAGATCTTCGGGGATTTGGTAAGTGTTGTAGCAGAGTCTTCCATGTTTCAACATAAAATATTTTCAGTTTAAAAAAAATTTTTTTTTTTATTGCTTTCTCATGTTTCTCCACCAAATATTAAATTTAACCGTGACATTTTTTTTGTTGTTGTTTCAGCTGCACAGTTCATCAAGCAGAAACTTCCCGACCTTCTGCGGTCATACGTTGACGCAGATCTCGGAGGAAACCAGGAAGGTGGCTTCCAAGACATTCCCATAGAGGTGTTGCACCTGCTGCTCTCCCATCTACTGTTCGGACAGAAGGGAGCCAGTGGGGTAGGGCAGGAGCAGATTGACGCCTTCCTTAAGACACTTTGCCGAGGTACTAAAAGAAAAAAGAAAAAAAACATGGCATCTATCTGCCTGATGATGAATAATCAATGTCTCATTTTGAACTTATGAACATATTTCTGTGTCTGCCAGATTTCCCCCAAGAGCGCTGTCCTGTGGTGCTCGCACCACTGCTGTACCCTGAAAAACGGGACATTCCCATGGACAGGATCTTACCAGACTCCGGGGAGTTAGCTAAGACCATCATGGAGAGTTCTCTTGCAGACTTCATTCAGGAAGTTGGTTACGGCTTTTGTGCCAGGTGAGTTCAGTAAGCTAATTCTATAGTTTTTGCTCTTCACCACAAAGTCACAAAATTTTACAAAGTATTTTTGGACCAGTTTCCAGTGCAAATATGTTAGTTTTGTCTTATTTTAAAAGCACTAACTTTGAGGTGACTTTTCAGCAAGATATAGAAGGTTTTTTTTAAGTAAGCAATTGCTTAATATTGATGAAAAATTACAAGTTCCATTTGCAGATTCTTTCACTTTATAACAAGGCATTTCTCCCATGTTATAAGTGAAATAATTTGCCAATGCAATTAGTAATTTTTTAAACAATATTAAGGAACTGTTGACTTCAAACAAGATCATATTTCTTGCTAAAAAGTTATATGTAAGCTATTTTGGTATCATTTTAAGTGTACTCAGATATTTATGCTAGAAATTGCATATACATACTTGGTCAGATTTTGTACTTTTACAGTGAATCTAATCATGTTGGAATTCAAAATAAATGTAATTAAAGAAAAACTGGGACTCTGAAACTAAAAAGTTCAAAAATGTAAAAATAAATGACCTCAACAGCCAATACAGAAGGCAGAGTAACTATCCACAAAGTTACAAAAAACCCCCCAAACATTTTCTGATTATAGAAAAATGAACTGCTGCAAAAATTAGTTGCAAATTGCAATTTGTTGATTGCAGTTTGAACAGTCCGATCTTTATTTCTGAGTTCTCTTCTGTTCTCTTTGTTCAGTGTGAAATGAGCTGTTGTGAATTTTTAGTTCCAGAGTTGTCTGGACATTCACCCCTGACATGGTTGGTGTCCTTCTGTCTCAGTCTTGATGAATGCAGAAACATAATCCTCCAGTATGGGGTGAGAGAGGTGACAGCCAGCCAGGTAGCCAGGGTTCTGGGAATGATGGCCCGGACGCACTCCGGCTTGTCTGACGGCATCCCACTTCAGGTAAGGCGTCTGTTTCTCGCCTAATTTAACTTCACAACATAGGTTTGATGCTACATGCTTTACATACACAGGAAGTTTTAAATATAAATGCAGCTCCAGTTTGCTTTTTTATTAAGTTTACACATTATTACATTGTTATAATATATAATTTCCCCCCCACAGTCCATTTCTGCTCCAGGAAGTGGAATTTGGAGTGATGGTAAAGACAAGAACGACGGCTCACAGGCACATACGTGGAATGTTGAGGTTCTCATTGACATTGTCAAAGAAGTGGTAAGGAAAGCGTTTGATCGTGAAGATAAACCTTGTTTTTTATGTTTGATTGGTTGTCAGAAGTTTCAAGATTTTTTTGTGTGTTTTCTTATAGCAAGTGACGGAATTTGGAAATAAGAATGGAATTACTCTGACTAAACTTTCTGTTAACTAAAATCACTCGATGTTATTTCCTGGAGTTCTGCAGGTGTGATGCTATCAGCACAGTTGGGCATTTTTATAGATATTTAACCTAAAGAGAGTGGAGTGGAGGCATGGTAAAGTAAAAAAAAATCCTAGAAAATTTATACTGATCCATAATTGATATTTTCATTGCAATTTCCAACAACTCTACCAAGAGGCTGTCCAGATATTGTTCAGCTGCAGTTCTGTTCGTAGTAGAATCTTGTTCTACGTGCTCAGAAAAGTAACTGTGTTAAACGTTTCTTGTTTGTTTTTTGTTTCATGACTGTCTTAGAATCCCAACCTGAACTTCAAAGAGGTGACGTATGAACTGGACCACCCCGGATTTCTGATCCGGGACAGCAAGGGTCTGCAGATCGTGGTGTATGGAATCCAGCGGGGGCTGGGGATGGAGGTCTTCCCTGTTGATCTCATTTACCGCTCATGGAAACATGCAGAGGGACAGGTAAGTGGTGTTGGACAAACATGGGATCTAGATTTGACATAGTATTTTGTTCTTAAGTGTGAGTTTCTGTTTTCCAGCTGTCGTTTATTCAGTACTCTCTGATGAACCCAGAAGTGTTCTGCTTTGCTGACTACCCGTGTCACACTGTGGTCATTGACCTCCTTAAAGCCCCACCTGAGGATGACAATAGGGAGATTGCTACATGGTAGAAAAGCTGACATCTTACTGTTGCATTTAAAATATATAATATAAATGTGTTACATGTATAAGGCATTACTCTGACTACAGACAAAAGGTTTGAGTAACTTTTTAAAGCAGGGGTGTCCAAAGTGTGACCCTTAAAATAATTTTGTTCAGCCTCTGACTACAAGTCAGATAATGGTAAAAATTTGAGCAACAAAACAGAAAACTATTCACCCAAAAAATCTGGAAAATGTAGGATTTTGTTTTTGTAAAGCAACATTCCGAAGGTCTTTTAATGTTTTGGAACTTTAATGATACTTTGCAAAAGCACAAAGCACTTTTGTCTGTCTTTGTACACTTTAAGTAAGGTAAAACTAACTCACAAGTAACTTTTTGGCAAAATAGGAACTTGTATTAAGTCAATAAATCCTTAATGTTGATGAAAAAGTACTAGTTCTATTGGTGGATTACTTAAGACATTTTTTCCCATGTTTTAAGTGAAATAATATACCAGTGGAAGTAGTACTTTTTCATCAATGTTAAGGATTTATTGACTTAAAACATGCTCCTATGTTTTGCTAGAAAGTTACTTATAAATTACTTTTCTTACTTGAAGGTTTATAAGATATTTACTCAAAAACTAGACAAATATACTTGTTGAGATATTGTGTTTGTGCAGTGTTGACAGATTTCATTTTTAAAAAATGGTGAGCAGATTAAAGAAAACATACAAAAAAAAATCACACTCATTTTTTAATTTAATACATCTTGTATTAAATTAAATACAAAATGTATTAAATTACATTTTACATTAGCCAGTTTTGGTCCCTGGGGCAAAAAGCTTGGTCACCACTGCTTTAAATGTTAATTTCTCTCAAAATATCAAACAATTTTTTGTTGATTTCTATTAAAAAGTTTCTGTAACGTCCTGCAGGAAAAGTCTGGACTTGGTGGAGAGTCTCCTCAGACTCTCTGAGCTTGGGCAATACGAACAGGTGAAGCAGCTCTTCAGCTTCCCCATCAAGCACTGCCCGGACATGTTGGTGTTGGCTCTACTGCAGATCTCCACCTCCTGGCACACGTTGCGCCATGAGCTCATTTCCACCCTCATGCCCATCTTTCTTGGCAACCACCCCAACTCTGCCATTATCCTGCACTACGCCTGGCATGGACAGGTTGGTCCTTTTCTAGTTTTAGCTGAAGAAACCAGTATTTGCCTTTTATTATTTGACATGTTTTTTCTTTTATTGTGTCTTGATCACTGACTCAAAGCTAACTGTTATTTTGGCGTTCTCATCCACAGGGTCAGTCTCCTTCCATTCGTCAGCTGATTATGCATTCGATGGCTGAGTGGTACATGAGAGGGGAGCAGTACGACCAGGCCAAGCTGTCTCGCATCCTGGATGTGGCCCAGGACTTGAAGGTTTATTTTTACTGTTTAATCTTTTACTAATTTTCTAAAAAATGGATTCATCTTTATGGCAAAACCTTATTTTCTGCCATTGCTGAGTAAAGTTTTAACTTTTGTTGTTCCAAATGACTAAATCCGTTTCTCTTTTCAGTCTCTATCAATGCTGCTCAATGCTACTCCGTTTGCCTTTGTCATTGACCTCGCTGCACTCGCCTCTCGCCGTGAATACCTCAAACTTGATAAATGGCTGACTGACAAAATCCGGGAGCATGGAGTAAGTCTGAAAAATATATGCAAATACTTTTAATAGAGCTTTTGCTAAATATTAAGTCATTTAAATCCTAATTTTATTTTATTTTTTTGTTTGTTTCTTCCCCATCATAGGAACCATTCATCCAGGCATGTGTTACGTTTCTGAAGAGACGCTGCCCATCCATCATGGGAGGTCTGGCTCCTGACAAGGACCAGCCCAAAAGTGCCCAGCTGCCCCCAGAGACTTTAGCCACCATGCTTGCCTGTTTGCAGTCATGTGCAGGGTGAGAAGAAGCATTGTTTGCTGTTAGGACTATTGCTGTTTTATTGGTGTTTGGGATGAAATTGGCACTGTCGGAAACTTAAAAAAATCGGAACACTTTCCGATCATTGAATGCACCATACTCCACTGGGGGTATGATGCAACAACAGTGAGGGAGCTTTTACTGCAGGATTTAGTCATTTTTCTTATCTGTGATTGAGGTGTTCAAAAGTAAAATCAGCTGAAGCAAGACAATGTAAGGCTGTTAAAAAGGAAATGGCATTTCTTTTACATGTCTGCAGGGAACTGAACATTGTACTCTAATAATTTTGTTTGGCTCCACATTTCAAGAATGATACAATTTTGCCCCTCCAGCAGAGGTGGATGATGTAGATGGACACGTTTTATTTCTAATTAAGGCAAAAATAAAATCTTGTCACAATTGTCGTTTTCACACTTTTTGCGCTTTCGTTCACTTCATTGTGAATAGGACCACATCTATCCAGTGACTTTTACATAAAAGCAGATGTTGGTGCATGCAGATCTAATTTTGATTAGTTTATTAGACATGGGTAATCTCAGCAATATTTTCAAATGTTTTCTGTTCATATTGCTGAAAAAAATAAATTTTGCAAACTTGGTACGAAACCTTTTTTAAATCCTTTCTTGCAGAAAAACTTGAACATGTGGCTACCAATATAGTCTGATTTTAGATTTTGAATTAAAGTTGTATTAGTTGCAACTTAATTTTGATTGTAAAATGTGTGATTAACTTCTGTTGCATTTTCATGAATGTTTTATCTTTATTTTTCTGCTGTACTTACTTGACCAGTGATGTGTCAACGGGTATATTTAATTTTCCTTATCCCCCCTCAGGAGTGTGTCCCAGGAATTGTCGGAGACGATCCTCACCATGGTTGCCAACCGTAGCAATGTAATGAACAAAGCTCGGCAGCCTCCACCAGGAGTGATGCCGAAGGGGCGCGCCCCAAGCACCAGCAGCCTGGATGCCATCTCACCTGTACAGGTATCGGCATGTGACAAACAAACGGTACTTTGACAGAAAACATTTCGTATTGTTGTAGATCTGCTGTGTTTAGTTCTGGTTCAGTCTTTTCCACCTTCTGTTCTCCAGATGGACACTCTGACAGGCATAAGCGCCTTGAGTCTGGGCAGCACCGCCACCTCCCACACTCAGAGCATGCAGTGCTTCGCCACCTCACTGAGCTCTGCTCTCAGTAACCCTCTGTCCCCCTCAAAGGCCTTCCCTCCTCTTCCAAACCCGAACCCAACCACACCTTTTGGGGTTCATAGTAGTATCAGTTCCCAGCTTCCTGGTATGGACTCTGGTACATATCCCTTTTGGTTTTCCTTCACACACAAAAACATTGATATTTTTGACCAGACAGTCTAACACAACACTGTCACTGTAAGTTTAACAAATCAGATTAAAGCTGCAGTATGTAACTTAAAAAAAAAGATTTTTAAATATTTGTGAAAACTAGGCCTGCTGCAATAAGCAATAAATCAATCACGCAAGTTAAAATGAGACCAATGACTTATTATTTTTCTCAGTTCTCTCTTTCTACCAGAAACTGGATGACAAAAGCAATCAGTCTGATGTCTTGGTCTCAATTAGCCATTTTATTTAATGATAATTGTTTACAGAAACATTTTTATTGTTTATGTTGTTTTATTTATTTTATATATTTAATATCTTCCAGTTCCAGTGTTAAATGTTCATTATAATTTAAAGTTTATTAATCTTTGAGGATGTGTTCTTGCATTATTATGCCATTACCACTATATTACTTAAAATAGTCTGAAAACATTATTAATATCGCAATAACTTCTGGGGACAATTTATCATCCAGCAAAATTTGTTACGACAGGCCAAGTTGAGACGATCACGTTGTTGTGACAGTATTTATTACGTGATAATCTGTGAGAAAAATTGAGCTCCTCCACATTCTCCCAGTTCTAACTGCAGAAATACACAGCTTGGTCAGAAACAACCAATCAGAGCCAGGGGGAGGGTCTTAATGCTGTCAGTCATGTCCGTGTACAGCAGAGCCTGAAATGAATGCTCAAGCTAGTAAGCATGGCCACCAATGACAATAGATAAACAGTTTTCCTGTTTATATATAGTTTTAACAAATATGCTAAAAAAAAAGAACTTTTATAAAAGTGCATCTTTATTGAGTAATTCATTACATTAAACCAACATGAATCCAAGGTGTCAAAATAAAGTCACGGTTAAGTGGAAGTTATGTTGGTTAAGCTGTGTGTGGTTGAAGTTTCTGCTTTGTTCAGCCATCAGCTCCAGCATCGGGTCCAACATCGGTTCCAGTCTGGGAATGCCGTCAGTCAGCACGGATCCCTTCGGCACCAGGAAGATGAGCACACCAGTCCTGAACCCTCCAACCTTTCAGCAGAGTAAGATGAAGGCCTGTAAGTGGCGATGGTAGTGGTGTGACTGAGAGCCCCGCCCTGCGTTGCTCTGCGCTGTATTTCCTCTTCAAATAACAACTACTTTGGTTTGTAAATTTCAACTTGAACTGCTTGATTTGGATCCTTGAGTCAATTGTCATAAACCTTCCCACCGAATTTGCTTTAAGCTTCTGAACATTTTTGGCAATTTTGAAGAGGAAGTACAGATCAGTCTTCCATTCCTTGTCTGCTTACGCTGATTGCCCCATTTTATTGTGTTTTAGAAGAGATGCATCTATCAGAGATTGGAATGGGACAATTTTTCTCTAAGTTGGGACATTTATTCATGTGAAGAACTACTGTTTTGGGTGTTCCTGGATAAATCACATGCATTTGGTTCAGTTTTGGGATCATTAAATTATTACTTTCATTAATGAACTTGAAGTATAATTTCTTTTGTGTTATTGTTCTTCAGATGGAAGAAAAGCACAAACAGTTGGCATGTCAGACCTAGAAGAAAATCTATATTAGCATTGCAGAACTTGATTGATGCATCTCAAGTGATATTTTTTATTTTATTTTTTGGTGCTGAAACCAAACTATAATTTACTTTTAGTGTTTTGATTTTAATTCCCTATCATGTTGCTGAATTAGGGAAACATCTGCTTCCAAGTTCTGATCCCAGTCAGTGAATTCCATTTTCACTAACAAAACAAATGTCACAGTTACTGTTGGGGAATTATATGCTAATTTGATGACATGAAGCTTTAGAAGTTGAAGTGATCTATGTTGGTTCCATTGCCAAAAAAAATTAAGGTTAAAAAAAAAAGCTGTAAATCAGGAAATGTTTTGTACAATCACATCAAAATTTTAATAAAAATGTTTCTGGCAATGTTTATATTTGTAAACACAAAATCCTGCGAGAAACTTTTTTTTATTTTTAAATGATACCTTTACATGATTGTATTGGGGTTATTTTCATCATTGAGTCAGTCCTGATGCTCATAAGACTTTAAATTTGTGCTACAATGCGATCTAAAGGTAATATTTCTGCTCTTTTTTTCCTAGCTGATCTTTCTCAGGTGTGGCCAGAGGCTAACCAGCACTTTAGTAAGGAGATCGACGACGAAGCAAACAGTTACTTCCAGCGTATCTACAACCATCCACCTCACCCGACCATGTCTGTGGACGAAGTAAGCACCACTTTGAATTATATTGTTGTCAGGTTTTTACTTCCTATCACTGAATACACTAAGTAAACTCATCAAGTTGTAAATGACCTTTGATTTAAAGCCTTTGATGTAAATCTGGAAAACTTTCCATTTCCTCTTATTGTTTAAATGTCACTCTGTTCATTTGTTCATCCTTTTTGTCTAATGATTTTAACTATCAGTCATTTTATCAAATGGAGAAAACATTGGAATTGAATCACTAGACACTAAAAGATTCACTTATCTAGGAACTAGACAAGAAATGCTTGGTTAGATTTTATGTTTTGTGTGAGCTCTGGTGTTTTATCTCTAAATGCTGTTGTTTCTCTCCAGGTTCTGGAGATGCTTCAGAGGTTTAAGGACTCGACCATCAAGCGAGAACGAGAGGTGTTCAACTGCATGCTTCGAAACTTATTTGAGGAATATCGATTCTTCCCTCAGTACCCGGACAAAGAACTGCACATCACTGCCTGCCTATTTGGTGGCATCATTGAGAAGGGTCTGGTTACCTACATGGCATTGGGTCTGGCTCTGCGATACGTTCTCGAAGCCTTACGGAAACCGTTCGGATCCAAAATGTATTACTTTGGAATTGCTGCACTGGATAGATTCAAAAACAGGTCTATAAATAGGTTTTTCATCGTCATTCATGTGAAATGTAATGTGTTTAAGGCTAATAGATATAATTTCTATTTGTAGACTTAAAGACTACCCTCAGTACTGTCAACACTTGGCTTCAATTGCTCACTTTTTGCAGTTTCCACACCATTTACAAGAGGTAATGACGCTCTCTGAGTGTTTTTAGGGCTATGCCGCGTCTCGCCTTCATATAGATTAACTCTCCCGCTCTGCTTCTTTAAACATCCTGTGTGTGCAGTATATCGAGTATGGCCAACAGTCACGTGACCCTCCGGTGAAGATGCAGGGATCCATCACTACACCTGGAAGCGTCGCCCTGGCCCACGCTCAGGCTCAGTCCCAGCAGCCGCCCAGCCTCAAAGCCCCCCAGCCGGGCCAGCCCAGTACACTGGCTGCCACCACCACAACCACAACGACCACTGCAGCCAAAACAGGCACCATCTCAAGGCCCACGCAGAGCACCTTCAAGAAGGATATGCCTGTAGGTTTGATGATATAACTTTCATTATCGTTAATCTGCACCAACAAGCTCACAAATGTTGGTTTCTCCCTCCAGCCTTCCATAAACACTACCAACATTGACACGCTTCTGGTGGCGACAGATCAAACCGAACGGATTGTAGAACCTCCAGAGAATGTCCAAGAGAAGATTGCTTTCATCTTCAACAACCTTTCTCAGTCCAACATGACACAGAAGGTAAAGAAAAATTCAGATTATCTTTATTTTTCATTTCAGGGATGTCAACATTGGCACTTGCAGTTAATCTGAACATTTTTACACGCTAATGTAGCATAACACAGATTAAACTACCTGTGTTGACCTAAAGTGTTTGGACAGTTTGGTTTTCGAAATGTGGGCAGTTAACCAGGGCGGCATCAGAAAGGGGTGTGGAACCCAAGAACTAGAAAATAAAATAAAATGTCTTATCTTGTTCCCTGAACAAGTTTGGTATAACTTTTATGCATTCTGTCCATATAATTTTGTATTTCAAAGCTCACCATGAAAGAAAATAATTTGAGATCAATAAACTCATTCTAGTTTCACACTTTACTCTTTAGCATGTTCAAATATTAGCAAATATTATTCTTCAATTAAATAATTTCTGAATTCCAGAAGGAAGAGTTTGTTCATTATTTCCAATATTTTGCATGTACAATGTAAAATACATTTAAAACTTTAAAACTTGAATTTTAAAGCATTACTTATTAAAAAGTTTATTAGTTGAAATCCTACTTTCATTAAGAATTGTAATTTTTGTATAACTTAACCAGTATGTCGGTACCTGTATCTATCTGTATATTTTCTGAGCAATATGACAAAAAGGACATAACCAAAATACTTTACTCCCTGGTGTTTCTTTGGTCTTCTTTAAGCAGCACCTGTTTTCTTTTTTTCAAAAAACAGGTAGAGGAGTTGAAGGAAACTGTGAAGGAAGAGTTTATGCCGTGGGTGTCTCAGTACCTTGTGATGAAGCGCGTTAGCATTGAGCCAAACTTTCACAGTCTCTATTCCAACTTTTTGGACACACTGAAGAACCCGGAGTTTGTCAAGATGGTCCTAAATGAAACTTACAGGAATATCAAGGTACACCTTCACTTCAAAAAAATGTTTAGTTCCTGTAAGAGGTTCAATCTTATTTTGCAGGCATTATGTTAATAATTAGTTACATCTCTCTCTGTACATCTGTTTGTGACAGGTGCTTCTAACCTCTGACAAGGCAGCTGCTAATTTCTCCGATCGCTCCCTGCTGAAGAACCTTGGCCACTGGTTGGGCATGATTACGCTGGCCAAAAACAAGCCGATCCTCTACACAGTAAGAGCTGGAATCACACGCTAAATACTAGCACAGTTTCTGTCCTACAGCAGCGTAAAGCACATTCTTCCTGGTCTCTTTTTTTTTTTTTTTCCCAGGACCTGGAGCTCAAATCTCTCTTGCTAGAAGCCTATGTGAAAGGCCAGCAGGAGCTCCTCTATGTGGTTCCCTTTGTGGCCAAAGTCTTGGAGTCTAGCCTACGGAGCATGGTGAGGAAATGGATGAATGTGTTCTGGTTAATGTGTCGGTTCAAGTTGATTGTTACACACAAATGCTTTTGTATTTTTCTATAAACACATCAGGGACAAAAAGACCCCAAAAAACATAAAATCTGAACTGTGATTTTTAACGTTGTAGTTAAATTTTATTTATTTATTTATTTTTTTATGTGCTCGGGTTTTACCTTAACATTTTATGTACAAAACCTGTGCTGTGGTTTTATAAATGTACAGTATAAATAAAATTTGATTTAATTGCTAAATATATATTGTCATGCTGCAGGTCTTCAGGCCTCAGAACCCTTGGACCATGGCCATCATGAATGTTCTCGCTGAGCTCCATCAGGAACATGACCTCAAGGTAAATAACTCCCTCCACCCCAGAGGTGGAACAGCTCCGGTTTTCTTACAGGTTTCACTCATCTGAGAAATGAGAGCTAAAGCTGTTTATTTTGTCACTACTTTTAATTGTGATGGAAAATGGCAGTCGGACTAGATTCGATTAATCTTTAGAATATTTGAATAATCAGCAACTGGGATTTTGGTGTTTGTGACGCATTTAATGTTTTTCCAACTCTGGTGCATCTAGTAAACAGAAACAGGGTATACATGGAAAATATGTAAGTTTTTTAGTGTTAAGAACTATAATAAAACTAAGATTAATTAAAAATAAAAATACACTTGCACGCAGTTGTTTAAAGGACAGGAAATAAGGGAGGGAATTGACCGGGAGTTGGTAGATCACTGTTGACAGTATCATAAAGTGGCAGTAATTTGTTCAGTTGTTTTCTATCAAGTACAGTATCCAAGAGAGTCATTTTCTTCTAATTTATTTTCTTTTTTGCTTCAGTTGAATTTGAAGTTTGAGATTGAAGTTCTGTGCAAGAACTTGTCTCTGGACATCAACGAGCTGAAGCCGGGGAACCTGCTGAAGGACAAAGAGAAGCTGAAGAACCTGGAGGAGCAGCTGTCTGCACCAAAGAAAGAAGCGAAGCCACCAGACGAAATCCTGCCGCCTCCTACCACAGGTTGTCATATTATGCCAAGTTTCTGTTTTCACATTTTCCAGAAATATACTGAAAAAATGACCATAGATATAAATCTTTTGTAGCTTTAAAGTAAAATGTGAATTAAAGCTGCAGTACTTTTGGGAAAAAAAACCCCAAACATTTAACATATTAGTTAAAATGTGGTCATGTTGCGACTGTATAATATGAGGCAGATAATCTGTGAAAAGATCAATCATCTCCCTGAGCTACTGTTACGGTTTGAATGAGTACCCTGCTTTCGGTAATAAACAACCAATCAGAGGGGGGTTTAATGCTGTCAATCAGTCTTTTGAACACCCTACTAAATGTGCAAAAAGCAGAGGAACAATTCACAGTCACAGGAAAACTATTTATCCTCTGTCATCGGTGGCCATGATACTAGCTTTAGCATTCACTGCTGACGGGAATAAGCTGCATGGTTGCAGAGGGCAAATGGGAGGGAGCTGCACACACACAGTCATGATTGACAGCACAAAGACAATCCTCCTGGCTCTGATTGTTTGTTTCTAGTTAGTACTGGGAGAAGGCAGACCAGGTCTCGTCCCCCTTTATAAAAGTTGTATACTGCATCTTTAAAATAAGTTACTGAAGTTCTTATTGTTGTTTTTCTGATCTGCTTTTTGTGGCCAACAGGTGACTTTGTTCCGTTTCCAGCTCCTTCCACAACCCCGGCTGCCACCACCACCACCTGCACCACCACCGGGCCGCCCACGCCTCAGTTCAGTTACCATGACATCAATGTCTACGCCCTCGCAGGCCTGGCTCCACATATCAACATTAATGTCAACGTAAGTCAATCTAATATTAATGATCCCGGAAAAATTAGACGGATAAATATGATCCACTGGTCCAGCAGACACCTCTTAGTTGATCTGACAGGGATCTTGTTCTCCTTCCTGCCTGCAGATTGCTTTGCTGCAGGCTCATCCTCAGCTCAAACAGTGCGTGCGTCAGTCTGTGGAGCGAGCGGTCCAGGAGCTGGTGCACCCCGTGGTGGACCGCTCCATCAAAATAGCCATGACAACGTGTGAGCAGATCATCAGGAAGGACTTTGCCCTGGATTCAGAGGAGTCTCGCATGCGCGTAGCTGCCCACCACATGATGAGAAACCTGACCGCTGGCATGGCTATGATCACCTGCCGCGAGCCGCTGCTGATGAGCATCGCCACCAATCTGAAGAACAGCTTCGCTGCAGCGCTCAGGGTGAGCCGAGCACCACTGGCGGCTCACGCACCTCACAGTTTATTCTTCCCATGTCAGAGTCCGTCATGGTTTCTGTGTTTGGCGTTATCACCAGGCGCCGACGCCACAGCAGAGAGAAATGATGGAGGAGGCTGCAGCCAGGATTGCTCAGGATAACTGTGAACTGGCCTGTTGCTTCATCCAGAAAACTGCAGTGGAGAAAGCTGGACCTGAAATGGACAAGCGGCTGGCCACAGTGAGTCGATAACTGACTCTTCTCCATCGTGGCTCCTGTTAGTAGGTAGAATGTAGAGGTGCAGAAAACTAATTCAAATTCCTAGTCATGGGAATTCTGAATCTATTCAAGACGCTCAAAAAAAGATTATAAAATGTGTTCAAGATTTATGTGTTTCACTCCTATTTGTGAATATAATGCATATTTTTATTATACTGGTAATTTAAATTACAGAAATTTATTCACCAGCCTATTTTTAAGTATAAACTGGTGAAATTTGATACATTATGGAACCTTATTGAATTGTTTTAAATGTTCTAGTTTACTGTCTTTTCCTCTAGTCAGTCACATAATTTAAACAGGATGCTAAGGTTGATCATTCAGATTTGGTGAAAAGAATAAAACGTAATTTGAAGTATAACACAACAACCTCAGGTAATTCTTAATATTACTGATCAAATCAAAAATTTATTTGTTCAGCACATTTCAGCAGCAAGGTATTTCCAAACGCTTTATACTCATCATTGTTTTAATCTGCTCTCTGCTGAAGGAGTTTGAGCTGAGGAAGCACGCGCGGCAGGAAGGCCGTCGCTACTGCGACCCCGTTGTCCTAACCTACCAGGCTGAGCGCATGCCGGAACAGATCAGGCTCAAGGTAACAACGCCACACTGCCTGGTCATGAAGCTACCAGCTAGCACTCTCCAGGCTTCTCACTGCTGCTCTCTGTCTCAGGTGGGAGGAGTGGACTCTAAACAGCTGGCTGTTTATGAAGAGTTTGCGAGGAACATTCCCGGTTTCTTGCCGAGCAACGATCTCTCCCAACCCACTGGCTTCCTGGCTCAACCCATGAAGGTAAATTTTGGTAACTACTGTTTAACAAAAGGGAAAGTTTGGGGTTATACTTAGAAAACCTCAACAGGATTTTAGGATGTCATTACATTAATAAAAATACATTTTAGGTTTCAAATGAACAACATTTTCTATAAAGAGTTTGTAATTACATTGAGTTATTTAATTTCGTGGGGGTTTTTATGATCGTTTCTTCCACAGGTGTTTTGAAAATATGTTGCTTTACCCCTTCCTGTAATTCTGAACCTTCTGACAACCCCATAAAACGTAATTGAATTAGAAATTCAGGAAAAAAACTTTAAATAATTTTAACTTCATTTCCTTTTCATTGCTTAGCAACAAGCCTGGGCCACTGATGACGTGGCTCAGATCTATGATAAATGCATCACAGACTTGGAGCAGCACCTTCATGCCATTCCTCCAGCGCTCGCCATGAACCCGCTGACCCAGGGTCTGCGGAACCTACTGGAAGCAGTGGCTTTGGCGCGAAACTCCAGGGACGGCATTGCTGCCCTTGGCCTCCTGCAGAAGGTAGGACTGCTTCAGTGGCAAACACGCGACAGCTGAGGCGCTGTTGTTATGGAAACGTAGGAGGCTCCTGGTGTGTAACCAAGCTGCTTTCTGTCTCGTAAGGCCGTTGAAGGTCTTCTGGACGCCACCAGTGGTGCTGATGCTGACCTGCTGCTTCGCTACAGAGAGTGCCACCTGCTGGTGCTGAAAGCTCTGCAGGATGGACGGGCCTACGGACCGCAGTGGTGCAATAAGCAGATTACCAGGTAAATTCACTCAGTGTTTTTGGACAGTTTTAATACTAAAAACTGTATATTGTGGACTCGGCATCTTTCAGGGTTCATACGCAATCTACGAAATGCTGGAATTTCATTTAAGTATTCAATGTTCTGATTGAACAATTTTGTAACAAAGTCCAATCTGACATTTGATTAAAACCCTAATTTTGGAAATCGTTATTTACCGTTGAAACCAGATATTTTCATACACCAAGACATTTTTTTTTTTTTTATATTTCAGATTTCTTTGTCTCTGCTGTAGAATATAAAATACTATCGCAAGATATTAATATCAGTAATAAACTATATCATCTAACAGTGAATTAAAACTTTTTGTGGAAACTTGCCTGTATCCTGGAAAAGTGCCTGATTTTAACTTTGTGAACAGTGTACTCATGTGCTCTGTTAATGAAAACCTGATGTGAAATCTGCTCTGTGTGATTATAGGTGTCTGATTGAATGTCGGGATGAATACAAGTATAACGTGGAAGCAGTGGAGCTTCTGATCAGGAACCATCTGGTGAACATGCAGCAGTACGATGTGCACCTGGCGCAGGTAGAAACACTGACACACTTCCTGGTTTTCTCCCTTTAGTCTCTGAGGCGTTACTAAGCTGATTTATGTCGTCTTTCAGTCAATGGAAAATGGACTCCACTACATGGCGGTTGCATTTGCCATGCAGCTGGTGAAGCTGCTGCTGGTGGATGAGCGCAGCGTGAGCCATGTCACGGAGGCCGACCTCTTCCAGACCATCGAGATTCTGATGAGAACCTGCGCACACTCCAGAGCCAATGCACCAGAGGGGTAATGGCCGCTTTCACAAACTAAAACTAAATCAGGAAGTTCTGAATTTGAAGTTTATCCCGATATTTTGGACCTCTGCTGACTTGCTCCTCCTCGTCCTCAGGCTTCCCCAGCTGATGGATGTCGTTCGCTCCAATTATGAAGCTATGATTGACCGAGCACACGGAGGGCCCAACTTCATGATGCACTCTGGGATTTCCCAAGCTTCCGAATACGATGATCCTCCAGGTCTGAGGGAGAAGGCAGAGTACTTGCTGAGAGAGTGGGTCAACCTGTATCACTCAGCTGCAGCTGGCAGGGACAGCACCAAAGCTTTCTCTGCCTTCGTCGGCCAGGTTAGCACTCCTTTACAGGCTTTAGTCTTCAAGTTACAAGTTTCTTTGTATAGCACATGTCAGTAACAAGAGAGTTCAATGGGCTTTATGCCATAAAAACATAATACAACATAATGCATTGTATTTTGTCAAATGCCATTGTCAGTGCACATCAAATATGTTGATTAATGTTCCATTTATCAATCAAAAGCACCGCTAAGGCTGTTTTTTTTTCCCCCTTTTTTTTAGCCTTAATGTTGAGGAACTCAGTGTCTTTCTGGATCTGAAGATAATTTAATCTTGAAATAATGAGTTGCTGCTTTTCCTCACATCCTCCCTGGTTGTTTTCTCCTCAGATGCACCAGCAGGGCATACTGAAGACCGACGATCTGATCACGCGGTTCTTCCGGCTGTGCACAGAAATGTGCGTGGAGATCAGCTATCGTGCACAGGCTGAACAGCAGCACAACCCAGCAGCTAGTGTAGCCATCATCAGAGCCAAATGTTACCACAACCTGGATGCCTTCGTCCGGCTCATAGCCTTGCTAGTGAAGCACTCTGGAGAGGCCACCAACACCGTGACAAAGATCAACCTGCTCAACAAGGTAATCTGGATTTTTCTGCTTGATGATCTAGTCCATCTTGATCTAGAAATAAAACCCACTCTGCTCCGTCCTGCTTCAGGTCCTGGGGATTGTTGTCGGAGTGCTGATCCAGGACCACGATGTCCGTCACACGGACTTCCAGCAGCTGCCGTACCATCGCATTTTTATCATGCTGCTGTTGGAGCTCAACGCGCCCGAACATGTCCTGGAGACCATCAACTTCCAGACACTCACTGCCTTCTGGTAAAACAAACGAGATGTTTTAAATTTGGGCAACATTTAAATTCATATATCAGTTTCCTGGAGTAAAAACAAAGCTCTTAAAGAACATCAGATAAAAGACAAATTAGACCAAAGAATGTTGCGTTAGCATCTAATAGGTAACAGGAGAATGACTACATTGCTTTTGCAGAAAGTCATTATGTTTTAATCCCTTGCTTTATTATTTTTGAAATCAGATTCTTTAGGTTTCTGCTCTTCCTTGCAGCAACACGTTCCACATCCTGAGACCCACCAAAGCTCCCGGCTTCGTGTACGCCTGGCTGGAACTGATCTCCCATCGCATCTTCATCGCCAGGATGCTGGCGCACACGCCCCAGCAGAAGGTAGGAGCACCTTGTATCCCCCCTCTGCATCAGACATAAGTTTTCATTTGTCAGAGATTAAATAACGATGGCGGACCTCTTTCAGGGTTGGCCCATGTACGCACAGCTGCTGATTGACCTCTTTAAGTATCTGGCTCCCTTCTTGAGGAACGTAGAGCTCAACAAACCTATGCAAATCCTCTACAAGGTACAGGCCATGAATAAAGTTTGAATAACTGAATAGTAATTACACATTTAGCAGTTTGCAGCAATCTAATGCTTCTCCTGTCTGAAATATCTCCTTGTTTGTTGTTTAGGGCACACTGAGGGTGCTTCTGGTCCTGCTGCATGATTTCCCAGAGTTCCTCTGTGATTACCATTATGGCTTTTGTGATGTTATCCCACCCAACTGCATCCAGCTCCGCAATCTTATCCTCAGTGCCTTCCCACGCAACATGAGGCTTCCGGATCCCTTCACGCCCAACCTAAAGGTAACCAAATGCAGCTCCAAACTTTAACTTTTGTTAATGAGTTGGAGTTGAATTTAATTCTCCACTGTTCCTTCAGGTGGACATGCTGAGCGAGATCAACATCGCTCCACGTATCCTCACCAACTTCACAGGCGTCATGCCGTCTCAGTTCAAGAAGGATCTGGACTCCTACCTGAAGACGCGCTCACCTGTGACTTTCCTGTCTGAGCTTCGCAGCAACCTGCAGGTAAAAACCACTTCCTCCCTGACCACAGAGTGTCTGTGCATCCTTAAAAAAATCTTAAACCCAACCCGTGTATCAAAGATTAAGGCCCAAAATGTCTTAAACGCAACCTATTATGATTCTTTGAACAGGTTAGGATAGATCTATGGCCTATACAAAGCATGTTCATTACATTGTTTGCACAAAATCATTCTCAGAAGATGAGATTCATTTGTTTAGTTCTATTTTGTGCTGTTTTAGAGTGTCTGTCACTTTAAATTCTAATAAACTGCAACTGACCACGCCCTCCAACTCTGAGTTTTTAACACTCACACGTGAAAATAGCTGCAACATTGCGCAATTATTTAACTGTACATCCTTGAAAAGGAGCAATTGAGCCTCCTGGAGAACCAACAAGAATGCAAGAAGTGGTGCTGCAGTAGAGACCCCAATAGAAGCATAAAAACATGCAAAATATCAATTTTGCTCATTTTTATACTTTCATTTGAGTCTCTACTGTTTGTAAAAAACATCCTAAGTGCTTAAAGAAATGTCTCCCGGCTGGTTTTTAGTAACGCGTTAATGTTTTTTTTAGTGTCTCAAAAATGAGCCGTTTCAAAAACATCCAGGATGTAATGTTAAAAATCAGAAACTCACCCTGTTAGTTTATGCCTAAGTGGAGCTTCATCACTTTTGGTCAGCTGGTTTTCCCCCTGTATGCGCTATACAATGACTAAAACGGCTCATTCTGAAAAGAGCAGACTAAAATCTCATTACCTAGGAATGATTTTGTACAAAACATTGTAATGAAAAATGATTGGTGTAGCCTGCAGAC